>CAJNRD030001123.1:13382292-13428557 GCA_905319865.3 Cotesia congregata
TGTGTGTGTGTGTGTGTAAACCTCTCATAACTTTTGAACGGCTTGACCGATTTGATCGCGGTTGGTGCCATTCGAAAGGGTTCGACTGAACTTAAATTTTGAATAGAAGTTGGACAAGATATCATAGAATTTGAAAAACTGCGTCGAATGCCGCCAACCGCGTGAAAATCGGTACATTCATTCAAAAGTTATTGCGGTTTGAAAATTCAAAAAATAGTGTTTTATTAAACTTCCATCAGACTTTTGAGCTCAGAGAGCTCAAAACTACACGAAAATTACATTTTTGAGCTCGAAGAACTCAAAAACGTAATAAGTGCAATTTTGAGCGCTTAATTACGAAAGTCGCGGGAAGTTGCAGGGATGGCCTTCAGGGTCAACCGTTTTCCTAATTTTTTTTAAAGATATTACAAGCCAAAATTTTACTTATAGATACATCCACACACACGGTCGAATGTCGAACCGAGAATAATTAGAACGGTTCACTAGAACCTCAAAACTTAGAGATCTGATGAAAACTCGAATTTTCAAAACCGGACTGAAACCAACAACTTCCTATTTTTTCTTAAAGTTATTCATTTGCAAAGTAAGAAGATGAAAAAAAAATGATCGACAAATTCCCGGAAGTTGAAAATGTAATTTAATTGTTTGATGATTTAAAGAACAGAACAATAATAATAATACATTTTGTATAGGCTTTAAAAATGAAACAAGGGCGACAACCTTGCGAGAGCATTCCCTTGTACTTTTTACTCATACCACTGGTGTTCCCGACGAGTTAAAAAAGCATGAAAACATTAAAATGAAATAATAGCTACACCCTATATATTGTAAATCCCTTAGTACTACATATATAATATTAAAAGCATGAAAATGAAATAACAAAAAATAAAATGAAAGGCAAAGCACCGAAAAATTATTTCTTGGAAATGAATCGTAAAATCGCGTGCGCCCACCTGTCCGTAGCCTTATGCTACACACGAGTAGACTTATTACAACTTCTAAAGGCACGCGTCACAACATTAAGAACATAACGACACACGTTGCCTGTTTTTCTATTTACCCTACAATACATATTTCTGCTCTGTATGTATTGCTGCGCACCGGCCTCTTTGCTGCATGCACCACTGTCCCTCGAGAAGTTTCAACCTGACATCTCGTCTCTCTCCCTTGCATTTATACATGTGTTCTTTCTATTTCGTCACGGTAAGTGCACACTCAACACATATGAGAGATTCCATAAGAATTCCAATGAAATGAATGTACATATGACACAGTGTCTACATCGTCAGAGGTCTATCTAACTGTATTCAGAGTGTAAGGGTGAAAAGATGGACAAGCATTCACTTTATGTGAAAAAACGGCAAATGTGCGATATCATTTCTAAAATAAATCCAAGTCCAAAGTAATATTTACTGCAAATATTGGAACAGCAATAAAATTTTTTTTGTTTTATGTGTGTGTGTGTGTGTGTGTGTGTGTGTGTGTGTGTGTGTGTGTGTGTGTGTGTGTGTGTGTGTGTGTGTGTGTGTGTGTGTGTGTGTGTGTGTGTGTGTGTGTGTGTGTGTGTGTGTGTGTGTGTGGATGTATGTAAACCTTTCATAACTTTTGAACGGCTTCACCGATTTGATCACGGTTGGTGCCATTCGAAAGGGCTTGACTAAACTTAGATTTTGAATATACTTTGGAACGATTCGGACCAGTATATTTTGATAAATCTCAAAAAAAAATACAAAAAAAAATTTTTTCAAATGTGGTCTTTTTGGAATAACTTTTAAACGGCTTTACCGATCAATTCCAAAAACTAACCAGCTCTTAACATTAAAAAACCACGTCGACCGCCACCAAGCTGGTCAAAATCGGTTGATTCGTTCGTGAGTTATCGTTGACGAAAAAAAGTGATTTTTCGAATTACATCGGAATTTCCGGTCTGATCGATTCGTCTCTAAAAGTTTTTCATAGAATTAGAAAAACTGCGTTAAATGCCACCAACCGCCTGAAATCGGTTGATTCATTCAAAAGTTATTGCGGATTGAAAATTCAAAAAATAGTGTTTTATTAAACTTCTAACAGACTCTCGAGCTCGGAGAACCCAAAAACGTAATAAGTGCGAATTTAAGCGCTTAGATATGAAATTAGCGGGAAGTTGCAGGGATGGCCTTTAGGGTCAACCGTTTTCCTAATTTTTTTTATTGATAGCTTCAGACCTATCAAAATAATTTTAAAAAAGTAATTGATTCTTTTAAAAATGGTTGCGATAGAAAAGTTGAAAAGCAATTCTACGCTCATTACTCCACCGACAAAGAGTTCAAGTTGTAATGATAATTGTTTTTTTTTTCTATCATTATAATAATAAATGTCTAGAGATGTTACAGACGTACTATGCGAGCATTAAATACAAAAAGTATAATTAGTAAGTAATCATTTCAGCAATTATATTAAAAAAAAATATCCATAAATTATTTGAGCAATTATTATCTACTAGAGTATTATTGTATATGATTGAGATTGAAACTCACATATCGACGTTCTAATTAGCAAATTGTCTAACTCCATTTTAGAGAATCTTCTATTTGTACAAAAATACAATTAGTTCGATATTTATTATCACTTTAAAAACCATTTAATATTTAATAGAGGTATAATATTTTGGTTACGATCATTCAATTAATTTATGATTGGACTATTACTTCATCAAAATGTTTAAAAATCACCCTCTAAAAAATAAGGAGTTCGACCAATTGCTAATTAGACCGACTATATGATTTTATAAAAGTACTCAAATAGATATACATTTAATTAATATCTATTAGAGTAGTAAAAGCAAATCAAAGTAAATGAAAAAAGTATTACAAAAAACTGTAATATAATATGAAGTTTCAACCATATCTGATAATTCAGAATAAATTACTAGCGTAATAAAATATTTGATAAATCTTGTTCACTCAAAAGCTCAATCAGTATGAGCAATTTTGGTTGATTATTTTACAGTCATTTCATACTCGTATCAGTGAATATATATTTTTAATTTTTATCGTAAATATAAAATTCGGATCAGCTCTTCTTTAGGCTTAATTAACTTAAATGGGCAAACAAAAGTGAATGAAAAAATCAAAAGTAAAGAAATTTACAAAAAACCTATTTATTTAAATGTACAAACATACACTAAAAAAAAATTTTTTTCTACCAAGGAAATGTTTCCTTATGGATAAAAAATTGGTATTCTTATGATTAAAATACGAAAGTTTTTTAACTATTAGAATACAGTTTTCTAACTGTCAAAAAACTAGCCTTATAATAAAACGTGGTATTTTAAGGTGAAGAATACTAGTTTTTTTAAATCAAGAAAACTCGAGTAAAAAATTTAGTATTCTCGGTGGAAAAATTTTTTTTTTTTAGTGTAGGTATACGAACGCTATTCGCAGTACCTAGTAAATTTTTTACATCGCTTGTTTTCTCGGAAGAAAATGAACGTAGACAATTTGAGTTCCAAGTCAAGGTAAATTAAGCCCGAGAACGACACAACACTCTTTTCTTCTATTCTCCATTCTTTTCAACTTCATACTTTCATTTGTTTTTATTCTAGGATATCAATTTTAATGATCTTTTTCGTTACCACATATGTTTTACGGCTATCTAAACTTAACTGTAGCTTCTAAATCCCCAAACGTTAAATGCGCGGGCGAGATCTGTTCGCGTGGCAACCACTTTAGAACTTATTTTTATCGGATGTTTTTTTTTGTCTGGACGATAAGCCACCATACCAGTGCAGAGCGACTAAAGGGATGTGTTTGTCGATGCTGCACAAACGTACTCACCCACGCGCGACGAGTCCACGCGTACACTTGAGACAAGGCATATAATACGTTTACCATTCTCGTTTGGTTGTCACTCAAACTACACATTAAATTACATTATATTTAATATAATTGTAACCCCAAAAGTGCGCGTTTAGTTTTTCCTCGAGTAATTTACTCTTGCGGATTCTCTTTGACTCATTATTTCACTCATTATAGTGCATTCAAATTTAAATAAGAAATTAGTTCTAATTAATGATTTAATAAAAATATCCAGACGTTAAAATTAATTGACTATAATATTGTACACAATAGAATCATTTTCTTAATTTTCATTATCGATTTTTTCAATTTATTAATTAATCGGTCATTTCAATCACTAATCGATTATAATTTATATAATTAAATTTTTTTTAAAGTTTTCTAAAATTTTATGAATATTTCTAAACTATAAATTTTAAATTTAAGTTAGTCAATTTACTGGTGAACGGGAATAAACAAAGAAAAAATCATGATACTCTGCTCGAAAGTTGATTTAGGCGTTCTCGATTATATCGTGTCAAGCGTTTAATATCGCCAGTTAATTAACAAAAAATTAAAAATATTCGACCAGACGAATTAAGGGACTAATAAATTATTTTTTATTGCCTTATTTCCTAAATACTCAAGTCCATTATTTTTTATATGAATGCTTAACAAAGCTTTATGATAAATATTAGACATTCAAATTTTCTCTGAATTTAAAGATCATTAATAGATTTCAAAAAATTACGGTATTTACAACTTTCAAGTATTAAATTTAAAAAAACGAGATAAAAAATTTTTTGTTGAATTTTTTAAAAATTGAGATTAATAATCATTAACGAATAAAAAAGTATTGTTGTTAATTTAAAAAGATAGTCATACTACCCGTTTTAGCTTCATAAAATAAAAATAATCGATTGAAACATTTTTATAGTATAATGTTATACAGTAAGGAAAAGTGTGAAATTCATAAAAGTAATTTTTTTTTATTTTAGATACAGATTTTAAGTGTTTGCAAAATTGAAAGATTGCATGAAATTTTTATTGACAATTTGTGAGAATTTAAATAGTTTTTAAGAAAGTTAAGATATATTCTTTAAAAAAAGAGCATAAATAAAAGTGTCAATGATTAAATATGCTGTTTAAATTTAAAGAAATAGAAGAAATGAAATATTCTCTTTGAACTATTTTGTTTGTATAATAAAAAAATCATAAATATTCAAAAAGCCACAATTAATTTATTCTTAGTGAGCATTTATATTATTTTGCTTATTTTAACGTTTGTGAAAATAAAGTCATTCTGTCCGTAGCTTTGTTAGCAATTTGAATATCTATTTAAAAGTTTTCACAACTTTTAATTGAACATAATAAAATTGTTTGACGCATTGTTTTTTTTTTATTAAAGTATATGTATTATTCAATATTGATTCCTATTTAAGCATTTATTTATTCTATACGGACAGTCTACACTTCATTGTCTTCCATTAGTTTCGCGTTAAATTTATACATTTGTGTTATAATTCTAGTAATAAAATTCATCTTCGGATATACAGATTAAATAATTTCCTGTATACAATAAGTTTAATCGGTTAAAAATATAAATTAAAAATGTTTGTGGAACATGAGTCAATAATTTTACAAATGTATCAATTATTGAATTATTATTATAAAAAAATATCAATATGTAGAAATAACATAAAATGAAAAATCGTTACATGTATGCCGATTACAATAATTTTAATAATTTATTAGCCAAAAGTAATTTTACATACATAAAACTTCTGTTATGGTCACGCATACATGTCAAAAATGGAAGATTTCTATACTAAAAAATAGTCCACTAAAATAATTTTTTGAAGATTTTATTGTCAGTTTTATGTGATCATGATAATTCAGAGTTTAAAATGCAAATAATCCGTGGCAGCTAGTATAGACACGAAAGTCACGACTGTCTAAACTACACAGAGGCTGGCGTGAGAAAGGTAGAAACGTGTCACGTTAATTAGTTAAATCGATCGCTCGATACGATTGTAATTTTATTTGATGAATCAAATAGTTTAGATCATGTCTGATTAATAGAACTATTACACTTTCACCTTTTTTAACGTTAAAAACCTAAAAAGTCTTTTACATACACGTTTATTCGAGTTATCTGTAAAATGTACTGAAGAAATATACATATTACAGAAAAAATTATAAATAATATGAATGTGAATATCAGTAAAAGCTTGACAGGCATTTCTACTAATTAGAATTTAATTTATTCAAACGAATATATTTACATTACATTGAAGCTCAATAAATATGTAGATATTAAATAGCAAAATCCCAATTAAATTCTGTTTATTGCCATATACTTTTTTCGTTTATCGAGATCCAGAGCATTACTAATTCATTTATAATTTGTATGATTTTATGCCAAACGATAAATTAGATGTAAATGCAATTATTTTAATTAATTGAATATTTCATCAACAACAACAACAACAATAATAATAATAATAATAATAATAATAATAATAATGATAATAATAATAATAATAATAATAATAATAATAATGTATCAAATGAATTTGAAACAATTTTAAAACTCTTGATGTAATTTTTTTGAGTTTTTTTTTATTTTTTCAATCATTAGTTGAATATTATTATTATTATTATTATTATTATTATTATTATTATTATTATTATTATTATATTTCAAGTCTCATGATTGTACAGAATTTTAAAAATTGCACAGGAAGAGTCTTTAAAATTTGCAAGTCAATTTCCTTACATTGTTATTTTTACAATCAGTAAAATATTTATTAATTTTTTAAAAGATGTTGGATATCTGCTACAGAAAAAATAAGAAAAACGGTTGACCCTAAAGGCCATCCCTGCAACTTCTCGCTAATTTCTTATCTAAGCGCTGAAAATTGCACTAATGACGTTTTTGAACTCTTCGAGCTCGAAAATATAATTTATGAGTTATTTTGAGCACTCCGAGCTCAAAAATCTAATAGAAGTTTAATAGAACACGATTTTTTGAATTTTCAGACCGCAATAACTCCTGAATGAATTAACCGATTATCACGAAGTTGGCAGCATTCAACGCAGTTTCTCAAATTCTATGATAGACTTTTGAACACAAATGGATCAGACCGGAAATTCTGGAGTAATTCGAAAAAATCACTTTTTTTCGATTTTTTTCGTCAACGATCTCTCGAACGAATCAACCGATTTTAACCGACTTGGCGGTGATCGACGTGGTTTTTCGATGTTAAGAGCTGATTAGTTTTTGGAATCGATCGGTAAAGCCGTTTAAAAGTTACTCTAAAAAAACCACATTTGAAAAAAAATTTTTCGTAGTTTTTTTGAGATTTCTCAAAATCTACCGGTCTGAATTGGTCCAAATTTTATTCAAAATCTAAGTTTGGTCAAGCCCTTTCAAATGGCACCGACCGCGATAGATCGGTCAAGCCGTTCAAAAGTTATGAGATGTATACATTAGACTGATTCAGAATAAAAAAACTTTTTTTTTTTTTAGTAAATACATCTAAAGAGATCTATACATAGATCAAATTTAGATATAATTGACTGAATATAGGATAAATTAAGTAAAGAATTTTACGAAATAAAATAATTTGTTGTCGAAAAAAAAAAAAAAAAAAGTTATTTTTGACAAAAAAAGAAATTAAAAAAAAAATTTTTTTCGACGATCTACAATGAAAATACAGAAAAAAGTTTTTTTGCAATGTATTTTAAATGGGAAAGGGGACTTCCCCATGCGCCAACTCAATTTTCAAGATATCGAACTCATCTTTTAGGAGGTTTTTTTTTGGTCAAAAAAGGAAACTTTTTAGATGTATTTACTCAAAAAAAAAAAAAAAAGTTTTTTTATTCTGAATCAGTCTAGTATACATACATCCACACATACACTGATAAAAATTTTAACTTGACTCAAGAGCTCCATTTTGCCCCCCGTTCTATATTTCATCATAAATATTTTTAAGTAAATCCACAACAAAAGTTTAATATATTTTCGACAAATTTTTATTTTCTATTATGTGCGATGCATAATTGAAAATTTTTTATTAAGCTAATTGTTTTCCGAATTTTTGAAAATTTATAATTACTATTACCAGAATTTAAAAAGTTTTCGATAACTCGAAAGGAAATTTCAAGTTATGGAGCATGAAATGAACCTTCTGAGGTCCCGGAAGGTGGCGTATGTTTGCGAATTTTGTTCCTTTCAAGAAAGGCATGTTAAAGTCTTTAAAATTAAAATTGACGTCATTTAGAAGCTATAATAAGTTTCATTATGGAGTAATTAAGAATGATTATGACACCGTCGGCTGGACCACGAAATTCGAGAAAATAAAAATTCAGATAAAACCTTCAGACGGTTAAAGAAATTAGTCTCTGCTAAAACGAATGAGCTCTGGAAATAATATAAAATTTTGGAAAAATATTATATGTTTTTGGATCACTGCATTAGGCTAGGAGACCAAGAAACTCAATGCGATACTTGAACATCATGCTGTATTATTATACCAACAATAATCGAAAAAAATCTCTTATTCAATGAATTAATTTTTAAAGAAAGCTTCTCTGAAAACGTTTGGTATGCAAATATATCTTTTGAACGAGTTATCTAATTTTTATCTAAATTGTGGCATTTCACGTAGTTTTTTTTTAACTTCCCGCTAAGAAAGTTAAAGATTTTCAAAAGTTGGGAAGTTATTGGTTTTACCCCGTTTTTCGAAAATCGAGTTTTCATCAGATCTTGACGTTTTGAGGTCCTAAGAAGCTTCCATGACTATTTCTGCGATGGTTCTGCATGTATGTATGTATGTGCGTGTGTGTACACTGATAAAAATATTAACTTGACTCAAGAGCAAAAATCTTGAACCAAGAACACCAATTGGAAGAAAATGAATTTCTTGAGCCAAGAGGAAAAATTCTTGGGTCAAGATATATTTTCTTAATTCAAGAGAATCTATCTTGACTCAAGAATTTTTCCTCTTGGCTCAAGAAATTCATTTTCTTCCAATTGGTGTTCTTGGTTCAAGATTTTTGCTCTTGAGTCAAGTTAATATTTTTATCAGTGTACACACACGCACATACATACATACATGCAGAACCATCGCAGAAATAGTCATGGAAGCTTCTTAGGACCTCAAAACGTCAAGATCTGATGAAAACTCGATTTTCGAAAAACGGGGTAAAACCAATAACTTCCCGATTTTCGAAAATTTTTTATTTTCTTAGCGGGAAGTTAAAATTTTAATGTTGAAATTAAAAAAAAAAACTATTAATGGAATTTCATAAAAAAGTTTTGTTAGTTTTAATTTATTATTAAAAAAAAAAAAATGGGGAGAATTTGTTGATTTCAGTATCATAAAATGCAAAGATGAAAAGACTCATAAACGTCAGATAAATAATATCAACTTGAATTACATACTTAGTACCTTTAAACGACTTGAGTGTATTGTGACAATTTATATTTTATTTTTTATTGGTACTTAAATATAAGCAAAGACATGAAATTATCTTGGAGTATCTTGAGATGCGCATCTCTCAGTTTAACGATACTAATTATGAAAAAGAGACAAAAGATTTGACTCACCGCGCAGATAAATAATAATTCCTTGAATCCTGTCTTTAATTTCGTCAGCCTTCTCACTGTCACTTTAAAAAAAAATCGTTTAACACTTGTTAATTCAATAATGTTTATTTATTAGGTTGTAGTAAAACTGAAACAACATATAAATATAATAATATTATGAAACAACTAAACGGCAAACACAAGTCGGACAGTACTAATTATAACGTGGAATAATCACATGAGATGAGAATGAGAAACAATAATGCTCGGTGAGCCTCGGACCGCCATGCACTGATGGGATGTGTCTCGCCCGCAGCTCGCGCATGCTTTCGAGTTGTGCGCAGGCGTGATCTTCCCGCACTCTACAACCGCCAAATAAAACGAGAGCTCACCGCCATCTCTTAGTCGCTGTGAGCAACCGTTCGCGGTATTCAACGAACGCCTCACTCAACAATCGACACTCTAGAGACATTCTCCACAACAATAATATACACGCAAAGAAATGATTACGTTCGTTATCCAGCTCAGGTACATGTAAAAAGTGCAAGTGAACTAACTGCGTAGCAGATGTAATGTCGGATATTTTATGATATTATGTTGAAAATAGTAAATAGTAAATTTGTGTTCTGAAAATTTTTTGCTTGTATAGGAAGAATTTTTAATACTGAATGTCTATTTATTTTTTTTTAATGAAAACTCAACAATATTTTATCGGTTTGTATAAAATTACAAGATGTCGAATCATGTTGGTGTAATATTCTAATTTATTATGACACTGAAGTTAGCAGACGTCTAAAAATTTTTGATTTTTTTTATTAATTAAATTACAGCTAAAAAAATATTTATAAAAAATTGCACTTATAGTTTTTCAAGTTTTTTACATGTGACAATTTTTTTTTTTAATTGTTTAATTGAAATTTTTCCAACAAAAAATTTTTAAATGTCGGCAAACTTTATTTTCATAATTTATTAGTATTTCGCCTAAATTGTTTTTATTTTTAATAAGCACTCAAAGTAAAATCTGATTATAAAATCGTGGAAGAAATCGTTGATTTCAAGATCAAAATATGTTGAATGGAAAATTTTACTTATCAAAGGTAAGCATCTATAAACATAAAAACTTGTTTCACCTGTCTCAAAAATTTAATAACTTTTTTTTTCTATAATTAAAAACAATATTTTTAATTTATTAATTATTACCTGGTCAATTTTGCAACCTGGTAGCTCATTTTACATTGATCTTTGTTATAAAAATAAGTAGAAAAATTTTTAAATCATAACCTATAACTTTTTAAAATTTTGATGGCAATTAAAAACGAATTTTCTTATACAGTGAAGGCAATTTTTGAAGAACAGTAATTGACATTTATCGATTGTAGTAACGTCGGTTATCAACTCGAATAATTCAAGATGATATATTATTACATGGGAGATTATCAACAATATTACCGATGGCCTGGTAAGTACAACTATCGAATTATTTTTTCATTTGATACCAAAGCGAAAGAGAGAAAAGAACATAGTTTTTATTATAAAAAAAATTTGTAGAATTTTAAAAATTAGGAACCAAACCATTAACGAATAAAAAAAAATTTTTATTTGAAAATACATAGTTTTAAAACCGATAAAACAAGTGATATGACCGCCGATAATTAACACCAGAATTTAAAAAGTTTTCAAGATAATTTGATCTTAATTAAAATTTTTTTTATCATTTAAAAACTGTCATACGTTAATTACTTTTATTAACAATTTGGAAATTTTCACTAAAAATCTAAATTGATCAAAATTCCGTTCTTTTAGAGATTTCAAGCAAATTGTTAATTTTTTTTCATAGGTAAAAAATTTGTTCGACTTTTTAAGAACAATCTTTTATTTTTAGTCGAAAAATTTTGAACTTTGAATTTAAGGAAAAAACGTATTCTTGATAAATCAGAATTATAACTTTGAATTGAATAAATTTCTTTGGATTTCTCTAACCAATCCATATATTTTAGAATACACTTTTTACTGTTTATAAGAGCTTATGAATATCGACCTTTTTTTTTCTTCAATATCTTACGACTCAATAAGATAATCCACAGCAGATGTAAGCGTTCCCATAAAAGCGACAGAGTAATTTCCCATTCCCGGATTAATAAATACAATCTCATCATCAACGATCCAACGACCATAATGAATTTCATTTAAGACTTTAAAATTATACTTCTCAGCCAGCTTTTGACTATCGGTGGACGTAAAAATTCCAACAACTGCTAAAATTTTCGAGGTTATTGCCATCCTAATGCAATTTTCTAAAAGAATAGATTCCAATCCTTTACTTTGATAACTCTCATGAACGCATATAATATAAATACGTAAAGTCATATCACAGCCCAACTTTTCATAAGCATTAATTTGTTTGACAATCGTGTTTTGCAAATTAATAACTTTTTCTAAAGCTTCGCCTTGAAATATCTAAAACATATTAATACAATTTTTAAACTAAACATTCTTGCAATAACTTTATAAATTATCGAGAAACATATGTAAAAATTAACAAACTCGCATTCGTGAGTACGTGTTACTTTTTTCTAATGAATTATTCAATCTCATAATTACTGCTCCAATTATTCGTCCTGATTTGGAACTGAGAGCAACCAAACTCAATGAATCTTTCATCCATATACGAACAAAATCTAAATAATTCATTACGGAAACTGCGTCTTTTGAAAAATCAACAGCTTTGAACATGGGATCATTTGAAATAAAATGATGCTATTAATTTAATTATACACTGTATTCTTTGCATTAATTAAATTAAACCTTTATTAAACGTAAGACATCATCGTAGTGGCAACTCTTTAAATCCAAAATTTGACAAAATTCCGGGGCAGGCCATTGTATAGGATTACTAATTTGTTCCTCAATATCAATTGTCTTGTCTTGTTGAACACTTGAATGCCGCATAAGATTATCCATAATAAAAACTGTTAATTTGAAATATGTTTTTAAATTAACGTCAATACAGAAAAATCGGTTATTGATTGTTTTATTTAATTAAACTGAAGTTTGACACTTATATTAAAGAACACAAAAATATTATTGATATCTGTTTCGAATTAATCAGTATTATATAACTATATTTTTTTTCTGTATAAGGTCAACTTGCTTAAGCTACAAGTGAAAGTCTAGCAAAACTCTACGCAGTAGGATCTTGGACTTTACTTATATTTATTGTCAGTAATTATAGCTATAACCATATTCACGGTTTAACAAAATTATATTTATACAATAATTTTAATTTTTGTTACAAAATTTTTTTTTTAAATTAGTGTAAAAAACTGTTATTGAAAGCAATCAAATACTTATTGATTATTTTTTTTTGTTTACATTTTCGCTACATTCATACATTTTACCATTTATTGGATTGGCAGGTTTTATAATATCGGATATTATTAGCAAATATTAAAATTATCTCTTTTGTACATCCATCGGTTGGTTAATTACTTTATAACTCATCTTTGGAATGAGTTATTTTGTTCGAAGTAATAACATTACCACGGTGTGGTATACTTGCCCAAAAATCAATTCTTTCTTTCAAAAGATTTTTCGACATTTTTAAGTTTTTAGAATCTGAAATGAGAAGATATTCGAGTGCTTCAGTTCTCACTGGCTTCCATTTTAGAGGTATCTGTTGCGTAATTGAAGGTGTAGGATTCCTGTAAAGATGAAAATTACTTAATTATCTGCTGAAGTTAAATTACACAAAAAATTTAATTACCCGGTTTTGGCAAAATTAAACCACAGTTGTGTTAGTACATCAATCATTTTGTGATCTTCTTTATTGAGTGGTGTATCTTTGAACAACTGTTCTCCAACTGGGAAGAGATATTGCAATTCATCGGCATGAGAAACGCCATAATCTCCTTGCGGTGCGCCGAATATTCTTGAAAATGATGAACTTCCTTTGTACGTAAGGTAGTAATAGTAAACTGGACTAGATAATGTGTTGAGATGGTCTCGAACAGCCATATCAGCTCCAACATTGAACCAAGCATCAGAGTACATCTAAGTATACAATCACAAATTATTGTCAAATATTCGGCTGCCCAATTTTAAAACACAGTAACTGCAAAATTTTTATACCTGATTTTTTTTTAGTATTGCTGCATTTTTTATAACTTTTAAACCTTAATTTCAAGTATTTTTTCTTAAAAATATTTATATTTGAGTATTTTCTATTCATAAATCAAATTTGTCATTAATTTGGCAGGCAAACTTTTTTTTAATAAGAAAAATTGAAAAAAATTTTTAAATGTTAGTTACTGTGTTTTGAAATTGGGCAGCCGTATTATTTATGTGATAAAGATAAAAATTTATACTTCTTTAATCTAGTTTTTTATTGTTGCAATCAAACTTTTTGTTTCAAATTTTTCTTGTCAACTTTCCTTTTACTACATTTATAGTCAACCAATCTATAAAAAGTTTTTCATAAAAAAAATTTCGGTAAAAATTGGTTAACTTACGCAAAACTTTTTAAATTATGAAAAACAGCTTTTGGTTTCTAATTTAAAGTAATAAAATTGAATAATAAAAATTTCAATATGCATCGTTTGAAGCTAAAGATAGCTGAATGTAATTTTCAATCTTTCATTGAATATAAATAATTCAAATAGTAAACTACCTAAAGTTGATTGTTCACATCCAATGACATTTACTGAGTTAATTTTTAGTAAAATTTAAAAACAATTATGAATAGAAAAGTAGTTATATTTTCAAATTTATTTCTGCACCAACGTGCACGACTCTAGATTTTTACAGACCATCATAACGAGAATAATTTATACTTTGAAAACGTTTTTCGTGATTGTAAGGTGATTTTTTTTTTATACTTGTTAAATCAATAATGATACGAAAAATCAAGGTACTTCAAAAATTTTCAAAATTATTGCTTTTAAATTAAATCTTCCATCTACTTTAATTGTTAATTTTTTTTTCAATCTTTGAAAGCTATTTTTGTAGATTTAATTAATACGTACATCAATAACTTGAAACTTGGTACTTTCGTCAATGGGTTTATCTCCCAGATAAAATTTACGAATTTTTTTAGCAACATCTTTATGAGATTCCTTGGGACATGTATGTTCGTACAATAGTGTAGTAGCTGCTAATTCGACAAAGTTTTCATCCAGCTGCTTAACATAACCCTTTTCTTTGAGCCCATAAAGACCTAAATATAATACGAAAAATTATTTAATGTAATTAATTATTTACACGCAACTTAACAATTTGATATGTATTTAAAAACCTGCGACTTTGAGTGTTCCTTCTTCTGAATTGAATCCAGTTATCCATGGAATATCAGCCATATTGCCATTTTTCAAAGACTCGGCTGGTTCTTCATTCAAAAATGCTCCTGGATGATTTGGTTCGACCACCGGCTTGAATGGAATCATTGGATCATAATCAAAAATCTGTAAAACATAATTTTCAATTTAACTTAGTGATTTTTTCAGAAAAAAATTTTTTTTGTTAATAAAATTTTCATTTTTAAACAAAAACATATATTCTTAATTTTTAAGTGTTTAATAAGGGCATATTCGCTTTTAGTATTTATAAAAGAAAACTAATATTATTAAATCAAATAAGTAAATAAAATTTGCTTAGATATAAAAAAAATTCTCATATATAAAAAAAGTAAATTTTACTTTGACCCTGAATGAATAATTTCATATAAAATTGCAATGTTTCCCGAGTTGAAAAAATTAACTTAAATGAACTTAACTGCTATACTAGAACAATTGATTTAAGCTCATGTAAGTTCATTTTTTCGACTCGGATTAACATTTTAAAGGACATCTTTGTAGATGGTTCAATTTTCTACAATAATATACTTGTAGATTTTTTTAATGATGCGTCATTAGTCAGCTAGAAAAATTAGATGAAATTAAAAAACAAAAATTTTCCTACGTTATTTCACATACTTTGAAAAATAAATAACACCCTTATACATGTCAAAATTTAAGTATAATAATAAAAAACTGCTTTTCAATATTTCTATCGCAAACACGTATTGAGTAATTTATATTATGGTGCATTAACTTTTTAATTGATATGTAATGTACTACATCTTAGAAATTCCCCTAGATTAAATTAGCAATTCATTTCACTCATTACATAATTAAGAGAATAAAATTTAATAGTTTCGTCGTAGTATTATTACTTAATTCTAGATCCTATACTAATGATTGGATGAATGTATGGCTTATTTATCACGTCTAACGACCAAAAAATTCATGAAGTTATTAATTTAATAGTTCACATGCCAACAAGAATGTAGAAATTAACTTACTCTAATAAATGATTGGTATTAAGTAGTCAACATGTCGCGCGGATATATAGTTAAGACATAAAATAACTTAAAAGTAAATGGTCATAAAAATATTGAGTACTGAGATGTAATAATGCTTTCATAATTTTAAATTCTACTCAGGATTGCGAAAAGTATTTTTTCACTGCGTATCATCGAGCAAGAAAAATTTATTGCCCGATATATAAGACAATTTAATTTAATAGGTAATTTATATAGATCTTTATAGATCTAATTAAAGTCACATTGCATTAATACATCGTTAAAGAAAATAGTGTAGATGTACTCAATATTTCTTCCAAACAAACCTGGTACGCTCGATCAGTAGCAATTATATCGATAGCCTTTTTTTTACGAAGACAAGCAATTAACTGGGCAGAATTATCTGTTGGGCATTTCAATAATTCGCCAAGACGTTTGGATTTGTCTTTAGCCTCGCCAGGTCGAGTTAGCACCCATGGGCACAAAGCAGTTCCACTTTGTGATATACCTCGATGAATCAAACCTGTAATTTATCAATGACTTGCTTATCAAACGTAAACATTAATCGTCACCAGTCAAGGTTACTTGAGCTTATTAATTATAATTGCGGTTGAAAACTTGTTGAAATAAGATTCAAAATAAAATATGTGCGTGATTGGAAAAACCCCGATGATTTTTCACAGATTATTCAATAACTCCAACTATTTATCCATATGTTACGTCATTTATATTCATTTCCATAGTTGAATTGAACATTTTGCATATTTATAAATCAACATTCTGACATGCTGATTGAATTTTAGCCATAATCTTAATCTCGTAGTATATATAAAACAGCAGTGTACAATATTATATAATAATAAGTTATTCAAAAAATCTATAAACTCGTTATTGGATTATATTAAAGGAATATATTTTAGTTGTTTGATACGTATAAACTTAAATTGATAAGATAATTATCATAACAGCAGTTATGTTAAATATACATGCACATACATTGTATTAAAATTGTTATTTTTTTTTTAATTTTAAATAATTTTTTTATAATAAAAAAAATCATTTTAATCCAATGTTGGAAATTATTGCTCACTTAATATTTAAAACAATAATTTTTACCGTAAAATATGAAAAATTAGAGATAGATGCAGTAACTATTTTTCTACACAGTAAATTTTAATTGTTAACTAACTTTTTAAGAACAAAATTTATACTTGCATATGGTTATCATATTACATGAAATAAAATTAATATCTGTTAAATTTTTTTTATGTTTTTAACGATATTTAGTAAGCTATAATAATCGAAAAGCAGTTATGTTTAATAACGCGAATATTATTATCTCAATAAAACCTTGAACTGTTATTCATATATTTATAGCCAAGACATTTTTAGAAACTTATAATGCTATAAAAAATTATAGTGATGATATTCAATATTGTTTCGTAATTTTTCACGTGAACAAACCTAATTATTAATTATGAATCGTTATTATTATTTTTGAAAAATTTTCGTATTCAGAGCTTGTTATGTTGTGTATAACATTGAATCTTTTAAAAATTACCATTTATAAATGGTTTATTAAAATTGTAGATATTTAACAGTACGGTGGACAGAAAAGCCGATTTTTTGCTCGAGCGTAATAATATCGCCTTTTAAAGAGATCTTTTCGCTCCAATTAAATTGCCTGCAAGCATTTATACCGTGAAGTTGCGGAAAAATTTTTTTAAATTTAATTAAAAAATTGATTTGACTCATTTTGATCAGCTGATAGTTACTTGTCAGTGACTAAAATTTTATACAATTTTTTAAAGCTTATATCTCAAAAAATTTCACGGCAAATAATATGTTTTATGGTAAAACATGAAATCTGCATGCTTGCAAAAGCTAGTTAAAATTTTTTTTAAAACTCATCTAATCAATAAACTATAATATAATTCAAAGAAAAGTGTCAATACCTAAATTTTACATAAGATTTTGACAAAATTCGTAAACTTTTGAATTTTTTTTTTTTTTTAAATGTGCACGGTAAAATACGATGTAAATTCCACGGTAGCATAGGTAATGATTGACAGTATGATAAAAAAATTTATTTTCATCATAATCTAATAAATTTTATTTTCCATTGGTGACGAAAGGATCTCTTAACTTTTGTATCTTCAAGCATACCGTACATTTAGTCACTTTCTCAACGATCTAATTAAAATCATTTTATATAAATTCAAGTCCAAGTCATTAGAGTTATTAAGCTTTAGTTATATTAAGAATTAAATATTGTTTTTTATTCATATCAGTCGAACAGAAATGACGAAAATAATTTTTATTTCAATGAAATATCACATCATAATTTTACTGTAAGGTTGATTAATAAATACGAAGTATTTTTTCAACTTTTAAAAATTACCTATGATATATTTCATTAAATTTTAATAGCAATTGAAAATAAGTTCATTAAATACATTAACATAATAAGCATACCAGTTAACTCGAAGCAGTTTATGTTAATTGTATCACTTATAAGGAAATTAATGTCAGTATATTACTAATCATAAAACTATCATCAATAAGCTTTGATAATCTGGAAACTAAGTTAATGAACGGGAACAAGAAAATAATATTTAAATACTCAACAAATTTTTACATAGTAAAATTTCGTCATTGCGTAAAAAAAAATTTTCGTCGAATACTTTTACATTAAATATTTAACAGTTTAATAACTTTTTTTCAAAAGAGTGATTGATAATTTTTTTGGAAAATTTCTAAAACTACACATATTTACCTCGGGATAAAGGACTAATCATGTGATAGTGAGTACTAGCTCCTCCTGCAGATTCTCCAAAAACAGTAACTCGATTAGGGTCTCCACCGAATGAAGCAATATTCTCATTGACCCAACGAATCGACTGAGCTTGATCTTTCATTCCTTGATTACCAGGTGATACCATATCTTCTGTACTCAGGAAACCTAAAGGTCCCAACCTAATAAACATGAAACAAATAATTATACACATCAGTAGTAGCAATATCGATAAACAAATATTACCTGAAATTAACAGTTACAAGAACAACCTCATGATCGAGAAAATATTTGGGATTGTAAAAGTCAGAATGGCCAGCTCCCGTAACCCATCCGCCTCCATGGAACCATATCATGACTGGATAATTAATACCGACCTCTTTCATCTCTTTGGTGGGTAGCTTAGGAGTATAAACGTTTAAGTAAAGGCAATCTTCTTGCCCGACAATATTATCATCGTGAGTGTAAATATTTCGTTGAGTGCATATTGGCGCATCTTTTTTGGCTGATTTAACGCCTGACCAAGTAGTTGTTGGCTTTGGTGGCTGTATGAGATAATAATTATTTATCAATATTAACTTTCATTATTTAACATTATCCCAATTATTAATTTCTATTAGGTCCATTACTTTGAAAATTGTCGGTTATTTTTATACTTTAAAATTAGTAATACAATGAAAGGAATAATCGATATTGCAAATTTTATTTATCAACTGTTGATTGGATTTAAATTATGAGCATTGAAACATATTTGCGAGAGTACGAATAGAAAGTTGTGTCTACCTAAGTGGAAAGTATGACTTTAATAATGAAACTTTAATGCTAATTCATCAATACAGCATAAAAGTGATATATAATAAGCTTAAATCTATATTGAGACTGACGCATCTCAGATTATAATTCAGATAAAAGTGTTACATAAGTGATTTATTATGCATACAGTGTAATTGTCTATTGCGAAAAAAATATACACGGTTTTTTTTTTTTTTTTTTTTTTTTTACCTCAAATCTTAAATCACCGATCGGCGGAAGTGCGTAGGGGATACCTCTAAACGACAAAAACTCCCGACCACGACGTGTTTTCATCAATGAACCCTCTAAAGTGCCATTTTTAACTTTAACTATCGGCGAAGCAACCGAAAAAAATCCGTTTAAATAAATGGTACAGTAAAATACTGCCGTCACTAATTGGATATTCATTATTTAATAATTACGAGACCGTGAAGTGTTAAAACTTTGTATGCCGATTTATAATTTAAAGTGATTCATTAAAAATTTCAGGCATGAGATGTTCACTGGTGGAAGGTAACGTTACGACTGTCTCGAATACACATGACTAATAAGAGAGCGAGTATTGAAATTATTATTGAATCTAAGATGCTGGGTAATTTGTGAATTTTCCGAAAGAAAGAGGGGGCACTCGAGCCCGACCCCTCTACTTGTTTTTATTTCTATCGTGAAAAACAAATGCTGGCTTTTTATAAATAATGCTAAATAAAACGATAGCTTATGTCAGAAAAACGAGAATACAAAACATATAGTCATCATTATAGACGTGAGATATCTTTATTAATGAGTAGATATCAATTAATGGATCCATTTTAATTATTGAAATTAATAAGATTTATGAGTAATTAAATATTATAATTAATAAAAAAAAACGATATTTAGGTAGGTTTAATTAAAATCCATCCATTGAATTGATTTTTATCTCGGAATTTATATAATAGTTCGTTATAATATATAGGTATTTATTAAATAACTGAGTATATAGTTAAAAAATAACATTGTGGTTAAAAAATTTATATATGAGACATCCCACGCTAAATCAGACGGTTTGAAAAAATTTTGTTTTGAAATTCTTTGTTTTTTCATGTTACTTTTAAGAAAAATACAAAAAATTATTCCAACTTTTTCTTATATGTGATAGTTGAATCTTAAAATTAAAATCTGATCAAAGTATCCAAATACTATCTTTTCAATAACTTTTGAGCCTCGGTTGATACTAAGCTCTCCATAATAACTGCTTTGTTCAATTTTTAGAAATTCGGAAATTTTCTTTTTCTCGATTAATTACTGTCAATACCAATTTCCATTCTTGTATGCGTTGTCTTCTATTGATTTAATCTAATTTTTTGTCGATATGAAACTTTAAAATGATAGCAATTAAGAGGGTTCTCCCGTGTGACTTCTTCTATTATAAGCATTTTTTTGACGGCCAATGAAGAGATAGAGATTTGAGTTTTTTTTAACTTCCCGCGAAGAAAATTTAAAATTTTCAAAAATCGGGTAGTTATTGGTTTTACCCCGTTTTTCGAAAATAAAGTTTTTATCAGATCTCGACGTTTTACGGTCTTAGGCAGCTTCCCTGACTATTCCCGCGATGGTGTCCGTACGTCTGCATGAATGTGTGTGTGTGTGTGTGTGTGTAAACCTCTTATAACTTTTGAACGGCTCGACCAATTTGGTTGCGGTTGGCGCCATTCGAAAAGACAACCAAACTTAGAATTTGAATACAATTTAGACCGATTCGGACTGGTAAATTTTGAGAAATCTCAAAAAAACTACGAAAAAAAATTTTTGTTAAATGTGTTTTTTTTTAGAATAACTATCAAACGGCTTTACTGATCAATACCAGAAACTAGTCAGCTCTTAACATCAAAAACCACGTCGATCGCCGCCGGGTCGGTCAAAATGGATTTATTCGTTCGTGAGTTATCGTTGACGAAAAAAATCGAAAAAAAGTGATTTTTTCGAATTACTCCGGAATTTTTGGTCTGATTAATTTATGTTTAAAAGTAAATCATAGGATTCGAAAAACTGCGTCGAATATTGTCAACCACGTGAAAATCGGTTTATTCATTCAAACGTAATTGCAGTTTGAAAATTTAAAGAACTAGAATTTGAATTTACGCGCGCAAGCGCGCGCTTTGACTATAGAGTTTGCATATATTTTCATGCTTATGATATATTCGACCAATCACGTTACGAATAGTTTGATGCCACATACATTTCATCTCAATTTTATATTAGGACTAGCATACGTTGCGCGCGCAAGCGCGCGTGTGAATGTTGGTGTGGAATTATCTATATTTTCATGCTTATGATATATTTGACCAATCACGTTACGACAATAGTTTGCTTACATGATATATTTTCATATTTTTCATCTAAATTATAAGAGTAGACTAGAATTTAATTTTCGCGCGCAAGCGCGCGCCTCATATTTATTATCATGGTATATTTATGTGTCGTTTATGTATAGTATATTCACTTTCAACCAATCAGAATGAGAATATTTATTTTCGACCAATCATAACACGAATAATTTGTCCTCATGGCGGAACTTTCAAAAAATTTTGCTATTTTCTGACTCAGTTTGTCGAGCTGATTCAGAAAATACATATGGTTCAAAAGTTTCCCGCATGGAAAAATATATATGCGAAAAATATATGTAATTATATATTTTCACATATATTTTTTTTGCGCTAAATATATGTTCGCATATAAGTGTCTAGAGATACACGGAAAAAAACTTAACTTGAATCGAGAAAGTTAAATTTTTCAAAATTTAACTTTCTTGATTTGAGTAAAAAAATTCTCAAACTTAGAAATTTTTTTTTGAGTGTATGCTTACATATATGTCTACATATATGTAAGCATGTATCTCTGCATATATGTCAGCATCTATGTGAAAAATATAAGTAAATATATGCGGCATATATATTATATATGCGGCATATATATTATATATGCGACATATATTTTTGACATATATATTTCTCCATGCGGGTAGGTATGAAATTAGCGGGTAGTTGCAGGGATGGCCCATAGGGTCAACCGTTTTCCTAATTTTTTTATTTTTTTTCAAGCACTTCTTTGGTACTCAGTGAAAAAAAATATCGCTCTTAGAGTAATAATGTATTGCTATAGTAGCTAACCCCACTTAACCATCTGTTTGATTGTTACTGGCTCTGACAGCAATACGTTAGATGGCTAAAATAGCTATACTGGATCGCCGGGATGGCCATACAAGATCGCTGTAAGAGCTAAACGCCCCGTTGTAATCTCTGATTTCGCACAATCTTGTGTGTTGACACATTTTATAACCTCCAAAATATTTGTTTTGTTTATTATGAATTCACTGATGACCACCCAGTGAAAATTTATCAATATAACCTTAATGAAACATTATTTAATTCGAAGATTGTAATATAAATAGTCATTAAAAATAAAAAATATAGTTGAATATTGAATTTATATAGAAAAATCTTTTATATTAAAGTGCAATATATCAGAACTCAAAACCAATGCTCATTCAAAAACTTTTGTTTTACAAAGTAATAAATTAGTTTATTGATTGATATAGATTTATTTATCATGTGGATTAATAAATTAATTTTATAATTTATAATTATAAATAAATGATAAATTAGGAGATAGCTTATATTTTCTTGAATTTTTAAACAAATTTAAACTTAGTTAAATCAAAAAGTTAGAAAAACGGTTGGCGCTAAAGGCCATCCCTGCAACTTCCCGCTAATTCCATATTTAAGCGCTTAAAATTGCACTTACGATGTTTTTGAGCTGATAGAAGTTAATTATTCTAAAAGCCCGAATTTTAGGTGTTTTTTCGGTCGCGATAGAAAAAAAACAACAAATATTTTTACTATACATTTTCTTATCAGTTTTTTATTGGTATTTGAAGAGTACAAAATATTAATAAAATTAAAAAAAAAATCAAATTTCCGAAAACTGCAGACCGGCAAAGTTGGGACTGGCGAAAAAATGGCACATCCTGGTGTGCAGGATATCAATCCTTCCAGTGACCGGAAATGGAAAATAATTAATAATCCTTAAAGAGGAAGGATGTAGTTATCGCAATACGTTTTGTTTTTAAAAAAAAAATTCTTTTCACAAAATGGCGGTGGTTTGAAAAATATGTTTTGTTTTTTCCCCTGTTTTTCTAGCTTTCGGAATTTTTTAAAAATATAAAAAAAATTTTTTTTTTTTTAAAAAAACGAAGTGCGATACCAGAATGTATGACGAAACTCTGTGTAAAATTTCAAGTAAATCGGTTAAGTAGAACTTGAGATATCATGCACACCGTTTTTAAAAAAGTAATTCCGAGAAAAACGCGTTCTAAGTTTGAGGACAAGTCGCGCGCAGTTGGAGTCGTTTAAACTTAATTAGATGTAACTCCGAAAATAATTTAAATTCCGAAAAATTCTTTTAAGGACGTATTCTTATAAGGTTATACTAGCAAAATATACAAAAAAAATCGATTTTTTGGAATTTCTAAACCAGAATACCCCCTTAAATACTTTGCATTGCGACATCTCTATAAAGAATTGAATGCTTTCGATGCGGTTTGCGATATTCAATGTCGATTTTTTAACGAAATTAAACTACTTATTATTCAAAAATTGATCCGACAAGAAATTTCAAAGTCTTGTGAAGACATTTTTTTTCGACAATATCTCACGAACGAATTAATCGATTTTGGTTTTTTTTTAAGCATTCGACGTTATTTTTTAAACTTAAGGTCTGATTGTGTTATGGAATTGATCAATGCAGATCAAAAGTTATTTTGAACAAACATGACTTCACAAACTTTCTTTTTTCGATTCTTTTAGACTTTCTCAAAATCTATCGTACCGAATAGATTCAAATTTACAAAGAAGTCTGTTTTGCTAAGCCCTATCGAATGACGTCAATACCGTTCAACTTGGTCAAATCGTTCTAAACTTATGAGAGATTTACACACACAAGCAGACACACACACACACACACACACACACACACACACACACACACACACACACACACACACACACACACACACACACACACACACACACACACACACACACACACACACTGTCATCGTAAGAATAGTAAGAATAGTTTCCTAGGACCTCAAAACGTAAAAATCTGATGAGAACTCAATTTTCAAGAAAATATGGTGTATATCTATTCACATACATTGAAATGTTTTTTTAGTGTTTTTTCCATGCAATTATTTTGAATAAAGTATCCAATAACGACTTAACATAAAAATAATAGTACTTTTGATCACTAGCATAAAAATACCAATTAATAAAAAATAGCAACTGACATACTTTCACATATTACAGATAATAGACGTTGATCTGTTAATTTGCGTGTGCTTACCTTGTCAAAGTCATTTCAACTGTGATTAAATACGAGTTGTTATTCACACAGCTCATCGAACTTGTTGTATACCATTGTAACATTTATTTATTTTTTTTCTTAATTAACTTCATGTTATGTTGTTGTTAAAAAATAAAATAAACTAATTGTAAATTCCGTCTGCAACAAGTCATTACAGAACGAAAAAACTTAATGAGGAGTTACATGAAGAATTATGGAGGTCATTATTTATTACATTTCATGAAGTAATAAAGACATTTTTACGCAATATCGTTTATCTCAATTTAATATATCATTAACGATAAAAATGATACTAATCAGAATGACATTAATTCCAACTAATTAAATTTTCAATAGAAAAATAACTGAATATAAATTAAAACCAGTTATTAGTGTTGAGTATTACTCATTCTGTTTTACCATATCATTTAAATTTTATCACCAACAGATGTTAAATTTTACTGCAGAAAACTAAATTACCTACACAGGCCACAGTTGATATTTTCCAAGAAGGATACGACTATATCTTTAGGCATAACCAAGATCAGATTAGAACACCTAGATGTCCTTGCTGACAAATTAGAATAGGATTTAAATGTTTGTGTGAAATTTCCCAGAATATTTTCATTACTCTTGGCATTAGTTTGCTTTGTCATTCCCCAGAGAATAGGGGGTGAACCCTACAAAAATAGGCATAGCTTCGCAGATCACTGCATGAAATAATCACCCCTTATGCGTACAGTAATCGTAGTTTTTATTTACGGTCGACACGCCATTTTGTAAATCTTCTCCTGCGACTTCACCATTTTTCAAAAACAAAGGTCTGAGTATTTTTTTTTTCGTATGAGAAGAAAAATTTTTAAAAAATGGTGTAAATTCGATATGAAGTTTATTAGAGAAAGATGTTTTGATGCATAATAAATCCCAGCATACTGTTTTAACTCAACATTTTCACTGTCAGTTTCAAAACTAGAATTTTCACGAAATGAAAATTAAAAATATAATGAAATATTTAAACAAAGTTTCTTAACTTACAATTTAGTCACGGCGCGTTTTGATTATTGATCTTTTAATAGAAAAAACTTATAGCCTCTCGATAGTGCTTGACGGATGGTACCAACATTTTTTTGAAGCAATTTTGCTTAAAATCATGAAATTTTTTGTATAATTTGGATGTTTTTCTTTGTTAATCAAATGAAATGAACATACCTTATAAAAAATATGCTATTTTTTAGAACTTTTGATATTCATTAATATTCAATGATCTCTGATGAATAAGCATCATTATTTGAAGTCAATAATATAGAATTGACAATAAATAAAAATGTTGAAGTTTACCTTTTTAAATAAGAAATGGTTTAAGATACTGTGAGTGTAAGGCACTATCACTATTCAAATTTAAATGACATGGATAAAAATGAAACAATAATTTCTAGAAAAACAAAATTTTTTATTCTTCTTTCAAATACTACTATTGAGCTCGAAATAAACAAGAACGCTATTCACTTTTTGTCTTTAAAACTCTTAATAAATTAGAATTTAAAAATCATAATTCTGAATGTTACCGATGTTAATGAAAATAAATAAAGTCATTTATATAAAGACAGTAATAAAGGATGTTTACGTGTGATAATTTGTTTAAGTTATTATCTAGACATAGATAAGAATCGAATACAAACTCCAGATGTTTTTTTTTGTTTTGTAATTTTATGCAGCTTATTTCTAGCTAAGATGATAATAATAATAATTATTATTTAATAGTTTTAATTTTTTGAATAAAGTAAAATATAAAATATATAAAATGTCTAGCATTGATGTTTAGTTCAGCAATGAAGGAAAAAAAATTAATAGAAAAAAAAATATAGCCTGCAACTAAGATCCGTAACATTTGAGGGGTGCTCATCGACCATCAGCGTGCATCTATGATTGTTTGAGAAAATTCTGTAGGGTCGCTGAGCCAACCCCATAGAACGAAGAGAAGGGCAGGCATCCCCTACTATGAAAACCTAACGATATCTCAAACTTTCCCAACACCACTGATCTCCACCCTATATTCTCTATTACTTTATCGCTTGTACAAGTCCAAAATTTTTGGAAGTCCTACTATTACTATTGTTGCGTCATATATTTTAATAACTTTTCTTTATTTAAATCATATACATCATGGATTCGATTTTAGTTAAATAAGTAAATTACTGGGCAATATTATTAAAATTGAAAAGTATCAATTTGATAAGTTTTTTGAAATCTATACACAAAACATGTGAAAGTTTGATCTGCTATTTCCGGAATATTTATTGGATAAAATTACTGACCCAAATTCGAAAGGGTAACGACCCCGAATTAAAAAAAAATAGCCTATAAAGGCAAACAATTTAATTCATAGTTCTCTATTTGAAAAACCATTTTAATTTTTATTTTTTGTTTGTGAACTAAAACGAATCGCCGGTATACTCTTTGAATTTTGTTGCTCGGTGAAAACTGGATCTTCTTGCTGTATACCTGCGCTTGTTAAAATAAAAAAAAAATCCAACGAACGTACACATACATGTTTACGTTGCAATGTAGTTGTTGAATTTGATAGATGTGACGAGGGTACGATTAGAGTTGAAAATTACGCTTCTATTCACCTATAAAATTATTTCTTCTCATTTATTGTAATGTACACATCTTCAAATTTTTTCTTTAAAATACCGATCTAAACCTGATTATATATCCACGAGAATGTGATCTGGAATGCCAGCTTAAAAAAAGAAACAGAAAAAATTTTTTAAGCTAATAGAAATAAGATATATGGACGTACATGTATGCGTAGATCCGTATACAACCGTTTATGTAAACACTGTAAAAACAACTGTATTTTAGAATAAATAGTCGTTTCTACAAAATATATGAAGGCAAGTTAAAAAAAAAAAAAAACTAAATTCAAAATATTTTATGTGGAAAATACGAAAAATCCCATATTGTATTATCATTATTTTTTTTTTCTTTATTAATGTTATTATTATTAGTATTTAATCTATTCAACCCCTCCTTCCTAATTCTTTTATTCAAGATGTTTATAAAAAATAATGCGTGTCCCTGTTGGCAACAGCTTCCGGGACGATGCGATGAGCTTGTTAGTTCAAGGCTACCTTAATTTCTAACCCCAAAAATTTTAGTAGTTTAATAACAACCCTATCAAATTCTTAGAAAATTCTCTTCTGTATATATTTGGGTTTTCGAGTAGTTTTTTTAAGTACCTGCGTCTATTGAGTTTTATGTTTGTAAAGATACCTTTCAAAGGTATGCAGTCCTGTGAGAAATTTGATTTCTTTCCAAGTAAGCTTAAACTGTCAGGATTTATTAGTTTATGAATAGAATTTTCGCTTTCAACGGTTAAAAAAAAATTCGTACGATTTTAAGAAAACAGGGAGTGAAAACCATGGATAGCCATTCAGCCATTTATCTAAATCGGCTTGCACTGCTATGCTGTTAAGTACATAGTTTTAACTATGCTCGACGAACACTAAATACAAAGGCCTCGCTTCTACGAATTCATAGGCGTAGAATCTACTTTTTAAAACAATAATAAAAATTTCATGGGAAACAATAAGGTTGTCAATATTTTTTCTTTTATCTTATTAACCATTAATTGAAGGACAGTTTTAAATGCAAGGTACATTAATATTTTACATCACTTATAGCTTATGATTGTTTATAAAAATTTGCACACATGAATCTTGAAGATTTACTAGAGCAGAAATGAACTAAGTTTCTGTAAGTCAAATTTTTACGACCTACATAACATTAAGTAGCGTATTTGAATCCAAAGTTAAGTAACAGTTGTAAAGTATAAAAAATAAGAAAAGAAGTATACAGGATAGAAGCATAAACATAGAGTGACATGAAAGAATGAGGAAGAAAAACTCATATGAATTAGACACGTAGAAACAGAAAGGAAAAAAAATTTTCCGATCCGTAAAAGTAAATGCAACCCCTCGTTGAGGGTTAGTGAATTCGAAGGGGTGCGGTGGTTCGCGCGCTTATCATCTTACCCCTCTGTACGTTGTCAATTGGTCGTCGCATCGTCAGCCATCTTGGTTATGGGCGTGCCTCACCGTTAACGCAGGGGTGACTCACCTCTGGTTGACGAAGAGTCTACGCCATTCTATGACAGTATATCGTCCTTCACTTTCCCTCGCTTTCACCCACTACTTCTATTCGCTCTTTACTCACTTCCTAGTAATATATAGTTTTTTTGTTATTACAGAAATATGCATGCCTTAGATTATATTAAAACTCATACGTAATGAAAATTTCTATAGCCGTCTTTAAAAATTATAACTTGGTAATCAACGAGCCTAATTCTGTTGAGATTAAAGTCTTTCAGCGAAGCTTAGCTATCCTTGTCGCACCTGCCGGAAATTTAATGTTCATCTAAACCCTCCTTATATTTCACCCTTTTTTCTATTTCCATTCTCTAGGTTCCCGTTTCCTTTCTTTGTTCTCAGCTCTAGTTTTGGATCTCTTTAGTTCTATGCTTCGTACGATATTCCCGCGTTTTTCTATGCATTCATCATTTTATCTTAGATCTTAGATTCATATTTTATGCATCATTAGCATAATCTTATGTTGTAAAATATGTATATATCATTTCAAAATGTTCAAACGTTTTTAATTTTTGCATGTACTTTTAAATTTTGTTCCCTTCGTGGATAATATTTTCATCAATTCATATTTACATTTGATACTATCGTTTTAAACAATTTCATAATGTGTACAAACATTTTCAAAGAAACAAATAATACATTAATAAGTGTAGCGAAAGATGTTTTCGATAAATGGCGCCATCTAGTTAAATATAACAAATCGAGCCCATACGTTCAATGATAAACACTGCCTTCAAAAATACCAATTTTTTCTGTTAAATTATTTCCTAGTTCATCGTAGATTTCATTTGTCTTTTAATCTTTGATTAGCTGAGTCGAAGTGGATGACCTGATTAAGTGAATGATTACATTAAGAAAATAACTTACACATATGTGACTAGAAAAACTTATTAAAAAAGTTTCAAGACTGAAATCAATATGAGTAAATCTATTAAGTAAGATTTATATTAAAAGTAAGTTGAAACAATCTTTTAATCATAGGAAGATTAACTAAAATTAATTTAAAATTCGATAAGCATAAAAAACTTCTAAATCTGGGATGATTTTGTCACATAGTATTTTTCTATACAATACTTAACTACAGCTAGTACGAATAGTGTCAAAAGACAAAAATGTGCTGTTAGCTATGGTTCCACGATTTTTGATCCCCCGACAAAATATCCCCGGACAAAATATGGTTTTTCTGAAATAATAATTATAAATTATTATAAATTTATTATAATTATTAAATTATAAATTTATAATAATTTATAATTATTATTTCAGAAAAACCATATTTTGTCCGGGGATATTTTGTCGGGGGATCAAAACGCCTGATACCGTTAGCTACACGAGCTGAAAATCAAGAGTAACATTTCACGCGCGATTCTTGTCACTATTTGTACGAATCAGCCACAATTGGAAAATTTTAAAACAAAAAAATATATTATTCATCGATAATTTTATTGAAGAACTCATCGGTTAAACCAATGAATACTTATTCATAGAATATACTACTCAATCTATGCGCATGCGCAAACACACTACCCCTGATGCATCAGGTCTTACTTATTCAATCAGCGAGGTTTTCCTGGAGAACCCGAGGAATTCATTGATTTTTTTTCAAAAAAGTTTTTATTTCTTGCATTTTAATTTCTGTTATTCATTTCACAAATAATATAATTCGAAACCTTACGTTGAAATTAGCAATTCTGAAGGACTTGAAATGACGTCACTTGTTCGAGGTTATGATATATTTTCAACTGGACCTCCTCGGAATATCTAATCTTGATATGTACTTTCGTATAACAAGGTATAATTATACTTTATAGATATGCACCACAATCTGAAACTCGGGACTTCACTCAACTCTATCAGAATTCCTACCTTTTCTCAAATATATCAATTCCACGAAAATGATCATGATTTTTTTCAGAGATAGATGTTTCTCTATTTTTATGTAGATGTTATTATAAATTCTATTAAAAAAAAAAAGGTAACCATTTTTAAGGCGATTTCCTATTCTTTTCCCATTATTTATAATCCTATAGAAGGACTAGTTATTGGGTACCTCCAAAAAATTAGACTAAAATCAATCAATTTCATTTTCTTAATTTGAGCCTTAATATTATCTATAATTAAGAACAAAAATACATTCAAGGTGTTGATATTTATTGTTATTGATAATCGATAACCTATATTCGACGAATTTGATTATATGAAAAAAAATGATATACCATTCCAGCTATTTTTACATTAAAACCACGCATGAAAAAATAAAAATATATATAAATAACGTATATTTTGACAGTTATTTTTTTGCGCTAAAGATATACGCGGAGAAAAAAAACAGCACTGATTATTATTTATACAGTACGCAGTAATATTTTGAAAAAAGTTGAGGTTAAAATGCTTGGGACAGTAGAGGGCACTGTATACAAACTAACGGCTGCTGTCTGCACATTACTGAGTCCTGTGCTGGTACTAACCAGTCGTGTGTCACACAACACTCTTTACTGTCTATGAAAATTTTTCTAAAACACTACTGAGTACTGTATGGATCAGTAATCATTGCTATTTTTGTTTCTCCGTGTGCTTATTTATATTTGGAAGTATGTGACCGCATCATATAATTGCATACATGTTCATACATATGTCTCCATAAATTTCAGAGCTCATCAGTGCACATATATTATTACATAACAAAAATGTCCCGGCTAATTTTGGCAAAGTTGTGGGTGTTTCAAAAAAAATCAACATCTTTTTTTGAAAATCAATCGGAATACTTTTTATCTATACGTGCCCAAGTATGTTCGCATATATGTGTACATTCATGTCAATATATATGCACACATGTACGTCTGCATATAAGCTTTCATATATTTAAATGAATACTTTCATCGATAAAAGCTTATGTCAATATATATGTGAAGATATACAATGGCTGCGTTCAAGTTTATTAAGTTCTTGGCAAAACTTAGCATACCTTGTAGCAACAACTTACGTACTTAAAGTAACGATATTATTTTTTTTTTAAATCTATAATAAAACAATGCAATATTTTTGACACTTACATTTCTCTATGTGGGACATTAAATAACCGATATTATCATTTGAAGCTATTGCTTTTAATATTTTACAATATTCAAAAGACAAGAACGATCTATAATCAACCATTGCCTCGATACGAAAATTTAAATATTAATAATTTCATTGAAGCCAGGTAAATCTTTTATAACATAGGGTAGAAGTACCGTTTGTGGCCATTTATTGTTCAAATAAACGATAGAAATGATTTTATATAGCTTTAACTCCTTGGCCAATAAACAATAAAATAATATATTAATAAACCATTACAAACTCGATTTGTTTTAATATAAATTTTTTAAAACTCAACAAAAATATGGTTATAATATTGTAATTTTTTATAAATTAATTCAAATATTAATTGTCGAACAACGGTGCTAAGGTGGCCAAAAACGGTATTTCTACCCTAATAGGTATTGTCTAATGACTCATTAGGAAAAAATAATCAGTATTATACTCAGATTTTGTATTACTCTAACACAGGTTGACAAATATTGCAGTAGAAGGCTTAATCGACATCATTGATCAGGTAACGCTTTTTAGGTAATAGATGACGAACGGAAATATAATTAGTAAGATATCATTACAATCAATACATAATTGGATGTTTTAGATAGTTCTGCCAACACATGATTTATTGATTCAACAATCCATACATTTTTTAAAAGCTTTCTGATTATAATTCAATGATAATTAACAATTAATATAATTTGTTTTGAGTTAAATATTGATTATAAGCTCTCCGATAAAATTAATAATTTTAATTCTTGAAGAATGTACCAAAATAAAATATGAAACAATGCAAATAAATTTTAAATAACGTAAATTTAATGAATTTGTAGTAAAAAAAAACCTTATCAAAAAATTTGACAGTACTTTTCGTCTTACAGAAATTGATCATTTATACAATGTAAAATGACAGAAAAAAGTTCAATTATATTGAATGAGAATATCTAAATAAAATTTTCAATTTTTTCATATGTTATAAAGTAAATATTAGAATATATTTATCTTCAAGTCATAGCATAGAAGCAACGTAGATGTTCGCTAGATGTCCTTACCGAACGGTTTGAATATCTTTGACTTTCAAATTTAATTGAGTGTTACGTTAAGTTAGCGTGAATGCATAATTTCTATATCATTAACATCAAATTATAAACAAAAATGTTTGTTTGTTTGTTTGTGAGGTGATTAATAAACATTAATCCGATTCAACAAATTTTATCGTATAAATCTAAAAGTTGTAGAAATCTTTCGAAAGACAAGTAGTAATTGAAATTAATTTTTCTTTAATTGATAACTCCAATAAGCAGACCAAGCTGATAAAGTTTTGTAAAATATTCGATTCTAATATACAAGTAGACAAAACGATCATTCAACAGCTGTTGCTTTCAAAACTTATCAAACTTACCATTTCCCTATGACAGCTGCTCTAGAATCGATTTACTGGAAATAATAAAATATATTTCTAACTATTAGAGTCCAAACATTATTGAACAGTGAATATCTATGTATTCCAAATACTGAGTAAATTATGTGTTGTATATGTGTAATGTAAATTTATCTTTATTATTAGCACTTCTGTTATATCTGAATACATTATTTAACGTTAATTAATTCAACACTATTTCACTCCAATACATTCTTGAATAAAATCCCAGAAATTTATTTCTATCTCATTTTTGTATTAATGAAATCTACATCACTTTTAAATAATATTATCTTCTTTCTTCTTTATTGTTGGAAGTGCCTACTTCAAAGTGTGTTATGTAATTATTTACTTCAAAAAACATGTGCATTTCATTGCTTCTATCGTTTTGATAAAATCGTAGAATATACAATGTTATATACCATTTAAATTTGGTTTCCACTGTTATCTTAGATGTTTTTGGTTAAATGTTTGGCTTGACAGAGAATATGAGCATGCAATCTAATTAAAAGCTTCGACATGATAAAAAATTAATTTGGTTCAAGAGAAAAAATCCTAAAACAAGAAAATCATTTTGAAAAAGATTATCTTGAATGGAGCAGCAAAAATTCTCTATGTACTTGTAATAATACTTGCTTGAAAAATTTAGAAACGTAACTTTTTTTTAAGCATGTAAACCAGAGTGATCAATCAACAAATCTTTCTTAGTTTCAAAAAATTTAACTTAATTCAAGAATTTTTTCTACTTTGTTCAAGATAATCTAACTTTTAACCTCTCGTTTGGAAAATTAAAAATTTAATTTTCGAAAGTAGGAAGTTTTAGATTCTGGTCCGATTTCGAGAATGCGGGTTTTCATCAGATCTCCACATTTTGAAGTCCTAGGAAACCGGTGCAACTATTTTCGGCTGGATGTCCATGCAGCCATGTGTTTGTGTCTGTATATATGTGTGAATGTAGATTTAGATTTTGAAACTTAGATTTTGAATATACTTCGGAACGATTCAGACCGGTAGATTATGAGGAATCACAAAAAAGTACAAAAAAAAATTTTTTTCAAATGGGGTTTTTTTGGAAAAACTTTTAAACGGCTCTACCGATCAATTCCGAAAACTAATTAGCTCTTAAAATCAAAAAACCACGTCGATCGCTGCCAGTCCGGTCAAAATCGGTTGATTCGTTCGTGAGTTATCGTTGACGAAAAAAAAACCGAAAAAAGTGTTTTTTCGGAATTATTCCGAAATTTTTTATTCAATCAATTTAAACTTGAAGATTCTTAATGATGCTCAAAAAACTGCGTCGAATGTTACCAACCGCGTGAAAATTGGTTCATTCATTCACAGGTTATTGCGATTTGAAAATTCAAAAAATCGTGTTTTATCAAACTGCTATCAAACTTTTGAGCTCGAAGAGCTCAAAAGCATACAACAGCTATTGTTTGAGCTCGGAGAGCTCAAAATAACACAAATTGAATTTATGAGCTCGGAGAGCTCAAAAACATCATGAGTGCAATTTTAAGCACCTAGGTATGAAATTAACGGGAAGTTGCACGGATGGCCTTCAGGGTCTACCGTTTTTCTAATTTTTATTTCTTTAATTTTTCATTATTCTCTTAAAAATAATACAACGTAATATCGTACTTTGAGAATATGATTAATTTTAAACATTAATAAAATTCACCAAACTCTATACTATAGAGTGAAGAAAAAAAATTAGCAACACGGTTCACCCTAAAGGCCAACCCTGCAACTTCCCGCTAATTCCATACCTGGGCGCTTAAAATTGTACTTATGAAGTTTTTGAGATTTTTGAGCTCAAAATATAATTTATGTGATATTTCGAGTTCGCTGAGCTCAAAGAGATAGTATTTATATGAACTTGAGCTCTTCGAGCTTAAAAGTCTGATGAAAGTTTCATGGAACACAGTTTTTGGAATTTTCAAACCGCAATAACTTTTGAATGGATCAACCGATTTTCACGCGGTTGGCGGTATTCAACGCAGTTTTATCAACCTCATAAAGAATTTTCAGGTTTCGATTGATCAAATCAAAAATTTCGGAGTAATTCCGAAAAAACACTTTTTTTCGGTTATCTTTCGTTCACGATATCTCTCGAACGAATCAACCGATTTCGATCAGCTTGGTGGCGATCGACGTGGTTTTTTATTGTCTAGAGTTGATCAGTTTTTGGAATCGATCGGTGGAGCCATTTAAAAGTTATCCAAAAAAAACCACATTTGAAAAAATTTTTTTTCTTAGTTTTTTTAAGATTTCTCAAATTCTACTGATCCGATTCGGTCCAAATTATAGTCGAAATCTAAGTTTGCCTAAGCCCTTTCAAATGATACCAACCGCGATAAAATCGAATGAGACGTTCAAAAGTTACAAGCGGTTCACATACTTTCACACACACATACACATTTTCTTAATTAGAGAAAAATGCTTTGGTTAAAAAAAACTATTTAGTTTACTTTAATCAAAAAATTTTTTCCCGAATTTAGAAATTCTTCATTGAAGACAGTTTTTACTCTGTTCAAGATCATTTTAGTCTTAATAAAAACATGAATTCAGAAATTTTTTATTGTATGAAACTTCGAAAATTGTTATAAATAATAACTAATAAAAATCATACTTCTATTAAAAAAAAAAACAGATTTACTTGAGTCAAGAAAATTTGTTTTCTTTACTGACGATTTGATTTTTTTCGGTGTATAAAAACTATATTATTAAATTTTAGATTTTCCTTAATCGACTATTAGATTTGAATTCTATGAAAATCGGTAAAATGATTTTTATGCTTTGAAGGTTTATCATATACTTATTATAACCTTAATAATTCTTTTTCATATTACTCCATAAAATTAAAAAAAATTAGAAAAACGGTTCACCCTAAAGGCCATCCCTGCAACTTCCCGCTCATTTTGTACTTAAACGCTTCAAACTACACATTACGTTTTTGAGCTCTTCGAGCTCAAAAATATTATTTTTGTGTCAATTTGAGCTCTTCGAGCTCAAAACTCTAATAGCAGTTTAAAGACACAATTTTTTGAATTTTCAAACGGCAATAACTTTTGAATGAATGAACCGATTTTCACGCGGTTGGCGGCATTCGACGCAGTTTTTCAAATTCTATGATATCTTGTCCAACTTCTATTCTTTTTTCTATTATTTTATTCTATTATTTTTTTGCATTTTCTCGAAATCTACCGGTCCGAATCGGTTCAAATTTTCAGGAAATCTAAGTTTAGTGAAGCCCTTTCGAATGACACCAACCGCGATGAAATCGGTCGAGTCGTTCAAAAGTTCCAAGAGGTTTACACACACACACACACACACACACATACAGACGTACGGACATCATCGTAAAAATAGTCAGGGAAGCTTCCTGTGACCTTCAAACGTCGAGATCTGATGAAAACTCGATTTTTGTAAAACGGGGTGAAAACAATAACTTTCCGATTTTTGAAAATCTGAGATTTTTAGCGGGAAGTTAAAAATCTTAGAAATCAATTTAACATGAATAAACGAATAAAATTTCTCAACTTTTTCTTTTCGTCCATATTATATTTCATTTGTATGATATCATATTATCATATCTCCGAAACTCAGGCAATAATCACTGAGTAGAATCTAATTATAAACTTGAGAAAAAAGTTACATCAGAGGAAGGAACGTTTGAGAATTCAAATAAAGTGAAATACAGGCAAAGTTTTAAGTTATATCACATTTACAAAAAGTTATGATCAAACTTATAGTTAAAAGATGAATAAATCAAATAACTATATTTATGAGATATATTTCAATTTTAATAATAATATAGTACAAATTTTATCATTTACATGCAGCAATGACATCAGCGTACAAATGTCGGACGCATGAAATACAACGTGCACCATGAGTAAAGTGCATTGCCCCCCACCACTCCCAGTACGAAAACCATCACGAGTTGTCTCTCACTCTTCGCGATTCTCCAATCCGACGGCGTGTTTGCAATTCGCGATGCACCGTTCAGCAAATACTACCAGCGTCAAATGGATTGGTAGCGCTAAGAATTTTCCCAGTGGGGAGAATGCAGCAATCACATGATAGAGCTGAAACGGATAAAAGAGGGGTCGATTAATGCACTGGTAAACACAATAATAATAATAACAACAAGCAACTTCTGTTAAAAGACAAAGAAAATTATTTACATTTGAAATTATTGCGTAATTTTTTCAATAAATATATATTAATTGTATACAATTTTGCTATTGTATACGAATTGTATTTCGCTTCACTTTGTATCAGATAACGAAAAGTTTAGATTTTATTATCTATCTTATTTCAGTAAATTTGGCTCGATGTATTCATTACTGTTCAGATAAAAAAAAAGTTTTTATTAAAAAACTATATCTTCATTAAAAAAAAATACTAATGAAAATTGTAACTACCTCGGTTGATGGGAAATTTTCTTGAGCCAAGAAAATTTTTTCTTTATCTCTTCAAAATAACTAAAAGCTTTCCAAAAATTTCCTTGGTTCCGGTAAACCTTTTTTATATCACTTTCATTTAAATGAACAACTTAAACAAATTGGCATCAATAATTTTCCATATCAAAAAATTTGATTTTATCGGTCGAAGATAATATCTTTCTGCATCGAATCACAATAGTTATCGATATAAGGCATTGATTTCTTTAATCTAGAAATCAGAACTGAAGACAATAAATTCTTGAAGCAAGACCACTTATTATCTTTAAAATCATTTTGTTGGAAAGGACACTTATTTTGAATCAAGAAAGTTTTCCTATCAGGGCAATTCATTTCTTCAACTTTAATCACAATTCAAGAAATTCGAGTTGTTAAATGATCGATTAACTTTTTGTAGTGTTTTCTAACTACATAGTAAAAATTTTTTTACACACTGAAAAACAAATTTGAATTGACTCAAGAGAGAAAATCTTGAACCAAGAAAATCATTTTGAAGAAATTGATGATCTTGAACAAAGGAGAAAAATATTTGAGCTAAGAAAAATTTACTTTTATCAAGAAAATTTTTTTGACTCAAGAATTTTTTACATTTACTCAAAATTATCAAATTTTTCTAAATGATTATCTTGATTAAAAATTTTTTCTTTACTCAAGTTAACTTTTTTATCAGTTTATCTTGCATAACATTTTTAAAATTATTTTATTTTTTTTTATTTAGAGTCAGTTTTAATTTCTTTGGTCATGTAGCCGACTTCAACTGTTGAGGTCTTTTTGGGTAGTGAAACATACGCGACAACGGTCAAATCTCAACAAAGCTGGTTTCTAAGATCAGCTTGAGAATCGAACCCACGCCTGGCCGGTAAGTTAGTTCGAGTGCTCTATAAGCCGTGCGCATTTGACCACTCAGCTAACGTCGCCGGTTACAGCTATTTTTTAAAATTAATTCTTGAAGTATTTTTCTGTTTGATTCTAATCATTTATCAATTCCCAAGTACATGATAAATAATCATTTTTTATTTCAACACGTCATTTAACTAGTTTTACAAGTCATATATTATTGATGGAAACTTTGAAAAATATGTAACTATTTTTTACTTAAGAATTCATATCAAAAAGTATATAAAGCTCTTTATCTTGATCAACCCTTCCGATTACTGCAATAACCATTACATCTAGGTCGAGAAATTTATTCAAAAAGTACAAGCGGAAGTTATAATAAATGACGGTTCTTCTCAGTTTTTTTTTTCTATCTAACGAAAACTACTGATTCAAATATTTATCTAATCTAATCTAACATTCAAACACTCGAGATCACTTTTGAAAATGTCTTTAGTTCGTTTAAATTGGGGACACCCTGGGAGATACCGGAAGTTCTATAAAACCATCTATTTTATTATTCTTTACAATAAGAGATTTATTGAAATAGAAAAACCAATTCCTGAAATATCTAACACGAATTTTGTAACGAGTATTGAATCTCAGAGTTTCTTCTACAAATCAAAAAGTTTGTAAAGAAAAACAAAATTTAAATATGGTTTTAAAAAAAAATCAATTACCCAATCAATGTTTTTTCATGGGTACTACTTCGTAAATAATTTAACAGATTAAACGGAAGATACGGGCCTTTTTTTGTAACTCCTCGATGTAGCTAAGATATATCGTATAATTATACAAAATAATTCTCCAAGAACATAAGAAAGATCAAAGTCCCGCAATAAAAATTCTAATAAAAGTCTAAAGGTTCCCGGATGATATGGAGGGTCACTGAGGTAACCCTCTCCCCTCTTTTTGGTTAACCTCTTTATATAACAATTGTAGGTAGATGCATGCACATCATAATCATGAAATTGAGAGAAGAGGTGTAGTGAATATCTAGGTAAAGAAGGATCACTGGTGATGGTTCTCTGCTTATGCTACTTGAAAAGAACCAACTTATTCCCTGCCCCTGAATTTTGTCATCGTTGGATCCTCCGTGAGATTAGATTCTTTTGTGCTGCCAACTTTTTTTGCGATTTCACAGCGGGTATAATGGTTTCTCTGATCCTTTAGACGCGCTCGTTATCCCGGCATTCGTAACGGTTGCAGCTGTCCCGCGCGAGGAAATGTGAAATAATGGAAATAAGAAATAAAAAATAACAGTACAAGATTTTTAAAATAAGATATTCGAGAATAATGTCCTGAGGATCGCAAAAAATATTCATTCCGAATAGATCGTCATCATTTTTTTAATTTTATTTTTACAAAGCTACTTCCGGTTTTTAACTGTTGCCAAACTTTTGTTTATTTATTTATCATTTAATACGCATGAAAATGAGTAAAAAAAATCAGTTATTTTTATTGTTTTTTTTTTCTTTTTAATTTATTAAAATTATTATTTAAGGTGACAAAAATATTGTGACAGCTTGAATTGTCAATATTGATCATTAATCGGTCTAGTATCATAATTTTTGTTTTTATTTTCAAAATAAATTTTGTTTTAATTTTTAAACCGAAAAAAATTAAAAACGGGTTAATTTCAAAGAAAATGAAATGTTCTATAAAAAAGTTCTGATTTTAACTTCACGTCAGTTGAGTTGTTTCTATGATATCATCACTTAAACATTCATCTGTTTTTCAAGATAAGACTTTTATTTACTTTTTAACTTGAGGGTTTTTTTAACTGCTAGACTAAATTCAACGATACGCGTTTTTGAAAAAAATTAAATTCTCTACAAACGAGGTCAGCTTACTTTTTTTGACAAGTTTCTTCTTTCACATATTATTCAAACACAATTCAATTTACTCAACGAAAAAAAAATTTTTTGATTCGAAAGCTTTTATGATTGATTCAGAACGATTAATTTCTTCAAAATTATATGTTTAGTTCAAAATTCATTCTCTTTAATCAAGTTCATGATTCTTTAATTGTAAAAAACGATATTCAATTGTCGAAAATTTGCAATCAAACTTTTTCAGAGACATCAAGCTTCTCAAATAAAACATTTTTGATTTTTTCAGTACCTCTTTTCTCAATAGCTCTAAAAAAAAAAAAATTATTTCTATAATGTATATAATTCAAATTTGTGATAAATACAACAAATTGATAGCAAATAGCAAATATCAAATTTTATGCTACTAACCACTACCACCTCCCTCGGGATATTAACAGAACGCAGGGGAGAGAGAAAGTGAGGTGGACCGAGAATTCCGCTGTCCATCTTACAGCAACAAAGAAAGTTTACTTCTTTTACAACATTTTTTGTTTTTTCCATAAATATGTAATAGTTATTATATATGTAACGATTTTTCTACAAATATTATTAATCGTCAAGTAAAGATTCAATAAATTATTATAAATTTTGCACAGAGGGATAATTTTTCTCATCGATATCAATAAGCATTATTTCCATAAGGTTTCAAATGTATTGATTTTTTCTAAACAAGGGATTGGCTGTGCTTGATTGAAAAAATCTATACTATAGGGGAACCGAGGCCTACGATCATTGTTACAGAATAGAAAAACGGTAAATCAAAGCCAGCTGCCACTGCACTTTAGTGTATCAACCTAGAATACGCGTCTTTTCTATCAATAGAAACCCTAGTACGCATTCATTCGCCTGTCGATAAATCTAGCATTAAAATATATTTTTGTGCACAAATGGTCTCCAAATTTTAATTTCCACTCCATGTCAATGATATTTATTTTCTTCTATATAATTTGTTATATGTGTGAGAACACAAAATTGTTTATAAATTAAAATAATCCTTCTTATGAGTACTTCTACGAATCTGATATTAAGTATTCAAAAAAGTGACTGTGAACAAATGAAAGCACCAACGTTTCTTAGCTGGTATGCCTAGAAAAAAGAATCCCTCTAACGACAGATGTGAAACGAACTATCACCCACCTTTTAAGTTTAAATATAAATACCGCAGCTGCTGTATAGGCAAGTCAGAATCCTCCTAAGCCTCCAGTTACCGACAGTAACTAACAGCTCAACATAAATCAGGGTTAGTTTCATTAGTAGATTTCATAAAAATCTAACTGTTGTATTTATCCTCGTGACGTAACTTTTCAAAAATTTTGCTATATTTCGATTTAACTCGACGAGCTGAGTCAGAAAATGCATATGGTTCAAAAGTTCATTTATATATATATACAATACTAGCTGTTATTCGCCCGCTACGCTGGGCGCTTTATAGAATTGCATTTTTAGATGGAGACTTGAAATTTAATTTGAGTATTATTTTGACTTGCACAGATTCCAAATTCCATCGAATTGGCATATACCTTTTATCTATGTGATTATTCTAGCTAATATTCATTGTAACTTTCAATGTGCAATTATTATAACATTTCCGTGGCGTTTTTACAAAAATGAATAATGATTGATATTAAAAAAAAAAAAAAGTGTGTGTGTACTTATGTACACGTGTTAGAAGTTATACTTCTTTGGCTTAACAAGATAAAAATCTTTTTAAAAATTTTATCTTTCGCCTTATTCTACGTTTGTAGAAAAAACGACACTAACAATAGAAAAAAGGTATTTAATACATTAAAAGTTTTATTATAATGCATTATTTAGTTAAATAAAGTTTATTTAATATTTAATAAAAAATATCACAAAAAATTATTTCTACATAATTAAATAAATAAATATTGTGAATACAGTTGTCAGTTCTCACGCAAACATACGTAGATGTCCTTACTTTTACTTTGTTGGTACCTTTTTTTGAAAAACTAAAATGTTGACTATAGCTAACTTCATCATGTCGATTTTTCGTGACGGTATGCGCGTGCATCGTAAAAATTTACCCTCATCATTTTTGCCCAACACGCCAAAAGAAGTATAACTTCAAAAAAAAATTTGAAATGAGCATTGAAAGTTTCAGTTAAAGAAACTGCAGGTCTCATAAGTGAAGAAATCTGCCTAGCTTCATGTGCGACGAATTTTTTCTTTTATTAAAATTTTCTCTTTAATTGTTGAGTTGATAAAAAATTTATAATGATCTACTCGAAGCAAAATATTTACCAATATAAATGAGCTTTGTTGTAGAGTTGCCATACGTACGATTTGAAATTAAGTTACTATGAGGACATAGAATTGCGACTACAACGATACAGATGTACATCTTACGCATTATAACGTAGAGTCATATGAGTATCGTGATTATCTCTATACTATTCAGTGATGAAAGCAATATTTTTTTTTTCCATGTAAACTTTTTGATTATATCAGTTTATATTATTACAGTCCTTTGTTTTAGCTCTTAAAAAAGTTAAACGTATAGATGATGATGATAATCTATGATATTAATTAGTGTAAAATAAAGCCGATTAGAGTAGAATGCAGCAGCTGGGACTATCCTATAATTTTCTTTGCATTTTCCCTACTAGGGTATGCAATACCCTCACTGCTTTAAAGTGCCAGCCACGCACAAATATATAACACATATGTGAGCAACGATGAATAGTCGTACATAAAACTGACGAGGGGAAAATTATGGCCTACGATTGCCACAGAACTATATGAGTAATAAAAGGATCTGAGCTATTTTGTTGTAAAATTGATGCGCTAGAACTTTTCTCTTTATTCGATTTTGAAAATTAATTTATTACGAAGTTTTAAGCTCTTCAAATTTACAAATACAATTTTTATACATTTTCGAGCTAAAAAGTTGAGTAGTTGTATCGAAAAAACACTTTCCGGCAAATTTTTCGTTGATATTTTTCAAACGGATTAACAGTTTTCGAAGTGATATAAAAAATTCGGCGTCTTTTTTACACGATTTTTATTAACTTCACTTGTATGCATGTTTGTTTGTAACTGGTCAACTTCAACTGGTCACTTTAAATGGTCAGATTTCCTTCAAACTTTGTAGATTTATCAAGGACCGATGACAAAATAAGATTATTCAATTTGCAAAGTAAGATTTTTGTTAATTTATATAAATTTTATCTATAGCCAATAAGGCAGGAATTGATGTTAATTTTTATTTCCAATCATTATCTTTAACCGATTTATCTAATATTAACAAATTTTCGAATACCAAAGAGAATTTTAATTCAACAAATAATAATTTTAAAAGGCGCGCAGTAGCCTATCGGATCCGGCCCTTGCTTTCTAAAGCATTGGACCGGGTTCGAATCCGGCGTACACCAATGAATATTTTCAATATTTAAGTGTATGATTCTGCTCAGCCCAAGAAATAAAAAAAAAAAAAAAAAACGAGTTCCAATCTCAAAAGTTTACCCCCTACCGTAGTCGCTCATGACCTTAGTAGTTTATAAAAATTTAAACTTTAAACAAATTAAGAAAAAAAAAATAATTTAAAAAAACACACTTTTATCGATACATCAAACTAAAAAGTAAAAATTAAATAATAGTTTAAAAAAACTAAAATACACGCTTTTTATAAAAAACCAAACTAAAAAATAGAAAATAAATTTGAATTAAGGATAGTATTAAAAATTTTAATAAATATAAATTAATAAAAGTGTAAATGAAAAAAAAATGTTGTATTTTAAAAAAATCGTGGCGTGCTTTTTAAGATACTATCGAAATGATAATCCTTCTTCTCATATCTGTCAATGAAATATTTATAACTATTGACACCATGAACCCCACACTTTTTTTTACAATAAAACATTTTTTTTTTTATTTACACTGTTATTAATTTATATTTATTAAAATTTTTAATACTATTCTTAATTCAAATTTATTTTCTATTTTTTAGTTTGGTTTTTTATAAAAAGCGTGTTTTTTAGTTTTTTTAATCTATTATTTTTTAGTATAGAAGAACTGATATGATTTTGAAAATGATCGATACAATAGCTCAGAAGTTATTCCAGAAAAACATTTTCTTAAAAATATTATTTCTGCACACACGGAGACATAAGGATACCATAGTAAAAATAATCACAATAGCTTCCTAACGCCTCAAAAAGATGGAATTCTAATGAAAACTGGATTTTTGAAAATCACTGTGAAAACAAAAACTTCTTGACTTCGGAAATAATTCATTTTCATAGCCGAAAGTTTGTTTTGCTGTTATGTATGTAATATTTTTTGAATTCGTATCTGATATTGCATACTTCATAACGTGACGATTATTAAGGTAGTGCTTTATTTTCCACTATTGAGCTTCAAGAAATTTTTGATCTTTAAATACCTCTTTTATATTCATATTAAACTTATATGACGTTATGAGTACATGTATATAATGAAAACTACTTTTAATAACAATTAATAAAAAAATTAAATCAACTGGTCTTCAATTTATCTATGTATACGTAAATGAAGATTCGCCTTAAGTCAATCATGGGCTTCCTGTCTTCTGTTTAATGGTGCGCTTGCGCCGTATTTTTACATTCTGAAATAAAAATACCGCAAAATATTTAACATCAAATTAAAGCACAATTTGTTGTATGATGTATATAACACATATATTTTATGTGTGCTTTTTATAATTTTTTTGATTTTGTATAAGTATAAGCTATCAAAAATTAATTTTTTTCTTTTGATTATGAAAATCAACAATACAATTTATTTTTTTCTTAAAAATTAACTAAACCTTATGAGGGTAACATACCATAAGATCCGAGGTTATTATATCCGCGACACTATGTTCGTGACATTATATCCGCGCAACCATAAATCCTCGGTGTTATATCCGCGCGACAGTATATCTGCGACATTATATTCGTGCCATGATTATGATGATGATGATGATGAGTAATCAGATAGGGTGAGGGCAGGTGGAAAATGAGACGGGGTCCAGGGGTGGAGCTCTGGTGGGAGTTGGGAAGCGAAACCCTCAGTAGAAAAATTGAAAGGCAGGGTGAGGGCAATCTGAAAATGTTTTTCATTCTTATAAACTTTATCATGTGAAGTTTGGGTTGCCCAGTTACCCTTTCAGCACGTTTCATACTCTTTATATACGCAGGGTGTTAACTTTACAATACTAGTAATAAAGTTTTATTTTTAAAAATAATATAATTTTTTTAATATTTTTAAAATATTATCTCTCGATTCAGAAATCATTCAAATTATTAATTACGTATGCCTATTCATAATTCTAATAATTAATTATGTTCATTTATAGGGGAGGGGATGGGCAAAATGGGGTACCCCCAAAATTTCGTAAAAAAATTTTTTTTTCCAAAAAGCTTTTTTAGCTTTCTAAAATATATTTTAACGTCATTTCCTACAATTTCAGAGGAAAAAAAATTTTTTTTACATGCAGTAAAAAAAATTTCGTCAAATTTAACACAAATATTTGTGTTACTGACTGTTTTTACACAAACTAATGTCAATTCTACATTCTAGTATGTTAAATCAACACATGAGAATGTAAAATTATACACACTAAGGTGTAATTTGCTACACAAAAATTTTTACACTTTACAAATTGACGAAAAATTTTTTACTGTGCAGTAATTTTCATCGTCATTTTGCATCAT
>CAJNRD030001123.1:13429549-13464650 GCA_905319865.3 Cotesia congregata
GCCCCCCCCCCTCCCCTATTTATAATTGTATCCCGAAGAACACAAATAAATCAATTATAAAAATTTATAGTTATAATTATTTATGAGATTTGTATTCTATTGTGAATTATATAATATTATAAATAAAATTTAAAACGTAATATAATATAATGTCCTGATATTAATATTGATTGATTGTTGTCATAATTTTCCGATTATAGTGTTCCAAGGATTTAATCGCACGGATATAGTGGCTCGAGGATATAATGGCACGGATATAATGACGTAGAACTCTTACACTGAAAAAAAGTTTTCTGCTCTGCACGATACGATATTGCTACCATCACGATTTACACGTTGCTATCTTGAGGAGAGTAAGGTTAGGAAAACTGTATACTAACGGTAGCAATAATATCGTGGATGGCACTAACCAGACTGCTACTCGTAGCTGTACGGATTGTGCCCGTAACGATACACTCGTTACTATACAGTAGATGGTGTCGAGCAGAAAACTTTTTTTTCAGTGTATGAGGCATGCACTTTTAGATTTTCCAAAGTTTTTTCCTATACTATAATCATAATTTGCACATAAAAACAATAGTATTGAGGTTTAATTCCATGAAATTTATTTAACAAAAAATGGAATAGTTTATTAACTCTTGATAATACAGTTTTTCAAAAGCAAGATAATTTTTCACTTTTTTTTTTTTTAAGTAATTGAAAAACTATCTCTTAATTAATCTTACAACTTTCTGTATTCTCGTTTAGATTAAATCTTTTGATTGCTGCAACAACTGCTTATTTGATTTAATCTTCCTTCTGGAAGATCAGAACGAGAGACTAAACGTAAACAATTATAACTTTTCGGTTAATCGTAAATGCAAGAGTATCTTACGACAGCTGTTAAAAAATTAGTATTTTCAAATGTAACATAGGGTTGTAAGCTAATAGATAGAGTAATTGAATGTTTATAGGTTGTCGAGCTCTTAGAGTTTTCGTTTACTTTATTTAAAAATACAGTAATTAACAATTATTTGTTTTTCTTTCAATTTGCCTTATTAAAAAAAAAGGTTTACGTTCTAGATCATTAAAAAATTTAATTTTCAAATATATTATTGTATTTCAAAATCGACCAATGGTTGGAATCGACCCTTTTCGATTTACATGAATTTCGGTAAGAAGTTTTGTTTTATCATCCAACTAAGTCCTGCCAAGAGAAGAAAAAAGTTTGGAAAATCCAAAAGTGTACGCTTGATAAGTTCATTTAATTTTAAAGAAAAAATAATAAAAAAATGATTATAAATTCAAATATTGCACGCTATTTTCATCTCAGATGAAAAAAAATAAGACGCAAGTGCACTATTGAACAGGTGACTGCACTAAAAAAAAAATTAACTTGATTCAAGAGAAAAATTCTTGAACTATAGTTATAATTATATTCTTATAAGAATATAATTTTGAAGAGGGTAATTGTCTTGAATCAAGACGAAAAATTCTTGAATCAAGTAAAATTTCCTTGAATCAAGAAAAATTTCCTTAAATCAAGAATTTTTCTACTCAAATCAAGAATATTAAGTTCTTCAAAATTATACACTTAATTAAAGAACATTTTTTTTTCTGTGTGAGCACCAATACGTTGCTTAAGGCTAGTCTCTATTTACATATATATACCAGAGTCTAATCGATTGTTTTTAGTTTTTTATTAATTATAACTAATCGATACCGAATTTTACAACCATTTGCAATAGATAACTATGTTTTGTAATTCTGAAGGTAACGAAAAAAATAATCTCGGCATGTTAAGTTAATAATAATCTCGGTAAGTTTTGAGGGCGTAATCGTTCCGAATCCGTGCATACAGACATCTGGACAGACTCGGAAATTTTTTTTTACACTAAATAAAGTAAATGTCTTCTAACAATATCAAATTCGTTAAAATGTATGTTTTTTTCTTGACACACGTGTATTTACATTATTTCATAAATGCAATATGAATAAAATAGACACATTTTTACTTCAGAAAATTGCTTGATTTTGGTAAGGCGAGAGTATAGAGTACTACCTCACGTGCTTCACGCTATGAGGCGTGCAATTAAACAAATTTTTTTCAAAAGTTACTTAAAACTCAAAATTTTACTTTTTTTTCAAGCGTATTTTTTTAATATCTCGAAAATTATTGTAGTTATAGGAATCGGCCTGAATTTGATTTAAGAAAATAAAAAAAAAAAAAAAAAAAAACAAAAAGGATATTTAGGGTGACAGAAAAAAAATATTTTGAAAAAAATCATAAATTTGCAGGACTTTGTAATTCAAGAAATCGTAAAAATTGAAGGTTATCATTAAATTTTTGGCTTAATTATTTTTACATAATGCATTGAAACATCAGTCTTATAATATCCTGAAAATTTTATGGAGGTTTTATTTCTTTTTCAATACTAAATTTTTGAATTTTAATAAGAAAATAATGTTTTTTTTTGCAACGCCTGAATTAAGTAATGCGAAGCAAATATTTTATCCTTTTTAACAGCGGAAAAATCTAATTTATAATATGAAATGAAGCAGTCGTAATTTTACATCAACAAGTTATTGATGTCGTTCGGACACTACATATAGTTTGTGCTATTACTTTCCTTCTCACTCGCGTGCTGTCTTTCTCACGAACTATCGATAGCTCACTTTTACTCATGGTTATTTTATAAATAAAAATTTTTTCTATTAAGATGTTAACGAAACCTGTCTTCACATTGTGTTTGTAAATTTTTTAATAATTTACAAGAAGCGATTTATATAAATAAAAGTTTTTGGTTTTTTTATCCTAAGTAGGTTTGGTGAGATAATTTAAAATAAATTTGTTTGGTTATCATTTACTGTAGACTGCATGTTAAAAATTCGATTGTTAGTAATTAATTGTACAAAAATTCTTCATCAGATTTTTTCTTCAACAATTATTTTATGCGTATCTAATATCGATTAACAACACATTGAATATTCAGCTTTTTATCTTTACACTGCTTTAATGTCCATGATTCCCCTCAAACTGATACAGGAAGAAAGAGTTCTCTATATAAAAGAAGAAATTTTTTGAGTCAAAAAAATTTAGAAATATTTACAATGGAAATAATTTAAAGTTTTGGGAAGTGATTATCCACCTGTTTTTTGAAATTGTAATAAAAAATCTGTGGTAATTTTTATTTTTATTTTATTTTAATGTTGTTTCTAAAAATTTTAAACTACCCTCTGGATAGTTGCATTGTGCTCTATAAGTGATCAAATAAACGTAATTCGATCCAACACTCAGTGAATTTAAATGTTAATCGAATAATTTGAAGCCTAATAGAGTTTATGATTGCGGTAAAGAATTAAAAGTGACGCTGCTTGGAAGAAAAGTGGACCGACTAACTAAAAGGAGGGACGTCAAATATCAGATCATTTAAAAGTAATAAAAACCAGAAATGTTGAGGTAAAGTCAAAAGGTTCATTGAAATATACAAGAGCGATGAGAACCTTTTGTAAATTTCAAATGTGTAATCTAAACAACAAGAATAACTAATAAATTTCTCAGTATTGAAACAACTGTCAAAGTTTGCCAAGATTTATCTTTGATAGTTGATTGTTTTTTAAGATTTAAAAAAACCAAAAATTTTTTAATAATCATCCCTATATTTATTGTATTTTTACTGTAGAGTTTTATTAATTTCTTAATGACTAATATAGCTGCTTTGCACTGACTTGAAAGTTCTTCTAATATTTGACGTAAACGCTGTTCAGCAGTAAGCGAATTTTCCAATTTTTTTAGACAAAAGCGCAAAAATTTTAGATTACGACACAACAGAAATTTATGCTGTGATCAACAAGTAAAGTGAAAAATTCAATAGTTTTGCCAATACAATTTTTAATGTACTCAATCACTGTTTTAAGTCAAAAAAAAAATATTTTTTCAATATATATCACAGTTGTTACATTTTAATTTTATTATTAGTTATAAATTTAAAATTTTACAATTTTTAGTAGAAAGTTCTTTATAAGTGATAAATTTGATCTGGCCGGTCGCAATAAAAAAAAATGAAAAATTGTACAGAAAAAATCTTTAAAAATTTTTAAGTGCATTTTTTACATAATTCAATTAGTGATATAATAATTTAATTATTCATAAATTTCTGAAAAATTATTGAACGTCTATTATAAAAATAATCTTTTTTTCTGATAAAAATGATCAAAAGTGATACTTAGTCATTGAAATTTTTTTTCTCAAAATTCTACTTCACTCCTGTCTAACTTGCAATAAAAAATTAAAATACTTAAGGAATTTTTTATTGAATGCAATTATAATCAAAATGACAAAAAAAATTCGAAAAATCAATATTAGCTCAATCATCTTTGAAGTTTCAATTAAAAAAATAAAAAATTAATATGCAATGAAAAAAATTTTTAATGGTGGTACGATAATTTAAATAAGAAAAAAATCTAGGAATAGTTTAGACTTGACTTGAAAAAAAGCCGTTAAAAATAGATTGGACTAGCAATGTTATATGTTATAGAATAGAAGCATGTGGAAGCAAATTGTATGAACTAGCTCCTGCTAAAAACACCCGGTAGATTTTTGCAAAGGTATAGAGCAATCTAAGAGTAGTTTAGTTGTATTGAGTTGGGGAGCGCTTGCGCGCCCGCTAGGACGCAACAGACTCTCCTCGAGGAGTGTGTACGTCCTCGGAGGTAAATGATATAAAAATATATGCGACCAGCAGCAGCAACAGCAACATCAGCATCGTGGTTTTAGTGCAAAACCGGCATGCGAAATTCTACCAATGGGGCACATAGGCGGGAATCGGGGGGGGAGGTGCCCACGTGGTGTACCAATGGCCAATGAGTGACGCGGACTTGCGGATTTCACGCTGTTCAGCGTAGTGTCGTCGGTGAACGAAAAAAAAAAAAAAAAAAAAAAAAAACGAGTTCGCATCGTATCGTGTTTTACTAGAGTCTGAGCTAGCTTACACGAGGCAACCGTACTCGAGCCAGAAGAGCTGGAAGGAGAGTCCAGGGTGTACTGCTCCACGACTCTGAGTCTTTAGCGGTTCTTCGTTCTCGACGTTCTTTCCACGTTTTCGTTCTCCGCTTTCGAGTTTGTTTGCACAAAGACCTCTCACTATTAAAAACAACCTCGATTTCATTTTTCGCGCGCTTAGTTAGTCCCTTACTGTATTAGTGAATAAACACAACCCGTGGATCCATTCATCGGTCGCGAGTCACGATAAAAGTGCGCGGGAAAATCGAAATATCGCTACGGAAATTACGACCGAAAATTTTTTTAAAATATCAAACAATAAAAAAGTTGTCGGAAAAAAAATTAAAAAAAAGGAACAGAGACCGCGAGAGAAAGGTAACAGAGGGGGAGAGAGAATGCGAGAGAGAGAGAATATTAAAGAGAAAAAAATTCGGTAAAAGACAAAAGCAAATCTATACGACATTATTTACTCGTTACCAAGTTCATGTCGATAATTGAATAAATCGTACGTGTTATTTTGCTGACATCAAGATAAAGCGACGAAACTAATATAATCAGCGTTACGACTCACGTCTGAAAGTGATATTATTAATTATTAATATTAATATACTGCGGCCTTATACTCAGTAATAAGTAAAACTTTATCGTGTTGATAAATGATAGTATTTAAAGTAACATAAAATCAAGTACGTTGGTTATTCATAATAAGGAAAAGAAAAAAAAAAAAACAAGATCGCCTTTTATTTGCGAGCTTCGGACTTCAGTGACTATTCTCTAATATCTAATATTTACTCTCCTAAATATCGTGGTGGTTATAAATTTGTATCTACGCGAGCGTGGCTACAAGGTGAAGAAGTTGCGGCGACTGTGAATAAGGAGGCGATACGACTGTACTGTGGAGGATAGTAAGAAGAAGAAAAAGAAGATAAGACGAGTGGCGAATAAGATAATAATAAAACACGGTCACCACGACATCGTTTACAACAACGTCACGTTTGTCTTCAGTAATCCACGTGTCCGAGGATAAACTCGGAAAAACCGGCACCATTGCGTCGAAAAAGCAGCCCCAGGTCCAGCAGACCACCCCGACTACCATGTCGAAACTCTATGTGGGTAATTTGCCCTCGGAATGCAACGAACCTGGCCTCAGGCAGTTATTCCAGGATCACAATTTGTCGTGCACGACTATTCTTGTTAAACGCGGGGGTTATGCCTTTGTTGATTGCAATGACCAATCCACTGCTGATCGCGCTATCGATAAACTCAATGGTAAGTCCTAGTTACATTTATTAATATTATTATATTACATTATTAATTATTAACCAATCGCTTTATAAATTTTATGAGCTTTTAATTTGCTTACTGCTTTAATTTTTATGCTTTTTAATTGCTTTCAGAGAATTTTTAACTAAAGAAGAGGATGACGCTTATTTAATTTTTATGCTGCTTCTGCTTTTTATTTAATGCTTTCAGGAAACAAAGTTAATTATTATTGCTAAACCATTGAGTCGATCAACTCGTGCTTGGTAGGACGACTGGTCTCTTTCAGCATAATTCAATTAAATTTAATTTAATGCAAGGAGATGTGCGCTTATTTTATACTGCATTTGTATCATTTTTGGTTATTTTCAGGCTTGGTACCAACTGTAATTATTACACGAGCTATACTTATTAAATACAGGGTTCATGACATGACGTACAATGTAACATATGCTAAATTTATTTTTTAACTGGCATCGCAAGTCGCTAATTTATAAAATTATACCTAATTTGAATTTGATAAAGAGAATTTTCCACATTTTTATATAAATTATATATAATCAATTTATCAAACTGAAATAGAAGATGATACATTGTAACAAAATAAAATACATTGAGGTTTTACGTGCGTGGTTGGCAATTTACATTGACATACCAATACTTGCAGATAATAATACTTGAATTTAACAATCCTTTGACGCTTAGACGGTGTGCTTTTTTATTGAAATACATGTATGTCGTGAGTTGAATAAAATGTAGAGGCACATGTATAATACCTCAACATTAACATAGCTCCATTTACTTTGAGAACCCCTTCTGCATGGCCTCGAGAACATTTCCGCCGAAAAAAAGACAGCCGTTTGTCGTTTCTTTCTTGGCTTAAACAATTCATCCAAACAGACTCGGTTTTATACTAACACTAGTCCTAATATAAATTATAAGTGTACTCCAATTTATTTGACTTGAATATTTATCTGAAAATATAACAAATTAACGATAAAAAAAAAATAATAATTTATGTACAAAAATTATTAGTAAGATGTATTTTATTTTTTTTTTTTTGTATATCGATTACGAATTCACGAGTAAATATAAAGTAGTATAGTCGCACACAAGCCGGCCACGTGGTGAGAGCAACACGCATGATCAAAATGGCGGCAACTACTATCTTCGTTTCTATTCTCAAGGTCACGCTCTTTTTACCGCGCAGAGATAAGCGTGAATAGTGATGAAATTAGTCGAGCGAGAGAGAAAATAAAAATAACTTAATCATTTAACATTGACAATCACCAGTTTTCGTAACGATACGTTGATTATCGTGTGATAATCCTAAGTAAACATTTTGTCATGTTCAACGGATAAAAAAAAATATAGATATGTATAATATTAACCGATTTGATTGAAATCTTCTATGTTAATACTTAAAATGTTAAAAGATATTTTTTAAATTCTGATAAAGTTATACTGATAGATAAAAATTATTATTAAAAACAAAAAACGTAACAGAATAAAGCTAAGTAAACGGTTAAAATTTTTTTAGTTTTATCTTCAAGTTATTTATGATATACGTCAAGATACACGGTCAAGGTTACGTGCTAGAGAATGTAACAGGTCGATTTACATTAATATTAATAAAAATATAATTTTTATGCGTGAAACTATTGTGTGGCGTGGCCCTAAAATTATTTCGACACAGTTAGCAGGAATATCGTAATTATTTACGATAAATGGAAAGGGATTTTATATATACATATACACAGATGATGTGCAAGTAAAATATATATGTAACACAGTTCCTTCGTGTAATCGGACAGAGACAGAGCGACAGGCGTGGTGACCGAGTACTCATGACATTGAATACTATAGATGTTTGTCACGCGTAATATAAAACTCCAAAAACGGTGACGATGAAACATATACAATAACAAAGTGGACAAAATAATTCTCAGGTAAACTACTGGCTAAAAGTACAAGGAACAGAACGAATTGGAGTAAATATATTACATACTCCTAAATACTTTTCTTATGTAATAATAATAAAAATATTTTTTGATGAAAAATAAATAAAAAAACAGTGTAATTACATGGCATGATGCTTGGTATATGTTTTTTGTACCTTATGCTTGTTATATCCTTAAACTCCTTTCCGTATTGCAAATTACATATTAATTATCTGTTGCTTTTATATGTAGTGCTTTTAATTACCTGTTAAGTTAAGCTACGGCTACAATAATGAAACATATTATTATATCATAATAACATACAGGTTTAAAGAGTTATTTTTGAGAAAACATCCATCTATATTACTTATTTTATTCTATTTATAACCTATTTAGTCCACTGAATTTGTAGTTTTATCCGACTAAACAGCTAATTTTTATCTGAAATTTCATTACATCAATAAAGAAAAGATTTTTTATTTTGTAAAAGTTTTTGATATCCATTTTAATAAACAATAAGTGAGGTACTTGTTGTTGAATAATTAATCAAAAATTAAAAAATTGTGCACTGTCAGTTGAATTTAAAATAAAAAAAAAATGATCAGTGAATGGAGCTATAAAATAAATAATAAATTAATAAGTCGATTTAGATATATTGGATTACATCAAAACATTCAATTGTTAATAAAAATAATTTTTAATTGTGTCGATACCACATTCAGGTTGAGAAATATTTGCTTAATGGAAATACTTTTCTGAAAAAAAAAATTTTTTTTGATTCAATTACACTTAATTTTTCGACAATTAAGAACTTTGATATAGTTTAAATTATTTTATCTTATAAATTATAATTTTTATACTTTAGTGCAATGATTATTTTTATTTATGTTTTATACTTCAAGCAAAAATCAGTTGTTAAGTTGAATAAAAAAAAAATCGTAGACAAATTTGTCAATTTTTGAACTTGAAAAATTAAAAATTTTTTTTTTATTAAATTATATTAAATAATAAAAATAAGTATAAGATGATCTATAAAACTCCCACGAAGCGGGTTTGACAATAACCCTGAAAAAATGTAAAAGACAATAAAAGGAGAGTAAAAAAAATTGAAAGTGTAAAGAGGTTAGCAAACTATTCGGAAGTCTCTTAAAACGACTAGTCCGGGAAGTTTTGTCATACATATGTATATGATACATAATAACGAATAAGAAGGAAAAAGATACAAAGTATTGTATAGCACAAAGTTTAGTTCTAACTTGATTCAGAACTAGTTTGGTAGGTTAGGTTTTAGATCAACTTCACAGCTTATGTACTACTACGTATACACATACGTCGGTATTGAGTCACAAAAACAGCGATCTTTCCGGCGTTTGGTTGTTCTTGTATCTTACACTAAATCATATTCATTCTCAGCTCTTCTTCGTGATCATGTGAATCTCCCACACATTTTAATATAACACGCCGACCCTTTTTAAACATAGAGACACATAAAGCGCAAAGAGAAGGCCCCAAGTTCGAGAGTTTGCGTCAGAGCTGAAACCCGCGAGACAACAGGAAACTGCTGCATTCTTCCGTCCGAAATATTTTGATCACTATTATTTTATTCATATAAAAATTAATAACCAGTATTTACCATGGTGTTTAATTAAAAAAAAAAATAATAATAATAAGTATCAATGTGCTAAATGGATGAAAAAGTACGTTCGTTAATTAGCATAGTCGAATGATGGTTATCAGACGGTATAACTTTTTATTTGAAATAGGCTGAACTCGTCGAACGCGCAAACCACATGACCGTTCACCATTTCATTTTTTCCCTCTCTCTATCTTTCTACTCTTTTTTAAAAAAAAAAAAATTTTCATTTTTTTTTTTAATTCCTTCCTCTCTACTTCTTTACCTTCATTTATCCACGCACCTGTGTAAGACACATACGTACACGTAGTTATGAAATACACAACTACACCGCGATACTTGTGAGTGTCGACACCCGCCCTCTGCCTCGACTAGACGAGCAGATGCCCCTAGGAATATATTATTCCGCTTTACTTCTAAAACGAGCAGCTTTCATGTTCACTTTTACGAGCTCAGTACTAGAGACTAATGGGTAAACGTGTTTCCCGAACAAAAAATTGGTATTTTTTTTTTTTATTTTAATATATTATTTTGCAGTTGTACTTGCACTTAAATGCAAAAAAAATAGTTAATCCTGCAGGCTGTGTGTAAGTCCAAAACGCTCCAAAATTTTCTTATTGCGAGGTTTTGAGCTCTTCAAGTCCAAAAATAGAACTGCTATACATTTGCAAACTTTTTGAGATCGAAAATCTATAGTGGTTGTGTTGGCAGAGCACTTTTTTATATAATTTTAAGTCATTCCAAAAAAACATTTTTTTTTTTTTTTTTCAAATTTTTACTTCCCAATTTTTTTTTTAAAGTCGTTGATTTTCATGGCGAGAAGTTAAAAAAAATAATAATAATAGTGAATTAAAAAAAAGATTTTTATTAATAGTCATTATCGTTATTCATTTATCTACTCGACGTTGATTTTTTTTAATTTATATAATAGCATACGAGTCTAAAAAAAAAAAAGATTAATTAAAATAATATCCCGAGAAAATCTAAATTATTTTATTTATTTAATATTTATTTTAATTATTTTTGTTATGTTATCAAGTCCGCGCTCTAAAAGCTTCGGTAGATTGTCGCGTGCCACAAGTCAAGCCCACCTGCTCTCTACGAAAAAAGTTACTCGCCAACGGGCCACCGGATAACGAGAGAACGAAAGACTTTAAACTCGTGTCATGAAAAATTTTAGATCTCTCATGATAAAATTATATTCATTAGTATTTTATATATGAAAAAAAAATTATAAATTAATCATAAAGAGCAACAAGATTTAATATAAATTTAAAACTATCGTGTGACTTAAATAAACAGTAGTTTTATGTATAACCATAGTAAATTAAGTATTATTTTTAGCGTCTCCGTAATAAAAGTTCAGATATATTTTTTTCAACTTCTATAAAAAAATCAAAAGTATTTCTTTAAATACCGAATTGATTATTAGTAAACTAAAAACTGAATGTCTTTTTCCAAACTCAGCAGAACTCAATTTTTAAGTTTAAAATTTTTTTTCAATTGGCATAAAATTTTAACTACTGAAATTTTTTATCAGAATAATTTCAAAATTTTTTCTCAAGAGTAAATTATTTTTTGATAAATATAATTTAAAAAAAGATAAACTTAAAAACAAATGAGTTTTTTCAAGAGATACAATATTGAACCTAAGAATAATCATTTAAAAAAATTTTTTTGTCTTTAACCAAGGAAATGTTTCTTGGTTCAAATAAATTTTATTTGGTTCACGATTTTTTCTTCTGAATAAACTCAATTTTTCTATATCATTTTATCGAAGATAAAAATATATATTTCTACTAATAATTTATACTTAGTTAATTTGGAGCAATTAAACAAAACTTCTCGCGTGCAAAATACTATAGACAGATTTTTATTATCAACTAAAAAAATTTTGTTAAATGTCATTAATTTCAAGCTTATATCATAAAATTCTACTTAAAAGACAAATTTGGAAAAAAATAAAAAATTTTTATCATTCATATTCTTTCCGTGGTAGCCCTTTAAATTATCTACATTTATGATTTCAATGTCACTGTCAAGTGATGTATAATATTTAAAAATTGAGCACCGCTGATAGCACATAGCCCGACAGAATTAATATATATGTAGTTTCAGTGTAAAAAGTGTTTGCGCGTCCGCAAGGAAGTGCTATCTTTAGTCATGGGACTGAATAAAGACGAAAGAGAGAGAAATTGAAAAAAAAAAAAAAAAAAAAAAATTAAAAAAATTAAAAAAAAATACCCGTGTAGATATATCTATCTATGTGTATTTACAGATGTACATAGAATATAAGAATGACGATGTTTCTAATTCATGTTCTTTCCATTACATCCAGACTCACACATTACTCATAAGCTCATATTAGCTTGTCAGTGGGTGATGTTTGATTCTCAGTACTCCCTCGATTCCTCTGGCATCTTCACCCCACCACCAAGCATCTACTAATGTTTCCACCCCTCCTCGTAAGTGCAGGCATGTGTCTCCTACAGTCATTCTCCGTAATTTCGCAATACTTTTTCTTTCTTTAGCTTGTTGCTTGTTGAGGAACAACCTCAGCGACACGTGTTTGTTTTAGATACTCGGGCATTGACTTTCAGTAAATACCGGCTAAAATCGTATTATGAGTAGCTGCGATATGCAACCTCAATGAACAACTATAGATTTTAATACATCTTATATTCATTTAAATCTAACATTTATCAACCATAAGCTGCTGTAATTTTTTCTCACCAAAATATTTGTCTGTGTTCAAGTCACTTTTGTTAATGATTGATTACAAATATTCGAGACAAGTTCAAAATGAAAGATTGAAACTTTTTTTTTTAATCATGTAAAATAAAATTTGAGACTTCTTTAAAGAAAATTTTAAAATGTACACTTCTTAAAGATTGTACAATTTTATATAACAAATAATGGATATTGCTGACTTTTAGAGTAACTCAGAAAAAAAAAAAAATATTTTTGATAAATGATGGCAGAAAAAAGCCATAAAAAATAAAGAATTGTAACGTAATTTAAATTTTAAAACTTTCGCGGTATTTTTGACTGATGAAAAAAAAAAATAAAACGCATGCGCTGTAACCACATAACCAGCTGATTTAAAGGACTCCCGCGCTGCTTAAGACAAAACTTCATTCAACTTAGAAATGGTTGCACAAGAGACAAACTAATTTTAGTTTTTCAATAATTATAATTAATTGACACCGAATTAAGCAACTATTTTCTGTACGACAATAATCAGATCAACTCTAAAGCTAATAAAAAAAAAAAATAATGACACTGCATGAAATATTTTGGTAACTATATAGTGATTAAAAACAAGATTCATACGCGCACAAAAATTTACATTTATTCTAACTTTTTTCAATCAGTTCTTTTTTCTAATAATAAAGTAAATAAAATTTTTATTATACAAATTCAATATTGATGTAACAGAAGCTTTTAATATTCATAAAAAAAAAAAAATTTTTTTTTAAAACTGCATAAAATTTAAACTAAATAAAAAAAGTTAATTTTATTCTCAAAGTATTTTTTTCTTGTCATGATAATTTTTTTCTCAGCTCTTTATCGCTTTTTCTATCTTTCGTTTTTTATTTTTTTGACTCTAACTCGCCATTCATGGGAACGACACTAACATCACATCGGGTCATTGCGGTCCAACGAGAGAATCGCTCGTGGCCCAATCGTTGCTTTACGACTTCCGGGTGAGATCAACATCACATCTATACTACACTCTACACTCTACACATAAATATATATAAAAGGTCCTTCGATTACGATGAACACGAATAATAACACATATAATATATATATATATATATAATTTTTAAGAAAAATCAAGTGCTTTGAATTTGGTAAATTTGTAAGATAACATTTTAAAAAGGTAATAGAGTTGTTATCACAAGATATTTTAAATTGATTATAAAATACATATGTTAATTTTGAGATGCGCAATGCCATTGAGTAGAATAAGGTTTACTTTACAAGAGACAGGTGTCAACGAACCATGTATATATTCTCAATTATATCTATATATGTATATAAAAATCCCTTATCTAAATTTTTTAACTTTTTATTCGCATACCTTTTTTTAATTTATAAAACACCTGCCAAGTCTTGCAAGACGATATGTGGTGACATGATTCAAAACTTTTTTTCTCGCCTCGGATCCTCGTTAATATTAATTATATTATAAAACTAGAATATCCTTTAAAAGTATCAGTTAGTTTTGATTTTCTTATAAAATTAGTCGAGCATTTAAAAAATCACCCAAAGAAATAAATAAATTTAAAAAATAAGCGCGAGAATAATGGTCGTAGGAATTGAGAATCGAGAATAGAAGGAATAGAAGCAATATGTATAAAAGAAAGCAGACGACGTGCAGCTCCACTCGACATTTTAAAGAAATCGAAATAGCAACGTTCAACGGTTGTCATTAATCTTCGAACGGACGGATATTATTTTAATTCTTAAGTCGCGGTCTCGAGTCGGTTTCCGAGAACATCGGCTTTTATCCCTCCGCCGGCGACTTAAACTTTTAAAGAGAGAAAGAGAGGGAAAATTGACCAAGTGATTTAATCTACGAATAGCAACCACTACACATCTTGTTGGGCCATCGGCGAGCTTAGCTACCTTTTTTTTTTTTATTTTTTATATTATTTTATTTCATTCTTCACTAAACGGAGTTAGAGTAAAAGTAAGAGAACGAGTTACTCGATTACTTATGTATAAATATGCATCGCTTATTATGTATTGCCAGTTGTATGTACATATTCTATTTTCTCTCGGTCCTCTAATTATTTTTCTAACCTTCACTTGTTCCATTATCGGAATCTAAATTATTACCAAAAGTTACTTGAACTTTGCACACTTGGTTAAAAAAAAAATTTATCTTTTACGGCCCGCATCCCACCAACCAATTCCATTCACTAATTTTATTCCTTTTAGTATGTACAATGTACATACATATAAATTATGGTGGCTCAAAAGACACTCGATTATTTTTTTCTAAAAGTTATTACAAGAATCATGATACAAAGCATTAGATAGTTCTTTAAAATTGAAAAATTCTTCCTGTCAAGCAATGTAAATGTAATTATTCAACTCATTTTTTTTATACGATTAGTCTTGTTCATAGAATACTTGGGATGGTAAATAACTATATAATTTGGTGTCGCTCAATTACTATTACTAATCAATAAATAAATTTCATAAGTCTTCTATTTATAAGTCCGTTTTTTTTCATGTGCATGTGCGTTAATGTACCAGCTGGTTCTCAGTTTAGGGAGTAAAGATACCGCTAAATATTTGAAATAATAATTAAAAATTATTTTTTCACTTTACTCGACAAATGAGCAATCGAATATACTTTTAATTAAAAATTTAATGTTTTTAAGTTGTTTAACTGAGCATAATTTAAAAGCATATTTCGATAAATCTTTTCCTTTTGATGATATTCAAAGTTATATTATTTATTGAAAGTATTATTATTTATTTACTTACAAAATTCCAAAGTTAGGGAGTAAAATCATCAAAAATACTATATTTTTTTCGAGCTGGTCATATTAACGTGTATTGATAGATACTCAACTCTCCGTTTCATAGTTTGTATTATTTACTTAATTCATTGATAGACTCTTAGCTCTATGTGGAGGTTATTCTATCCAAAGACGTGAAAAACGAAATATATTTAAAGGGGAATCAAGGTTATCCGGTCAACTTTTGATGAGTGACGGAAATAGAATGATGATAAAAAACAAACTGTCGCTATGTAATATCTAACAAAAATAAAAATTTTAATATTTTTTTGGAGTATAAAATAATTTTAAAAAATTACCTAAGCTAGAATCTAATCCAATTATTAAGTATATTATCGGCGTATGTACATAGTTGATTCAGTCAACTAACCTATCCGTTAAAGTACTCCATTATGCTGCTGTTGGTTCATGTACTTTTTAGCCATGTGCTCTCACGCTGGGGACCCGCTGCTACGCAAAAGTGTAAGTAAAAAGCCCGCCAGAATAGTATAGTGAATAGAGGATGGAAGATAGAGGACAGAGGAGTATGTGGTAGAGGATAAGGAGCAGACAAAGAGGGAACAAGAAAAAGAAACAACTATAGAGGGCACGAGGAAGAAACAAATATCCCACAAGGCCAAACTCGCTTCACTGGAACAATTTTTAGTTTTTAAGCTTTAACGCGTCAAAAGTAAAAACGCTTTTGCTTTTTTAAACCAAATAAATATATAATCATAATAATGATATTGCACTGTCATAATTACTTAACCCGATACTTTATTTATTGTAAAAGACTCAAATGAATTGTTTCCGCATTGCCAATTATTGTTTACGTTTGCTCTCTGCCGTAACCTTGACATAATTTGCTTTTTTAAATACGAGATAACATTCTAGTGAATTATTTTATTGAAAAAGATATTTATGTGATCAATATAAATAATTGAATAATAACAATAACGATAATAACAATAAAACAGCATCGGCTATTTAGAGTTACTGCTAAATTGGCTGTATAGTATTCGACATTGGCCTGGAATGCGTTAACGGAAACCTGTTCTCAGTCTCATTCTCAGTATATTTAAACACCAACTAGAAAATCATTAATATCTTGTAATAAATAAGTTTTATCGTAATTAATAATGAGAACAATTGTTATTATTATTTTTGTTATTATTATTATTAAAATATAATTTATTTAAAGCCGTAAGATGGACAGCGGAGTAAAAAAAGGTCTATTATTGCAAGTATCGAATGCTACTAATCGATGCTTACAATTCTATCTGCGGGGTATATTTATGTTCTCTAGTAACTATACTTTCGAACAAAATAGCGCGAACAGAATTATTAGTTGCATATAAAAATTCTCAACTAAAAAAATAATCTAATTATTATTAATACCATTGCAAGTTATTAGATGAACCTCTTCAAAATTATTTTCTTGGTTCAAAAATATTTTTTTTTCAGCCAATTTAATTTTTATTTCAATGCACTTTTTCAAAAGTCAAAAAATAATGATAATATTATGTAAATAATTTAACAACGATTATTTTTGCCAAAATTTGCAAAAAAGTTTTTTTTTTTATAAACAAATGAGAAAAGAAAATAATTTTCTTTAAAACCGCAGCTGTTAATTGACATGTATACATTTTTTTAAACACAATAATTATTCACTAACGTTATTAATGAATGTATTTATTTTTTTACTCCGATAAAAAAATAAAATGTACTTTATAAATTAAAAAAATGTTAAATGTCAAGAAATAAAAAATATTCTTTACAATCACATAAAAATTAGAGACGTGCAATTAAGCATTTTCAAGCTTTTATGATATGTAAAATAAAAATTGAATGTATAGCAATTAAAAAAGGTATTGCCTAATTAATTAGCGCGTCTTTATAGCCCTGTTGTCTGGAGTAGAGGTGGCGTCGACTATAACAAATTAGGGAATGACCGGAAACATCGTTATGTGGCTCGCGAAATTACAGTGAGTTCTCTGAACCGACAAGGAATCGTGAATTTACACTCAAACCATACATATATATATATAGTATACCAGTAAATTTTTTTTGTACAATAGCTACGCATAAGGATAGGTCAGAGGGAATAGAATATAATAGAAGGAGAATGAATATATATTAGGCAGTTTAAGGATTGAAAGTATGTATAGTATGGAGGCTAGACCTAAACCTTCGTCTAAACAAAATTCATATATTTATTCGATTTATTTAGAGTACAAATATACTTAGACATAGTAAATTCAAGCTAGTCTTCCCTACTATACTAGTAGTGTAGGTTCGTATAGTATAGAGAGTATAGTGTCGTAGTTTTTTGGTTTAGGGGAAGACTAAAAAGACCTTGAGTTCCCTGAGTGTAGGCCCCGAACCGGATGATGTCGACCTAGTACTGACCCACTATAAAAGCACTTGCTATCTTGCTTGTTCACCAGGACTTGGCCATTGGTAGCCTCTCCCTCGGAAGAGCCCGGTAACCTACTCTGGCAAACACCGGCTCTCCAAAACTCGCTTAGTCGTTTTACGTCTCTTTCTAGCTTAATCTCCCCTTTTTCATTCACCCTCTCTAAGTCTTCTCCCTCTTCTTTCTAAGCCACTCACTCTCGCTTTTTTTTTATCCCCAACTAGCTCTCCACTACACCCTCAAAATAACGTCTGTGTGCTTTACTTCTTTCTTTCTTGCTTCCTTCTTTTCTTTCTAGGCATCCTTTGCTTCTTTCTATAATTCTTTTATAGTCTCTCTTTCTCTTATACACACAAAGTAAAGATAAGTGTGCTTGAGAGAATAACCAACTAGTAGTATAGCATAGCAACTGCTGTTTCTGCATTTCTTACCTTCAAGCCCCATTCTCCACATATATTTTGTATAACGGGTGGCCCAATAACTTTCAAATTAACTTCAATGTTCATATATTGTTTATTTATTTTTTTATTTATTTTCAGTCTAAAAATTCAAAAACATATCAACAATATTATATATGCTAATATTTTAATTTTTATAAAATCTGTTGTATGAAATTTAAAAAAAATAGTTATCTATGAGTGATGAATTAAAAAATAAAAAAAAAGTACATGTGTAGACTAGAATCTGAAAAATTATTTGGATTGATAGAGCAGCTGACATGTAATCAGACGATCGAGTGTTCTAATCCTGGCTTGGGCTATTTCGTATTTATTTATGTTACTGATACCAACAGATTTCAAATAATTTTTATGCATTTTTAATAAATAAATAATTATAGCAAAAAATAAAAAAAAAAACTACATATGTTGAAATGAAAAAAAAATTTTCATGCTTTTTTTTTAGGACCAAATTTTTGTTTAATGATATATGCAATTAAAAAAAAAATATTAATGAAGATTGTTAAAATATTCAAAAAATTTATTAATTTTTCAAATTAATAAAATATGTATTGGGCTATGTAACACTTTGTTACTCGATCATAACTATTTGAACAAAGTGAAACACTTTTCATAATGTAAAGGTACAGGAAATATAATATTATATTGTATTTGCGGTTTACAGTCGCAGTATTTGTGGCAAAAAAGTCATAAAAATTAGTTCAAACTTTTTTCTTATTTCGCTCATTAACTTTAAGACTTAATGTTTGTGATTGTTCCAAGAAAATTTTATGGACAGAAATTTGTTCAAATTTTATACTTTTGATTTTTATTTATTACCACCTCAAAGTACTATTCCACTTGCGAACACCCGCAAATGGTCAATGCCCTCAGTAAAAGTCACCCAATAAAAACCATGCAAGATTGTAACAAGAAAAAAACCTGTACGAATAAAACTACTTGCATAGAAACACTTGCAAATATTGTTATAATATCTTGGGGTGGTTTTATAAGGGACAATTCGACACGGAATGTTTCTAAAAGTAGCCATCCAGTGACAGTCATAATTTAATTTTATAACCATCTGGTTTTTAATATTTTTTATTAATATTAATTTTCGTAAAACTTGATCTGTCAATTGATTTTTAATTATTCATTTTCTGCAATATTATTCGATCGAGTTTCATTCAAAAAATTAAAAGTTATAATTTAACAATTGAATTATAGTTCAATATGAAAAATAAGTAATTGGAGTAAATACTTACACCTAAACATATTGGTTTAAAAAAAAAAATATAATGATTTATTAACAGCTGGTAGATGTTGAAAAAAAAAAAAATATAGGAAGAGTAGTAGTTTTTAGTTGTTCTCTATAACAAGCATAATGAGAAAAAACAACGTTTCGGATTGCCCGTTAGGCATCAGAGCGGTGTAAAAATGCATAAAGCTCGTGACCAAGACCACAGATACGTTCACATAACCTCTTGATCCTGATTAGAATATGAGTAGAGCTCAACTAGGCTAGTGAGGTTGTATTTAGCTACTCCTGTACCTTGTTTCTATACTATTCTATACTATATAGCTCGGTCACTCATTTGCTCTCTTTTTTATTCTTGCTCATACCACTTCAACTATTACTACTGCACGTGCAGCTTCCCGAATACACCCGGAAGCAAAGATGCTTTTCCAGTTTTGCATAACATCATTGTAAACCGGTAATTACTCTATGCGCACAAGCTGCTTTTCCACACCATGAGAAACGGCTACTTCTTTTCTATAATATCCATCATTACATTATACTCACCACCGGTACTTCTCTAGATTGTTATTTATTTTCATTACAAAGAAAATAGAACAGTTCGTCGTTACATATTTGTTTTATTCATTTTGTTTAGATTTTTCAATTTAACGAATATTTTTTATTTTGTATGAACCTTGTTTTTTCTAAATCTTTAAAACTTTAGTTGACAAAAAAATTGTAAAACTTATATTATGTTCAGTATTATTGAATTGATTTAATAATAAAGCCTAAAAAAATTGAATTGCATTATACCACAGTACAAAATTTTCCGTCAGTGCGTTAAAAAAGTTAAAATAGAAAATTTTTATGTTAAATATTCATCATTAAAATTTTTGACACGAATTTATTGATGTAGTGATGAAACTTTCTGATAAATATCATTTATTTTTCAAAACTTTGATCAATTTTTTAACAAATGAAATTTTTTAAATCACTTAATAAATATCTCAAACTCCTCTTTCACTATGGTTACTACTATTTAAAATTATACCTGAAGTCAATAACTTAATAAACTTTTCTTTGGTAATCTGCTTAACCATTTGTTTGTTTTTTAGATCTTGATACTGCTTTTTAAATTGAGTTATTACTTATTACCACTGAATGTTGCGCGCGCGATCTTGCGTGTGTCTTCTCCACTTATTGTGTAATAATACGAACATTTTTATTTATATTTTTATGCCCCAGTCAATCAAATATTTAAAAAAAAATTTTTCTTTAAATATTTCATGCGATTTTAATTATAGAATTTTTCAAGTAATAACTGGGGTAAAAATATATACAATAATATAATCACTCTGTAGTTCTGTAGACACTTTCTCACAAAATAAAAAACACTTGAAGAATTACTTTGGGGATAGTAAGATGTAAGGTGTCGAACAAAAACTAAAAATTTACAGTTTCAGAAAATAAAACTTTTCAAATGATTTTTTTTTTGTGTTACAAAGCTCTTTTTATTTATTTGTGCTGCGTAAATGAAGAACATATACATCTTTAATGTTACAAAACACCAATAAATCGCAAAAAAATATTTACAAATTTGATTTTTACTTTACTCCTTAGTATATCTGGATAATTTCAGATTTCTGGCATTTACAAATTTTTTTTTTTTTCATTTACGTTAATGATAATCCTTATTATTGGAATCGAAAATCTTTTTATTCTTAAATTTTTAACTACACAATATTACATTTTACCTTTCTGTATTTTATCGTATTCTTACTTCTGAATGCAGCATTCAATTGACTAATACATAATAAAAAAACAAGATCTTTTAATAATAGATATAGATTTGATGTATGTATTTTTGACAATATAATTTTTTGCTAAGGCATATCATTTCAGTCGTTCGTTTTTGATTCATTGTATTTAAATTGACATTTTAATTAAATTATACACATATGAGTTGAGCGTTTCTGGAGTTGTCAGTATACAGTTAAATGCTCTTAAATGCTCAAGTGAAAAGGGGAAATACTTGATGTGTGCTCACTATTTGATGAGCCAAAGCGAATTAAAAATTCTTTTATAATAATTTTTTGTATTTTCGGATTATTTGACTGATATAAAATTCAAAATCATACATAAACTTTTTATGAATTAGTTTCATATCTGGTTTCGAAATTATGCAACACGATTACTAAAATATTAATTCGCTAAAAATGCGGGCTTATTGTTATAAAAAAATGATCTATTGTGCTATTAAATTAATTATAATATTCGATCAAATTTAATGATGTCTTACTAATTATTGTGATATTATTTTCAGGATACACGTATCTTGGATCAGCTTTGGTTGTTGAACCTTCAGTTGCTAGTGGGTCAAAAAAACGGTGAGTAAGAAGCGATAATAATTGAGCATGAAAATCTTTTCTAATTGAAATAATAATGTATAAAACTATTTTATGTCTTTTTTGCCATAAATTGGATGATAATATATTAGCTACAATATGTGAATGAGAATTTACCATCTAAAGTAGACGAAAATGTAAATAATAGAACTATAAATTAATGATAAAAACGATTTTTTTTTAATATAAAAATTTTTTTCATTATCTATATATTATCTTGCCATTGACATTTAATGATTACTTATCACTAAGAGATTGTTATCTGAAGCAAACTGCGGTAGTTGAGAATTTTGATGAGTCTCTTAAAAGGTTGAAAAAACAGACGAATTTAGTACGAATTACTGTTGTTCTAATAACGATATTTGGGAGCCGCTGGTGCAACAACGATCAAAACGCGGACTCCTCCCTCTCCAGTTTGCGAACCAAACATTCAAAAAAGTGTGGCACCTGCCTTCTTCTGAGCTACTATACTCTTCATATTCCAGTGCTTTAGAAACTAATGTAAGGGAGAGTAGTACATATATATAACATAACAGCAGAATGAAAAAAATATATGACAGAGAGTAGTCCGCTCGTGCCACACAACTGCGATCAATTATTTCTTTTTCATTTCTTTTTACTCTTCATCTTGATACTTATTATTTTTTATTGTCCATTTTATGTCAAAAAAAAAAAAAATACTTGCACTAAAATTATTGCACAACTTACGCGCCAAGTGCCAAACTTGGATTACACTCTTACAAGATTTTATTTGCCCCTTTCCACCCACATAAATTCGTTTCTATAGATTTCAAATTGTATTAAAATAGTGTAAAAGTATCTGCTTTAACTAAAAAATTTAATTCTATCCAACTATTTTTGATGAAATGAAAATTATAACCCTTGTTTAGGATTCTTTTGTGAATTTTTAAAAATCTCTTACTTTGTCCATATGTATAAAAAATAAATATTTTTGAAACTTTTGGACAATAATATCTTTTAAACGAATCAATCAATTCAAAGTATAGTTTTTTTTTTTTTTTTTTAACAAAATGCAATTCAATTTATAATCATCAGTCGAAAAGATAATATAAAAAAATAGTGTTAAACGATTTTGTGACCTGTTATAAGCTATCGATATGGATCATTCAAACCTTTGTTGTTAAAAATATAATCATGTGAGCATATAATCATGTAGTAATTAGCGTGTAAAGAGTTCTTGTGCGAGTTCATTATTTTTTACAGTTTCATTGAAAATCAGTAAAATTGTACTGAGTAAATTTAGCGAATACTAGTTTTCTATAAAAATCCTTTAAGGTTTTGAAAAAGAATATAATTGATGCTAGTGCATAGTATGAAATTGAATAACAATAAAATATGAAGAGAGTGTATCATAACGAGATTATGATGGGCAAGCTAATCGTAGAAGTAGTTAAACTTGTAACATTTAGTCGTAAAAAGATAGAAATTATTCTATTGGTTAGATTCAACTCTTCTTTGGCCCTCTTGACTATACTGAGCTACATTGCCAATACATTGGATATGTTTCAAATATGGAGCACAACCTGAACTAAGAGAACAAGATGAACAATAAAAAGTATATAGAGAGAAACAAGTTGAAAGTGGTTAACTGGCATAAGAGGAGATAGAAGCAAGAACCAAGAACTAGTTTAAATTAGGGTTTCGCCCTTTCATTGGGACCAACGGCACTGTCAGTGGATTCTATAGTTACTATTATACTTTCTCACTTATTTTCTATCGCGATTCTATTCGCTACGTTATATTTTTCTCAAGTATGCATTCTAAGTGAATTGAAAACTAAGTGTGAGAACCAGCATAAGGACTTTTGCCTACGTCAATCATGTGAAGTGAACTGCAACGCAGTTCTTCATCTAAGTCAACTTTATTCAATATTATTTTAATATATTTAAAGCCTATTTTTCAACTATTAATTTTTTTTCAACCCTTTAAATAGAGAAGACCAAAATATTTAAATGTGACCCTTTCTTGTTGCTAAAGATTCTTTTTTAAAGAAAATCATTTTACATTTAAAATAGTTTTTTCACAGCTATATCATACACGGAAAAAAATAATCGGTAGCGTCTACCGATTGATACTCGATTGACTCAACCGATTTTTTTTCGGTAGACTCAACCGAAAAAATCGGTAACCTCATATAAAATAAGCTCATAATACTAGGACAAAAACTTAATCTCTTAAAAAAATTAAACATTGTATCCGGTGCATTAAGATCAAAGTTTAAATAATATGCACATAGATATAACAATAAATTTACATTGTTTTTCATTAATATATACTGAAAAAAAATTAACTCAAACCAAGAAAAAAATTCTTCAACCAAGGAAATAATTTTGAAGAGTTTCAATCAAGTAAAATTCAATTCAATTCGTCAATTACGTAAGATTCACTTAAACTAAGAAAAATTTCTTAGTTTAAAAATTTTTCTACTTAAATCAAGAATGATAAAGTTCTCCAACATTGTTTTCTTGATTCAAGTTAATTTTTTTTCTATGCTGTAGAGATGAAAAAACGGGTGAGACGGGGTACTAAAAAATCAAGTTAAAAAAATTTTTTTTCTTAACTAAAAGCTCCTAGAATATTTAAAAGTAGATTAAAAGTATAGCTTAACGTTATTTTCCGCGACCTTTTTTTTCTAAAATGTTTCTAAAGTAATTTTTATTTTCGATCAAAAGAAATGTTATTTGTAACTAAGATTTTGCTTTTTTGAAATTTTTTTCAGAAAACGTAAAAAATATTCTCTTTTATCATTTTTTAAAGGTTTTGGAAAAGGTTTAATTCAAGGAGCAAATCTTAGTTCCTTAATTTTTTATAAAGCTTTGATCAATCGATCCTGAAAAAAAAAAAACTTAATACATCGATCGACAAATTCACAGAACTATTGGAAAAATACCTCAAAAAATTAGATTTCTCATTCATAAGAGCAAAGATGCAATAAGTTTACCGAAATTTTGGACGATTCACTCACATTGAGCTTATCAAACCGATGAAAGGGTAGAAAAAAATTTTTTTCATCAAAAATCATAAAAAGATCTGGTGGGAAATTCATTTTAGTTCTGAAACTGCCGTTTAATTTTTGATGCGACCTTTGATTAACTGCTAAAATGACAGTATTAAAAATAAAAGAATATTCTTTCATCCAAAGCCGGAAATTTACGCTTTTTTGTGCTTTTCTTTAGATTTGCATGAGGACTGTTACTTGGAAAAATTTCGACAAAAGATCCAAAAATGAGAATCTTAGCAAAAGAACTCTGTTTGTATCTTGAAATCAATTTTTAGTATGACGAACTTTTATGTCATTGATACCGAATCTGTACTTCTTCATTATTGAAACCGATTTTTTCGGTTGAATCTACCGAAAAATAATCGGTTGAGTCAACCGAGTGCCAAATCGGTAGACGTTACCGATTATTTTTTTCCGTGTTCTTTTCGTCATTTACACTTTTGTGGTAGATTGTTTAGTTTTCGAGATATTCCAATTGCACAACTTGCCCTTACGATCAACTAAATACACAGAACGAAAATTATAGAAACTTTTCCTATATATGATGGAATAGTTCCCATAGTATAGTAAAAGTTTCTATTAAATCACACTCCGTTATCGTCATTTTATAAAGGAGGGGGAAAGATTTTAATTTAATATTTAAGTTTTCGTCCATATTTTAAAAAATTATTCAGATGTTTAGTTCTTGGGAATTTGGACAATAAATGAAGATGTTAAATTATAGGAATTGCAATTCCTATAATTTAACATCTTCATTTATTGTCCAAATTCCCAAGAACTAAACATCTGAATAATATTTTAATTTAAGTATTAATTGTGTTCCAATTAGAACAATATTCTGAACAATTTATTATTTAATATAAATTGAAATAAAACTAACGAAACAATATTAGTTCATTTCGAGACTAGTTCGCTCCAAATTTTTATTTTTGATCATTTTAAATCATTCAATTATCTTGAATGAAGCGGAAGAATTTATATTCAAATTTAATTTTTTTGAACCAAGGATAATTTTTTAGTTCAAGAATTTTTGTGCTTTTTTCAAGACGTTCACTTCTTTACAATGATGTTCTCGGTTCACGATTAATGCTTGAGAATCAAGTTAGTTATTTATGTGTGACAAATTATTTAACGATGAACTAAATCAAAGTAAAAGTAGTGAAAAAAGTTAAGCGGATGATCATCTTTGCCTTAAGGAGCCCGTTTTGCCTTTCCTTCCTCTCCTTAACATTTATTTTCATTTTTGGATCCATGAAATAGTATATTTAATTATCAAATTAATGAATATAAAAATAGTAAAGTGTTTCATAATATATCGAGTAAGATAGTTGGTAAATGAGTTAGAAGTTATTGAGGATTGAAAAACATTATGAGATACGTGATAGCAAAGTGGAGTATCCATATGTTTAATGTGCAGCCACAAGAAACTCAGGCGTGCGGAAACTCGGTACAGTAGTATCTAACCACAGAACACAATGTAGACACGTGTGTGCATCATTATTAAAAGTTTGCATGTGCATCGTTTGCAATAGAACAGACCCTTATTCGCCACAAGCGGCATCTACCCATCTTATGTGAGTTCCAGGTATGCTTAACCACTTTTTACTTTGTATGCAACATTTCAATGTGCAATGTACAATGCAAGTACAAATACCTCGACAAATACCACAGCAAACCAATATGGTGATTTGCATTTCGAGGATTAGCATAATAATGCAATAAGTGCATCCCTAGTTTGTTACACGAGTCAATTACATTTAGTTAGCTTTTAATAAACTCTCTCTTACATGTATAATACCTAACAAGATGTGAGACCCTTTTTCATTTTACTTTACTCCTTTTTTTCCGGTACTGCAAATTTTGTAAGGGGATATTTACTGTACGCATGCACTTTACTCAATTGCGCAAGGTGACAAAGCTGTTAGTAATCCCCTTTACTTGCTCTTATTTTACATTCAATCCTATTTTTATCCAAACATCTCATGTATTTATGTGTACTTAAATACCGTATCAACATGTGTTCATAATTTCAAGAAGATTGAGTAATCGTAATCACAAAAACAGGTTGATTCAATAAAATTAAATTTATCAGTTAACGTTAGACAATTAATGTATATTATGTAAAATCTAAATTTAACGTACATTGTCTTTAAAGGTTATGGATAAACAACATGTTTCACTTATTATATTATTTTATTTTCCGTGTACCCCAATAAAAATTAATATTTATTTTGTAATATAAATTTTATATTATTTTTTTTTTTATTTTTTTTAAATTAACTTTAATCAAGAGAAAAATTCTTGAACCAAAAAATTAATTTTGAAGAGTTTCAGTGTCTTGAATCAAGAAAAATTTCTTAGTTTAAGAATTGTTCTATTTAAATCACGAAGATGAAGTTTTTCAGAATTATTTACTTTATTCAAGTTTAGTTTTTTTCTGTATATTAAAGAAATATTACATTAAAAAAGTTGATGTATAATAATGTTTCATTTTTAGATGAGAGAAAAAACTGTAATGAAATATTGCATGTAGTAAAATGATATAACATCACCCTCTTCTCTGCAAACATGTAGTAGGTATAATATAAAAGCATTTTATACATGATTTATATAAAGCCATTGGTAGAATATGAATAATCTGTGATACATTGATGTAAATTGAAAAAACTAATATAATATAAATGATTATACATGCAATCTAATCATAGAGTCAATAATGAAACAATTCATTGAGTATAATACATTTTTTAATTACTGAATGGTTTTTTTTTACTTTACGAAAAGTAGATATTATTATTTTGCATCAAAAGAATAAAATTTTAATGTGTTCGTATGTAGTACGTCCAGAGAAAAAGGCTATTTTGATCGTAGAAATATGTTTTCGCTCAAAAGAATTTGTTGAGAAGGAAATTATTCTCATTATCAAATGCTCTTTTTATTTTTTGTCCACATACTGATAGAAAAGTTAAGGGATCATTCTGATTCCGGCACTTGAAAAAAAACGGTGCTAAGGTGGCCAAAAACAGTACTTCTACCCTAATTACATTATTCTATAACATCAAATTCATGATTAAGTTGAAATTATTAAAAAAAAAAAAAAAGATCTATGATTCTTTAATGTTTAAAATTAAAGTGCGTGCACAGTGTGCAATTTAAAATTATAATCTTCAGCAACAGTTACAAATTGTCACGAAATTTTTTGTTTGATTAAGTATGCAAGATCCATAAAATCACGAAATGGTATTTTTTGACATATCAACGGCGAAAGTTGGATTTTCGAGCAACACACAGAGGGCGCAAAGAATACGGTTTTTGGCAATCTATAGTTTAGTTAACTTACCTCGCACTAGTATCGAAAAGTAACTTCTCTCTCTACATTTCTACACGACTACACTAAAATACGCTGTAGATGAGTCGAATTATCTTTTAATTTGGCAAACGTCCGCTGGGTGGAGTAAAAATCGTAAAAAGAATCTTAGCGACAGCTGAAGCTTGTAAACAACTTCAACATATACGTACGTTTAATCCATCGCTATTTAATCTCGTGTGACATAATTCTTGTGCCTTTAAATAAAATAAACAGTAATTGAACATACTTGACTGTTCTCTCTAATCCGACTTCCGCTATTGATATGACAAAAATTTATGTTCGATACTTTATGCTCAAAGGAAGGGACCCTGACAAACTTGAAGTGAAGGCACACGTTTGAAACTATGGAAACTCGTTACGCTCGTCCGGATAAATAACTCGGTCTTGATGATAATGCGCCCATAGCCTCAAACTTGTGACGTCACTTCAAGCCGTCAAAATCCCTATCTTTGCGCATATGTATCAAAAATAACTATTTCCATATTGTTTTCTGACATCAACTTGTCAACATTGATCGTAGCAGAAATATAATACAATCGAATGTAAAAAGATATGACAGTCAAGTGTAACTTTGTTAGTATCTCAACGGCGGCGCTGCCGTATGATTCTCTAAAACTTAGAAAATAAGTGTCGTTTGTTTTTGATTAAGAAGTCTAAATCATCGAAAAATTTGATTTCAGAAAATATAAGTGAACATTTTATTTGATTTAGTTACTTAATTTCACTATTTTTTACTTTTTTAAATGAAGAAAAATATTTACTTGTATTGTAGTGCAAAATATTTTTGAATATTATCCATTATCATTTAATACATAAATTATATTGTAATATAAATTACGAATTTAATAAAATCAATTGTTAGAAATAAAAATTGACAGACTAAAAATTAAATAATAAAAGCAGAATATCGCCATTGGCGCTAACCGCGGGATGCATATTCCTCCTCCAGTAGTCCATGCACTTCGAACCACCCGTTTTCCCCTTCGCACTCAAACAGGCAATTGTCGGATACGGCGCGTGCCAACCTCGTGCAATTCCCCTACTCTAACCACTCCCCCCAACGTGTTGCAGCTTCACCCTTTTCGCAAACGCACGCTAATCGTTTACATCACTCTCTTCCTTTTGCTCTTTCGCTTTCCTGGCTCTCTTCTTTCAAGTAAAATCTCAGTGCTTCTCCCACTATTATGCACTTTGCACTTGTTGCATTATTACCGAGCGCATGCTCTCTTAAATCATCCAGGTAAAAAAAATAACAGTTTCACAGAAGCACTAAGTGCATAGTTTGCTGTTGGAAGTAAGCCAATTTTCATTCTTATTCAATTTAAGCTCCATTCATTCGGCTGATATCATATCGTATTATATTATCGGTTGATACTGTTGATTTACATTCAATATTTGGATAAAACAAAATTTTCATCTATCGTTTCATGTAAATAATTTTACGTAAAAATTATGCTTTACACGCACTGATAAAAAAGTTAATTTGATTCAAGAGAAACATTTTCTTCAAAATGTTATTCTTGGTTCAAGATTTTTTTCTTGAATTAAGTTAACTTTTTTAACAGTATGGTATTCAAATTTCTATCATATAAAGACAAATTTTTTACCACTCACTGTAAATACAATCGTACATTAATAATCGAATGATGATCCGACCTACGCACAAAGAAATGAAACAAATTATTTTCTTGACTTTTTGACAACAGAACATCTATGTCTACTTTCAATGAGGTAAACGAAAAAATAAGTAGCTTTATTTAAGTCAAATAGAAAAAAATTTCAATTAATTCAATTAAATTAAAACAATCACGCTAAATTTTTGAATATCTATAAAAAACAAATAAAAACATACTAAACTTTAGAAATTTTTGCATTTAAAATTGAGTTTTAGGAGAAATCGAAGCCTTAGTTTTATTTTATAATGAGTATTGCTCAGATTAAAATAAAAGTAGAGACAGTAAGGAAAAATAACATATTAAATATTTTCAACAATTAAAAATACTAATTACATTAATAGTTTAATTATATGATAAAAAAAAAATTATCTCTGTCTCTCTTTTTCCAACGTGACATTGCATAGGTAAATCTACTATATAAATCAAACGGAGATTTTGCACTTGACATTTGACACTTGTAGTATGGAGACTACTATCGTGAGTCGAGAAAATTTTCTTAATAGAAGTACTTTGTTTTGTTCTGAATAATTAATTTTAATAAGTTTAAATTCGAATTCGAAATGAAAAATTAAAAACAAAGAAAATCTGTATATAAGAATTTCTGTTCACAGTCAAATCAACAATTAAATTTATGTTGAGAAACAAATGTTTTCATCGAAAAATTTCTTTGCATTTTTTATAATTATCGAGAGTATACTTTTTTTGCCTCAAGAACTGGTCGAATTGATTAAAAAAATTTTCATTTAATTCAAATAAAGCTACTTATTCATTCATCTATTATAATGAAGTCAGCTATTGATATTCCCTTGTGTTCTTTTTTTGTTGAAGAAATATTTGTCAATCAAAAAATTTTATTTATATTGAGTCTATTTTATCAACAAGAAAAGGTGAATCAAGTTATTTTTTTTCTTAAAAATTCTCCCTCCGTGTAGTCACGATGATTGAAACCGTCTTTTACTTGTGTTTAACAACAGTTTCCATTTGTTTCTCAACTCACTCTCATTGAGAGAAACTGTACTATCTTTGTTGCACTTATACAGTAAATCGAAAACTAAAAAATCAGATTTCTCGTTATCAAATGAAAATTTTCATAAAAACACACTGATAAGAGAAATCGAATATCAAAGCCTTTTTTTTTTTTAATTTTTATTGGTTTGAAATAAATTAATGAACTTACCATACCAGGAAATGCCTCTTAATAATAATTGATATTTTGGAGTATACCATGCTATGTATGTTTTATGTATCAAGCGTAGCTAACGAATTTTGAACAACCATCATATATTGGTGTACATCGCATCGCATTTCATTAATGTCTATAATTTCACTAAGTGCGTAAATTGCATTCGATTAAAACAAAATTGCCTCAAGTTTTGATATGGTAGTCGTTTAAACGGGCACTTTTTATCGATTCATTTTAATATCAAAACCTCTGTATATATTTACGAGAATTATGATTATGTAAAATGTACATAAAATCCTTGCATCACCTTTTGTTTATCTTTACGCTGAGAAAGTTTCGAAGTAAGGATAGTAATTGTTCCTTTTTTTTTTTTTTTAATTTACAACTATTTCCACTGAAACTTTTTTGTAGTAAAAACAAGAGTAAACATCGCAACAAGAATAATTAATTTTTATTTTTTCATTCCTCTTCTGTTTTTTTCAATCGAATAATCGATCTAGATTAATTTGAATAAATGAATAATTTTTAGTAAAACATTATTTCAGTGCATGAATACGCAAAGGTGTATGACTCTTTAATGCTTTGTATGATGAGAAAAGTTGTTGTATTGTACGTAAATATTTATAACAAGATTAAAGAAATAATAGTGGCTTTGTTAGTAACCAGTTTAATCGTTGAAGCTTCATCTAGCACGATGAGTATATTGCCTGCGGTGTAATACTAAGAGCAAACAAAAAAGTAGATCTGTAGGTTCTAAAAACTAGGAGTCGAGATTTTTAAAGCCCTTGTATGTAGTTTACTTTATTTCGTTGTAATACACCTGAGGAGAAAACAATACGGTATGCATGAATTGAAACAGGCTAAAAAATTAGATCAAGCTCGTCATCTTCATTTCTAAAACGTTTGTGCGAAAGAAATCTAGTTTTTTTTTTTTTCTATTATTGTTTGTTCTTCTGTTATTTCACGTGTCAACGCGCTAGAACATACACAGTTCGTTCTTCAAAGGAATATAATATATATAATCTTATAAAGTCGTGTAAGACAGCTGATCTTCAAAGATATTTAAATTTTACTTATAATATCAATGACACGTAAGCCGCAGGCTTAGTTTAATTTACATTTCAGCTGATGTAAGTACAGAGTATAGCAAAAAGAATATTACCTGAATAACGTAGTCTATTATTTTAGAGTTGGCTTTATATTAATGATCAAGAAGAAATGTCAAGTCTGGATGAAGTATTCTCTGGGTAGAAAATAACGTTACTACCCACGATAAATATAAGTAAATATTGTTGACACTTTCATTATTTTTATTGAAGTTATTAAATTTTATTTTTATGGAATCAAATTTTTTCAATTCTCCAGAGAAACTCGCCCTCCAGTTTTATGAAACTGAATTGTTTTAACTTTTGTTAAAACTCAATCACAAAATTATTATTACTGCAAATTTAATGGTATTTGAGAGAGTGTTTTACTTTAAAATATCATCGTGTGACAATTTTGTAACATGATATCGTTTTCATATGTTAAATTCATATGGATATGGATGTCTAAACAGTTTGAGAATTGACATTATAAAATTATCGTATTTTTCAATTTATTTCACCTCTTGAAAAATATTAATGAACTGTCCACGGTTGAAATGTAACAGAACCCCCCGAAGTAACGACACGGTAGAAAAGAAGCCACAGTAACAAAATCCATCGATACAGTAGAAAAATGTTTCCGACTATTAAAAAGAATTTTTTTTTAATAATTACTCGCTCTCGTCTACTTTTGATCGTCTTAACCTTTCAATAGTAAAATGGATATTATATTTTAACAAATTTTCAGAAGTATGTACGTATAGATTGAATGTAAAATCTTAATTTCAGTAAACAGACGACTCATTGCAGTAAGGATTACATACATTTATTATATACTTGGTAACATGTATTTTTAGGAACAAAAAACATACTTTTTTCGCATGAGTTGCAAGAATGTAATTACCAATTATATTGAAAGTATAAACAACTACATACGAAAAATTGAAATCTTATCTGCAGGTGATATAATGAAAGCCGTTTGAGCGTCTGTTAATTATCGCGAAATTAAAGTACGCTGACGTGCAATAATTATTATTATCTTGGCTTTGTTGAGTCCATTCTTCTTCTCTCTTATACATGCACAAATACATGTATATATTTTTAAAACGTCTGGGCCACACAATCTTTGTTCCGCTGAAACTAAAAATACTCCCAGGGCAATCGTAAACTTTAGCTTCATTCTGAAAAACAACACTCAAGAAGTTAAGAATAATAAAGAAAAGAAAGTTCTGGTAAGGCGCGATTTTTCAGGTGCATCAATCTCAAAGCAACCGACACCTGCCTGTTAACATTAAGTACGCGTCGCTAAAAATTAACGTAATAAGATTTCACGTTTTAAATGATGCACCTGGTTTAGTCTCAAGTCTTAACTTCAATCATTTTTTAAACAATAAATTATTTACGAAATTATTATTCATTATCGACGAGCTGTTCTCATCTCATTCATATTTTGATTAATCATAATATTTAAATAATAATTGTTATCAAAATAAGCAATAAGTATTGATAGCACGGCCGATAATCAATTATGGGCATCCGATATTTGTAAATTAATTTTGTGACAAAAAGCTGGTTTCATGCACTAATTGAATCTGCAAAAACTTACTAAGTTGATGTATTTTGACACGACATTTATTTATCATAAATTTGCGTCTTAAGGGTCTACAAAAATCCAGTTGAAAAATAATCAACGGGCTCTCTGTTGTCTTGTGATGAGGATAAGACTTGCACAAAGATTGGAAGTGACTTTACAACCACGAAGACAGCTAAAATGGCTATGTATAAAAAGAAATTGAACGGGTTTTTCAGCGAATCGAAATTACGCAAAAGGGCATGGAGTACAGAAAGGTCTGATAAGGGTGATGTTTAACGGCGATTCTGCTTAATTGGCATGACCAAGACATAAAGGGGAGACAATGTAAAGACCAAGAGGCTGGCTTCAAATACTCATTGTGGCACCTGGCCACATCAGTGATCTGTATCTCTTATTTATTTTTTTTTTCTCTTTTAAGATCAATGCACAGAGAAAAATAGGGACTGCCACATGATACATTCCTGTGGCTGCTAAATGATTTTTGTGTTGCAGCATCAGAAAAATACTGTGGTAGCAACATGAAAAAATCATGTGGCTGCCACATGATTTTTACGTGTCAGCAACATGATTTTCATGTGGGAGGTAATAGTAGACAAACGACAATAATAGTAATAATTTCAACACTAATGAAGAATTTTCTGAGACCAAAAATAATCAAACAATTATGAATAAATAAAAAAATTGTTTATATCATCATGGCTCCAAGTCTTCTTCGAAACGACGCTGTAACTTTGGTTGATCTGGTTGCAAATTATAATAAATTATAATTGGAATTCGTAGGCAACTTAACCATAAAGTCGCATAATACGACTCATTATAGCTGACTTTTGCTTCGTTATGGACCTTTGGTCCATCATTAGAGTATGAGGTGTGAATCTAAGAATTCCTAATTGTTTTTTTATTTTCGATCTAGGACAATTCTTCATTACAGTTAAAATTGATTTTAAAAAAATTACTTGACTAGGTTAAAATATACGATTATTGTAATTATGATTATTATTGTTGTTTGTACTATTGCCTGCCACATGAAAATCATGTTGCTGCCACAGTATTTTCCTGTTGCTGTAACATGAAAATGATATTTTCATGTTGCTACCACAGAAATGTTTCATGTGGCAGCCCCTATTTTTTAACTTCTCGCTAAGAAAATTGAAAATTTTCAAAAGTTGGGAAGTTATTGGTTTTACCCCGTTTTTCGAAAATCGAGTTTCCAACGGGTGTTGACGTTTTGAGGTCGTAGGGAACTTCCCCGAATGCTTCCGCGATGTCCGTATGTCTGTATGCATATGTGTGTGTGTGTGTGTGTGTGTGTGTGTGTGTGTGTGTGTGTGTGTGTGTGT
>CAJNRD030001123.1:13464909-13486006 GCA_905319865.3 Cotesia congregata
TTTTTTTGGAATAACTCCGAAATTCCTATTTCGATCGATCTATTATTTTTCCTTTTCGGATAACAAACTAATATTATTGAAAGAAAAAAAAAACATAACAGTTAAAGTTAACGGAGTTGGTTTACATTTTTATATCTTGAAAATAATATTAATCGTTTATAAATAATTACAAAAAATTTAAGTTTCATTAATATGTAACAATCATAATGGATAAGAAAAAAAATCAACTATTGCATTGCTATTGGATATAAAGTTTAGAAAAACAGTATTTTCATTGTATTTTGAAGACAACTACAATAAATTGTTCCTTAATTTTCACTTAATCAATATAGCCGCGAGAAAAATTTTGTTTTACTCGATAATTATCAATCTTATGTTTAATTATACCATAGATCGGTTATTTGGTTACTAAAAATTTTTTTTTTTGCATATCGCCGGGAATTCCTTGCAATATTATAATTTTCATTGAGTCATTATACTATTAAAAAAATTTTTTTATTATTTATCTTATTTTTAAGTAAACAGACAGAAATATTATTTGTTTTTGTTATTTTAATTTTTTGTATTATTTTTTGAATTTTTAAAATAATTATAATTGACCCTTGGCGACACGCATTACCTTAATAATTTAACGCATTTATATTGAGTAAAATTTTATCAGAATTATACCATTGATAATTTTTCAATAAAATATTAATATTATCGCGTTATCAATCGCTTCAGTGAGGAATTGTTTAAAATTTAGTGTTTTGTCTTTAATAATACTTATTGTTAAATTGTTATTTAACAAACACTAATTACTCTTGCGTTAACAGACAATGTTTATTATTATTAATATTATTATTTTTTCAATATCTCAACAATGAAATATTATTTCCAAAAACATTATTAATTATTCTCAATAATTTTGATAATTTTTAAATATGCCAAATGTACTTTTGTTCCACGATTGTTTTAACGCAAGGGTATTACAAAATATTATAGATGATTTTATATGTAATTTATTTAATCACTCATAGTATAATCAATCAACTCTTTTTATTCATTCTCTTAAATTTTATTCTTTTTTTTTTTATTTTTATTTTTTAAATCGAATCAATTAAAAACACAACGGCAACTCGACAATTCATATTTACTTATTCTATTCAACGTTATATGCTCAATAGCAAAAAATTAACAGATTTATAATCGGCGTTATAACAAATTGTCACACAACGTTCTGCGCACGACATTGCAAAAAAAAAATTTATTATGAATTATTTATCAACTATATTAATATTTTCATATGTAAATATTATATATATATATATACATACATATAATATATACATATATATATATATATAATATTTTTAATGCCATTAGAAATCGCAGTCTGTTTTTATTGTATAAAAAAAAACTTTATAATGCGCGCAATTATCGCGGCAAACGATTCGTAACAAGATACAACATGTTACTCTCTATTTGCTTGCTTTGTTACCTAAAACGTTAATCAATTCATCTCCTACAAGTAATTTTCATTTTTTTTTTTTTTTTTTTTTTTCGTTCAAATAAATAAATTATACGACAATAATCAATAAGTGAAACTGCTAAATTTATTTATTGGGACGGTTTTTTTATCATCTGGCAGTGACAATATTCCAAATCTAGATCAACTATATTGCAGATGTATCCATACATAAGTTTATACATTAGTTTATTGATATATAATGACAATGCGATAAAAAAATCACCGGAGATGAAATAAGTTTGGCAACAAAGCGAAAATAACAATATACTTCATAGTATAATTATTATTATATATTTTATCAGTCTATCTTCATAAGACGTGACCAGTGAATTTATTTTTTCAGCTAATACAATTTCATGCTAAATAAAAAATTAATTGTTGTCTTTGATCGTTAATTTTTTTCTCGACATTTAAAACAATTCATTTATTCTTATTACAATGATTATTCATTAAATTGTAGTATAAAAATACTTAAAAAAAACATATGTTAAACCGGTAGCATTTTTTTTTTATATTTATAACAGTAACTTATGTATAAAGTACTATTGCTGTAAGTATTTATTATTGATAATTTGTAATGTTTAATGAAAGTTTATATATTATATAAATGTAAAAATATTATGTTTGTATACAAGGAGATTTTGGACTCTATTGCATTGTAACGACAATTACTATGTTTATCGTTGTGTGTTAAAAATCTATAAAAAAAATAATTGTTAGTGTTAGCAATAAAAAAAAAAAAAAATAAATAAATAATAAGAGAATAAAACATTGTATACGAAAATCAGAATATATTTTCTTCTTTGTGTACATAAGTGTACGATGTATATGTGTGTAATTAATGACGTATGGTATAAAGTTATTATAAGTTGTGGTTATGAAATTTGCGAGGTAGTTTATTGTAAGCGCATTTCAGACCTTATAAATTTATTAACTTTATAAAATTAAGGTATAAAATGCGTTTTTTTATTTTAATCTGTTACTATTGAAAAAACTATTGCACTCTTGAGTTTAATAGCATTGCGACGTATTGATTATTAAAGATAACACAATTATCAACGCAAGGAAGAAATATTGTAGGCTGTTATCGTTAATTAATTATTACATTTTTACAGTATAAATAATCGATTCATTTAAATATAAGCATAAGTTTAAACTTGATTAATTTGTTTGACAACTTGTATTGAAATTACATAGAAAATTGATGAATATTTTTCAAACTGTACAACTGACTTTCATATAGTTAGCTATAAGTGCTTAACTCTGTAGATTTTTTTTTCGTTGCACACACACACATACATAAAAATTTATTAAATTCACTCTTTTAATTTGTTTTTTATTTTCATAAGGTAAAGGGCAATTCCTCACGTTCGCGTATTCTATGAAAACCATTTTTTTCCATGACTACGAGTAGCAGACGCTGTCACTCCAGAAGAAAAACCTAGAATTTTTTCATTTTTCTTTCAAATTTGACTTTAATTAACGTTTTTTTTTTTTTTTATAATAACCAATTTTTTAAACATTTATTTAGTTACAAAATTTTCTCTCTTTTTTTTTTTTACATATTTCTATTAATAAATATCAATAAAGTTAAAAAAAAAAGAGATTTCATAATTTTGATATCTGGAGGGAAGCTATCTGCTACTGTATGTATTCTTACTGGCTATGTATTTTAAAATTTAATTTCTATGTTTTTTTTTTTGTGTACTTAATGATTAGCCGTACGTATATAATCTTTAGACTTAAGTGTAATTTTCTAAAAATGCCGTAAGTTTTTTCATTTTTATTAATAAAATTTTTAAAGAAAATTTCAATACGCCAATTCGTTAATAACTTTAGTAATGAAAATATTATATAATAATTAATATAAATTAACGAAAAAAAATTTTTGTGCAATATACAATTTGTTTTACATAAAAAAAAAAAAAATAATAATAAAAAACACTCCGTAATACCCTTTCTTACCACAAATAATCGTTTTCTTAATTTACGTATATATTTTAATTTCTCCCTGTAAATCATCACGCTTTGTACTGCCCCTAATTAAATTAATAATTAAATAATTTTTTTTTTATAAACATTTTTTTGTTTTTTTTTTCGTTTTTAATTTTTTTTTTCAATTTTTTTTTGTTACTCAGAAATTACAAAAAAATAATATTGTGGTAATAATCGATAGATGTAGCGATTAGGGTAGTGTTTTTAATATAGTACAGTATCATTAATTAGAGTTAATTGTTGAACATATTATCATAATTTTTGGACCGCTTGACTCCGGTAAAATATTTCTTTTCTCGTTATTTTTTATTCAATTCATTTCAAATCAAAAGCAATCAATGTAATTGATATATTCACGTAAGCTACATTTTTTCCGAAGTCGGGGTGATCCCATATAAAGTATTAATTCAAAAAAACCATAGTAATTGTGAAGTGAATGCAAGCGAGGAGGTCATCTCCATCGACAATGCCTAACTTCTCTAATAAAAAAAGAAAACTACAAGTATTAATACGTATCAATAATGAACGCTTAATGTTTTCGCATGATTAGCAGCAATGTGCCAGGTATTTTATTTTTTTTTTAATTGTACCTTCAATTATCTTTTTTCTTCAGTTTGTATATGCATGCAACTTTCGGTATATGATAAACATCATTATTATTCATAAAACAGCTACCGGAACGCTGTATAAGATTTTGTCCGCATTGCATTGTAATTTCAAGTAAAAATGAATTTCATAATTTAATAATAATAATGATTATTATTCATTGACAGTTTAATTTTTGTTTATATGCTTGGTTTCAAATAAATCATTGTTATTGTTTCGTACCGTATAATGAAAAGTCGAGCTTCCTATACAAATTTTCAATTTCCCACGTATTTGTTTTAGCTTTATTCATAAAAGACCTCATACGTTATACATGTAAAATAGTTAATAAATACTTAATTAACCTCATTTTGTCCTTTTTCATCAATCTTCTATAAAGTACTAAAGTTTTATACTTTTTTTTTTTTTTTTTATTTAACAAGTGAAAAATTATTATTTAATAATGGCAATTAATTTCATTTTCATTAATTACTATTATAACGATAAATGGCTTTATTTTCTCTGCATAACATTGAAAAATTATAATCACGGAATCAACATTTAATCGACTTATTTTTAAGCAGAACTGATAATATAATAGTGAAGAAAAAGAAAACAAAATATAAGTAATAATGAGAACAATTAATAAACAGAACACGAGTGTTCATATACAGTTAATAAGTATTAAAACGCAATAAATAAGAATGATCAACAAATTGAAATCTATTATAATTATAAACATGATATTGAATAGTTTGTGGAACAAAGTTTTCTTCAGTATGTACGAAAACATGTAATTCATTAAATTAAAGTAACAAACTTGTGTTTGGAGTTTTTTCATTTTTTTTTCTTTTTTAATACAAAAAAACTCTGCAACAACAATTATAAGTTATATAATTATTAATTATTAATTAAATAATGGTCCACAATTAAAATTGTTTGAAATAAAATAAATGTAATGTATAAAATAGTGTTAGAATTGACGAGGTAGTGGACGCGTTACAGTATATAATTATTAAGTTTAAATATTTTTTTACGGCAAAAGTTAAATAGTCGGGTTTATAAAATTAAACGAGACTTGCATTTGATTATAAATATCATAACCATACAACTTGTTATTGAATAAGCTCTTATTCTTTATCTGACTTGAATCATCAATAGCTAAAGTATTTTGGGTTTTAGTATTAAGTTTGTATTCAATCATCTAAATCAGAATTATCTATCTTATTTTAGAGAGAATTGAAGAAAGCGCACGCGTGACGTCATTTATATAATTTTATAGCTTTATGTGCATAAGTTATATAAATTATGAATTGTATGTTACATTAACTATATATGTATATAAATATTTTTTTTTATTTATAGATTGAGTTAGAGTTTGTATTTTATGAAGAATATATCTTTGTGTAAATAAATTGTTATTATTGTTATACCCGCACGCTTTTCTCATAATGCCCATCATTGGCAACAATAAAATAATATTAATATTAATAATAATAATAATAATAATAATAATAATAATTATTATTATTATATGGATAATAATCATAATAATAATAATAAAATAATAGTAATAAGAATATATTACAATTCCAGTAAAATATTACTTAATTAATATTTATGCAAGTTTCTTCTATTTCTTTATTCAATTACTTAGTAAGTTCACCTTATTTGATATATACGCAATAACTGATATATCTATTATCTTAGTAGTATTTATCACTTGAAACCATTTACATAACAATGCCCACCTGTTTACAATAAGGCCCACGTTTTCTTCACCGTATACCATTTCTCTCTTTTGTCAAGCTATTTTTGATATTACTGTTTTTAGTTTTATTATTTATTCTTTACAACCTATTGATAATACGAAAGCCCAAAATATTCTCTCAGTCAAGATAACTGTCTTCTTAATCTTCTTGCAGACTAAAACTTTATGCATTACTTTTATTATTTCATTTTGCCTTTTATAAACAACAACAATAATGATGTAAATTTAATAATTGGTCATAAACGCGAAAATATTATTTTTTTTTTGCTTTTTTCTTTTTTTTTTTTTTTTTTATATAATAATTACTATTAAAATTTGTTTTTAATGCCTATTATCACTATCACTATTTAATATAATTAATAAATTAATAGCTATTACGGTTGGATCATTAATATTATCATTATACTGTTATAAAAAAGGTATAAATGCTGAAAATGTTACGTAAAATATTCTAGGTGATCAATTTCTTACGTACATACTTCCATATTTTTTTTGTATACATATATGCATATGTAGCGAATGCTTTTTATTTTTAATTATTTAATATTGGAAGGTGGTTGATTTTTCTTCATTAACGCTTATTTATAGGTTTATTTTTAAGTGATTAAATGCATGTTAAGATAATATACGAAGTTGAAATAATGTAGAGTTATACGCGGGAAAATTGTCAACTCGACTAATTATTACATCGATGTGCAGTGTTTTTTTTTTTTTTTATGTTTTTGTAAAACTCGTGAGTTGTCATTTTCTCAGTTTTTATTGTGATTTGCGTAGCTGTTACGCATCATTTGTCTATTCAGTTTGTCCTTTTAGCTTTGTGCTTGTCAATTATGAGCTCATATATTTGTTATTTTTTAACAATAAAAAAGAAACAAAAAAACAACGATGCTAGTTGTTACTGTCGTTGTAAAATCAACAGATCTGTTTGTTCGTTTTTTTTTTCTTTCTAAAGAAATGGAATGAGCATTAAACGGATTGATTAAGTGTAAAGCACGTTTTTCAGAATATGTGTCCGTTAATATCTCCTTTGAGTAACACACAATTACAATCTCTGCGCGATTAAATACTTTAGATACTAACATTTAAGATTTAGCGATTATTCGATTTTGTACATTTATCCGTGGTATTCTTATCAATTATCATATCTTTTTCTCCCTTACTCATTTTTTTTTCTGACACTCTACCACACTTAATAATTTATAACTTTAAAATCTTTAAGTTATTATATTAATAATTTCTCTGTTTTTTTTTTTTTTTCCTTTTACTTTGTTTGATTTGTACATTTTTTACTCCCCGAGCATACGAGCGAGTTTCACGCACGCAACATTATTCAATAAGTTGCGCGTGTGTATTTTTTTGTATTTTCAAATTTCTCTATTTAATTATTATTTTTTAATTAACAACTTTTTTATTTCTTTTTTTTTTTTTTTTTTTCACTACTCCTAACGTTATTTTTAGCTGGAATTTTGAATAACATGAGTTAATGTTAGTGTGAATATGTTAACAGCCAAAATAATTTTTTTTTTTCAAACTTATTTTGATGTTGATACTTAAAGTTTTTTCGCTATTCATTATTATTTTTTGTCAATTATTTTTGATTTTTAATAATTATACAATAAATTAAACATTTTTTTTTTTTTACAATTTGCGTGACAATAAATTGCTATTTGGTCCATATGTCTTCATAACTATTATTTTCCGTCACTATTGTAGAGCTTCAGAATTATGAGCGAGCAACGAAGTCGAAAAAATTATTTGCATATTTAAATCAAGATTTGTTCAAATTCATTCAACACAATAATTACAATTACAAACGTCTATTAATAATTATTCAGAAGCTATTTAGATATATGAAGAAAGTTTTTCATTTTTTTTTCTTTTTTTTTTTTAATAATTAAATATTAAAAGAAACAAGACCGGAGCTTGTTGAAACGTGAGTGTTATTAAATCACAGTTTTGATATTGTATGATAAAAAATGTAAAAGAGTGATATCATTTTAATTTTTCTAATTGTTTAAAATTGCTAACATTTATTGGAAGTAAATTTGATTATTATGACAATTCAAGATTTTAATTTATAACTGATAGTGGGAGTGACAAGTGCCTTTTAATTTTCACGATAATTTGATTTATTGATTAATTATTTGTACTCTTTATTTTTTATACGTCCTATTATTTATTGGCACCTTCTTTTTTTGAGTTTCAAATTACGATTACTATCAATTTTCATTAATATTTATGCATGATAAATAACCTAGAAGTGGCTGAAGAGGGAGGCCGTGTTTATTTTAAAAATGGTAAGACTGTTTATTATCACATAAAACTGTGAATTAAAACTTTAATACGCTAAAATTTAACGTATGTATTATATGGTGATACGATCTCCCTGCGACCTGACCACCACCGTAATTTAAAATATATTAAATATATCATACATTTAACATTAATTATCTCTTTTACTTTTATTTATCTCATCTTTGATTAACTCACTCACGAAATTACCTTGTCTTGTTTTAACATTTTAATTCGACTTTTTTTTTTTTTTAAGTTTATTTTATTAATTATATTAAAAATTTTATTTTTTCTTCTTTACTTATTATCAACTTTTTAATTTCTTAATATCGTTAAAATTTTCTAAGTTATTAAAACATTTAACAAAAAAAAAATTGATAAAGGAAAGTACTAAGATCTCCTCCAACAATGTATCAAAAATAAACTTATACTCTTATTTTATTTATTTTTATTCATTTTTTCTTCTTTAACTTTCTCAATTAATTTTCTCTTATTCCCTTAAATTTACGCTCTCACCTACTACGACCTTTATTTGGAACAAAAAAAAATAATAATAATAAAATAAAATAAAAAATTTTCTTTAACTTCGTTCTCTATCATCCGCTCAAATCTACTTATCATTATTCGAAGGATTATTAAAAAAAATCTTCAACTGAAAATAATTAATTCCAACTATTCAATTTAGAATTAAAAGATTTTCGTTATTTTTTTGTTTTTTTATAATAATCCCTGAATTTGATAAATTTAATAAAACCTACATACTTTCCAAATTTGATCGATGATACGCAAACACAGCTTCTTACTTTAATTTTTAAACCCATCATTTTTTTTGTACTACAATGCCTACTAAATATAGAGAATTTATAATGAGACAGCAATTAAAAAATTTTTATTGACAAATATGACAATAAATAATTATTAATAATTGCTGTCATATCGCGAGATTTTTTTCTCGAATTAGGTAACGAGATATACATAAACATTGTCATCTTATTTTAACGGGCTTTAATTAGATATTTATCTGTAGATAAGTAAAGAAATTATCGTATGAATGAAAGTACCGAATAATTTATAATATAAATATAATAATAATTATCTTCCAAAAAATGATTGAAGTTTTTTTGGTAATACTTTCAAACACGACGATGTAGAATTGTCAGTCCGATAGTAAGTAATTTTTGAGGTTTTATATGCTTATTGGTTGTTTTTTTTTTTTTTTTTTTTTTTTTTTTTTTTTCCAAACCACAATTCTGAGTTAAAATCTCAGGTGTTTAATTAATATTATTACAATCATATAGAATTAGATTGTAATTTTTCTTCTTAGGTTAATTGTTTAGATTGCTATATCTATAACATTGAAGCAATTGTGTATTTGTTTCGATATTAGAAATACTGCAAAAATAATAAGACAGTGAGGACCCTATAGCCCACGACGGTTTTTACTTTTCTCTTTGATTTATTTTTTTTTCCTTTTTTTAATTATAATTCATAGGGGTACTACACCCTCACCTCATGCCCTACTTTTTCATCATTATTCCCCTTTATTTTTTTTTTTTTTTCATCAAAAATTTACGTATTAATCAATAACTTATTAATTAATATTCATCAATCAGTCAACATACGCACACTCACACAATACTACACTCATGGTAAAGTAAAAATCCCTGAAAAAGTTTTGTGTCTCTTTGCAATTATTTATAGTATTTTTTTTTTATTTTTATCATTTTATTATTAATTATTATTAATCGATTGATCACTTGCTGTACTTAAACTTTTATAAACTGAGACCGTTAAATATTACTGATGTTTCTCTATCAAATTTAACAGCCACATTGAACAACAATTTATTCAATAGATAAATTGATAGAGTAGCCGAGCGGCTCTTATTATGGAACTTGAGGCGATTATTTAAATATTTGAGCCCACTACGTGTAACATACTAGCAACACGTATTTTTACTTCACTAATAATACAAAAAAAATCATAAAAGTTTCTTTGGTATTACGGTGCAAATTGGGCGTTGCCTAAAAGCTCCTCAGCTCGTTTTCAATATTTAAATGTTGTCTTTTTTTCAATTATACAACTTAACTGTGTAATTCTATCTGCTTTGCTTATTATAACTATCTAGTTTGCGCAAACTTCAATTGAATTTGGATGATTATAAAACTGCAGCATTTAATTTTTATGTATAAAAAGAAATAAACAACTGTAAAACAAGCCATTTTATCTGGACTACCAGAAAAAAATGGTACTGGTAATAATAATAATAATAGTAATAATATTAATAATATAATAATAATAATAATAATAATAATTAATAATAATAATAATAGCGGTAGCAAATATTAGTAGTAACAGGTATAACATAATTGTGTAATCGTTAATTAACTTCTTTGTATATTATTATTATAACTTTAATATTAGGTAGACTTTAGATTAGTTGGTTTATCATTTCTCATTTCACTCTGTTCTATCTTATTAAATCTTTAATCGTAATGAATGAGGTAATAAGGTTGTGTGTGTTTTCCACCATATTCACATTTAATCGGCGACGTGGAATATCATTTTCTTTTTTGTTTTTCGTCTTTTATTGTATCAATTATACAATGATATTGACGCGATTAAACTCAGTAACGGAATAATTGCATTGATACAATTCCAAAGTTACGATAATTTTATCTACGAATAATGACTACCAGAGCCATATTATGTAAAACATTTACACATTATGATCATCTTGGATCAATAAAAATAAAAAAAAAGAAAACTAATAATAAAAAAGAAAAACAATAAGAAAAAAAAAACATTTAGCACGTGAGTTTGATAAAAACACGATTAATTTTTAATAAGAATTCGAAAATTAATCAAACTCATGGCATGATAACTAATTAATTATCGTAAAATTGGCATTTTATCATTGCTTTCAATTAATTGTTTACGTGAGTTTACGAAAATCATAAAACCAACGAGGCCGATTGAAGTGAAATTAAATATGACGTTGGTTGGCCATCTAGTGGAACTTTATCAACGTTACTGATTTTGTTGTGGCTGTTGTTGTTGATTTGATGGTGAAGAACTTTGTGGCGAGGATGTCTGCGATTGTTGTTGAGACTGCTGTTGTTGCGTAGACTGTTGCTGTTGCTGAGATGCCGAGCTTCCTTGTTGAGATGTCGCGCTTCCATCTCGCCGACTACGAGCACCACTTTCTTGGCTGCTTCCACGACCAGCGCGTATTCCAGTTCCAGTTGGTCCGCTTCCTGGGGCACCTGATTGGAGGACCATTGCTCTGATCCTTCGCTGGGCCGACTAAAAATAAATTTTAATCATTTAATAAAAATTAACAATAATAAATAATAATTATCAATAAAATTAATTTTTATTTGTTTTTACCTGAACTGAGAAGAATGGCCCAATAATGTGAACAGTAGTTTCTTCATCAGCCGCTGCTGGTACTGCTTGTTGTTCTGAAAGCTTAATAACACTTCCAGTAACTCGTTGAAGTTCTCTTACATTTTGACCTCCTTTACCAATAATGCGACCAACTTGAGCACTTGGTACCAAAATTTCAATTGTCAATCTCACGTCCTCAGTTCCCGCCACAAAACCTTCTTCGCGCATTTTTTCAAAGATCAAATACTGAGCCTGAAAGTTTATAAAAATTATTTATATTTTATAGTTTATTTAAAGTACCTAATATACCTACTTAAATGATATAAATATGTAAAAATAATTTGTCGAAGAGATTTAGGGAATTAGATTGTAATTATTAATACGAACTAATCACGGAGAACTCTTCTTTTTATTTTCCTGCACGAATCAAGGTAATGGTTAAGTACCACCATTACCCCAAACCGGCAGGATTTATTTCTTTTGACGTAGATGAGAATTGAACCTGACTATTCACGGATCACAGTCTCTTACCTTGACCACACGGTAATCAAGAGCCTATACCTGAGAAAACTTAAGACTACCTTTAAGGTAACTCGATCAAAACCACTGACATCTAACGATCAAAGCATCAACTAAATTGAATCGTTGCAATCGTTACAATCGCTTGCCAAGTCATTTTAATGAAAAACGCGATGAATCGAAGTAATGATAGAGAAGAAAAATGTGTTTGTAAATAAAAAAAAAAAAAAAATACTTACTTTCCACTGAGACTCTGGTGAACCGACAATAGTAACTTTACGTTCGGTTTGTTGATCAGCAGGTTTTTCCTGTTCTAAAGGAGCAATTTTAACGCTTGCACCAGAGAATCTGATTATATTCCTGATGTGTGAGCCTTTTGTACCAATAATTGCACCCACACTATTGTTGGGAATATACAAAAACGTTGTTTCTTGAGCATCACTTGCTGGTACTCCTTGTTGAGGGGGTAAACTTCCTTGATAAGGATATGGCGCTGGTCCAGAACCATAAAGCCCTGGCCCACGTGAACTATAACCCATACCAGCTGTGGACATCATCGCCATCGGATGAAGACCGGGGAACATCATGCTCTGGGGCTGTTGAATTTAAAAATATTAAGACTTAGTTTTCATGATTTTACTTTATTATAATTAAATTAATAGAAAAAATTAAAGTAATAGTTACAGCCATAGCTTGAAGATCATTTTCATAGCTTTGACGAAGTTTGCTGGAGATCATCGACTCAGCTTTGCTCATGTTGTCGATAGTGCCCTTGACCGTGATAATACGTTCCAAATTAAAACTGTTGATGTCATTTATGCTACTGACAGTGATCTTTGTATCAGTATCCATCATTATTCTTTTTATTGTATTACCCCCTTTGCCAATAATACGACCAATCAAATTATTGTGTGCAAGGATTTTAAGTGTGATTTCTCTGCAATAGTAAGTTGTTTTATTATTATTATTATTATTTTTTAAAGATCAATTATTAAAATAAAATAAATGATACTGAAATTAACAGGCGTTTGACAACGTTCATGATTTTTTTTTCAAATAAAATATGAAGAAAAAATTAAAGGAATTTCAAAAAATTATGAATCTAAATTTGTTTTTTTAATACTAATTTATTTTATAAGCAAAATATGAAAATGATTAAGTATTTTATAATTTGAGGATTTAAAAATAAAATATAATAAATAACGTACCCTTTGTTGGTGTTATTAGCTTCCTGTTGCATGACCTCCAATATTTTTTTACAAGCATTTGTACAATTTTCAGGATTCCCATAAATAGTAATTGCTTTTTCCAAAGAACCAACGTTGTCTTTGCGATGAACGTCAACTCTAGCACGTGTCATTTGTGTAATTTGACGTATGGTAGAACCTTGACGTCCGATTATAGCACCAACCATATCAGACTGTACCAAAATACGAAGTGGAAAGTCAGTCTGACGACCAGAACCCGGTAGACCAGAAAAGGCTACGCCACCACGCTGGTTACGTGCTCTTCGTCGGCTTTCCGCACTCGACATTTCCACTTTTATTGGATTTCCGTCGTATTCATAGCCATTCAACTCGTTCACAGCCCTAAAATTCAAAAAAATTTTTAATTCAAAATAAAAAAATATAATATAATAAATAAAATAAATTGATAAACTTACTGCTGTGCTAACTCTTGAGTTTCATAGCTAAGAAGTAAAGTTTGTGTATTTGGATCACGAGATGGTACTTTTTCGACGTTTTGCACCTGTCCGTATGTCGAGAACAGGAGCTCGACGTCTTCAAATCTAGCGTGAGCTGGCAGATTGCTGATTAGAATTTTAGCCCCAGAGCCACTACTAATAAAAGAAAAAAAAAATACATTATAATTAATTATTATTATTATTTATATTATACTAATTAATCGGTGAGTCATAATTAAATATTTTTTACAAAAATTATCACGAATCAATCGTCATACTTCAATAATTTTAAAAATTCAATAAGTACGCATTTAAAAAAATATGTTTTAAATATTAAATATTTTTTTTAATATAATATAATCATAAATAAAAAATTTTAAATTTTAATATTTATAAATTTTTCAATGATGTTCAAGTCATCTTTTATCGATAACATTGTTGATAACATATTCCTTTGTAAGACGCCTGTTTTAGTATTAATTACTTTCTTACTGTGACGTGAATGAATTCAAGGGAGTTGGATGGAAATAAGTAAAAAGAATAAAAAAGAGGGTAGTAGGAGCTATTTCCAGGCTGTACTAGATAAGGGTACTGTACTGGTGCATACTTTCACTTTTGTACAAATCGATTTTTTAAAACTTGCTTGAGTTCAGCTCAGCAATAATGTCACAGTTATAAGCTGCATTTTTTTTTTATTTTTTTGATAAAAAAAAAATTCTATTTAAGTGATTCAACCATGGTTTAAATTATCTCTAGTAGATTACGGTTAATAATTATATTAGTTATAATAGTTATTGTTTGAAATAAAGTCATTAACACATCATTCTAAGTCATTATCGTAAAGCAGACTGTCGTATCCAACAATAGAGAATGTGATAACAAATTAAGTGTTTAATCTAACAAATGATAACTTGTTCAATATATTAAATTAAACTATTCCAAATCGAAACACTTTTACGACATATTTCATTAAAAACTAATAAAAAATTTTTTATTACTGATGATGATTAACTTTTTGTACAATTACAATTTCTTTATAAAATAAAATTATTAAAAATTCATTGAAATAACAGCGATGCTGAATAAAAAATTTTATAGTATCTACGGGTGGCGTTGAAAAGGAAAGTACAAAGTGAGCTGATAGTGGGTACCTATATGGCAAGAGGGTTTTTGTTTCATGAACCTTTACTTTTTTGATGGTAATATACAGTGCCAATCAGAGGGTTCTGGAAGATACAAAAAAGGCATATTGATATTACTGATTTTGTCTATACTTTTTTAACTTTGTATATGTATGATCAATTTATACATTCATACATATATATAAGGGTAGCGTAAAAAAAAAACTATCTTTTTTTAATCTTCTATAAAACAAAAATATCCTATAGTTTATCATGTTTCAAAACCCCTCTCTAAAAATCAGCTCGATTAAAACTTTTTAAAAGATTGTCCAAAAATTTTTTTTTAAGTTTTCAAAGTTGTTTAATTTTTTTAAATTCAAAAATAATTTTTATTTATCTTTCCATTGAGGGAAAAATTTAACTTGATTAATGACAAAAAAATTCGATCATTTTGAAGAATGTGATTTTTTTTTAATCAAACATAAAAAGTTTATGTTAATGGAGAATTTTTTACTGTATTTTTGAACAAATAAATTTTTCTTAGGACGAGTATATTTTACTTCGTTCTCAATCATCTCTAGCTTGATTCAAGATCAATTATCAGCTCGATCAAATTCTTTAAAACAATTTTTTAAGTATACAATTTTTTTGTTTTGATCAAGTTAATTTTTTTAGAAGTGTATAGAATGCATTTTGACAATTTTAAAAAAAATTATGAACGACCATTAAAAATATTTTAATTAAACTCATTTTCGGCAAGAGTTTTAAAAAAATTTTTTTTTATTTATTTCATATGAATAATTAAAATTAATATGAAGGAAAGTAGAAAAAAGTTTGGAAAATCCAAAAGTGCACGCCTCATAATCTCATTTTTCACAATAAAATTGATTAAAATAAAATATAAAAAGCAAAATAATAAAAAACAGAAAACTCTGCTATGGTTTAGTGGCGCCATAACTCTAAGGTGAGGAAAAAAAATACTATAATAAAATGTATAGATAGATATACAAAAAAATCCACAGTCATATATTAGTTTTTTATAAATAATAATTTAACGACAGTGAATTAAACGCTCATATTAATTTTACAAACCTTGATACAACCATTCATATACGGACGTCCAAAAAAGATTATGTTTAATGTTATTATTTATTATGTTAAACAAAAAAATTGTTATTGAAATATATTTTATGTGCCTGACAAATTATTCGACTTGATATAAGTGTACTCATATTAACCTGTAAGTGCGATATAAATAACAAAAAAACAATTTCAGTTTCGAGAAAACTGCTTTTTTTGAAATGTCGAGAGTAGAGCACAACCTCAACGCTTCGCTTATGAGGCGTGCAATATGATATGTAACATGATAAATAAAGAAAATCATAGAGAACCAGCCGTACAAAAAGGAAAGCTATATAGTTGTTTTGTGTCGCGTCGTCAGGCGCTCACGGCGTCGCGGGGATCGATTTTAAAAAAGCGTGTAAAAAAGGGAAAGTGGCGTGTGTGTGCTTGACAAGCAGCCGTGCGTACGGAGGAACTTAACGGTGTGGCGCGAATATAAAGGTGCTTGCTGCTGCACTCAACCTTAAGCGCCGGCGTCTGGCGAATTTTATATAAATTTAAACAAAAAAATAAACATTTCTACCGACTAACTGAGCATCTTTTTTTTTGTTACTTACCCAATAGACACTTTATTCTACAACTGGGTTTAAAAACTACAAAAAAGACCGCCTAAAGTAACGAGTAGTAATTGAATGTTCTGAAAATGATAATTAAGTTGTGATTACAGTAAATGGCTAGAAATGTATAATTCTACATAATATTGATCTATGATGATGATAATAATAATAATTAGTATTTTTATTTATCAATATCATTAACAAGTATAAGCATTTTGATACACTTTGCTCCATATTTTTCCACACATAAGTTGTTATCTCTGTTTAGTAATACACTGGGAGGATGTAGGTGCTTTTTTTCCAGAAGTCGCACTAAAGTTGAAGCCTTTACGTTGTAAAGTATTTATAGATGTTGTTAGATAATTGTTAAAAATTTGGACATCTGATGGAAAAATTTTGTTGTTAATTTATTTCTTCAGCTAAAAAAACATTTTTTAATTCATTCAAGAAAATTTTTTTACCGCGAGATAATTTCATTTCTCGTTTTATAAAATTGTCATTTTAGCGAAAGCATTAAAGAACTGAATTTTTTCTTATCCCAAAAAAGTAGCAGTTTAATTTTAAAAATAATTATTAGTTAACGTTTAATAAGGTTAATTTATTGTGATAAATATTAGAAATTGATTTTATATGAAGCAAAACAAATAATATTTGTTTGAACTAAGAGAGATCAAAATTGAGAAAAGATTTTTTACTGTCAAGAAAATTCATGTAATCAAAAATTTTTTTATGCATATATGCTTTTATCAGTTTTCTACTGATCTTAAAATGAAAAAAAATATAAATAAAATTTATTTTTTATACTTTTATGTTCTTCTGTTGTACTTAAAAAAATGAGTTGAAACTGATGTTATTTAACGTTAGTTTTGAATGTATTAACAAAATTATTTCAAATTTAATTTTGACTCACTTCAAGATATTAATATAATATTTAATTCAAAACCAGATTTTGTACCGTGCTTTTCTAAGTAATAATTTTGATGACTTTCAAATTTATATTAATTATTGATAATATAAATTAATCGATCATTATCAAGAGATAGTGATTTTAAAATCTATGGAATAACTATGATCTTTATAAATACATAATAAATTTATTGATATTTATATAAATTCTTTTTAAAAAAATTCACCTTTTACTCTGGTTGCAAAAGGCAATTGTTTCTAAAGTGACTAACTATATTAATATCTGCAGTTTCAACAGCCGTTGAGGTTGACAACGAACGAAAAACGGTTGCTCAGTTTGTACATGCAACATGCATAAATGCGTGCCCGGTCACACAGTGTACACTTGTCCAGTTATCAGAGTTATTGAATATGTTATACATACGAGCAAGTCAGTTAAGTAGATGTATTATTGAAAATGACTCATTGGTACAACCTGCTTGGAATTATAGTCACATTATTTGCAAGATGACGTGTCTATAATCCTCTGCGTTCATTTACCGTATGAAAAAAATGAATTCCATTACTAAATTAATATTATAAAAAATTCAAAAAATTAACTACAACTTTCCAATGTCCTTTGATGTGGTGTTAGGTGTGATGTAAGTGTTTTCGTGAGAAGTTTGAGATGATTAAGATTATTTAATTTAATATGACCCGCATCGATGACCTACGTTTGATTAACGAAATTGGAAGCCGCCCTAAATTTTGAATTGACGAATTAGAAATCATATATCATGTAACCAGGGAGTAATATAAAAAATGTTTCTAGACTGGTTTATTTTTTTTCTGTAATTAATTGTCAATAAAACAATAATCTAATAGTGTTAAAGAAATTACATTGAACGCCGCAAACAACTACTAGATTTTTTGACTAGAAAAGCTCAAAATGTATAAAAGCTCTATTTTTGAACTCGAAGAGCTCAAAACCTTGTAATTTGAATTTTCTACACACAAAAAACAAGTTTCTTGCGCCAATAAAATTTTAAGAAAAACGAAAGTTATTTTGAAGCAAGAAATAGTATATTACACACCGAGGGTAATAAAGTAAGAAATGTCTCAGATCACATGTAATCATGTGATCTGAGGCTTTCTTATTTACTTCCCGAGGCGTGTATGCTATTTTTTTGCTCGACGAAGGCAGAAAGTGGCAATTTCGTTTAGCGCAGCGGGCCGAAATTTGACGCTTTCTGCCCGTAGAGCAAAAAAAATTTTCTTGGCTCAAGGAACTTCGACTTCATTCAAGAAATTTTCAACCTTTCTTAATATTTTCTTGAGCCAAAAAAATTTACACTTCAGTCAAGAATTTTTTTTTTCAGTGTAAGTATTTCGAGCTTGCACAGAATAAAAAAATTAATTTGAATCAAGAAAATAATTTTGAAGAACTTTACTGTCTTGATTTGAGTAGAAAAACTCTTAAACTACAAAATTTTTCTTGGTTTAAGTAAATTTTACTTAATTTATTAAGATAATTTATTTTTCAGATTTTTTTAATAATATCAACAGGAAGAAATATTAATAAATTGAGTAATACGTAAAAAATACCTATAAACATTTAAATTAATTTTTTACAATTTGACTTCAATTTTTATCCATATTAAAAAGAACAAAGTTTAAAAATATCTGCTACTTTATGTGTCATATTCTAGGCAAATAACGATAAGTAAATAAAATAACACTTATGTCAAGAAGATAGAATGTTCGCACCATTCTTTGGAAAACTCTTAATGAAGGTTGAAAAATTTGTGACCATTAAAATTTACTATAATGTATACTCAATATTTTCGGTCTATAAAAAATAATTTATTAAATTACATAAAATCTTGCGTCTATATTTACTCTTGTTATTGTTTTTGTATTGATAGTTGACTCATAACTTCGAGTCAAACACTGACCCCGTATATTTTTAGATACAAATAAATCGGAATTCAAAAATGTAATAATATCAGTATAGTATGAATGAGATTTATTTCATCATTTACTGACGTTGTAACCTAGAATTATCACTAATGTAACCTAACCACGTCCTGTTTGAATTGCGATTAATACTTTTATAAAAACATGTGTTTATTTTTGATAACATTATAAAATAATTATTTTCGATGTAAAAAATTTATTTTAAATTCAATTAAATTTATCATTATAGTCTTCTCACCAGTTATCAGGTGAATATTATGTGTCTTTCTGTTAACAACTAGAGAAGTAAAGTATTAATCATATCACTTGTTTACAAATAAAAAAATCTGTTAATTACTCCAAATAAAAAATCTCTATTCTTACCAGCTCCAGTGGCTTCTTGGAATTAAATAGTAAATTTTGTTATTTGCTCAACAATCAGCAAAAAAATAAAAACCACTGAAATTTAAATTTTTTGGAAAAATGATAAAAATTCCAATACAATGTGCGATTCTAGTTACTATCGCTCTCTTAAATTAATCACTAACCCACCAATAAATAATTAATACACCACTAGCAGCAATAGGTGCGTCAAAATAACAGTACATTAACCTCCAGAAAAATCTAGCATTACAATAGTAATACGTTAAAGTGAGACCACGTGCCCAGCAACCGATGACGCACTCGTGGTTTAACAACTTGTGATTTTATATCATCGATAATAATCAATTTGACCTCGATTTTAATGGGCAAAACACTTTATAGTAAACAGTCTCCAAGAGTAAAAATTACCTTAACTTAATAAATTATTAAAATAAAAAAAAAAAAAACAAATCAACTATCACTAACTAGGGAATTATTCCGAAACGGAGTATATAAAATTTTCACGTGAACCGCGCAATGTTCCACGGTGTACTAATGCAAAAGTCACGGCGACGTCTCGTACTAAGGGCTGTACGAAGCACTGGTGCGCCACCACGGTGAAAATTTATACACTATTAACGACTTGTTTCTTCTTCTTATTCTTGTGTAAGAGCAACACAAACAGATATTATTATCATTATTATTATTATTATGATTGCAAGTGCAAGGGTATTTATTAGATTAATATTCAACTTATCTTAGCGTTATCCTGTCAGATAGTGTACGTATATAGTTAAAATGAATTTAACGACATTAAAAGACGATAAACAATGATATTATTAGATTTGTCTTTTGTAAGTATACAACTATCTTGATAATGACGTATTAATGTACAATAATAAAAACACTAAATTATCGTAGTGCTAAAATCAGCAGACTGCCCACCATTTTTTGATTTTGTTCATAAATTAAATAAAAACTAGGAAAATATTTTTAAAAAATTGCATTTCAGTTTTTCAAATTTCAGATTTCAAATTTTTAACTTCCCGCTAAAAATCTCAGATTTTTAAAAATCGGGAAGTTATTGTTTTCACCCCGTTTTACAAAAATCGAGTTTTCATCAGATCTCGACGTTTGAAGGTCACAGGAAGCTTCCCTGACTGTTTTTACGATGATGTCCGTACGTCTGTATGTGTGTGTGTGTGTGTGTGTAAACCTCTTGTAACTTTTGAACAACTTGACCGATTTCATCGCCGTTGGTGTCATTTGAAAGGGCTTCACTAAACTTAGATTTCCTAAAAATTTGAACCGATTCGGACCGGTAAATTTCGAGAAAATGCAAAAAAA
>CAJNRD030001123.1:13486085-13507580 GCA_905319865.3 Cotesia congregata
ATGTCCGTACGTCTGTATGTGTGTGTGTGTGTGTGTGTAAACCTCTTGTAACTTTTGAACAACTTGACCGATTTCATCGCCGTTGGTGTCATTTGAAAGGGCTTCACTAAACTTAGATTTCCTGAAAATTTGAATCGATTCGGACCGGTAGATTTCGAGAAAATGCAAAAAAAGTGAAAAAAAAGTTGTTTTTTTTTTTTATTTTTTTTAAATATCTCCGAATTGGCTGAACCGATCGGTCTCAAAAACTAATCAGCTCTTAACCTTGAAAACCCCCATCGATCGCCACCAAAAACGATAGAATCGGTTGATGCGTTCGTGAGATATCGTTGTCGAAAAAAATCGAAAAAAGTGTTTTTTTGTAATAACTTCGAAATTGATGGCTCGATCGATTTAAACTTGAAAATTTTCCATGGAGCTTCAAGAACTGCGTCGATTGCCGCCAACTGCGTGAAAATCGGTTCATTCATTCAAAAGTTATTGTCGTTTGAAAATTCAAAAAATTGTGTTTTTAAACTGCTATTAGAGTTTTGAGCTCGAAGAGCTTAAATTGACACAAAAATAATATTTTTGAGCTCGACGAGCTCAAAAACGTAATGTGTAGTTTGAAGCGTTTAAGTACATAATGAGCGGGAAGTTGCAGGAATGGCCTTTAGAGTGAACCGTTTTTCTAATTTTTTTTAATGTTTCTATATCAATTTGTTAATTAAGAAAATCCAAAAAATTTTCAGGTGTCTAATAATTACACAGAAAGAAAGGTTCACTTGAGCCACGAAAATATTTTTCTTCATAATTATTTACTTGGGCGAAAAAAAAATTTTTTTTTGACACAAGAAATTTCACTTATTCCAACAAATCAATTCTCTTGTTTCAAGAAATACGTTTTTTGATCCAAGACAATTTATTTAAGTCAAGAAAATTTTTCTTGTTTTGAGAAAATTTCTCTCTTGCTCCAAAAAATTAAGTTCTTGACAGAAGTAAATTTTCTTGTCTTGAGAAAATTTTTCTCTTGCTCCAAAAAATTAAATATCATGATAATAAATTTTCATTAATATTTCTATTGACTAACATGTCAAATGGGAAGATCAAATAATATTGAATCATTTTTTTTCATTCAATATGTATAATTGCGCGCTAAAATAATCTAAAATGCGTATCAAATATTCAAGAGAAAAATTTTCGCAAGATGAGATAATTTTTTTCTCAGCTAAAGTAGGTGGCGCTGCTTCCCTAAACTATCCAAAAATCTTGATCAAATATAAAAATTTATTATATCAAGTATTTATGATAATTTGAATTAAGAAAAAATTACTTCCACCAAGAATAAAATTTCAAGAAAAATTTTTACTTCGGCCAACACAACTTCGGTCTTCCTTCGGGCGACCGAAAATTTACTTGAGCCAAGAAATTTTTTCTCCAGTCAAGAAAATTTTCTTTCTGTGTACAATAAAATTAGTTCTTTATACGCAGCAGCAATATGCTATCATTTTACTGACAAAATTATATCAGAAAAAAAAATTTGGTTGATCCATATGTGTATAATTGTGCGCTAAAATGATCTAATATGGGTATCAAATATTCAAGAGAAAAATTTTCTCAAGATGAGATAATTTTTTTCTCAGCTGAAGTAGGTGGCGCTGCTTCCCTTAAGTATCTAAAAATCTTGATCAAATATAAAAATTTATTGTATCAAGTATTTATGATAATTTGAATTAAGAAAAAATTACTTCCACCAAGAATACAATTTCAAGAAAAATTTTTACTTCGGCCAACACAACTTCGGTTTTCCTTCGGGCGACCGAGAATTTACTTGAGCCAAGAATTTTGTTCTCCAGTCAAGAAATCTTTCTTTTTGTGTACATTTTCACACAAAAAAAAAAATTTACTTGATTCAAGTAAATAATTTTGAAGAACTTCATATTCTTGATTTAAGTAGAAAAATTCTCAAACTAAGAAATTTTTTTTGGTTTAAGAAAATTTTACTTGGTATAAGAATTTTTCGTCTTAATTGAAGATAATGAAATTTTTCAAAATTATTTTCTTGGTTTAAGAATTTTTTTCTTGATTCAAGTTTTTTTTTTTTTTCAAGTGCATAAATTATTAATGTATACAACGACACTGAACTGAAGTGATATAATATTTATAATTATTTTACATTAAACTTGACTCAATATTTACTTAATGTAGTTAAAGAATTTCGTATTAAACTGAATATTATTGAAATGTGTATCATGTAATAATAAATAAAATTTTTTTGAAAATAAAAAAAAAAGTTTTGTGTTTTTTATTTTTATATGGACAAAAGATTTATTTATAAAAGAATGAAGTAGATAACATTTATGAAAAGAAGTTATAAACCATAAAATAACTATTCATAAATTATAGCTGGGTGAGTGCATCATAATACAACGAGGGATAGATACTAACACGTTCATGTGATTCCATATATATTCTCTTCTACTGAAAAAGCCTCTCGTACTTTTTGCCAATGATTTTTTTTGGAGATTAGTGAATAAGAGCTAGCAGAAAATAGAGAGTATACTATCCAAAAAATATTGAGCAGAGGGTAAAGAATACAGGACGAGAATGCCGGCGTCATTGTAAACAGGAAACGCTCTTATGATATTTCCTCACTCTAAAAAATCTTGCTTCAGTTTGCAAGACAAATTAATTAAAAAAAATTTAATTAAAATTTTAAATTTTATACGACGCAAAACGATTTAATTATAATCTGAATTAAACCAAAAGCTCACAAGAAAAATTTATGTTTCTTTTTTATAAATTTTATTATTACGTTTTACGTTTATTTTTTTTTTTAAGATTATATATAATGAATTAAAATTGTGACAACTGTTTAAACAAAAGAATTGTAAAAAGATACTGTTACAGCTGTTACAAATAAAAAAACAGCTACAAAAATTCTTGAACGGTAAATTTATGTGAAATGAAAAAAAAACTTCTGCTTAATATTAAAACGAATATTTCTCGTAAATTTCTTGGTCCGTAAGATGGAGAAGAGTGAGAAGATTACGGAAGTATACTTCTGTGGATAGATCCCGTTAAATCGCGATGCGAGTGAGGAAACAATGGGATGCATTTGTCTTTGAGGGTGAGACTAGCGCGTTAATCATTCTCTTATTCTCCCCTTGTTTATTTTCTACCCTCTTTATATCAACGTTCTGTTCCTTCTTCTTCCGTATCTCAACTTCTCTCATTCGTTACTATACACTGTACAGAAGAAGAAAGAGAAGGATAATTTAAAAACAATTTTCGTAAGAAAAGGATAAAAATACACAAGTGCACCAGCAAATGGCATAGAATGCCAGTGGTTTATACTGGAGTCCAATTAGCAATTTAAGACAATAAACGAAAGCGCACCCCCTTTGTTTCCTTTTAGCCTTCTATGCGATCAGTCAAAATTATTGCAAGCAGGGAGAGTCAAGGTTATAGAAGATTTATCTCTCTTACTTTTTGGTAGAATTTATCATCCCTTATTATTACGTACTATATACTCTTAAATATATGTATACATTGACACTATGACTGAGAAATAAATCAAATTTTTTCCATAATCATTCTCATCCATCGAAATTGTATATTCACATTCTTGGATTAAAATTTTATTACCTATAAAACATTTAAAAATGCAATCATATGTAATGTCTGCATATAAAAGAGAAATTTTTTGTTAAAGAATATATTTACTTGAGTCAATAAAATAGTCAGAAAAACAGCAATCATTTTTGTTCAACTAAAATTTACTTGACCCAAGAAATTTTTTCATGCTCAAAAGTCGTCCTGAGAATTTTTTTAGCTCAAGTAAATTTTTTTTTTCTGAAAAGTTATAGAAAGATGTAATGATAATTTTTACAGGTCAAAAAATTTCAAAATTTTATGATCCAATTTGATATTAAAGATCAAAACAAACTTGAACCAAAAAAATATTTTGAATAAAACCAGAGGTCGATTCAAAAACTCTTACTCTTATTCTTGGATTCTATAAATTCTTGGATGAATAAAAGATTGTTGTATCTACAATAGTGTCGATAAAATTGTTGTGAGTAATTATATAATCAAAGATGAGTGATTTTTTTAATTAAAAAAACATAATATTATGAAACAATAATAAAATAATTTTTTCGGTTAACAAATGATTTTGCTAACAAATGATCCTATTATTTTATAATTCGATGTAAGATAGATTATAACGATCGATATAATTTGTCGACAAGTGTGTTGTAGTATAAGAAAGTATGAATTTATTTTATAGCATAGTTAACAAAAAATTGTAAAAAGTCTGACTATAACCGCAAAAGACAATTATTACCATATAATTTAAATGAGAAATGGGTCTTTTTTATGTGTACTAGCTCAGTAATTGAAATAAAGAATACTTTTCGACAGCAGTACATTACATATACAATGTGAGGGCCAACGTGAAAGAGGGAAGAGTGCATTTTCGGGTTTTGTGTATGTTATGGTAAAGAGAAAAGGGTCTTTCCGTCTTTACCCTCTTGAAAATTTACGAATTATACATGTGCATGCAAATTGATCAACTATAAGAGAAGGGAGATATGAAAGTGCACCGAATCCCAAGAGTTTGAATATTAATTTTACTTTGAATATACAGTTCATTGACGATGTAATTCTACACTGAAGAATTAATCAAACAGTGCTTTTGAAGTCCCGAAAAAAAAATACCTAATAATATTTTTAAAAATACGCTTATTAATAAGATAATCGAGAATATGACTACGTCGCGATTACGTGGGTGGTCTGTTCATATTTCTTTAAATTACTTAAACACATTTATTGTTATGACTGAATAACGAATGAACTGTTTAAGATTTTGTATCCGTTATCAGCTTTATTTACCAAACTTTTCGAGAGCCATTGCAATTATTATGATTTTATTCATAAGATTCTGTCAATGTAAAGCTATTTTCAACATGTGTACCCATGATTTTTGAAACATTGTAAGCATGTATTCAAATGAATGTTATCAAACTTGGTATATTGGGTCATATGATAAATTTTCTCACGTTAGTTATAATATGTTAACAAAATATTGAGAAAGTATCTCACTATCTTTTATAAATGATAATAATTAATACAAAGTATTCTTGATATTATTTAAGCCAATAAACGTAATCCTTCTTTACTTATTGCTTTAGCACAGTCATAATATACCAACTTTCTACTATAAAGTATTTTGAAAAATTTGGCACTTTTACTTTTTCCTAAAATTGATGTACACTGACAAAAAAACAAACTTGGTTGAATTTAAAAATAAATAATTTTGAACCAAGAAAATTATTTGAAAGAAAATCGATTATTATAATACGATAATTTCCGTTCTGGGTTTCTAAATTCTTGAATTAAATTAAAATTTTTTTTTTTAAATATATTATTCTTAAAAGAATAATTTCAAAAATTGCATTTATAGTTTTTTCGAATTTCTATATGTAAAACGTTTAAAAAATTTTTTTTACAATAATTTGGTTACAAAAAATTTTTAAACTTTTCAAATCTACGTTCTAATTAGCAAATTGTCTAACTCCATTTTAGAGATTCTTCTATTTGTACGAAAAAAACAATTAGTTCAAAATTTATTATCACTTTAAAAAACCATTTAATATCATTATTATCTAATAGAGATATAATATTTAGATTTGAATCATTCAAATAATTTATAATTCGATTATGACTACATCAAAATGTTAAAAAATCACCCTCTAAAAAATAAGGAGTTAGACAAATTGCTAATTAGACCGTCGAAATGTTTCTCCAACTTCAATATTATTTACATTTTGTTTTAAGTAGCAATTTTTCCATTCAAAATATGATTAGTTTAAACCAAAATAATAAATTAAATAATATTTTGAGCCAATGTTACCAAAAAAAAAAAAAATTTAAACTTCATTGAAAGTTTAAATTTTTGCATAAAAAATTTGTTGCTATTCTTTCGAGAATTATAACTTATTGACTCAAGAGATAATTTCTTAACATAACAGATGTGACTATTTTGAAACAAGAGTGAGATTTAAAAGTAAATATTTATCTTGAATCAAGTAGAGTTTTTTGTGTAAAAAAATATGACAAGTATCTCGCCCGGAATCGCCCTCAGATATGTTGGTTAAAGCATAAGATCGATAAAAAGTCGTCAGGTGCAGAAGAAGCAGTGTATATATGTACGTAGCACAACGACGCAGCTGAGGGTTACGCGGATGTAACCTTGACCCGGGGGATGAACGACCCAGCGGGTGCGCGTGGCACCCCCTTATCCCTTTCCTCAGAGCTACTCAGAGTGAGCTGAAAGTCCGCGAGCCGGGAGAAGGGAAACGGGCAAGAGTGCGAGTTTCATTCCACACTTCTGTCCTGATACGACCCCAGCTCCTACTCGGTTATATTCCTATGCTTGACTCCTAACCGACGTACTCGGCGCCGGCGCTTTCACTGCCTTTACTGTTCTCCGTATATACTCTCACTCTCGATGCAAACTCTCTCGAGTTGTTCACCGCTCTACTCTGTTTTCCCTCTTTCACTATACTACTACGATTACGACTACTACTACTACTACTACTATTACTACTATTACGACACAGAAAAAAAAACTTCTTGCACCAAAAAAATTTTAAGGAAAATAAAAGTTATTTTGGAGCAAGAAGAAATTTTCTTGGCTCAAGAAACTTTGACTTCATTCAAGAAATTTATAATCTTCCTTAATATTTTCTTGAGCCAAGAAAATTTACCCTCCAGTCAAGAATTTTTTTTTTCAGTGTACAACTACTGCTACTACTACTAGTATAATTCCCCCTACGAGTACCGTTACCCTTATCATACACTTGACTGAACAAACTGAGAAAATACGAGTGTATTACCAAATACGAGGAAGAAGTTTCCGAGAGAAAAAAAGGAATAAATAATTTTTTGACAATTCATGTTCTCCACTTAGAGATTGTAGTTGTGGTGGAATGTCATGTTTGATATATATGAGTGTTTTTATTGTTCTCGTTATAATTGAAAAGTATACATAGGAGTCTCTTGACTTCTTTCAGCATTTCAGCATTAACTTAGACTAATAAAGCCCTTTGAATTCTCGAGTATATTCATATATCAAACGATTCCACTTTTTTAGATTGTCTCTTTAGATTTGTTTATATCCTGTGTTGTTCTCTATCTCTATACGCTGGACTGAACTTTTAAATACAATTATTCTATACTAGAGTGAGCAAAAAAAATTATAAAAATATCCATACTAATTTTGTTATTTTCAAAAAATATAAAATCAATTGAGGTTTTTTTTTTTTTTTTTTTTTTAATTGCTGGCTACCCCGTATGAATCGTTTCTATGATTATTAAAGTATAATTTATTATAAGAAATAAATGAAAAAAAAAAAAATTAATAAGGACCTTTGATTGATAAAAAATTCAAATTTTATGCACTGATAAAAATATTGACTAGATTCAAGGTAAAAAATCTTTAATCAATAAAATTATTATGAATAATTTCATTGAACTTAGGACAAAATTTTTTAAACTAATAATTAAGTAAATTTGCTTGATTTAAAACAATCAAGTTCTTAAAAATTGTTTTCTTGCTTCAAAAAAATTTTTTTTTAATTATTAAGGAAGTTTTTTTTATCAGTGTATAAAATTCGATCGTATTTATAATAAACCAAATACTTAATTAATTATTAAACCGCAAGTATTACTGTCACTACTTAATGATCCGGTAAAAATATATTTCAGCCTAGTTCAGACCAATGAGAATGACTTTTACAAAAAGATTTATAAACTTTTACCGTAACAAAAAAAATTCCTTATTTTTTATTGGCTGAATAATTGTCTCTAATTTTATTTAATCTCAAGAGAACAGTATTTAACTCATTAATATTCTCTTAAATTATTTTTATATTGTTAAGACTAAAGTTTTTTTATTTATACCAAGTACACAAGAATAAAAAAACTGAAAAAATAGATATTGCGGAGCAGACAAAAATCTATGGCAGGTGCGAGGCGAATCGACCTTGAATGTGCACATAAATCATATTTTTTTTTTTTTTTTTTTTTTTTAAAAGAAAAAGATATAAAAAATTATAACGACTTAAGAAAAAAACCAAAGTATAAAAATTTGATTTTCGTAACTTTAATTTTTGACTCACCGATCCGATGATACATGACAATTCAAATAGATTTTATTTTCTTACCTGAAACAAACAAAAATTAACAATGAGTTTAAATGAAATAATAAATTATATAATAATATTAAAAATGTTTAACATAGCTTTTGTGCTATATTTTCTACAAGTTCATGGTCTCATGCATTGGTTTAGTCCGAGACTCATGGCTTGCAGGGGCTCGATCGATTTGGCGAGACTGCAGAAGTTTTACGTAAAGTGATTACAGCCTTGTGGTTTCATGAGAAAATGTGCATAGTAGTTTATCTATATGTAATAAAAAAAGACAGATAACCAAATCGATTCAACGCAATTTAACTTTTTACTCATATATTGTGGTGTTATTTTTATTTCTTTCTATTTTAGAATAATTTTAAACAAAATTACGTCTTAAAAAAACGAAAAAACATTTTCTAAATAGAAATAATAAAAGCAACGGAATGTATATTTTATTTTTTCACTTTCTCCTCAAAATTTCCATAACTTTATGGGATATCACTGCCAGCAATAAATCTTTTAAATGTTCACCTTAAATAATAATGAAGATATATTTATCTTGAAGATATAATAAATTTCACTTTATTTTTTTTTTTTATAAGTTAAATAAGTAACAACTCACGAATGTATGACAACGTAAAAAGTTTAATCAGCCATTAACAATGAATTGGGAAAAAAAAAAACTGTTAGTTAAGTAAAAGTTAACTCTCGGCGGTCTCTTTTATGTATTTCACTATATGGTAATGATCTCTTCAATCTCTTCAAGACTAAGTTTCCTTATTTCAAGAAAATTACTTTTAGGACCAAAACAACTCAAGTTTTTAAAAAAATGTTTTCGGTTCAGGTAAACCTTTTTTGCTATGTAAAAACACAGTTCTATTTTCTACATCATTTCAAAGCCTAATTTTTTCAAAATATATTATAGAAAAATTATCAATTGATAATTTTTTTAATTGAATATTTTTGTTACTTTAAACTTTACGAAAATAATACCGATGAAAAATAACAAAAACAAAAAATATTAAATAAATCAATAAATGAACGCAATTAATAAAAAAAAATATTTTGCATGTTCAGAGAGTACTACCTCAAACATATTATTGAACATTTTAGAAACTTTCAGTAGAAAAAAAATATTTTTACGTAATTTTCGGGGTACCCCATTCTACCCCGCTTTCTCCTACATCTATTCAATAATTTACTTTGCATTTTCTAATCATCAATTAGATTAATTTGTAATTTTTTTAATTAAATTCTTTCGAAACTGTAGTAAATACATCTTCAATTTATTAAAATAATAAGAACAATAAATACTCATAATGCACTCACTAAAATAAATAAATAATCGAGATTATAAAGATTCTTACACAATATGAAATTGGTACTGCCAACATTCTCTTGATTAATAAGTTTATTTAGCTTAATTAGTACATGTATAGATATAAAAATAGCGCAGAAAATTTATAAACAATAATAAATAAATAGTAGAAAAAAAAAAAAAGTTATATTTAATACGGATGTGAGTGACCTCGCTTCTAGTTACGTCAAGGCATTGCAGCGTCATTGCGAAAGTCGACGTTTTATTGAGAGGACTATTTACTTAGTGAATGAGCGAGCGAGACGGAATAAGAAAAAATAATAAATATAGACGAGAACAAAGAGAGGAGAATGGACCCAAGTTCTAGGAAAACGAAAGCGGAGCCCACGGTCAAATTATTTATGGCGATGCGAAATTAAGAGTCTCGTTCTATTCCGTTTGAGGGCACGATCAGCCGCATGATGATCCCGATTAACGCCCTTGGTCCAACTGTATCCCATTTTGCGGTCCATTCTATTCTATCGTTGAGGAGTGCCCTGTCCCAGAATTTTCGTCATTCGACCAAAGTAGAACACGTTGTCTAAGCTATTAACTCACTGGTAAATAAGCACAATATTTAATCATTAATTAAATTTTAATTAAAACGCGCGATAATATAGAGTTCAGCAAAGAAAATAAAATTATTTTTAGTTAAAAAGAATTTCTCTTGGTTGAAGAATTTGATTGTATCGATGAAAGATCATATTCTCTCAATCAAAGTTATCAGTTGGAGGTAAAAAAATCTTAAACCAAGAATACAAAAACCCAGAGCAGAAATTCTTGAAGCAAGACAACAATTATCTTTGAAATAATTTCTTATCAGTATACAAAAATACATAATTCTAATAATTGTTGAGAATGTGTGATTGTTGATACTACATAACAGAGAATAAAAACTCAACTGTGTGAAACTTTATCTTATATCTCGTGTTGTGTAAGTCGATCGAACAACCAGATATACAACTAAATATAAAGGGTGACAAAGACGACACTGCACGAAAGAGAAGTAATATGTTACTCGGTTGATGGTGCCACTTTATTTTCTTTCTATACCTATGCATATACATTCTCGGGGGAACTCACCGTGTAGGAGGCTATTTCTCTATATCTATATTCTTCTTTTGTCAGTACAGAGGTGGAAAGTAATCAATACTTTAGGACGGTGCGTCGAGGCAAGAGTCACTCCGCTACACAGGTATTATGATAAGAAATTCTTCATAAATTCTCGGTTAATAATTAATGAAGGATCAATAAAAATTATGATTATTATGTAGAATATTATAAGGAGAGAATCTTAGGGTTGATATAAAAATCTATTGAATGCATTTAACCTTATCATTAAACATATGTGTTTTTTTATCATTTAAGTGTATTAAACAGGTAAGCTCCACAAGTATCATTACAATGTCTACTTATGGAAATATTGATTTATTTTATTAAAGTTAATATAAAAGTCTTAACGTTTGAGTTAAAGAACTAAAAACAAAAAAAAAATTTAGTAAAAAAAAAAATGATATTAAAAGTAACATACATCTGATGAATTAAAAATTTATTTTTCAAAAAATAAAGTTCATTATAAAAAAAAAAAATAAATAAAACAATATTTTATTGTATTCTATTGAAAACATTACATATCGTTAATAATCACTGAATAAATTTTTAATTAATCAGATATTGGAGTAACCTAATGAACCATTTTATTACTGTAATTTTTATACTGTTTTGTGGGAAAATTCAGGAATAAGCCAAAACTTATTTTTAAATATCGATACTACTGATTGATTCCATTGACTTCATTAAAAATAAAAAACAAAAAAAAAATTATATTAAAATGTTTTATATGTGAAGAAGTTGATATTAATAAAGATGAACGTAGCTGATGAAAAAAAGGAAGCTCTTTAGTGACGGAGATGAGATGTCGCGAAATATCTATTCGTGAGTTTCTAATTGCCGTGAGGGGCACAAGTGTTCACAAGAGAATGAAGAAGAAAGGACCGCCTACGTACTTGAGCAATTGAGGGGCGCATAATTGGCTCACCAGGCACCTTTAATATAAACTATACCGAGTAAAAGGCCCAAAGGAGAAAAGGTTGAATATCTTTACTCTTGACGCATTTTTGTCATAAAAAGGTTTTGCTAAATTATTTTGTACAACTGTGCATTACTTCTTCAATTTATTCATCCCAAGTTAGTATTTTATCAAAATTTATTACATTGACGTCATTTATTTCGTTTATATAATAATATCAAGTATTATTTAATAAACTGATTCACATTTCAAAAAAAGTGCTAAGTAAGGTAAAAATAGACTTATCTGCTAAGAAAATTTTCCAAGAATGAATATAATGACAATTCCACACATGCAGTGCAATTTATCTAAGGGCATTGACATGTTTAAGTTATTCTTACAATTTATTATTATTTAATAAAAGAAAGTGATCTTTGTGTATGTAATTATTTTGTTAGAATTTTAAGAGAGTAAAATGTTATTAGAAATTAAGAGATCTTCATATTTTAGAGATTAAATGCTATATTTTTAATTTTTTCAATGAAAATCTGATAATTGATAGATGGTTTGTTGATTTCATTAATGATTAAAAAAAATTACATCAATTATGGTTTACTAAAAAGCCAAAATAGAATTTAAGCGCACTTGAAGTTGAAGACGTCATAGCAAGATTTTGCACTAGGACATTTTACTCATAAAAATTATAATTTTTACTTGTAACAAGAACAGCATATCATAAAAAAATTTAAAGACACAATGTATTATGTCAAAGCAGGACCATGCAGTATACCTCGATATACAAATTAAGCTGAGCATATGAAAGCCAATTTTTTAAAATGCTGAGTTGCAAGTTCTTGAGTCGCCATTTTTACGGTTCCTCCATTTGAAATTGACACATATATACAAGTAATGTAATTAATTGATGAAGAAATGATCATCACCGTGATTTAATGAATATACATTTTTTGTGTTTAGATTAAAATAGAACTTGCATATATTTGAAAAATTTCTCATCGAAAAGAAAAAAATTTTACTTTGTCCAAGAAAATTTTGTCTTCTTAAATATTCTTAGAGTTTATATATAATATTCATTCAACAGACAATAATTGCAGGAAATGTCAAGTTGAAAATGATGGACAAGGAAATTTAGAAAATGACTCAAAGTTCTGTTGAAAAGGTTGTAGCATATACCTACAAACAGGTAAATATAAAATAAAAAAAATATGACTCAGTCGGGTTTGAAAGTATTTAAACTGTAGCCAAGTGAATTCAAGTAGACGTGGACTATTGGACCTTTTTGAGAACCTTACTGCCTTGAGCAACAATAGATCGGTTCAGGTAGTCAATTTGGCGATAAATGAAACGTTAAAATGCCAACCTAAGCCAGGACAATAATGTGTATATATTTTTCAAATCTCTACTCGGATGAGAGATGAAAAAGATTTGAAGATAATGCATAGGTAAGACCATCGGATTGAGCAAGCACAACTATTCTTCGAAATTTAACAAATCCAGCATAGTACTCGAACAAAAGATCCCAATGCTTATTCTGTTTGTACATTGCCTACTACCTATTTATAGAAATTTCTTAGACCATTGTGTTTCCTGGTTGATCGTCCTCGACTGTATGTTGTATAATTTAATTCCCTATTTTTACAATAAAAAACATCTAAATTTATTTTTTTTCAACTAACAGAAAAATAATAATCTTGCCGATACTTTGCCGCACGATAAAAAAAAACAAGTTATTGATATTACCGGCAACGGCATTGCGGGGGTGAAACGCAGCTTTCAGCCAAAAGATAGAGCCACGCACAACTTACGCATCATTGACCAATAAAAAGTAATGTAATTGTGAGTAGTAGTTTACTATCATATTTCATGTGTAGAATTTTAAGATTTTTGGGGTCATTTGCCTTGAACTTTTTTAATTTTTTGTCATTGTACTCGTATAATGCCAATAAAAAATAAATTAATTTTATTTAATCATTAGGTAAGAGAAGATATTATAAAATACTTGTGAGACTAGTTTTTTTTTTCACACATAACACCGTCATCTCGCCCTTTCTCTCTGGTTAATCGTGACCTCGGTAAAGCGTTCAAAAATTTATAAATTTAACTATTTATTTAAAATAATTATCTATTATGAATAAACTGCCGAAATGAAATTTATTAGACAAGTATACGGGTGTATTGTAGAGTGTGTCGCTGAGCACAGCACAAGATTAGAATCAAAGTAAACGCAGTGAGGAATTTTTGATAGTAAAAATTAGATTATAGTGAAATAAAAAATGACTATGACCTTGAATTGTGATCATCTAACCGCATGGTTGCCATTAATGCCAGGCCGATGGATGGCACTTCTCAGAATTTCATCCACATTCGAATTCGTCTCGTGTTCACCGCTTCAGGCAACTCGTCATGCTTACACTATATTTCTTAAACTATAGGAAAAAAAGCTACATAGTATAGCTAAGCTGTTGCTACATACTTTAATATATAATTTTAAACAGAATTATTAAATGTAATTATGAACGACTCCGAAATATCTATACCTTTGTTTAACTTGAAAATAATCAATTTGCGTCATCGGTAGATAGTCTAAGACAACAACGAACAGTTATTCGATTATTTCGTTCTATTTCGAGAGAAAAAAAGTCTATTAAAAAAATATATATAAATTGGGTTGTTACTACGTTGATACAATGCCCTATATAAAGCCCTCTAAGAAGTGTCATTTAAACGCTAATAGTCTTATTGAACAAAGTTATTTTTGTCAATAATATTGACACAGTATTTATACTATACGTATTGACAAACATATATAATTGTTATATTGTAAGTTTATGGATAATTACATTAATATATCTCCAATTGTGAATTATATAAAAGATTTATACAATCGAATTGTCCTTGCAATTTATATACACTAATAGAAAAATTAATTTGATTCCAGTAATAAAATTTTTGAACCGGGAATTTTTTTTTTTTATTTAAATAAATATTTATTTGTTTAGAATTTTTTCGCTAAAATCAAGTTAATTTTTTTTTTTTCAATTATTTAAAAACTTGATCAAAAAAAATTTTTTTTAAATTGCAGTTTTAGAAAATTTTCAGCTATTTTTTTTATATTGATATTTTAGCAATAAAAAAAAATTATTGTTGAGTTAAAAAAAAAAAAATTTTAATATCTACCACAATTATAGCCGTAATAATAAAATAAAATGTTTGAAGTAATAATTCCGAAAAATTACTACTATAAAATAGTCGACAGTTGAAAAAGTGACATGAAAATCTCGAGTGATTATAAATAGAAATAAAATTTTATACTGGTATATTGTATATCTATCTATCACACATGTTGTCTGTGCGTGCCTAGACCAAACTTTTGGGTATCTAATGTTTTTAGAAAAGTCTGTACATCCGGAAAACAAATTCGTCATAGGCACGCATTCATGACGCATAAAGGCCCGCCTAGAATTTTTAACTTTTATTTTAATAATTTAATTTGTTTTCAGACAATGAACATTATAACTAAATTTAATAAAAATAAAAATTGCTAATAACTGTATATTTGTGTTTTTCAAAATTATTATTAGGAGGGAAATTACAAATTTCAATTGTAAGAATTTAAGTAAATAAAATTTTTTTAAAAATGTACAGTAGAGTTGAAATTAGTGATTTCCGGTTTTGGAGTTGAGTTTACGGAGACTAAAATACGATATCATATATATGTATATCGACAGTAAGTTCTAAGGGTCTGAGAAAACATGGATCTAGCGACTACAAATATGGTTTTATATTTTCCGGTATTATTTATACGTGTGTGAAGTTATATACATATGTATAATCTATTTTCGGCGACCATGCAACACACGCGTGTGTGACCACCCATGCTAACGCTGTTTTATATTTTATTTTACACAGTTACCATCAGCACCTTCTTCTACTGAGTCATTCTTACTCACGGTGCGCAGGCGGACTCCTAATTTATTTATAAAAAACTACCTTAATTTTATCATTCTAACATCCTCGATACATCAATGTCTTGCATCACTGTTATGCTAAGGTTATGAAAATTCATAAATTAAAAGTAAATTTTTTTTTATCAGCCTATTAAATTCATTGAATACTCTCGCGCCAAAAACATTGAACTATAGCTATACAAGATTATTCGGAGTACATTTGTGTATCAGAAGCCGTTAGAAATATTTTTCATGATAACGAAACAGAGATATAGTAAAATTTTTTTTTAACTGATAAGATATTTTTTTTAATCAATTAATTTGTTTAATTTTTAATTTCATTTATTGAAAAGTTGGTGAATTTTTTATCTAATTTGTGATACTCTTAACAATGAATTTAATTTTTTTTTAACATACGTCAATTCTTTATTCTTTAAATATATCTTATCAAGTTATGTATTGTCTATTTACTTAGACAAAGTATTTCCAATATACATGTGTGTATATAGTTATATTTTACGAGTGAGATTAGGAGCAAATTAACATGAAAATATTGAACAAATAAAATTTAATTCAATTTTAGAGCAATAAAGTCTTTTCAAATTAAAACTATCAACACTTGACTATTTAAATATTCTTTGTATATAAAATTGATGATACCGAAATGAGCAAACATCTTACAATTTTTATTACAACTAAGTTATTTTTAAAAAAATTTTAAATGTATAAATTAAAATTAAATTGAGTATAATTTTGTTAGAAAAATTCCAAAAATTGTCAGATGTCTGCCGATTTGAGTAACATAAAAATTGATAAATTTGTAAAAAATACCTTGTGGTTTCACCATTTTTATCCTCTATTTCTAAACGTTCCATTTCCTTTTGTAACATGCCACCTTCGCTGAATTTATCCAAAGACATGATTATATCTAACGTATGTATTATTATTCACAAATAAAACTGTTTATTAAAAATGAAACTGGCGCTTTTTATTACAATAATAGTAATATTAATAATATTAATAATAACTCGTATTTACAAGAACTAGCTTGTCGAGAATAGTAGAACTATAAATTATTATTTATATATTTTTTTTCATTTATTTATTATATATTTATATATAATATCCATATGTATATATTTAATATTTATCTTTCTCTTCAAGTCTTCTCGTTAAATATATCTTTCTCGCAAACTTGTTTCAATAAAATTAATTAAAAAAAAAAAAAATAATAATAATAAAATAAGCGTTAAATAAAGTTAATGAGTGAGGTAGATTTTACACACTGGTACACACTGAGATTATCCGTTTTCAATTGACACTGACGTAACAAAGCCAAAGTAATTTTTGGAGAATAAAATATTCTGTTTACAGTCAAAAAAATATATATTTATATGTATATATCTATAGATATATATCAGTTTGTATAAATTTTTCTCATTTATAATTGATATATATATCAGCACTGTATACATAAATTTTTACCGGATAAATCATATATTCATATATATGTATATCTATATATAGATATAATATATTTAATAATAATCACGAGCTAAAAAAAAAAACGATACAAGTCGTACACGAGAGTACACCACTGGCAACACAGTCCTCACGCGGGTTTAGCAACCGGCGACAGTTGTTACGAGAATGGTAGCGCGTCCTCACTCCTACTTGAGTGCCCCTCTCCAGCTCTTTAAAATAGTGTATCCCGACCGCGTGCAGTCCCTTTTCCTTCCCTTGAGCCTCCCTCGCCCTTCTGCTTACTGCCTTCTGCCTTCTGCCGGGTTTCTTCCTCTTCTTCGCACAATTCTAGTCTTCTTGTTACACTTATCCTATTATTCTTTCAAACTTCCCTTAGCACCTTCATCACTAATAAAACTTTTTTATTTATTACTCACTAAATTGTTATTATTAATTTTTAATTTATAATAAATAATTGTTTATGAAATTTTTCAAAAAAATAAAATAATTTACTCCAATTTTTTTTTTTTTTAACTCCAAATTATCTTCATTTATTTTTAAAAACTGAAATGCTTACGGGCACTTGTCTCTTCAAGTATCAAGTCCTGATACTTGAAGTAGCACTGCTATATTACTGTACGATTACTCTGGGAAAGTTTCAAGTAGCAGTGCACGACATAACTTGTGTTAAATAAAGTTTCAGAACAAGTGTTTTGCTGTAAGTATTTCTGATTGATAAAAATTTAAATAAAAGTCAAGCTGAAGTTAAATAACATTCATAAACACACTGACGCACTTGGAAGCGTAACAGAGGGGGATGAAGAATGAGAATTATAAGACGAAGACAGTGAATTGGTTGGCGCCGTCTTGCAACCCGGGCGCGTGCCAAAATCAAAACTATATAGTATAGTTGTAGCTCGTGTTCTTGTTCCACACGTTCAAATATGCGGTAATTGTTTTCGCGTGATGACTTTTGTTTTTTGTTTTTTTTTTTTTCTATTTTTTGTTTTTACCCTCCGCTAAATACAACAAGATTGATAGATGAGATATTTTATTCAACACCTTGGCTGTTATTTTGTATACTTGTTATCTCTTAGACCGGATACGTTGTGATATTGAATCTCAACCACAATTTTTAATATTAAAGATGACAAATGAAATATATATACATATATATATATATATGTATATATATATATATATAAAATAATAGATAATTGGATTTTTATACTGTAAATTTAGAAAGAATGACCGAGACCGAAAAAACGAAGGTGGCGGTGAGCGCGCACGCGACGCGTATTTTCTTTTGTACGATACTGGCACTGGGTACTGGCAAAACGTTAATTTTCTCCGAGGATTGAAGGATACAAGCGTCATGTGCATATACGCGTGCGTACTATCAGGGCGGTGGCGTCGATGGTAATTCGTGGTGGTAGTTATAGTCATGGTGGTGGTAATAAAAGGACATGGTGGTGGTGTACTATCAACTACACCCGTTTTATAAATCCTACGTCGTAGTTTGTAACTTCGGAATAATAAAATTTTTTCTTTAAATGATCAATGAAAATTTTGTTTTATCTAATAAAATACAAGTAAAAAAGTAAAAAAAAAATGTTTGATTTTTTTCAGTCATATAGAGACATGAGACATGATGGATTTCAAAATGACAACGCGGGAATTTCCATCCTGGCTGTCTGTGACAATATTTTTTAGCATAAATATAAATATAGAGAAAGCGCGGTAAACTGATATTGTATGTTATATATGTTATAATGATGTATATATCTTAGGATCCACAACAGAGGAACGAGGTACCTTAGGCCGCGCCCAGCCTATCCCTACCCTTTGACATCATCATCCCCACTGTTTCACCACATACAGATGGAGGAAGTAAAGCGATATAGTGAGCTCTAGCTTAGATTATATTCCCTACCCCTCACTATTGGCATCATCCGCTGGAACCGGCGAGTTCCCCACTGCTAAAAACGGCGCCCGGGATCGTATCGAAAGAATCTTTCTCTCTCTTTCTCTCTGTATAGATATATGTTTCTGGTCCGTACCACGCGCGCGCTCAAAAACCCACGGGCGACCGCGCGAATTGGAAAATGCCTACGTCATCAAGCTGCCCACCACCAGAGACATCTGCCGGATGCCGGTAGGTAACTCAGCTCAGCTTCTAGTCGTTATTTTTCTCTCTCTTTGGCGTCCATCCCCCACACCGTGCGCCAAGAGTCTGATAATGGGCGATGGGCCAAAGCCGAATGCCGAAACGACATACGACTCACTCACTTGCTTAGAACTTTTATTTGGTAGAGGAGCGAAACGTTACGCGGACTTCCCACTACCGCCGATACAAGGTCAATCCCCACTGTATATATCTTTCATAGTTATCTTCGGTCTCTTTCTATCTATCATCTTTCAGTTCGGTTAAGAGATCCGACAGTGAGACCAACAAGATCGATGCTGTACTGGGAAATCGGGGGCCTAAATTAGATAATACAATTGGGTGAACGTTGTCACACATTCTTCCTTTTCATTTCCCGTTTTTGGTTTTTTTAAATTAATATTATTTCACTTTTAAGGTATTTATAATAGAATAAGTACATAATTATAAATGTACTCGTATTTGTAAGAAAAAAAAAAAAAACAAATAAATTCTTAACCGATTTCAACAGTCGTAAAGAGTTAGTGGTACGTTGTTAAAAATTTTTGGAGCAAAAGTCTTTAAAAGTAGAGTAGTCGTCAAATATTGAATGTGGCTTGATGTTTATAATAGTTAAAATATGGGAAAAAAATTGTAACCTCGGTTGCTATGGCTCTCCAGGCGCCAGTTCCACAATTTTAAGCCTTTCGATATATACTTCCAAGAATTCTCAGGTCAAATAAGCAGTGACGCCCTCAAACTAGCTCGGTGATCATCCAACGAACAAGATACAATTCAACCAAGGTGGCCGAATACCCTACATATTTTATTTTTGATATCCTATCTCTATCTCTTCTGTATTATCTATCTTGTTATTGCTAAACTTCAAGTGCTTCCGTATGATATTCTCATGGTACCTTTGATACTAAACATACAAATACAAATATATATATTATATATTCTCTTCCGGTTTGACTGGACTTACATCTTTACAACGTACCTGATTTGCTTATGAATTATAAAGTATGCAACAAGAAAAAAAAACAAGTTACATTCCTACTACGAACACGTCATCAGCCATAACAAAATATTCTTCCTGTTTCGTAGGTATTATTTTTTTAATTGACTATTATCGTTTTTTTTTTTTTCATTTGTTATTTATTTTTGATATCCTATCTCTATCTCTTCTGTATTATCTATCTTGTTATTGCTAAACTTCAAGTGCTTCCGTATGATATTCTCATGGTACCTTTGATACTAAACATACAAATACAAATATATATATTATATATTCTCTTCCGGTTTGACTGGACTTACATCTTTACAACGTACCTGATTTGCTTATGAATTATAAAGTATGCAACAAGAAAAAAAAACAAGTTACATTCCTACTACGAACACGTCATCAGCCATAACAAAATATTCTTCCTGTTTCGTAGGTATTATTTTTTTAATTGACTATTACTTTTTTTTTTTTTTTTTTTTTTTTTTTCATTTGTTATTAAATACAGAATAATTAGTAATCATATATTTCAAGCGATTTTTTTTAGAAGAATTTTGTTTATAAGTTTAAAAAATTTTTTGCATTAGAATATTAAAAGAAATCGATTACATTTGAATAGGAAAATTAATTACCAAAATAATTATTTTTAGAGCTGAGAAATATTTTTCGATTCAAGAAAATATGTATTTCATTAAAATGATACTGAAATTTTTTTTGTGTGTATATTTTCAAATGCAACATTTTTTTCACACAAAAAAATTAACTTGAACTGAGAAAATTAACAAGAAATACCAAAAGTAGTTTTGGCCGAAGGAAGAATTATACTTGATGTTTTTTCGAGTTAACCCTCACGTTGCGCAATATCGCGGCATTTCAATTGACACACACACATGGGAATGCCATACCCGTACATCTTCAATCATTAATATATTTCATGATTAAATTAATCGATTTATGAGATAAAAATTGTTCTGAATTATACCGAAATAATAAAAGAAAAATCATAAAGAGAGATATCGATACTGCCATTCTAATACGTCGTATCCCACATTTAGAAAATTTTACAGCAGACGGTAAAAACAGTTCATTTTTAACGTTGATTAAATAGGACTCAACGGATGAAAATATTTATTTAAAAATAGTTATTAAGGAGGTCCTTTCGCCGCCAATGTAAAATAAAAAATATTAGATTATGAGTAAATTAAATTTTTTTCTAATAGTTGAAGTCCTTATTTATCTAATAGTGAGGTTTAAATTATACTTTACCGGACAAATTTTTGAAAAAATAAAATTTTTAAATGTTAGTATTTGTTCAGAGGCTTACGAGAAAGTCAGACGTTTGCAGTATTTCTCGAATTATACTATCAGTCATAGATTA
>CAJNRD030001123.1:13508997-13531312 GCA_905319865.3 Cotesia congregata
TATATATATATATATATATATATATATATATATATGTCAAAATATAGACTCTTCTCTGGGTATCTCATGTACTAGAAAAAAAAAAAATTAACTTGATTCATATAAAATTAACTCAAATCAAGAAAAAATGTTCCAGTTTAAGAATTTTCCTACTCAAATGAAGACGATAAAGTTTTTTTTTTTTTTAAATTGTATTCGTGATTCAAGTTAATTTTTTTTCTGTGTACCCAGTGCGCTACTTGAGGGTTAGGGGCCGTTCATAAATTATGTCACGCAAAATATCGGTATTTTGGACCCCCTCCCCCCCTTCGTCACGCTTTTTCCCATCTTCTTAACATGTAGGGTCACAATTGACAACACCCGCCCTCCCCCCTAAGTGCCAACGTATTTTATGAACGGCCCCTTAGGAAAATGTACTCCAAAGAAAAGAATTTATTTTTCTTCATAATTCAAAAAAAAAAGATAGTTTACAATAAATAAATCATCTGCTAGCAGACATAATTCACTGTTTATTTATTAGTATAAAAACAAATCAAATTTTTTCAGCTAAATTGGTTTTATTAAAAATTGGCTACTTTTTACTATTGAAGGTAGTGAGTATAACTGCAGGCTATTTATTTATAATTAATGACTAAAATGTAAAATTGCTATTTCAAATATGGTATAAAATCCGTACACTACAGAAATATATAATAAGTCTTTTTAAAAGTTTTACATTTTAGATGCATTCATTAGCTTTAAAACTAAAATTTTTGCTTCTTTTACAACATAATAATTATAAATATAATATACCAAAGTATATATAATATAAACTAAGTATAAATTTATGTTATAAAACAGTTAAATTACTCGAATGATTTAAAGCTTTAAACTTGAGATAGACAAAAAATATTCTATGGCTAAAATTTGACTGCAAACCTACTATGTATAGTAATGAATTTACCGTAAAAAGATGTCAGAAAACTAAGTACAAAAATACATGACGGCTCATAAAGTTGACAAACTTGATTGTCATGGTTTTAAAGTCAGCTTAAGTGCACTTAAAATTTACGCTTTAATACACTTACTATTTACCTAGTAGATTTATTTGACATTTATGACAGCCCGGTTTACACCTTGAAGGGACAAAGAAGGTACATACAAGAATTTTAGTACTTCGGTAGGGTAATAAATAATAATAATAAAAAAAAAAATAATAATAATAATAAAAAAAAAAAAGTAAATTGAGCAGTTTAAAAATTTTTTAATCTTTTCTAAATTTTATGTTACACGGAAAAAAAGTTTTCTGCTCGGCACCATCTATTATGTACTGTATAGTAACAAGTGTATCGTTACGAGCACAATCCGTACAGCTACGAATACCAGTCTGGATAGCGAACGTCACGATCACAATCTATTCGGGTGCCATTCACGATACTCTTGGTACCGTTAGTGTACAGTTTTCCTAATCTTACTCTCCTTTAGATAGCAACGTGTGGATCGTGACATTAGCAATATCGTATCGTGCAGAGCAGAAAACTTTTTTTTCAAGGTAGATAAATTTATCGAATAAAATTGAAAACAATAAAAATGAAAAAACTACCGACAGCTTAAATGAAAAATAAATGAAACTCTTTTTTTCTTCCTGCTAAAAAATTCTTTGATCAAGAATTTCTTTATAATATAAGAGACAAAAAATAGAAGACTACTTGTTTTCACCCTGAACGATCTTTTTGTGAAAACCAGGCATCCTGAAGGTGCTCATAGTACAAAGTGCAGAGTCAGCCGAAAAAGTGTCCAACATTGTCCCTCGTTGCAATTTTATACTTGAGTAAGAAGACAAGAGTACTGTGACGAGATGGACATGAATTTTCTCATAGAAAAGACAATCACCTAGAAGGTACATTATATTCACGCTTAATCAAGAGCATAATCGATTGCTCATTCGACAAATATTATCATGCTTAAACTTTTATAAATAAAAATAAAAACATGTAATAAATACACTTTATGTACATTTTTGTTAAACTCAAAGTATCTGGCACAGCCAAAAATAAATAATAAATTTTGCCTATAATGGTCACTTTGGAAAGTTTTTGCATGCATCGATTGCTCCAATGGTTTCATTAAAGTATTTGCTTTAATTGAAGTATCATAGATGTTTAATCATGTGACGTCAGAACTTGATACGCATTTTATTGATTGATTAGTCGTCGAAGGTCAGGATCAGAAATAATCCATAAATTTGAAGAGCAGTGACGATAATAGTGGAATTATCAGTTGACGGAAGTATGTTGGGCCAAATATTATGACAAGCTTCAAAACGCGAATTGTTTAAAGCTGCGCATCATTTTTAACTTCTTAACGTGAAGCAAGTTTCTTAAATTAAATTATCTTTATTTTAATTCATACAGTGTAAAAAATTTTTTGGGCCCGGTGTAGTGTAAATGAGTCGGTATAAAAATTTTCGTATGAAAATTACACCTAATACCGTGTTAAATTTAGGGGGTGTGAATTTAATATTTTTAAATCATCAACCGTGTAAATGTATAATTCATGATAATGTTGCGTTCAGAAATTGAACATTGACTCTACGCGGTGAAAAATTTATGGTAATCTCCAATTGTCAAATTGTATAGGCGTAGTCATTTGTATTTGTAAATCATGTGATTAAAAAAAACTTTTTTAACTCTATTTATATATAAATACATTAGTCATATATATCTCGTAAAATCGAGATTTTCAGAATCCTGACTGACCGTCCGAATAACGTACTATAAATTCCATTTGCATTAAATTCCTAGCTTTGGATTGAGGTGATACAAATATTGTATCACCGTGATGTAGATTTTACAACAAATATATTTTTGTTGTTGATGTTTCGTGTCGTATTTTTTTATTAAGAATTTGTTATAAAAAAACGTGAAAATAAAATAGCCGATGATTTTGTATGTTCAATGCTAAAAGAATATTATCTTGAAAAATTTATTTCAAAGTTTGAGGGTACGTATATCACCGTCAAGTTAATCCCATTTAAAATATAATAGATACAAAAATTGTATCACCGGGTGATGTAAATTTAGGTTCACCTCTGTTGACTTTACAGGTGATACAATTTTGGTATCATCTGATGAGATTTTAAAGCCACTTTTTTTTCCGTGTACGAGTAGCAGTCTGGATAGCAACCGTCGCGATCCATTCAGGTACTATGCACGATAGTATTGCTATCGTTAGTATACAGTTTTCCTAACTTCACTATCCTCTAGATAGCAACGTGTGTATCGTGACAATAGCAATATCGTATCGTACAAAGCAGAAAAATTTTTTTTCAGTGTAGAAAAAGTTCATATCGGATTTCAAGTGAATTGGTTGATTTGAACCTGGGACATTATGTCAACCGTGTTAAAAAAATAAATTGTTGAGAAAAACGTCCTTAAATATTCGAGTTCCAGTAGGATAGGTGTACTTATCAAATCACAAAAATAGCTATAATTTTGTAATTAATTGAGACTGTGAAAAATCCTTATAGGACCTATTATCTATCTTACGTGTGTAAAGTTGGCATTAACATCGTCCAACATCAGTATCAGTATTTTAGAAATTATTCAAGCAATAAAACTTATTGTCAGTGCTAACTTTAATACTTTTTTCTTGCTAATTATGACCAATTTTTCAAACGATGCTTTTCACTAACAATGGGTTTATTTTCTTTTGTTTCCTTCATGTTAACATAGGAAAAAACTCTCTGTTTTAACAAAAAATATAGTTTCAAAAACTGGTCCTTAGTTGCTTAAATTAGGATATTATTACTTAATTAGTTTTCAAAATACTGCTGACAATGCTGGATCGTGTCAGGGCTAAGTTTACAGACACTGTAATCTTGAATTTTTTAATTTTAAATGTAAGGGCCTTAAATCCACGCTGCGTGAATATAAAGGCCCTTATATTCACGCAGCGTAGATGTATCAGAACTTTTTTACGTAGGAATAGACACCTCTAAAATGCAAAAAAATTTTTTTTCGATTATTTTAAATTTTTAGACTAGAATAGTCTCTTAAAATATGTACATTTTTTTACAATTCTTTTGTTTTTTTTTTCTCGTGAAATTTTTTTTTTCCTTATTATTTTAAGAATCAGTAATGCAAATTATATTTTATTAAAAATTTAAAAATCGTTATGAAGCATGCTTTACTGACGATCAAGTTAAATTTACAAAAAAATAAATTTCGAACTTACGGTTATTTAAAAGTGAGCAATTTTTTAGTACATTTCTTAATATGGTTAAATAATACTTGTAATCGAAATAAATATGTATACAGTTGTTCATACAAGTAAAATAAACCGATGCATTTTAGTCAATACTCAATATTATTTCATCGTCTTTTGTATTCATTTCTTGTTAGTTATAATTAACTGAGCATCTGGTTGATTTCAAGGTCATGAGTTTAAAGTTGTATTTTTTTTTTTTTTTCAGCATATGCTTCCTGTACTTTAAATACTACAACTTACTTTGTAATAACAATAACCCAATCTGGATAATGATATTTGGGGTAGGTTCTAATAGTGTTTTGTGCAGTCTATTAAGCTAATTAATAGTTTTGTAGCTCGTAAATACAAAATAATGACGCATAGCCGCAAGAAAATAGTATATAGACCGAAAAAAAATATATATTTGTGGTATAGAATCAATTGAATTTTATGAGAGTTAACCGTAAATTTGTAAAAGCTGTTGTGATGAGTTGAAAGTCGTTAAGAAAATTCCGTATATTTTTATTTTTCTTTCAATTTCAGTAAAATAATAAATTATACTGGTAGATTGTTAATTATGATTTAATCAAGCAATCCCGTTGACGTAAGAAGTTTCAACCGTTGGTCTTGGAGTGTTCAAGAGTAATTTGATGGCATCCAGTAGCGTGGTGGTGAGTACATATTTAGGGGATACTTTTGATGACGAGGGTGACATTAAGTAGATATTTTACGTTTGAAATCAACATTTATGCTCAAGTACACCATCTATTTCTTGTCTTCAATATGTTCGACTTTTAACATCTAATTTTTATAAATCGATTAATCCGCTTTTCGGAAATGACATTTTTTTCAATTATTCCGGCTGTGAACAAAATTAAAACTCACTGATAAAAAAAAAAAATAAGAAATAATTTGTACAGGGGAAATGAAAGAAAAATCTACGATTTGGTCTGATTCTCTGATTCTTAAGTGAAAAAATAAGTATGCGTGTAACTAAAAAAAATTAGCTGTAAGAAATAAACGCTGTTGTTGGGTTGAATGCCAGTAGCGTACGAGAATAGGGTGCAGAGGGTCGAGGGTGAGAGATAGTAAAAGGGAAAAGTGGAAGGTACCTTAAGGACAAAACCAGAACTGTTGGGCTGGTTGCTGGTTTAGAGGGGAAGTGAACAGAATAAAATAGAGTAAGAGAGAACAAAAAGAAGATAAAAAGTGTGAGTGGGCGAGTCCTGGAATCAATAGCAAGACCACGCACCCGGAAAAGAATTGCAACACACTGAGAACGCACTCAGTCCATCAAGTTTTACTTATTCTACTTCAGAAGCACTCGCGTGAATTCAAAACAAACATTTTTACGTTTAATACATTATTTAATTGTTTATAAGCACGGACATCATTCAATTCGACGATAAATAGTTATTTATTAATGTTGTTTTATTCTGAATAAATTGGATTAGAAATTTGAGGTCGTACTTGCACGCTAGTTTCTTTTCTATAAACTTAAAAAATTACTTTTTCTGAAAATTATTTATTTTCGAGCTATCCACCCTGAATCTCGAGTACCAGTTATAAGATAAGAGTTTCACGGAAAATACTGCAATTTCCGTAGTGATAATTTGTTTTTTTAATGAATTATGAAGGTAGCATATTACATGTCCATACGTAACTCTATTTTGTGTTGCAATAAAAAAATTGATGAGACAAAACCTTTTGTACAGTTTGAAAAATTGATATCCTTTGATTAGTCAGGATTGTTTTGATTGAATTCATAAAGGACTCATTTTAACGTGTATTAACACCGGTGTAGCGGTGCTCTTTTGCGGTGTTAAAAATTCGGTGTAATACCGGTGTAACAGTAGAATAAATTTACACCGTGTCGGAGTATGAATATTACATGATCCATAAAACACAATTAATATTCAATATTTATCAAAATGAGACAAGTAACATTTATTTAAGAATTTTCAATTTATAAAATTACGCAGAAATCGATTGAATGAATGTTATACAACAAGTTAAGTAATGTTTACAATATCCAATGTTTAGGAACAATATAATAATTATTTTTATCGTAACCATGATGTTTCTCATAATATAATGGATGTTTTAAACATGATAAATTAATAATTTGATAACTTTGCTTTTTTTTCAGATATTTCATTTGCACATAAACTCATATTGTAACACATAGTCTCCCATAGGTTACACAACAGCATTATATTATCATTATAAAAGAAAATTCTTTAAATTTCACCGTAAATGAGTAATTCGTAAATTCTTAAATTATCCCAAAAACGTCCTAAAATTGTCTAAAAAATTTTTCATCCATTAATTTTGGGACAAATCTACAGCTGTGGAAAAATAAATTATCTCTATGAAAAGTATTTAAAAAACGTTCAAAATTGTCGTAAAAATGTTTCAAATTTGTTGTAAAAACACTCTAAAACTGTCCAAGAAATGTTACAAAATTGTCTCAAAAATATCGGAAAAATGTTTCAAAAGTATTCAAAATTTGTTCTCAAATAGTTAAAAAAATGTTTTAAGATTATTCAAAAAAGGTTCCACATAAGATTTAAGGACAAAATTTCAACTAAATTGTTTCAAATAAATTGCATTGATTCTAAAATTATCTTAGAAGTATTCCGAAAATCTTAAAAAAAATACTTAAAAGTTATGAAATAATTACTAAAATGCACTATTTTGAAGTTTCCGATTATTTATATGATGTTCCAAAATGCTCCGGGTCCATTTTTACATCGAAATTTTTTACAGTGTATTTATTTTAATTAAAAATTTTTATCTACTTAATATTTTATTATTTTAAACTTTCTAAATTAAATCTTAACTTTTTTTGATTATTTATTTTTAATTATTAAACATATAAAGTTTAAATATAAAAATTGAGTTAGTTAAAATACTATCAACACCGGAAAATTTATAACACCGATTTAACACCGGAAAAAAAATATTTACACCGCGAACGGTGTTACTGCTACACCGATTTCGGTGTTGAATTTAACATCAGAATTTTTAACACCGTACACCGCATAGACTCACACCGGTTTTTTTTACAGTGTTGTTTCAGTCCGACTTTTGAAAATTGTCATCAAATTTCAATGTTATGAGATTTTGAAAAGCTATCCTAGCTGTTTTCACGATCAAGAAACTGCATCAAGTTTGTTATTCAGTTCAAGTATATTATAAAGTTACATTCGTTTGAATATCACGGTCCAAAATTAGAAAAGTTCGGAAATTCCAAAAGTGTACAACTTATAATGCTAATTTGATTTTTTAAACAAATTTTCGATCGCAGATTTTTTTTTAATTCTTTGCATTATAGAATATACAAAAATGTCAAACATTTTACTTTTTAGTTTTTTAAATCTTTACGCTAATTAAATGTGCGCAGAAGCCTGGCGTATACACGCGATGTGTGTGTGAAAGAAAAAATAATAATAACGCATACACGCTCGTGGTATGACAAATACCCATATGTAAATATGCTTATATAAATATTGAAGAAAATGCTAGTTTAGTTTTTCATTGATTATCATTAAACTACAGCGACGCTGAAAAAACAATTTATTTGAATTAAATGAGACTCATTTATTATAAAGAAATCTCTTATTTAATACCACCAACTAATACTTATTTGACATAATTAAATGTATTTATTTGAGAGTAAGATATGGTTTATTTAGTGTATTTATTTGAATGAAATAGTTATTTATTTATAGTTAACAAATATTTCTTTAATACTTTAAAATCGTGTATTTCGGTCAAGTCAGATTTGTTAATCATAATAAACAAATGTGATATTTGAATGTCGATAAAGAAATCATGTTCTGGAATATAGTAAATAATATCTGACATATTTTTAGGGTTATGAAAGCAATGAGGATGTTTATTTCCATAATTTATATTGAGGTATCTTCTAATAAACAAAAATTATTCGATCCGAATTAGATTTTGATTGTTTATTTTTCCATTATTAAATTCATCAAAAATTTATATACATTAGGGTGGCGCAAAAAAACTGACTATTTTTTTTTTTTTAGTCTCGTGTGAAAAAATGTTAGTTTTTGATGTTTTAAGAACCCTCACCAAAGGACAGCTCAAAAAAAAATTTTTAAGAGGTCACTCCAAATTTTTCAAAATTTCAAAAATCGTCCAAAATCGAATTTTTTTTTTGCATGCCTTAAGCGCGAAGCGCGCAGGTATGCTCTACTCTCGCCTAAAAATCGTGATTTCGATTAAAACGTGATTTTCATAATTTAAACGAAAAAAATTATGGATAAAAAGCATATTGAAATAAATAATAGTAACTATAGAACACATTAAAAAAATTTTCTTGTCGATTAAATAAGATTTCTCAGAAAAAACTCGTTTTTCTGATGAATTAAATGAATAAGAGCGTGTGGTATTCACGGGAGCTATGGGCTTAACAACACCACAACTTTGTCAAAAATCACTTTCACGATTTAATTTTTTTTTTGTTTTATTCCTGAGGAAGTTTATCAAAACCCTTGTGAAAATTGCGTGTCAAAATAATTCCGTTTCGATACAGTTAATTTTTTTCGATTGTCAGTTCGGTGACTTTTTCTGCGATTTCGGCAGCCATATGTATTATTTTTCATAAACAGAATTGAAATAATTATAAACAAGCAGAAACTATACATACATGATGGTATAATTACTAACTGTTTTATCATCTGTTAAAATTTTTCTTTAGTTCGACCTACAGAGGGGATAATACTACTCGCGGGAAAATTCAAATTAAAAACGAATAATTTTTGTTATGATCTAAATATTTTATGTATGACATGAGCGCTTAAGGCATGCTCATTTGGATTTTCCAAACTTTTAATTTTTTTTCTCGTTACGATATAATCTTATAGACCAAAAAAAATAAGTTTCTGAAAGTTTCAGTTCAAAATTTAAATTTTGAAAGGTCGCTCATAATTTTTTTCAATTTATTAGTGCATTAGTTTAGATTTTTTCGAGCGACCTTTTACTATTCAAATTAAAATTCTATCCTTTGGTGAGGGCTCTTAAAACATCAAAAACTAACATTTTTTCACTCGACTCAAAAAAAAAAAAATAGTCGGTTTTTTTGCGCCACCCTAATATACATATATAAAATTACTCAATAATAACAGGCAACAATAAAGGTACTAAAATTACGATAACTCAAATAGCGACAGCAGCGACACAAACGTCGCATGATTTATTTCAAAACGAGATTTGTTGGCTATTAACAAATCTTATTTGAATGAAATAGATGGGCGAATTCAATCAAATTAACCAAAACAAAGTAGTATTTAGTTCAAAATAATCCAAATTTAAATGAAACAAATTTGTTTATATTAAATATGTATTTTTAAGTTATTTTAAATAAATCTACGAATTTAAATCAAACAAAATGCTTTCTCAGTGGAGTTAGATAGCTATTTGGGATACTAAATCTATTTGGCAAAAAACCAAGTCTATTAGAAAAAAAAATAATTTAAATAATGGAATTTTCTCGAATTTTCAATTAACAAACCCTTTTGGATTGATTTATAGGATAAAGTTTTAGTTTTTCTTTCAATAATTATTTTAATTCTATTACACTACACGGTCAGAAATTTATGATAATAAATTTATGATAATTTCACTATTCTTGACATCGATGTTATAGATTAAAACCGAAGACCAACTTCCATGCCTTAATGATAACTATTATCTTCCTAGAATTATATTCATTGTTATCTGGGATAGCTAACAATATTTTAGTGCAACAAAGATTGTACCGTTTCTCACGTCAGTGCGACGTAAAAAAAGAGGGGATCGGCTGTAAATGTAAAACAGGAAGTATTTACATTGTAAGTAATTGAAAATTTCAGAAATATGTAATATTTTCAATTCAAGATAGTTACTATTACTGTGTCGTATTACAGTAATGATACACTAGAAGAAAGTTTCTTTAGAAATTACCGTTAAAATTACGGTAATCGTAAGACGGATAGCACAAACTAATTATTTAATGGTAATAAAGATCATTTAAAAATTTTTTTCAACAAATTTTACCTTAGTTTACCAAAAAATAAATGAATTTTTTCGTAATTTTTATTTCAAAAATGGTAATAAATAAAAGGCTCGTATTATGTCCCATAATTACAGTGAATTTAGTTGTAATTTTTAAAGAAAATTTCTATCTGTGTATATACATGGAAAAAACATTTAACTGGTTTCCATGTCGGATGGAACCTAGTTCTATCTACAGTGAAAAAATGTACAGATGGTAACTACTTCTATGTAGATTGTAGTGGGGATAATCTTCGTTTAACTCAGTTCAATCCGAGATGGGAGCTCAAACAGTTCGAAAAAGTATAAAAGCTGTGTTTTTGAGCTTGAAAAGCTCAAAACTTCGGAATAAATAATTTCTCAAGCGTTCCGAATTCGTTCATAGCGGGTAGTTCCCGGGATGGCCTGTAGGGCCAACCGTTTTCCAGATTTTTTTTTAATAATACATTTAGGAAACTTACCTCCAACCATTGTTCAACTGGATAACTGGAGATATTGGTAAGTCTGTGTTATTTCTGAAAATAGGAATAATTGCTCAGGATTAGAGGAAGGACTATACAGGTTAAAGTAAGGGAAAGAGTTTGAGGGAGAGAGATACAAATAGTATATTTTTTACTGTAAGAAACATAAAGTTTTGAGAGCACTTTACTCTGTTTAATAATATCCATTGGCATTGCAAAGCACAAGCTAGTATCAAAATACAGTTCTCGGTAACTGGCATACAATAGTTTTTACATAGAGTATAATGAAAAAAAGTCTTTTGTTGAGAAAGCGGATGAGGTTTAAAAAGATTTTTCAGCGATCCTCTATTCTTACAAAAAACCTATCGAACATCCGATAAGTAGTTTTGTACTTTGATCGTGTTTTTCTGATGTACCGTTAGAACAAGAAAAAGGAAGAAAGAAAAACAATAAAAAAGACGTTATTTTAGCTATTCTGAGAATTTGAGTTTTCAATAAATCGATATTTGTAGGTCATATACGTATATGTGGTGTTTCTGACTATTTTTTAAATTATTTTCAAGGAGGGTTGTAATTTCTCTGTGTTCATTAGTTGTTTAAAGCCGTCCCTAAAATAAAAATACATGAAAATTTGAAGTTAGTCAATAGTCGAAACTCGAAAAAAACGGGACACGATTCATCATTAGTTATAATTAAGGCGCGCGCGGCGCGCTATTCAAATTATTAGTTTAAACATACATTATATAAAAATTCAAATTATTTTATCAAGCTAATTCATTAACTTTCTAAGAGAAAAAAATTTTCTCTTGTTTTCGAATTACTCAGTTATCAGAAAGTTTACTTGGAAGAAAAATAATGAATAAAAAAATTTTCTTAATTGATTGTTTTTTGTTTAGTTATGTATTATCGAGTTAAGTTCTTTTTGAATCGATAACTTTAAAAGAGTTATAAAGATAAAAATCCCTCTACATTGAATTAACGAGAATTGGAAAATTGCTACTTAGGCTTCAGCGCCACCTGTCATAACCTTGCCACTTATTTTACAAAGTTAGTAATGGTAATCATTTATAAACTAATCAAATATTTGCAGTTTAAGAAACATTCGAAATTCAACAACGATCTTTAAATTGTAACGATTGATAAACACTGATTCTAGTATAGTCCATGGCAAAAATTTTCTGATGTCATTACTACATTAGTTATTACATAATTTTGTGTAAAATCAATACAGTTTTTGTGTTAGGTACGGTCGACAGAAAATTTGTATTGAAATTCAACAACAAAGTAACACACTTTATGGTATTTTACCACAAAAAATTATGAACACAGATCGTATTCAACACAAATACACAATATTTTCTACTGTCTGTACAGTACAAAGTAGTGTTTTAGAAGAGAATGAAGTTAAAGTGCTTGGGACAGTAAAGAGCGCTGTACGTAAACTACTGGTTCTCTAGTAGAAATAATCAAGTTTTCACTCGATTTAACCCAGTAACTGGCCAGCGATATTGAGTAAGAACTAGAAATCGCGCCACCTACAACTAAGTCGTAAACATTGGTATAGAAATTAATATTTATTTATTTATAGATTTTTTATCAATCGTTGATTTACGTTAGATTTAATTGTTAAATTTAATAAATCAATCTTTTCATATTCCTGATCGATTGAGAATTTTTATTACCTCAAAACCTTCAATTCAAAATTGAGAGGTTTTTCAAAGCCACCATGTTTTAATGAATCTCTTGTGAAACTGGCCAGTTACTTGACAGAAACTCGATATTATACTGGCCAGTTTCTGGCTAAAGTCTAGTTAAACTGGCTGGTTACTGGCCAAAAACTCTATTTCATTTCTACTAGGGCTACTGTCTGCACATAACTGAGTCGTGCGCTGGCACTAATCAATTGTGTCTCATCCAGTACTCTCGAGTCTATATGAACATTTTTCTCATGTTTGTACGAAACATTAATCATTTCTGTTTTATTATCTCCGTATATTTATAGTCATATCAGGCTGCGTGAAAAGAAAAAATTATGTATGGGAATAATCAAGCCTTATTAGGAAATTTTTTCACGGGGGTTTATTATTGTTTTGATAGTCACTAAGACTTGAAACACTAGTCAAAATAAAAATATTAACACCCTTATGTCATAAGTGCAAAGATAATAAACGTATTTTTAAATATGTATACATAAAAAAAATCCGAAAAAATAATTATATATATAAAAATATCTTCCATTTTTTTATTTTTTCAAAAGTTTTATCTATAATTGACGCTAAAAATTTTTATTATTTTTTACTCTTCTGCGATTGTTAAGGTCATCTTGACATCCTAAAAAATTTTCAGATTGACATAAAGAAAAATAAGCCAAGATAAAAAGATATTTTCTGTTCAAATGAGCAGAAAAAATAGAAAACGAAAAAATCCCACTCTAAAAATTTTTGAAGTTTTGCGCACAATGTCGAAATTTTATATGAATAAAAAAAAAAAAAGTTTGAAAAATCCAAAAGTGCACGATTCATAATCCTCATTTAATTATAAAATATTAATAAAATAAAGAATGTGAAAAAAATATATAAAACAGGTAAATTAACACGATAATGCGCAAGCGCCTCTAATGGGATAAATGTACACAATATATATAGATATACAGTCTTCTGGGTTTTGTTTTATTTTATTAATTGTACATAAACGACACTGAATGACCTGGCCATTTGCATTCGCTGACCTACAATTCTTTCAACGAATTTAAAAAAAAAATTTAACTCAATTAATGCATTTTTTCGCAAGTTACAGTGTTTTTAGAGTTTCATACATGACGGACAGAAAAATTTTTTTGACCTATTTTGACGTTTTTTTCCGTTTCTATTGCACTAAATCAATTTTTTAAGAGTGTCAAATTAATCTCCATTAAATCATCTTGACAATAACATGCAAAGTATCTTGATTCCGTGAACTACCAAGATAATAATAATAAAAACCTCGAAAAAATCGTTGAGTATGGATCTGTATCATTTTTTTCCAAATAGCAGTCAACTTTTGAAAAAAAATGTCACCATAAGTTAATTTTTGACAAAGTTATGTATGTTCAAGTATTAGAAAGGCTTTTTTTTTTTTCAACAAAAAGTGATTTTTTTAACTTTCCGCAAATAAAATTAATAATTTTCCACTAAAGGGAAGTTATTGATTTCGGTCCGATTTTCGAAAGTCGAGTTTTCATCGGATCAGATATGTTTTGAGGTCCCTGGAAGTCGTTCTGACTATTCCCGTCGAGGTGTCCAGCCGCGCGCGCGCGCGCGCTGTGTGTGTGTGTGTGTGTGTGTGTGTGTGTGTGTGTGTGAATAAATTTTTGTCGTACGGTTTCTCAAAAACGAATCAACTGATTGAATTCTACGACACGTCATTCAAAAGGGTTTATCAAAATTTAGATCTGATTAGATTTGAGAGTTAATCCATCGAGCCATTCCGAAGAAATTAAAAAAAACAAAAAAAAAAATTTGAATTTCTGATTCTTTAAAATAACTTTGGAGCATGCAGAAAAATCATAATAAAACCATGTATACATTTTTTGTGCTTAAAAAACTGCGTCGAACACGTTTTTGAAAATGAAAATCGAATGACGCATTCAAAAGTTATAGTATTTTAAAAATTCGCAAAATTTTGTTTTTCGGTATTTTTTTAAGATGTCTTCGAGAATTCTCCACCAATCAATATAAACCTGCCCGTTTTCTTTTTGTGCTTTAAAAACTGCGTCGAACGTTTTTTTAAAAAAGAAAATCGAACCACGCATTCAAAAGTTACAGTTGTTCAATAAATATATTTTGAGTTCGAAGAGCTCAAAATGTAAAAAACGGTGCTTTGAGCTTGAAAAGCTCAAATATTAATAGAAAAACACATTTTAAAGCGCTTCAAATTCAAACTTTGTGAAAAGTTCTAGGGTTGTCCTGCGCAGTCAACCGGTTTCCATATTTTTTTCATCGGGTAATTTAAAAAAAATTTTTAGCGTAATCAAAAGGGGTCGGGCGCAAAAGTGGTCGATTTGGCGTGTAATGCACCATTAATAGATGATTAGTCTACACGGAAAAGAAAATTAGGAAAATGGTTGACCCTAACGGCCATCCCTGCAACGTCCCGCTAATTTCATACTTAAGGTAGTTCCAGCATGAAATCACATTTCAACAGATTCGGCTGAAATTTTTTTTACGGGTTCAGAATATCTTTATTTATAAATTCCTGAAATTTCATAATTTTTGACCGTTTAGATCGCGAGATAGTTAAAGTCAAAGTTGGCGATTTTGAGGGTCATGTTCCATCTAAAGCATGTAAAATGTCCGGTCTCTCCAACTATTTTTTATTATATTAAAAAATTCTCTCGACAGACTTGGAAAAAAAATTAGGAGAGTGTTGAAAAATGTTTTTAGAATAAGTTAAAAAAATAAAAATAGCACCTTACCGTTTCGTTATCGAGATATAATAATTTTAAAAAATAAATTTCGATCCATTTCTAACCTGCTCACTTAACAACTTATAATGATTTGGCAACGCTCCCTGAAATAGTGTAGCATAAAAAGCGGGAAATTCAAATCTTTCACGGTTTTCAAGAGCAACGTTGCCAGATCACTAGACTAACAACATGTGATTGTATGTGTGAACGTCTGTGTGCCGTGGCTTTTAAATTTTTGTCCATAGTAAATGCTCTGACTATACTATACACGCTGGAACTACGTTAAGCGCTCGAAATTGCACATATTATGTTTTTGAGCTCTTTGAGCTCAAAAATATGATGTTTGTGTCATTTTGGGCTCTCCGAGTTCAAAGTGATAGCTGTTTTATGCTTTTGAGCTCTTCAAGCTCAAAAGTCTGAAAGAAATTTAATAAAACGCTATTTTTTGAATTTTCAAACCACAATAACTTTTCAATGAATGAACCGATTTTTACACGGTTGGTGGCATTCGACGCAGTTTTTTAGAATTTTTAAGTTTAAATTGATTAACGAGATGAACAAATATTTGTCGTACAAAACATATATAAAATAAAATATAAAAATTGTAAAAGCGCACCATAAAAAAATATTGTAATAATAACAAAAAATAGCTTTCCGGATTACAGATATTTGTATTACATACGTAACGTATTATTTAAAAAGGAAATAATTAATTTATACTGAATTTATATGGGTAACATTCAATTTTATAGGATTGTGTGTAATTGTATATATATGAATACAATGCAGTCCATGAGTTAAGATACATTCTCTTTTTTCTACTATGAAGAAAAATAAATTATTCTAGTTAATAAAAAAAGGATGCGTATTATTTATTTACGTTAATAATTACTACTATTTAATTACAATCAGTATAATTTACAATTTTTTTAATTCAAATTATTTACACAAATAGTATTATATCATGTTTTATTTTATTTATTTAACAATGCACGTTCCCCTTTGTTAGTGTAAGATAAACAATTGACTAGATTATTTAAATAATATTATTTTATAATAACATTTATAATTATCTTAACAACTATAAAGTATTAATTAAACAAATTGCAAATTGATGTTGATCTGACAACAAAATTTGGACTTTAAATTGACAGACTTTCTTCTTGAGAAAAAAAAAAAAAAGCTATTTCTTTGAAAAGTAACCATACCTGAACCGATTTTAACATTTGAGTATAGAACTAATTACAATGCCAGTAGTTAAGAAATGTCAGAAACAATCACAATTAAAAAATAATAAAAAAAAAAATAATGAAGCTCAGTTCTAAACTAAAATATCAAAATTGATTCAGCTACACTTTCCAAGCAAGCTATTTTTTTCTTCACCTCTAGGACTAAATTTTAGTTATTGAGATAACTATAAAAAATTTCTAGATAATTAAATTTCAAAAAATAATTTTTACATTGATGAATTGCATGAATTAAAAATAAATTTAAGTAGATCTTGTGGCACGAACCATGTCACCAAGTAACCTTTCAACACTGACTTCACCAACTGTTGGTTTGAATAAAAGTTCTTCTAACGTTCCCCGACAAAGTGCACGCACAGGGGATAATAATAACAGCAAACGACCAACCCTACCGGCGCCTCGCTCTCCCAAAACTGTTACCGTCTGTTCCTGAAGAGTCAATACCCTAGCTGCGTCACCAAGTCCTCGAGATTCTGCCAATAATTTAATTTATTAAAAATGATTATTTCCTATAATTTCATAGAACAATTTAATGTAAGATACATATAGTGAACAACCCACCTCCTTTAAAGAGAGCTATTGCTTTCAAGCATGCATACTCTGAATGATCAACGCGTAAAATTGTAAAACGCGTTAATAATTCACGAAGTCGTCTTAATTCATCTGCAAGAATTTGCTTTCTCTCTGTTGGAAGAATCAATGGTACTAATATTGATTCGTCGATGGAAAAATTCCACTGTGCAGCTGTAAGAACGAATAATTCGCTCCACGATTCTTCTAATAAAATTGCTTGATCCCTATATGATAACTAAAATTTTTAGTTGTAATAAATTAAGAATAATTTTTTTAAAGGTTGGCCTTAAATAATAATTATGATTGTTACAATACAACGTTAACTTACTTCTAAAAAAGACGGAATACTTCTTGCCCATTTTACAGCTAAAAAAAGTAATCTTGCTGCTGATTCATAAACATTTTCTGTCAACAACAATGACTGATTAGAAATTCCATAGTCCGATAATGATGGATTCGATATTGAAGGTGGTATTGTAGGTACATTCATATGGTCTATAATCAAAATTACACATTGTATATTAGTTTAAATTATTTTTTATAAACAATTTATAACAATTAAATGTAGTTTCTTTTAATTTAAAAGATTTGAAATGGTGATTCTTATTTGAAGTCTAATAAAAAATGTCTGATTTATTTTTCAGTTCACTTTATTACTCAATTGGCAATTACTGCTTGAGCATGTGTTAAAAAAAAAATTTTTTTATCATTCCCTCAGTATTTAGCCCTATTTCCGCAATAGTAAGTCATTTTACCTTCAAGATACTTATCGATCTTACTCCCTCATAAAATTTTAACTTATAATGTCCGATTGCGTTTATATCACGAATAATCATTAGATAATGACTTCCTCTTTAGAATATTTTATTATACTCTTAAACAAAAAATTTATAACATGACATAGATTTTGAAGAAAAAATTTTATCATTGATTTAAAAAGAAATCTTTCGAAATAATTTTATCATTTTTATTTTAATTTATATAAACTCTTTTAAAAACTTACAATTTTACACCTACTAAAAATTTTTTCTCGACTTGAGTAAATTTTTCTCGGTTCTTTATAGAACTTTTCTGCTTGATGCAAAACAATAAATTTCTTCAAAATAATTTTACTAGTTCAATAACTTCATTAAAGTAGAATAATTTTATGATTAACTTTAAATTTATACCTTTTTGTTCGCATCTTTGAACGACAGTTCTCGCTTCTTCTGAACTTGTAACTTCGTCTTCCTTAGCAGCAGCCACAGTTAAAGGTTCTGCAATAGGTCGTGGCAAAAAGTGTGCTATTCAATGTGAAATATACGTATTTTTTACACAACTATTGAGAGCTAGTTTTTTTTTTTCATTTGAAAGTAAAAAAAAAACAAAACAAGAAAAAGAAGAAGAAATGTAGTAACTTACCGACACCGGGACTAAAAGTTGGTACACTAGGCTTGAACGGAAAGAGCGTTGGATATAAAAGCGGATGGTAGGGGTTGCTTGCAGTGTGATAGACATGAGAGATTCCTGGATAGATCGCCGAGGGTACTCTTCTCGCGGCGGAAACCAACGACGATGTACTTCTCGGTGCTCTTTCATGTTGTACAGCTGAAAATGACACTTAAATTTTTCTCTCACCCACAAATCACGTTTTTAAATCTACATGAGTAACGTTCTTATCTAAACTCCATTCGATGCAATATTTGCCATATACGTAGATTTTATGACATCCTTTTCGAAATATTTTTTTATTTTAAAAAATTTTTAACTTCTTATTAACCGGTAAACTAATGAATTACATAATCTAACGAAACTCTATTACATAAAAAAAAGTGTCTAATATCGCAAACTCAGAAAAAATTAGTTGATTTGTTCAAAATAAGGTAAAGTACCCAGTAGTTGAACAAGTTTCAAAGTAAAACGTATTTGACCCTACTTTTAATATATATAGATGTAATTATTAGTTCATCGAGTAATTTTCATGAAAATATAAACAATTTTGAATTGATTGAAACACAAAATAACAAAGATAATTTAATATTTATATTTTGACAAAGTTTTTAAGATAGACTATGAAAGGAGTAGTATATATAGTTAAACAATAAATTCTGATAAGCCGCAGTAGTTGAACTAATAAAATATATGGCAATAGGCACACCAAAAATTTTCAATGCTTTATTGAAACATCAAAAGAATTATAACATATTATTGAATAATATTAAAAATAATACTATGAATATTTAATATGTTCATTTAAAAATGAGAAATATTTGTATTTAATTTTTTAATTCCATTTTTTATGAATGACGAAGCAAATTTTCAATTATAAATCAAAAAAACTCAATTCGCAAAACGTTCAATAATTTTTAACTACATCAATTTTTCAGCTATAAAACTTATTTAATTTGCAGTAATTAATACAAATCACAATACTGATAAAACTAGTCTATAAACCTATTAGAGATTAGAGTGCTGTTAAAAATATACAGCCCCAGTTTGTTCAAGTTCTGGGTACCGCTTTGAAAATTTGGAGGTATAGTTAGACGCTAAAATTTAATATGAAAATTATAGTTATGTCTTTGTAAAAAATATCTATTATTTAAACAAGACTATTTTATTGGGTGGTACAATTTTTTTTACTTAAAATGATGATATGCCGTTTTTTTTACTGATTGTTCGGTTTACGGTTTAGTACACTTTTCATGAAAAAATAGCATCTATCGGCTATTCTCGAAATGTCAATTTTTAAGTTAAAACAAAAATGTAATTGTTTTGATTTATAATTAAAAAAACTTACAGAAATCAATTATTGTATCATTTAATAATTATAACATGTGCATATTACTCATAATAAATATACGGATTTTGTATTACAACAATTCGAAAAGTCTGTTCAAAAGTACTGGGTACTTTACTTTAGTTTAATGAAAAAAATAATTTTTATTATTAAAAAATTATGAAAAAAAATTTTTATCATTTAGAATTATACATTTTTTATATATTTATAAAGATTTTGTAAAAGCTTTCAAATCAAAAAGTCTTGGATTTGTTTGCCTTCGAATAAGGTGAAACCTCCAACCATTGATACTCTATATTAATAAAAATTTTTTTTTATAAATCAATGATCTAAAAAAAATCAACGATATTAGATATTTATAATTGCAATACAATAATTTTTAATTTTTAAATAATGGATGTCTATAGTGGGTCATTTCATTTTGTCAGGTTATCAAGGCGTATTCCGGTGATTAACTTTATCAGTTCGAAATTAATTATTAAATTTAAAAAACTATCATCAAAAACTAGAAGACTAATTTATCTAATAATGTTTCAAAAAATGTATGAATTTTGATTCTAGGTGTGTTGAAAAAATTTTAGTCCTTGCCATGTCAACAATTGATGCTTCTATTTTACATTTTCGATTAAAATCAACGTGTTCAATTAGTTGAACAATATTGTTCCGCAACTAAGCAAGTTCTATAATCCGAGTACAATCATCGATTTTACAAATGTTTAATAAAGAAAAATTATCTACTTTATAAGAACTCAAAAAAGTCATAGGTTATTTTACGTTATTAGTTTTAATATTTTTTTTCCAAGCTTGAAAAACCTACAAACGTATGGAAAAAATTATTTTTAAGCTCACCAAGTTTTTAAAATGAAAAATAAATTAAAAAAATATATATAAAACTCGAATTAATACTTGAAATATTTTTCAATTGCCGTTTTATAAATAAAGATATTTTTTCAGTAAATATAAATAAACTTAAAAAAAAATGAGAAAGTAGTTGTTTCAAGAATTATGAATGTTTGTAATGACATCGTACATTAAGTAATAGAATCTGTAGAGTCCCTACTATCCCATTAATTGATATCTCGGATACAATCAAGTGTTTAGATTATCACCCTTACGGACCAAGTGAAGAGACTAAGGATATTTACAAAGCACTGTGAACGTCAGCATGCTCGTGACACTCTATCAAGTGAGTTTGAAATCATCTATGACTCAAGTTTCATGTAGAAAAAGCTTTGTTGTTCTCTTTTCTATTATACATTTGTCAATATATGTATTTTTTTTTCGCTAAGTGCTCTGCGCTTCTGGTTTGTTGTTTGCCTTTCGGTGCGATGTATTCCAATGTAAATATAATGTCTATTTGAGTGTTACGAAAATTAAAAATAGACCACTTTTGATCGTAGCATAACTTGGTAATAATGAATTTATATAACAAGAAATTATGTTCTTAACCCGATAGATAACAAAAATAATGGTGATTATTCATTTAAAAATGATTGAAAATTAGTTATTTTAAAACTTTCAGTAATAATAAGTGATAAAAAATTTATAGCGTTTTAATTCAAAGAAATCAATAGTAAACGAATAGTCTTTTTTTCACTCAGTTTTGATGTGTAATTTCATTATTGTTTTGTTTAAAACTTCTAAGCACAAAATAACAATAACAATTGAAATAATATGTTTAAAGATAAACTATTTTTCATTCAAAATAAAAATGCATAACACAGACAATTGTCACATATCTTACGTACGATTAACTGATTTGAATGAGGCTTGCGACATTTGACGATAATTTTTTTTTTTTAATTAGAGGAACAATTTAAACTGAGGAACAAAATATTTTTTCAAAATATAAATAGAATTATTCTAATATTTTACTTTTAGATTAAAGTAACTAGGTTTAAAAATTCACTTTGAAATTGGAAAATTAAACTTCATTATCTTAACAAGATGCTACTTAAATTCAATTTTGTGAACATAAAAATAAAATACTTTCAGTAAAACATATCACTAAGATATTTTCAATTACGATCAAAACCAAAAATTATATCAAGGCTCGTAAAGCAGCAAAACTTATTTTACATGTAACATTAAGCATGTATGGATAACAGAAAGACTCTAATTAAACTTAAATTTATTTAATCACCTGTAATTTGAAACATACCATCTCGTTTCATGTTCACTTCAAGACATTTAGCAAATCTACAAGCTTGGCATTGATTTCTTCTTGAGACATCAACAATACATTGACCGTTTTCTTTGCAAACATAATCTAAATTTCTGTAATGTAATACAAAAGCATATTTTTTACTATAACCATATTAATGTCAACAGTTAAACAATTAATGTTATAAATATTTATTAGAGAATAAATTAAATTTTCTTAATTATATTGAATAGTTGCATATTTTATTCTTTCCAAATAAATAGTTCAATATCAACTTTATTTAATGTAACCATAAAATTAAAATATAAATTAAAAAAAAATATGTTTAATACCTCCCGTACAAAAAAAATTTTGGTTCCC
>CAJNRD030001123.1:13532829-13546084 GCA_905319865.3 Cotesia congregata
TTTATTTCAAATTCATCTGGAATTCCAGATGAAATTCATTATGAAATTCATATTTGTTTCACAATCTGAAGTTCATCCGGAAATTCATCCGGAACCAAAATTTTTTTTGTACGGGTTCTAAAATAATGCACAAATTATTATGTAGAGCTCTAAAATGTCAGAGAAAAATATATTTATGTAAAAAATATAATCGAAATTTTCTTTATGTAACTTATTAGCATTAAATGTTTCTATAAAAATTATAATTACCTGGCATACCTGCGAATTGACCGTTTAAAAAAGCCTCGACAACCATCACAGCTTGACACACCATAATGTTTTCCCGACGCTTTGTCTCCACAAACTTTGCAAAGTGCCGAGTCCCTGTTATGCTCTTCCATCACTCCTCAATCTGTGAATATATAGGTTGATATCGATTTTGTATATATTAAATAAAAATTAAATTCAAGTTTAAGAATACCAAAAATAAAAAAAAAAATACATTGTTTCTTTTTTTACATAAAATGAAAGGAAAAAAAAAAAGTAGAGGAAGTAAAAGCAAGAGTTTCATAAAAGTTCGCTGTACTGTAGTTTTTGTTTTTAATTTTCATTAATTCCCGTAATTCAGTGAGTTCAATGATGTGATCCTTAAGGATTTAAATGAAGAGAAAAAGCATTTCCAATTACACTTTAATAAAAGTATTTTATTATTGATAAATCATTATGAATTTACGGAATATAAAACAAGTTTAATTAAAAAACAAAATTTTTTCGGCATTTGAAGACTAAAAAAAATTAATTCTAGGAAACTCATTGTTAACCCTGTCTTCCTTCTATATACGATCCAGGTAGTGAAAAAAATAAAAAACAATTTTATCACTTTTTAATTCAAAGTTTTCATAGTTTTTTTTCTTTTTCACATGCTATAGAATCCGTCTGCTCAATAGAATAAATTTATAATGTTACAATTGTATTCGTAGTTCTATAGACTAGTATACATAGTTACCATACAATCAAATTATACCATACCATAAGCTACTACTTGATTATTAACAAAGATAATCGCTTGTTCATATGCTTTGCTACACAATTGTTCAGTGAATATAAACATCGATTGGTCTATACGAATGTTGATCGATTCGCTTACAATTATTGTTATTAGATTCTAGTTTATTCCGATTGTCAGTGATGTGTCAAATTATTCTACGCTTTATTAAATATCATTAAATGTATAACCATCATTCTTTCTTGTCTATAGATAGACTTACAATGCAAAAAAGTGTAACAAATAAATAACCGTTCATATATTTATGGAAAAAAAAAAAAAATCATCGAAAGCCAACTAACAATAACGCTCGTGTAAAAAAAATTAATCTCATTACAAATTTCATTCTAGAATTAATATTTTAAAATAAATGTGGCTTTGTAATAAATTTACTAAAAATCCATTTTAACCTGAGTTGAAAAAAAAAAAAAAAAAAAAAGAACAATTGATTTAAGCTCATATAAATTCATTTTTTCAACTCGGGAATTTTCTTACAATAATGTATGAAAGTTAATGTTCTTTGCAGAAATAATATCATAAGGATGAGCTTTCTGTAGAAAAAAAAAAAAAAACATTTTCTACTATACTGAAAAAAAAAAATTAACTTGAATCAAGAGAAAAATTCTTAATCCAAGTAAAATTTACTTAAGTCAAGAAAAATTTCTTAGTTTAAAAATTTTTATATTCAAATAAAAAAAATGAAGTTCTTCAAATTTATTGACTTGATTCAAGTAAATTTTTTTTTTCCTGTGTAGGTTATTTTTACGTTTATTTTACTAATACTTCAATATTAATTTTACACTATTTTGGTAATAATCTCCATCAAACATTATGGATTGATTCCATTCATTGCCTAAATTTCCATCGTAAAATAAAACATAAATTATCTTTCCTTTCGACCAGAGAAAAAAAAATTACTGACATTTGACTCGCTGCTTTTTTTTTATCAATTTTTGTTCAAAATCATAACAAACATTTTCGTGATAAGATTTCCATCGTGATTCATATAAAAAATTGCTATTACGTTTTCGGCGAAAATGAACATAAAATCCATAAGTCTGGATAAAATTTTTTTTACGTTGGCCTATATGTCTTCATGTGTGTTAAACGCATATATTTTTTCCGAGGGGGAATTGCTATCGCATCATTTAAAATTAAAATTTTAATACGTACAGTAGATAAAGCTTGAAGTACAAATACTGTACAATCCATGCAACATTGTGAATTTTTACACGATTATCATGACCACAACGGCGCATGAAAACACGTTAAGTACATGATATATAACACTTGAAGGCTGATATATAGCCGCCCTTGAATCCTCTTTCCTCCAACCCGAAGTGACTTTTCTTTTACTTACACTCCCTAACTCACTCTTTCAACTTGATATCACTCTACTATTAAACTATTTGGACGACCCTCGCACGTGCACTCGCCCTCAAGGCGTTCCTGATATCCGTTCGCCCTCGCACGCGCTAATAAAAGCTCCCAGAAGGTCTTTTCCACCTGTAGTTTTCTCAAGCTCAATAATGCAAACACCGAACCAGTCTAAGGGGTAACTGCGGTGAAAGAGTACGTCGACTATCAACCACATAACACACCAACTGAAGTATTTATGTCTTTCAACTCGTAAAGCTGAAAGCAAAAAGGGTATAAACCCCCACTCGCAACAACTATCATCACTGCTGGTCATGAATGGCTCTTTTTTTCTTGCTATTTGCTACACCCCTTCTTGTATTCGTGTTCAGAAAACCCTTTCTTGTTTCGATTTTATGTGATTGGAGGACAGACCAATTAAAATTAAACTTTTAGCTACGTCTGCACATATACATGTTACCTTGCAAAGTAGCCTTGAAATTTTCAGCGTCTTTGTCTTTAAACTCAAGAAGCTTTAGTCTATTATTTTACGGTGTTGAGCTTTAAATACCAAATGAAGCGTTTAATGCATGAGTTTTCTAAGCTCAAAAATAAATTTTTAATACTAAAATAAATTGTGATTGTTACTAAATGATATCTCATGGCACGAACATATTATCTGATTAGATTGTTTGTTTGTTGCAGGAAAAAGAGTTTATAATTTATTAGAAATAACTTAATTCTGGGAATAGTTACCGTATCATGTTAAAAAGAAGACATGTTGACAATTTTTGAGAATATTATTTTTATAATGAGAAAACTAACCAATTTAAAAATAAATTAAAAGAATAATTCGTAAATTTAAACATTTGCATACTCTTACCCCGAGGCTATTTTCAGATGACATCACAGTGACAGCTCCGGAAAGTTATTATGGAGCGTCTTTAAATTGTCTTAAATTAGTCTTAAAAAAATCTTAAAAAAAAATTTAGACTATTTTAAGATGGGCTAACAGTGACAGAGCCCCGGAACATTAAAACGGAATGTCTTAAAAAAGTCTTAAAATTGTCAGATAATAATTTTTTAACAATTTTAAATTAAATTTAAAAACATTTTACTCAAAAATATTGCGGTTAGAAAGTCGTAAAATCATCTAAAAATTAATTTTCACAACAAATTCGAGAACAAAATTTTCAAAAATCTGCTCTCGGAATTTTTCTTTTGGCGTCTTAAAAGAGTCTTAAAATAGTCTTAGTTTGTGTCACGTTTAAGATCTTAAACGAACGACAATTTTAAGACAATTTTAAGACGATTATTTTTTACACGGGTAATCTTAATAAAAGAATTTAGAAAAAAAGAAAATCAATTAGTTAGTTTTTATTTTTAAATTGATATAATTTTAAGAACAAACTCAACAAATTTTATAAATAATTCAATTGCCAATTACTTGATCAAAGATTTTATGAAACGAACTTGAACAATCGAAAACACAAAATCCTCTGACTAACGCGAAATATTCTGCTGCCATATAAATAATAATTAAACTACCAACATAAGTTTAAATAAATAACAAAACATAAAATAATTAACAATTTCTTTCACAATAAATCTATTATTTAAATTTTTTTTTTGTTTATTTTTATATCTTTTGACATTAAGTCAATTTTGATTAATTGAAATTTAACAATCAACGACATTCACGAATTATAAAAAAATAAAAACAAAAATCAGCCAGTACTAAATTCAGCTAATCTATTTAAATTTGCTTCAGAAATTTAACATATTAAATCAACTATCGCCACCTAACTCATGAAAGGCTAAAATTCAGATAAAGATCTTACCGATGATTCTCGTTCCAAATTTTTTTTTAAATTATTGAGATTTTTTTTCTATTGAAAACAAAAATATAAAAAAATAATTTTTAGAAGATAGTCTAAATTTTTCCAACTTTTCTCCATACTTGTCAAAATTTTTCTTGAAAACGTTTTTAAGACGATATCTCTAGAATCCATCTCTAGAATCATGAATAATGGTCCTAAGTATGATAGTACGATATCTTTAGAACGAATTAACCAATTGAGATGAGCGACTCAGATTGGTTCGGCCGTTTGACATTGATACGCTTGTATCAACGAAAAACCATTTAATTTTTATTTATATAGATAGAAATAAATAAATAAGAAATGATTTAATTTATACAAAAAATATTTACATACCAAATACACTGATAAAAAAAATAACTCGATTTAAGAATTTTTCTCTTGAATCAAGTGTATTTTTCATTCAGTGCAGTTCTATCCATTCATTCAGAAATCAACACAACATTATATATATTATAATTTATAATAAATAAAATTCTCTTTTAAATAAAAATTATCATCATAAATATGTAACTAAAGTATGCAAAGAATTAATTTTTATTAATAAATAATATTCAACATAAAAATCTTGAAAGATTTAAACAGGTGTTAAATAATTATAAGGTAAGAGTAAATCCAGCAGGTGGGCATAAAAAGTCAACTAAGATACCGTCAACCCCTAAGTATGTATATGAAAAAACCCCCTGTATTTAAGGTTAAAGTAACCCCGACTACAATTATGTCGGCCGAATAATTTAACCCCGTTCGCGATGTCAATAAATACATACAACAAGTACGTGTGTATACTATAATTGTACATACGACGGGGCTGATACTCTGTGACATATGTTACGTTCGAGAAATCGAAACCCAGGGGTGTTGGATCGAGTGGAAAAGTCGAGGGTGAAACATGACGGCACGATAAAACAAATTATCCAACATAACAGTCAAACGTATTTTTTTCTCATTAAATCATACTTTAGTTATCGCTGTCTGTTATTTATTTATATCTATTTACTCTACAAATTATTTTAACTTATTTATTTCATTTTCATTTCATATCATGTAATGGTATTTAATTGCTTTTTAAATACTTGACTTCCATTTCTCTCTCTAATCTCACTGTTAATTAAATGCATGTTAATGATATGATACAATAACAGATAATCGGAGAGATATAAAAGATATCTTTCAATAATGAAAATAATAATGGTATTAGCAGGGATTTCCGTCGCACGAATTTTGATGAGCATTTTCGTCACGTTTGCTACATATTAAAAATAGGTTTAATGTTATTTCAATGACTTTTCGATAGTTTACAAACACAAGGTGTGTTGAAAAGAAAAAGCCCGCATAAAAAATCAAGTCATCTTTGTAGACACGACCCTTGGGATGTACTTATATGCTAATTTTTATTTTTTTCGATGTCACGTCACGTGGCCTTTTCACACTATTTTACTAATCGCTTAAAAATAAAAGTGAGCTGTAACCACAATATAATTATCTTTTTATGATCCAATGTCAATTCAAGTATATTATTTTGACGAGAGTTGTTCAATACTGAATTACATAATTTATTGTCGATGTCAATCATTTTCTTCCCCATATGACTTGTTTTTTCTAATATTAACCGAGAAAATATTGGTGTAAAGATAAATTTAATAAATTCATATTTACAGAAAAAAATAACAGTTTGTTTATATTCAAAATAAATTTTTAGATGTTCGCTAAACTAACAGTACATATAAGTTTTCTAATATAAGTTTTATTTGTTTTTATTAGAACCTTTCCTATGAAACCTAAACATATCCTTTCAATTTTTATTATTGTCTGCCTTATTCAACAATGGTTTATTGATTAGTATTTTTAATTTTTTATTGTTTTTCTGAAGAAAATAAAATGAATCAAAATAAAAAATTTTTAAATACCAAGTTTAGTTCAGCAATAGATTTTAAATTTGTTTCTTTTTCTATACGCAAGTATGTATAGTTTTAATACCAAACAAAAATATTTTTGATAAGATTTTCAAGCCTTTTTCGGTCAACCTATTAGTAGTTTCATTTTATTTAAGTATGGGAGTAAAAATTAAATATTTTTGGTAACCCGGACAACCTTTGTCCTTTCCGTGCAGATTTCTGTAATACCATCTCTACTTTGTAGTGACTGGAAATGTTGTAAGCGTCTGTTCTGATGTTAAATGTTAGTTAAATTGAAAATTAAGAGCAGCTTGGAAAAAAAATGAGGGTCTGAATCAAGCCAAGACTTGGATCCGGTAGTTTAAGAGGTAGAACATCCGACATGTGATCGTGAAGATCCGGGTTGAACTCTGTCTGTTACATAATGTCAATTTTAGAGTTTATTAAGTTAAAAAATTTGTTTCATTCTTTTTTTATAAAATTTTCGAAACAGCGGTTCAATTAATGAACGGTAAAAATAAAAAAAATAAAATTTGTTTTTCTAAAAACAATGGAACCACCCTTCTATGCGACCTTCTTTTTATTTGTACAGTAAACTTTATCCAGAATGTTTTTTTAACTCTTTGCTGACACAGTCCTAAATTATTAAAAATTTACTGCAAATAATTCGCATTGTATATACAAACACAACTTTAATTCACATTGTGAAAATAAGACAGATCTTTATTTTTTCAGTCTTCTATAGATCATGGAACAACCAGCCCGGTCAGTAAATTAATTCAAAAGTTATTGTTAATAAAAATTCAAATAAATTAGAGTTTATTCTTTCCGACGACTCGAAATCAAGTGAGCAGAATAAGAACGAAAAAAAAAAAAAAAAGTTCTTCGCGATCCTTATTTTGCTCAGACTATTCATTGATATTTTCACTTGAAGGTCTAGCAATTTTATTATTGTCGATTGATTTTACATTTAAAAATCTACAGTAGTACAAAAAATTAAGGAAAAACATGAATAGTAACTAACTTTTATGGAAAATAATTGATTTTCAGTAAAGAGTTAAAAATCTTATTTCTCTATAGAATTCTTATTTAATTTGAAGACTTCTCATAATTAGCTGTCATAAATAGAAACGTTTTAAATTTATTGAAATTCGTAGCCACAATGAGCTAATCTAATAAGCGATCAAAGCGTGTAAAAAATGTGCTTTTAATTCGATGCATGACAACAACATTCCGATTTATCTAGTGCATCAAAATTTTTAAAATATTTTATTTTATCGTTTCGCTCGAGTGAACGATATATATATGATATTATTTGCTCGACCTGTCTTTCATTTGAACTCCTTTCCTAAATTTCCGTTTATCTTAAAATTATAAATGTTATATATTACTCGCAACTTATGCTCGATTTGGACGTACACAAACGTAATGTATATATACGTCAGTGGTTGCGTGACAGTCAAACATATAATTGACTTTATTCTATGTAACATATGACTCAGAACGTTTCATCCTCTACTATGAATACTATATATGTTTTAATACAACTTTATAACATTTTTTACAAAAAATTTAAATGTTTCGAGGATATCTATAACATTAAAAAATTTTCTATTTGAATAAACTAATCTTAAGTCTTAATTCATGAAAATTTACAAGTTGAATGCTTGTCGGATGATTAATTAAAAGTTATGAACATTTAATCTGTTTAGCATAAAGTAATTTTTCATTACATGAATGCATGTTTGCATCCTGATAAAAATCAACGTAACATATGCAAACGATTGTTATATTATGACTTATTATGACATATGTGCTAGTACAATACAGTGATATTATAATAATGATTGGGGGACCATAATCCGAGACTATAATTATGTGGTTCGAACGGTGGAAAAGTGTTTTACAGGTGTGTAAATTTACAATACGTCAATCACAAACCGCATACGCGTGCGTTATGTTATATAGATCATGCTGCTATATGTTTAAAGTTAAATATATAATACTCCGATAAACTGTAGTTGGGTATTTTCATAAAATTTTATGATTCATATTTATTATAAAATTGATACCAATTGAACTTAAACTTTGATGGTTGATTTTTGAATAATAATTGTACTTTGGTTTGGAAATATTTTCATTGATAACTTCTTAAATGTTTTATCTAGAAGGCAAATCCACTCCGAAACCAAAAGCGTTATTTTAACACAGATCAAGTGTGTACTATGCTTTGACGCCATAAGCGAACTATAGAGTTTAACATACCATAAAATGTAGTTCATTTACGGCGTTAAACATGGAACACACGACATGTGTGTTAAAACAATACACTTAGGTTTTGCAGTGGAGTAATAAAGATAACCGGAATAGAAATGAAAAGTGTATGCGTCCGCTGATAGAAAACTATCTCGAGAAAATTTTATTTCTTTCAAAGAAATTGTTCTATTGCTTTGATAAGTATATCCAATCATTTTTTTTTAAAGTTTCTCTGAATTTTGTGAAAACGAGCTCAGCTATGAATAAGTTTAAAGTCATACTTAAAATAAAAAAATGACTTATTATTTTCGGGAGAAATAAAAATAGAAATAAGTAATTAATTTATACGTCAAGAGAAATAAAAAATCTGAAATCAAGAAAATCATATCAAAAAATTTCTTTGTCTTGAATCAAATAGTAAAATTCTTGAATCAAAAAAAATTTCTTGATTTAAATAAATTTAACTTAAAAATATTTTTCTAGGTTTCAGATTTTTTCTCTTGAATCAAGTTAATTTTTACATCAGTGTGTGATTTTCTTTCAGGAGCTTAAAAAAAATAAGTCACTATACTTTTTTTGAGCTTTTTGATCGTAAGCCCTATGGCGTTGGGTCTTAATAAAGGAAAAATATAAAAAAAAGAAATTAAATGAAGTAGACATTTCTGATCAACTTTAAAATAACCGGAAGAGGGAAACATTGTCTCTATTTTGGTGATTAACATCGGCAATTATATTCTATTATAATGCGATATATAATATGCGAATAGAAATATTTTTAAACTGTAGATAGCTTTTGACATCCATCGCGCATGATGCATGACTCCAGAAAGTTTTAAAGGAAAATTAATTTGTTGAACAACCATCAACTTGTTGATTCAGATTTTTCACAAATCCTTATAAGAAATGAAGGAATATTTTTTTTCTTGAATTTAGAAAAAGAAAAAAAATTCTAATTAAACAGTTTAATGTGATTGAAATTTTTGATAAAGTGTTCTGTTAATATTTGAAAATGAAAAAAAATATTGTTTAACAACTTGAGGAATGTTATGTTCATGTCTCGCATCAAATTTCAGGCAAAATTTTTTGATAAAATTACATAGTTCTTGATAGTGAGTTGAAAACTAAAATCTCCAATAACTTTTGAACCAATCAGTTTATTAAAAAAGTATAAGAATCTTTTTTTTTTAGAACGTTTGATTTCCTACAAAAATACTCTACCGATATGTCTTAATGATTTTTCGTTGGCGAGTTACAAAAATCAAAAGAAGAAAAAATAATTTTTCTCATGTTATTCTTTTGGAAAATCGAAAAGTGCAATGTCGAGCATCTTAACTTTAAAATTAAGAGCTCATCTTTTCACAGGCTCATTTTTATGTATAAACGAAACTTTTAAGCCTGTTACTAAAAAAAAAATTTTTTGTTTTTTTTTTTTAACCACCCTAATATATATATATATATATGTATATAATTGTACTGTACTTATATATTCACTTATAAGTACATTATATATAACTATATTAGTGTTCTGCAAAAAACGTACATTTGAATATATATTATTGTGGAATTAAACTTAAACAATTGTACGATTTTGTTCTTCATCTATTTATCACTACATCAATTATACCTATAACACAATATTTTTAACTATTACATATTAAGGCTATATACTCTAACAGAAAATTATCCAACAGCTTATGGTAAGTATTAATCGACAAGTTACAGTTGTTATATGGCATTTAGGTACTACATAATTCACCGAGCTTATTGGCCTAATAACAGTTAAAACTAAAGTTAATAGGTTTTAGCGTATAGTTCATAACTTATAATTATTGTTTTATCAATTAATAAAACTAATTTTGTTTTTCAATACTTATTACACTCTTCAATTTTTTAACTTAAAGATTTAGTTTATAACAACTACTCTGTAAAAAGTTTGCATAGTGATTTGCGGAGTGAATGCAAAGTGGATGATATTTAATTGATTTCATCCTACCCGGAGTGAATTCTTTGTTTGTTTTTATTGAGTAATAATAAAAAAATAATGATTATTGGTTTAAAAATGATAAAATACGCATTTCGAGGTTTTTACGTTTTTCCTAAATTTTGTATAGCAAATAAATTTTAATTTTTAAAAAAAATTTGCTATAAAATTTTTTTATAATTTTTACAAGTTGCGTTTTTCTTTTTTGATAAATTCTCTCTATCATAATTTATTTAAGAAATCCTAAAAATTGTCATGTTATATAATTCCATCAACATTACAGTTAATAATAAATTGTTAATAATAATTCATTATTTTTTACTTTTTACGGTAGAATTGATAAGTTCTCACAAGACTTGAAAAATAATCTCTATGAAAATTTGGATTTTTCAAAAAGGTTAGATTTTTTGGAAAAAAATATTTGATAATTACAAATTCAAATTTTGGATAAATTGTATGGAATATTTTTTAATAGTTTGCCTTATGAAATTTGTTTCAGTTAATTAAGATTTATTTTAGTATAAAAACTCCGTACTCCGATTTTCTATAGGATTAAAATCCATACTCACTCCGAATTCACTCCTTATTTTTTAAATTATATGAGTAATTAAGACTAACTTTATACTTGAAACTTTGTAAGATAACTCGGGGCACAATTTCAAAGACAAAAAATAAAATATTCTCTAAAATATTGAAGAACTGTCAAAAAACACAAGGACTAATGTTTAAAATTTTTAGTTGCAAAAGAATTCTTCTTTAAGTTTATTTAAAGAAATTTCTTAATCGATAATATCTTAGTTTAAGTAATTAAATTTTTTATCAATTTGTGAATATTAAACATATGTTTCCTTAAAGGAATATTCCAGGATAAATAATAAATAATAAAAAATAATTATTAATATTATCGATGAATAATAATGAAAGTGAGATAAAAAGATGATGGCATTGAAAATATTTATTAAGATCAATTTATTTAGACAATGTTATTTGAATAAATTAAATAAAATCAAATTTTAAAAAATATGAGTGTTTCTCGTTTGAAAAAAAAAAAAAAAAAATTTCAAACCATTATCATTACTAATCTTAATCGTATATTAACAATCCCCACATCTATAATTATTTCTTATTTTTTAATTAACAGTGCAAGCAATTAAAAATAACAATTATAAGAACGAAAAAATAACTTACTTGAATATTTAGAATCTGAATTATTTCTACCTGAACTATATAGCACACAAAAAAAGTTATTGTAGAAATGAAAAATCCCGCACAACTCAATAGATCAACTAATTCACAAAAACTTATGTAGTGATCTATGATTCGTAATTTTGAGCTTCCGTCATAGAGATCTGGAAGGTGATCTTGATGTGATCATTGAAACCAAGGGTTGTATGTCATTTCCATCCATTGGCTAGAATTCATCAGAACTTTCGCTTACGGAGTGAAAGAGCGAGAATTTTGATTGGCCATTGGGCGGAGCGTCAAAAGCACCCTCTTAGAGAGCTCGCATTGGCGATCGCGCTCCCCTCTCGGATATCGATAGGGGTTGAAATGGTATAAGCATGTCTTGACTGACGGACAAGCTATCTCAGAACCACCCAAGTCAACTTGATATCATTTTGCGTGTCAATAACCACCACTACCTATTCATCTTTCAGTTTATTTTTTTTTTCTTTTTCTGAGAACAAATTATACCGTATATTTAATAAACACATTTTGTTGATCTATAATTTCAAACATGTTTCAATGATTTATTTATTATTCTACCAGGATCATTAACGTGATTTTATTAATATTTAATACTGGGATCTTTTCATTATTAATTGAAGAACAATGATTATTAATAGAAAATTTTATTAAAAAATAAAAATTTTGTTTCGAGTATATGTCTGACAGAAAATTGCCTCACTCCTATTAAGTAAATTTTTTAAGTTAATAGCTAAAAAACCAATGGAATTTTAATTTTTTAAGTAAAAAATTAACTTCAAACGGTTAAGTCTGAATACATGATATATGTTTTTGATTTCAATTGATTGTCAACTTTAAGTTTTTTTACTCTTATATAAAACAATTATCAATCTTAAATAAAAAAATTGTGGAAAACGGTTGTCTCTAAAGACATCCCTGCAACTTCTCGCCAATTCCATACCTAAACGGTTGTAATTGCACTTATGACATTTCTGAGCTCTTCGAGCTCAAAAATACAATTTGTGTGTTATTTTGAGTTCTCCGAGCTCAAGAAACAGCTTTTGTATGCTTTTGAGCTCTTTGAGCTCAAAAGGCTGATAAAAGTTTAATGAAACAGTATTTTTTGAATTTTCAAACTGCAATAATTTCTAAATAAATGAATCAATTTTCACGTGGTTGGCAGTATTCCACGCATTCTTTCAGAATCTATGATATACTTTTGAACACAAACTGATTAAACCGAAAATATTAGAGAAATTTGAAAAATTTACTTTCTCCGAATTTTTTCGACAACGATAACTCACGAACCAATCAACTAATTTGTACGTTCTTGGTGGCGATCGACGTGATTTTTTGGGCTTTAATAATTATTTTATTTCGTCAAAAATGATCCAAAAAGAAATCTCGAAGTTATGTGAAAAAACACTTTTTTCGAAATGTTTCGTTTTCGATAACTCTCGAACGATTCAACCGATTTTGATGGGACTGGTGGCAATCGACATGGTTTTTTAAGCTTAAGGGGGTATTCTGGTCTAGAAGCCTAAATTTTAGGCATTTTTCAAACTAACATAAAAAAAAAATGAAAAAAATTTTTATAATCCGTTTTTTTATATGATGTTTATTGACAGTTCAAGAATATAAAAAAAAAATTAAAAAAAAAAAAAATGATAAATTT
>CAJNRD030001123.1:13550928-13621733 GCA_905319865.3 Cotesia congregata
TTTCATCTTAAAAAATTACAGCTTCAAATAGTGAAAATTGCCATTTCAATATATAGTCGATATTATGAGGAGAAGGGGAACTCAGATGAAAGATAAGGGGGTCTCACTCTGGGAGAATTTAACATTTGAAACAGTAAAAATTATACTTTTAAAATATACATTTTACCAGTCCAACCAAGCAAGTCAATAATTACAGTTTGATTTTTAGCGTTGCGTTTAAAATTTACCATTTTACTTTGTAAATATTGACGTTGCTTGTATTAGAAATTTACTAACTTTATTTTATACTTTTTACATATCATAAGATCATTTTTTAAGTACGAAATGATAAATATCAAAGTCTGAATTCTTAATTATTATACTTTATCACTTTAGACATTTACACAGCGAATATTACTGTTATTTGAAATAGTATATTCTTCCATGTAAAGAGTAAATTGTAACGTTTAAATAGTAAATATTATATGGTGAATAATAAAATCACGATTTTACTGTTTGAAATGGTAATTTTTAGCAGTTGATCATTACTTTTATTATAAATTGACTATTATTTATTACTAGTTTACTTTTTTCCGTAGTAACCTAAAAAATGATCTTATGATATGAAAAAAAAAATAAAATACAGTTACTAAATTTCCAATACAAGCAACGTCAATATTTACAAAGTAAAATGGTAAATTTTAAAGGCAACGCTAAAAATGAAACTATAATTATTGACTTGCTTGGACTGGTAAAATATATATTTCAAGAGTAGAATTTTTACTGTTTCAAATGTTAAATTCTCCTAGTATAGTATAGATTGAGACTCCCTTCTCCTCATCTGAGTTCCCCTTCTCCTCATAAAATGGATTATATATTGAAACGGCAATTTTTACTGCTTGAAACTGTAATTTTTTAAGATGGCATAGTTGTTATTTACTATAGTGACAGCTACTAATCACTTATTTTGGATATTAATTAATTATAAATTGTAGCTTTTACACTTTCCACATTAAGTTCTGTAATATTTATATTTTTGCCACCCCGATGTCCGCTGTACTGTTTGAAACTATAAAAATTAACCGGAATTCGTGTGAATTTTACAGTTTACTTATTTCCGTGTATTTTTCTCTATAGGTGGATAGTGCAAAAATTAGAATTTTTATGTTGAACGCTTCCGTGACCCTATTTGGGAGTTGAGTTTCATAAATATATCTGTATAAGATATAAAGCCTCCCCATTAGGCGAAAGAAAGATACCAAATCGTTATTCTGTAATTCTAATAGTTTCGGAAAAGTCACAATATGATAATAATGTGAGCGACATTTCTCTTATCGATCATTCGGAAAACAATAATGTCCAAAGTTGTTTAGAAGAGTCCAAAAATTCAATCAGTTATTCTGAAATTTAAAATGCAGGATAAAAATTTTTCGAAAATTGTGTCATGAGGATAAATGCAATAATTAAATGTCTATGAGATCTTCAAAAAATAAAAATTTTCTATCATTACTTAATTCTAATTAAAAAAAAAAATAACAACATTTCACAGTATTTAACAGTTAAACAATATTTAACAGTACCCTTGATACACAATGTATACGTTTTATTAGTTTTAAAATTTTTCCGCCTCTTAACTGGACGCTACATCATGGGGTCATCTGAGTGATCCGAACGGAAATGTAGCCAATGTAATAATTGTAAAGAAATTCAAAAAGTAACTTGCTCTCTAACAAGTTATATACATTTAATACTTCATACATAACACTTAATATATGTCAAATAATAGTAAATTCTATATAATAAAATACACACATTAAAACATTTAAATATCATATTTATGAAAAAAATTAAACTGTAACCCATGAAACATTACAAAAGAACGACAATTGATCTGTCTTCCAAGTCTTCTAAGTTATAAGTAAGAAATTAGTTGTCGGTAAGGTAAATTTTTTTAGATATAACTGGCGGTGGAGGAAATTTAAATTATATAATCTAAATTCAAACAACCTTTTTATTTAAAACAAACTGTTCTTTAACTTGTTTCAGTTTAAACTATTATTTATTTATACACCTTCTCAACATTTATCAATAATTACGTTCTTTTCATATGAATATTATAAAACAAACAATTATTTTTTATATATATGTAATTAGAATAACATAAGAAGAAAAAATTATTTATTTAAATATAATTCGTTTAAACTTAGATTAAAGTTTAAAAAATATAGGAATATCAGATATAATAAGTAAGTTCAAAAATATTAGAAAATTAAAAAAAAAAAGATGTTTTTTTTCTTTTAATATTGATAAATTTTGAGAAAGTGTATAGATGAATAATAGTTTAAGTTGAAACAAATAAAAAACAGTTTGATTTTAATATTTTATATAATTAACAAAAAATTACTTTATAAAGAAAAATAAATAATTTCCCATTAAATAAGCGATTTTTTGTTTTATTTTAGTAATCAATATTTATATATTTTAATAAATAAAATATAATATTTTAATAAATATAATTTAAATTTCCTTCACCGCCAGTTACCTAAAAAAATTTACCTTACCGACAACTAATTTCTTACTTATGACTTAAAAGACTTAGAAGACAGATCAATTGTCGTTCTTTTGTAATGTTTCATGGGTTACAGTTTAATTTTTTTCATAAATATGATATTTAAATGTTTTAATGTGTGTATTTTATTATATAGAATTTACTATTATTTGACATATATTAAGTGTTATGTATGAAGTATTAAATGTATATAACTTGTTAGAGAGCAAGTTACTTTTTGAATTCCTTTACAATTATTACACTGGCTACATTTCCGTTCGGATCACTCAGATATGACCCCTACATCATGCGCCTGGAATGCCACTGAGTTACTTACAGTCAATATAACAACTTTCTAACTGATTTAAAGCCAATGTAAATCAGCCATATGTGTTAATCATTTATATAAAAAAAAAAAACGTGCTCAAAGTGTCCTGTCGTCTGGTATGTTTATATTTGTTCATTTGAATATTGTTAAATAAAAAATGGCTAACGTATCACATAAAAGTAAAAAAAAAGGAGAAAATTCAAATAATCAAAGAAGAAAATTTAAAACAGCTACTAGGAAAAAAACAATCCCTCAAAGCAAAAAAGTTGAAATATTGAAGTCTAAGTATAAAGAGGTTATTATTTTTTTTTGATAATCAGAGTTGTGATTTTAAAAAATGAAAAAAAATTTTACTACACGTAATCGACACGTTCGATTAATTTATTCATAATTTTTTATTTTATTATTACAATCACAACTGTATTAATGTTGTTGCAAAACATTAACCCATTTTTATATAATTTTAGATCGATGAATCAAAAATAAAAAAATTTTCCGATTTCCCAATATCTGACAAAACATTGAAAGGATTGAAAGAATCTAAATATTTTGTCCCATCAGAGATTCAGAGACAATGTATCGGTAAAGCACTTCAAGGGTACGACATTTTAGGGGCAGCAAAAACTGGCAGTGGAAAAACACTTGCTTTTTTAATTCCGGTATTTATTTATTGTTACTATAATATTATTGTACTATAATTTAATGAACGTATACATTTTCAGGTGCTAGAATTATTGTATTGTGAGTTATGGTCAAGGGAAGATCGTCTAGGAGCAATGATAATAACTCCCACACGGGAATTAGCTCTACAAATTTTTGAGACCTTAAGAAATATAGGAAGACATCATGATTTTTCTGCTGCTTTAATTATAGGAGGTAAAGATTGGAAATTTGAAAGGAACCGTATGGAAACTTGTAATATCGTTATCGGAACACCAGGAAGAATTCTTCAACATTTAGATGAAAACGCAAGTTTTGATACCAATCCATTGAAAATTCTCGTTCTTGATGAAGCTGATAGATGTTTAGATCAAGGTTTTCAAAATGATATTGATGCTATTATGGATCATTTACCAAAAAAAAGACAAACGTTGCTGTTCTCCGCTACTCAGACCAAGTCAGTTAAAGATTTAGCTAGATTAAATTTATCAAAAGATCGTCAATATATTTCTGTTCACGAGCACATGAAGTACGTTACACCAGATAATTTAAAACAAAGTTACACTGTCTGTAATTTGGACAACAAGGTAGCGATGCTCTGGTCTTTTCTAAAAAGGCATACACAGCAAAAAATAATTGTCTTTTTCTCAACTTGCAAACAAACAAAATACATGTTTGAATGTTTCTGTAAATTACGTCCCGGAATTCCTATCACAGCACTTTATGGTACGATGCATCAATTGAGACGAATGAAAATTTATGAAAAGTTTTGTACAACAAACAAAGCTGCACTTTTTTGTACAGATATTGCTTCACGTGGACTAGGTAAGTAGATATAATTATTCAATACACTTATCTTACTTACGCCAATTGTTACTTTTTTAATAATTATTGACTATCAATTTTAGATTTTCCTGATGTTAATTGGGTAGTACAAATGGATTGTCCAGAAGATACTGATCAATATATCCACAGAGCCGGTAGAACGGCAAGATTTGAAGATGATGGTCAATCACTTTTAGTATTAACACCTAATGAAATAAAAATGATTGACAAATTAGTTGCCAGAAAAATTCCTATTAATAAAGTCAAGTAAGTTCGATTTAATTTTAATTATACAATTTTTTCAAGCTGTAATCAAAATTGTTACTTTTAATATTTTTTTTTTCTGATTTTAGAATTGATGATAAATATATAATATCTCCACACCGACAACTTGAAGCATTCCTTGCCAGAGATGTAGAACTGAAACAATCAGCCAAAAGAGCTTTTCTTTCTTATATTAAATCAGTAGCTTTAATGAAGGATAAAGAAATTTTTGATGTCCACTCCTTGAACACAGATGCATATGCAGCGTAATTAAAAACTTTTTTACAACAAACAAATTCTTTTTTTTAACCATTTTTAATGGATTATCATTTTTTTTAATCTAGATCGTTGGGCTTAGCTATCCCTCCAAGAATTCGTTTTCTTCAAAGACACAAAAACAATCTAGAGAAACAAAATAAATCTAATGAAAAAGAAAATGAATCATTAGGTGATGAGGAATCAGATCACGACTCCAAAGAGGATAATCATGAAAGGAAAGAAAAAGATAAAGAAGATGATGATGATGATGATGATGATGATGATGATGATGATGATGATGATGATGATGATGATGATGATGATGATGATGATGATGATGATGATGATGATGATGATGATGATGATGATGATGATGATGATGATGATGATGATGATGATGATGATGATGATGATGATGATGATGATGATGATGATGATGATGATGATGATGATGATGATGATGATGATGATGATGATGATGATGATGATGATGATGATGATGATGATGATGATGATGATGATGATGATGATGATGATGATGATGATGATGATGATGATGATGATGATGATGATGATGATGATGATGATGATGATGATGATGATGATGATGATGATGATGATGATGATGATGATGATGATGATGATGATGATGATGATGATGATGATGATGATGATGATGATGATGATGATGATGATGATGATGATGATGATGATGATGATGATGATGATGATGATGATGATGATGATGATGATGATGATGATGATGATGATGATGATGATGATGATGATGATGATGATGATGATGATGATGATGATGATGATGATGATGATGATGATGATGATGATGATGATGATGATGATGATGATGATGATGATGATGATGATGATGATGACGAAAATGAAGATGAGGATGAGGAAATACAAAAAAATACTTACGAAAACAAAAACTCCTCGATAAAAATTAATGAATTTAAAAATGCATTTGGAACCAATGAATTTGCGAACGGTAATTAGTAATTCTATAATGCTACATTAATTTTATCTTTAGATAATTATTCATATTTTTTCTTTTCATTACAGATGACAGTGACGAAGATTTATTGACAATAAAACGAAAAAATGTTCAGATTGAAGACGGGGATGTGGATGAATTTGCAGAAGATTTTCCTCAAAAAACATCAAAGAAAATAATCACTAAAGCTGCAGCTGCGAAAAAAATTCTTCATAAAAAGTTAATTCCTAATAAAAAAATAACATTCGATGAAGAAGGAAAGGTAATAAATTTTTATTAGTATTGAATTAATTACATAACATATATTTCTATTTTTTCTTTATTAGAAAGTACTTGATTCAGCTAAATCTCAAGTATCTCAATTAGCAAGAGAGCATGAAAATTACGAACTTTCGGGAATCGATATTGAATTATCGAAAAAAATTTTGCGTGAAGAAGATAAAATTGATAAAGAACGGTTTAAAGAAAAAATTAAAGCAAAACGTCGTGAAGCGAAACGTAAACTTAAAGCACAAATGAATAAGAATAACGATGAAGATGATGATGATGATGATGATGATGAAGGTGAAGATGATGAATATGTGACACTACCTCGTGGTAAAAAGGGAAAATCTAGAGTAGTGAAATTAGCAAGTGCTAGTGAAGATGAAAATGATTCTGATGGTCCAGATTTATCTTGGATACCCGATCCTGATAAAATTTATGGTCCTAAAAAAGACACCAGTAATGATGAAGATTCCGATTCTGATCAAGCTATTAACAGGTAAATAAATCAGTTTATATTAAATAAACTTTTATTACATTTAGGAACAAAACTAATAATCCATTAATTTTTTTTCTTGTTCAGTAGGCCATCAAAAAGAAAATTACCAAATCAGGATAATCTGAGAGAAACCCAACCCAAGTTGAAAGTTCCCAAAAATAGTGATTTACTTGCAACAGAGGAATTGGCATTACAATTATTGAACAATTAAGATAATTAATTGAATGTACGTTAAATGAATTTTAAATAATTTTAATAAATCACAAAAAATGTGTTTAATGTTTTATGCGAACTAACATTGACTTTTTTTTTTTTTTTCAATTAATAAATTGGTAATTCATATATTACAAAGAATTTTGTTATTATTGGTATGTATATATTAACAAACTGTACAAGAAGAATTCACATTATTTGAAATACACAAGTTTGTGCCTCATGATTAAACTCTACAGAACAACATTATTTTAATCACTTATACTTAAATAAATAGCAGCAGAAAATAAAGGTCAATAATTAATTTTGATACAATTAAAATCAACACTTAACATTATAATTATTTTTAAAAACAAATGACTATAGTTTTATCTGTAACTTTTTGTTTTTTCATCAGATCTTTAGTTAACTGCTATTTTAATGTGTTTCATAATACTGTCGACAACCTCTCGACTGTTTGCATTACCACCAAGATCAGCTGTATGAATTCCAGAGTTGATAGTTTTATTAATGGCATTTTGAATAATGGTGGCATGATGTTTATGACCCAGATGACGTAACATGTCAACAGCAGCATTTAACATTGCTATTGGGTTAGCGATATTTTTTCCAGCAATTTTAGCACCAGTATTACGAGTACCTGGTTCAAAAACGGTGTATTGGTCACCAAAGTTCTTTCCAGATAGTAATCCAGCACCTCCAAGTAATCCACATACAACATTAGATACGATTGCGCCGTACAGATTAGTAGTTAAAACAACATCAAATTGATGAGGGTTTGAGACAAGTTGCATACATGTATTATCAATAATCATATTATCATGAACAATTTCAGGATATTCTTTGGCAACTCGTTGGGATGTTTCCAAAAATAATCCATCAGAAAGTTTCATAATATTGGCTTTGTGTACAGTAGTAACCTTTTTTCTACCATTACGTTTAGCATACTCAAAAGCATAACGTGCTAAACGTTCCGAATTAGATCGGGTAATGACTTTCATACTCTCAACAACCCCACTGACACTTTCGTGTTCCAACATAGCATACTCTCCCTCAGTGTTTTGACGTACAATTACAATGTCAATATTTTTTTGACGAGAATTGACACCCGGATAAGAAACACAATGAAGCACATTGACGTATAGATCAAGTTCATTACGCAAGGCTACATTACGAGAAAGTACTCCGACTTCTCTGCTACGTGTTTCAATATTACCTTTCAAAGCTACTCCATTACGTCGTATCGAAGTTATGGCATACTCAAGATCATCATTGTTGTCTGCATTTGGATCAATATCAATGTCTTCAAAGTCAACTGGTACTCCAGCATAGCTGAATATCTGATAAAATTATTTTATATTTATAGTTGATTTGTCATCAAAATATTATCATCCTATAATTATTGTTATTATTATTTTTATATTACATAAATATAAAAATAATCATACCTCTTTGACGTAACCCATGAGTTCAGGACCGATTCCAGCACCAGGCAGTAATGTAACTGTATGACGACCACCGTAATGAGCTTTAGGTATAGGCATTACTTTTTTAATAGCTGGTGTCTTATGTTGAATTTCGAATGCAGACAAGGATGCCGCGCAACGATGTATTTGCGGTGTAATTGATTTAGATTGAATATACCTTACCAAAGATCGTGCTGCCATTTTTATTTATTATTTATTACCAATAAATTATTTCAATAATAAGACTCGATAATTTTAAAGACAATATTGTTACTTAAGATACGACTACTTGTATTATATTGGCAGTGTCTATTTTAACAATAACCCAAAGACCTTGCCAGACACTTTTACTCTTTGATGTTCCTTAAAATGATTTTATTTAGAGTAGAGAGAAAACTCTTAACATCTACAAGCTGCTGCTGTATAGTACGCATCTTTTGCTCCATGTACAGATTACTGTATTACCAGTTAAGTACATACTATATTGTATAGTACACTACAGTAAACTCTCTATTCAAAGTTACATAGGTGTGTCTTTGTTTTTTATGTCAGTAACTCACGAAAAAAAAAAAAAAAAAAAAAATAAAAAAAAAAAGGCGATATAATGACTGTAACTTAACACTGAGTTTACATCCATTAATTGATACACTATTTTCAAAAGTAAATAATTCACTAGAATTTAATTTTCGCGCGCAAGCGCGCGCCTCATATTTATTGTCATGATATATTTATGTGTCGTTTATGTATATTATATTAACTTTCAACCAATCAGAATGAGAATAAATATTTTCAACCAATCACATCACGAATAGATTGGTTTCACATACATTTCATCTCAATTTTATTATGGGATTTAATAAGTGCTGATGATTTATATTCAACAAAATTAAACAACAGTACAATTTAATTATGATAAAGATATTATTTATTTATTTAATTTAAATTAAGTATCTATCAAGTAATAATGAAAATTTAAATTACTACGCATGCGTTTAGGAGGAGGAGGTATTTTCTAGTGAATTTACTAATTATCTTTTGTAATTAACTGTAAATATTTAAAAAGTAACATGAAAAAAAAAATTATGATAAATAAATAAATTAAAATAAAATATGAGAAAATAATTAGCGGAAAATATTTTTTATATATTATTAACGGTACTAATAACTGAGATAAATAAATGTAAATGAATTAAAATAAAAAATTGAAGGGTATTAATTGATATTTTGTTGGTAGCATTGATATTTTTGCGGTAAGAGTGTCACACCAACCGAGACAGACGCCAAAACTCACAACTGAAAACTGAAACCTGTACGTCGCGATCCAGATCAGACAATACACTTACTACGGCGTCGTTATTTAGTTTAATAATCATTTTTACCCGTTTATTAGTTATTAATATCACCTGTGTGTAGTTAATATTACACTAAATAAGTGTTTTTTATTTCCAATCTGACTATTAAAATTTGTAAGCATTTATTATTAATTATTTTATAATAATAATACGCATAATTTCACGTTAAAAAAATTTAGAAGCTTCCCGGCCGTTTTACCGCCATTTTGCCCACTCATTAATTCTATAATAAATTTTCTTTTTTTTTTTTTTTTTCATCATTGTTTAAGTAAATTACATGTTAAATATTTACTCATAAATTTTATTACATCAGCACTTATTGTTTATTTAAATATTCACCAATAATATCAAGTTTTACTACAATGAAAAAAGTCCAAGTAAGATATTTTTTTCTGAATTCACCGGTTATTCATTTGTTTCCGCGTTGTTGGTTATGACTCGCTTTTAATTTATCGGAAAATCATTTTTAATAGAGCTTTTTGTAGATTTATGCTATAATATTTGTATTTGTGTAGTTTGTATGCAGTAGTTAATAATTTTATACTTTTATAAGAAAGAAAAAAAAAAAAAAAAAATAGTTATTATTTATTTTTTTTTCTCTGTAATTTTCAGAAAAAAATGAGCAAGTCTAAAGATTCTCCATCTTCTGACAATGAGGCTGAAGAAGAGTTCAGCGTTGAGAAAGTGCTTGACAGACGAATGGTTAAGGGCAAGGTAAATAATATTATTAATTTATTAATACTATAACATAATCATATAGTTATCTTACTTTATGTATATTATAATTTGTATTATTGATTTTCTAGGTAGAGTATTTCCTTAAATGGAAAGGGTACTCAAACGATGAAAACACTTGGGAACCAGAAGAAAATCTGGACTGTCCTGATTTAATCGCTCAATTTGAAGATCAGCGAAAAAAGAAAGAGGCTGCTGCTAGTAGCAAGCGGCATGAAGAAAAAGATTCCAAAAAACGAAAAAGTTCAAGCACCCCAACACCAACACATGCCAAAAAAAAGATGACAGAGGACAAGGACAAAAAACCAGAAGGTATGTATTTAAAAAAGATAATTATTGAGAAAAAAAAAAGGTAAAGGTTAAAGAGTAAAAATAACCAATAATTTAATTTTCAGGATTTGACAGAAATCTTGAACCTGAACGTATCATTGGTGCCACTGATTCAAGTGGGGAACTTATGTTTTTGATGAAATGGAAAGGTACTGAAGATGCAGACTTGGTTGCAGCTCGTGTTGCTAATGAGAGGTGTCCCCAAATTGTGATCAAGTTTTACGAAGAAAGATTAACATGGCACAGTCCAACGCACGACGAAGAAGGCTCCAACAAACCTGATCCTGAGTAGCATTCACACTCTAAGTTTTACACAGCACACTTTAAAATATGTCACATTTAGTAATCTCAAATTGAAAAAAAAAAAAAAAAAAAAAAAAAAAAAAAAATTAATAAATATAAGATAACAAGACAAGAGATTATTCATTCGAATTAATATTATTGAGATATAAGAGATTACTATTAAGTGTTAAGACAAAAACGTTATTTTTTATGGTTTACTTTAACTTAAATAAGTGAAAGACTTTTTTTTAGTGTAATGTGGTCAATATTAGCTTATCTAATAAATTTGACTAAGCATTCATATATTTTCATATTTAACAATAGTAGTTGTGTTACTTGTTTTAATTTAGTCTTTTTTTTTTTTTTTCACAAAAATTTGTTTTAAATCTAATAAAGGGAAAACTAACATCTGCATTACACATTAAAACTTTCATAATAACATATGACAAATTTAATAGTTTATATTTGTAAGTCTATCATGTAGAATATAACATTTATATCGTAAAAAAAAACATACAGTAGAATAAGCATTTTCAAATCAGTTAAATTCATTTTTTAAGTGCTCTCAAAGGTTAAAATCTTACAATATTTTGATTAATGTTACAAAAGTTCTTTTGTATTTAATATAAATATCTACTGTACAAATTCATAATAAATAATTTCAAAATACTTTGGTTAAATAGTGTTTATTTCGTGTTATTAAGTCATTGAATTTTATATTTTAATATCTTATTAAACAATTAAAATTAGGATTAAAATGACTTTTTCTTTTAAAAATAAAGACTATTTATTTTTAAAAGGAAATAAAATACGTAACAACATCTGTAAAATACAAATAATTTTATTTAATATCTTTTTTTAAATTGTTTTATATTTTTACGAGACACAGGCGCAGCTTTAGAAAATTTTGATCGTTTTTTACCACCCAACTTGCCAGAAATTTTATGATTCCTTTTAATCTCCCAATCCAATTGTTTAACACTAGCCCCATCCAGATCGCTAAGTACATTGGAACTGCCTTGTTTTTGTTTAGACTGTCCTTGTCGCTCTAATATTTCAGCGAATTTTTCAGCTGACATAAAGACATTATTGTCAATTTCATTTTTCAATTTCTTTTTCTTGCCTTTTACAGTTTGATTCTTCTTTAAAACTGATTGTACAGATTTTTTCAAGGTAAGCTCATTATCGTTGTCGTCATCATCATCATCATCATCAATAAATTCCATGTCACTTGCATCATCATCCTCATCTATGTCCATATCACTCATATTTTCCAACTCTTCATCATCATTAATATCATCATCATCGTCGTCGCCGTATTCATCGTCAGAGTCATCATCATTTTCATCATGTGCTCGTTTTTTAGTTTTCTTCATCGATCCAAGTTCTCCAGCAAAATCTAATTCTACCTCTTCAAAGTCTTTATCATCTCCACTAAGTTTATCCAGTAAGTCATTAAATTCCTCGCTGTTAACACTATCGTTATCACTGTCATCATCATCTTTCTCTTTCTTAACAAAACTTTTAATTTCATTTTTCTTATTCAAATAGCGATACAAAAATAATTCATCCACAGGAATGCGCTCTTCTTTTTCATTAAGATATGCTTGACTATCGACAGGAATAGCTCGTATTCCTTTTGGTGTATATTTTGCCCTTACTGCAAGTGGGCCGTTGTTTGTAACTTTCTTTTCTTCTAATTTTTTTGGATTTTTGAATACATATCTATTTAAAAACCGTATCAATGTTAAATCTTCTAAAGGATCGCCAGAGTAATTTATTGTTTTTCCTTCAATAATATTACGACTAAATAATGCCACGCTAGGATGAAAATGTTCTGAAAGAGCTAAGAGTTCAATTATTGGGGATTTACTTGCTCCTGATTTTAATGGATTAACATTAAATGGATCATAAATCAGTGTAGTATCTTCTTCAATTTTAATTTCTGTTTCTGTTTTTTCCTTGGTCTCAGAAGTATTTGTGGAATCAAAAGTAACATTCGGTAACATAATATTAACTTGAGATTTTTTATTTTTATTAGTTTTTGATACTGATTTGATTTCTTCCTCAACTTCTTTTTCTTTATTGTTTTCTGTAGCTTCACTTATTTTTTCTTCTGCTTTGACTGCAACTGTACTTTTAAATAAAATCTGCCTCAAATCTTTTCTAGACCGTAAAATTTGTGATATAATACACAAAGTAGCACATATCAAAGAAGCTGGAAAATATAAACAAATCTGTAAAATTCGTTTGACAAAAGCATAAAGCCGTGTTACGCTTTTATCATTTTTCATCGCTTTAAACAAAAGTTGAAGAAAAACTGCATTTTTTTTAGCAGAACCAATTTGAGGATCGAATAATTTACCATACAGAGCAGTATAAAATCTACGTTCTTGCTGAGCATCATTTTCAACAATTTGATAGAGCAAACTAAGCGCGTTGAGAGATACGTTAAATGAACCAACATGAACAACTTTATAAATAGAATCAATGTGATCGTTTATTTTGATTGCTTCTTTATTAGCAAAACGATAAGCACGATTAACTCCAGTTAAAATAGCTGCCATCATTTTACTATCAGGTTCACCTTTTTTCAAGCATGCTTTAAAAAAAGCAAAATATACGTCAATTAAATTTGTTGCAGTGTCAGCATCTTCACGATTTAAAACAAATTGTGTAAGTAAACTTATCGCGTAATATTGTGCATTTTGACTAATATTTTTTCGAAACAATAATTTTTCTAACTCTCGCAACACTACCATCTTCATATTAGGATGCTCTAATAGAAGATTATTTAAGCAAAAAATAACTTTAGACGCGACTTTTGATTTTGGATCACCTATTTTATTGACCAACAATGAAAGAAGTTGGTGCTCTTGTTCAGAATTACCAATTAATAAATTAGTCATGACAGAAACAGCCTTTTCACGATTAACATCAACAGTATCTGACGCTACTTCTGATAAGGATAAAATAAATTTTTCATATTGTTCACGCAATTGATCTTCAAAATACCAGTAAGAAAGTAACTTTTTAGTTTGAACGTCTCTAGTAATTATTGTAGAGTCATTTGATGGTACAACTTTATCAAGATTTTGTTCTTCAAATTTTAAAAGCTTGTATTGAGGATGAAGTAAATCAGATAGAAAAAGATCTCGTAATGATGTAATTAACAAATTGCTTTGACTGTGCCGAGAACCTTTGACTTGTGATACTAGATTTACTAATCGACTAAGATTACATTTAGGGTTTTCTTGAATAAAAATAATACTCGCTCCTATTTTATCAGCATTGGTACCACTAGTCACGGCTGTTTTTAACCAATTATACTCAGAATCTCGTACGGTTGATTTTTTTGTTTGAAATGCTGCAGTCTCAGCATCCAAGTGTTTTTTGGCATCTTCTTTTAATTTAATTACATCAACTTCACTGCAAGAATGTTTACAAGCTTTCGTTTCCTTCGGGAATTCATCATACCATTTTTTATCATTGCTATTAAATTCATTCATTATGCCGTTTATCTAAAATTGTCGAAAAATATAAATATAAATTACATAATCTATATCATTATTTATTATAAATAATAAAATTTAATATATATATCTTCTTACCTTGTTAAAAGTTTTAAATTATTAAATAAGAAAAAAAACTCCAAATGTTGGCACCTGCTACGAGTAGTTACAATGCGGTTGCTCTGAATTATCAACAAACAAATCGATAATTAATTAACTATGAATAATAATACATTCATATTTATTATAACAAAAAATACTTTTAATTTATAAACACCTACATGCATGCAATATCAATAAAACAAATTTTACTTGGTTATTTTAAACTAAAAATACAAATTATTGAAACAAAAATCTTATCAAATTTTTAATAAAAAGAGCAATATGAAATTTAAAGCTTTTAACATGTGTTTCTCTATTAATATTAACTAATAAAAGTAAAAATGTAAAATATTATGATAATATGACACAGTAACACTAAGCATGGACTTTTAAAATTCTGAATTAATACTTACTTCAGAGTAAAATTTTGTATTTTACTAAAAAAAATAATAAATATTAATATCTCAACTTTAGTTCAATCCGATGAAATATATGATATAAATTATTGCCTGTTTATTATTTATTTATTCTCGAAAATAACTTTTTTTTTTTTAATATAATTTTAATGTTTGAGGTTAAGAAGGATAGCATAGGATAGCACATAAAACCCAACACGTGGGTTTTCGATGTTATATAGTTTTTCTGTTTCAATGTGTGACCTCTATGTGACATTCTTATAACTAAACTTGTAGCGCAAAGTTTAAAAAAATCAATAATTATGTTAGAAAAAAATGATAAAAATAAAAATAACGAGAGACTGCTTCATTGATTCTCTATTTTTTTGTATTAATAAACTCAAAATTTTCAAAGAAAAAAAAAAACAATACTTCTCATTTTATTCATTTATTTTTATCAAATACATTTTTTAATTATATAATTTTGTGAGGAAAACATATTTTAGTAAATTTAATTAACTTGTTCAGTTTGTACTTTTATTTTTAAAAATTTTTTCAATCATTCGTAATTCTTACCAAGTGAAAACTGATCAGACATATTTATCTTATATTAAATAAATCTATTAATCGAAGTCTAGAGCTAGTAATTTGAATTTATGTAACGTGGAAGCATGCTTTATTTTATTATTAGTTATATACAATTTGTTTTACATAAATTATGTAGATGTATTTATTTAGGCATTTATTACAATATCTGCTTTTGTATACAGTTTTTTCTGTTCTTACATAAGTCATCGTAAAAAAATAATCATAAAAAAATGATTTATTAACCTCATAATTTATTTAATTATAACAATAAAAAATTTTAAACATGTTTTTTCTTTTTTGATTTGTTAGATCGTTCGTTACCTGTATGTGTGCGTTTTTTTGATGATTTCTCAATCAACTTATTTTTTCTGGTTTCTTTGGAAATTCCGTTTTCCGTAGGTTCTGCAGTCTCCATTGGCTCATCATCAATAATTTCTTCCGGAATCACAACTGAACTAAAGTTCACAGTTTCCAAACCTTCAGACATTAATTTGGCTCTTAATTCACGAGCTTCTTTTTTCAATTTTTGCTTATCTCCTTTCTTACTACGATTTTTTAACTGTTTCTTCAGTTCTTTTTTCAATTTTTTAACCAAAACTTTATCATTTTCTTCTGATGATTTTTCATCATTTAATTCTTCAACTTCTTCGTTCTCTTTCTCGAAATCCTTTGATAATGTTCCATTTTTCATCGGCTCCTTTTTTTGTTCTTTTATTTTAGTTGTTACATTAATCGGTGCTCCAATTTGCGAAGCTAATTTTTTGTATGCAGTTTTAGCATCTTTAGAGAAAGAATTTTTTTCTCGATATTCAGTAATTAAGAGAGCAATGCTCTTCCAATTCCAAGCTTTCGGCAACTGATGTGGATAGATAGCAGATAATAATGTCCAAAGCAAACCAACAAATTTTTGTCGTAGCTCCTTTGAAGTAACGTCATTGTCTGTCTTAGAACATTCATTATTATATTTATCTTGATGAGTAGTAAGTTCCTGGAACAATTTTACCGTATTTTTACACAGTTTTTTTTCAATATTCAATCGAAGATTTGAATCTTCTTCGCTTTTCATTAATCGATGATTATGATAGAATATTATCATAAATTCTAAAGCTTGGCTCCGACGATAAGATCTTATAGTATTATCAAATGCATAATCAATGAGTAACGGCATTAATTGCCAGTTTCCAGTCCAGAGAAGATTAAGAGTATTTTTGAATAAGTTTGCAGGAAGAATACAGTCTCGTTTCTTGAAAAATTTTTTCAAACAATCAATGTAAATTTTGACCAAAGAATCTTGCGGTAAGTCAGTTTGTTGGAAACATTTTATTATTAATGCATAGCACTCAGCTAATTTATCTCCCATTTCTTGACAAACTGCTGCTGATCGTTCACCTTTTTCAATTAATATCGTTGCTAAATCAGTGAGTAGTTTTTCATCTACACCTTCTGTGTCTTTGAATTTTTTTACCGATGATAATTTCTTAAGACATGAACGTACTCGTCCTTCCAAAGGTTCCTGATGAACATCTTTTATGCAAAACTCCAGTAAAGCAAATAAAGGTACTAGCATATCTAAAACTAATGCCATTGAAGGTCCAGAATCAATATAAATATCAAGAAGATCAATTACTCGAACTCGAAAATGAGTTAGGGCTTCAGCACTTTTTTCTTGCTTCTTTTTATTTGGTCGACTTTCCCGGAGGATTTTAAAAGCTGCAGCTAAAGATTCATCGAGACGTTTGCCTTCTTCTTCATCAATCTCGTCTAAATCAATGTCATTAACATCAGGGTTGGCTGATGCACTTCCAAGAGCTTGTCTAACTGCCATTCTTAAACGATCATTAATCGTTTCATCTTCGTCCTCTTCATCAAAATCATCATCGTCTTCGTCTTCATCGTCATCGTCATCTTCATTTTCTTCAACAGAGTTTTTTGTAACAGATTTTTTTTTAATCATTTTTTCACTGTTATTATCGGAATCCTCGTCTTCAGAATTTGATTCATCATCAGAAGAATCATTTTCGGTACCTTCAGGAACAAGTGGACCTTTATCATCTTTTGGATCGAGGACTTCCAATATTCGATGCACAGAGGTTGCTGTAAGTACTGGACACAAGTGTGGAAAAACGCGTTGTACAAGTGATCTTAACAAATGATTGCTCTGTGAAAGTAAAGACAACAAAAAGTCAACAATAACATCGACCCACTCAGGTTCTTCATCTTCTATTTTTTTAGATTTTTTCTTAGATTTTTTTTGTTTCAATTTTTCGTAGCAAATGTGAATTTCGTTAATACTAGAAATAGCCATTGTTGGATCAATAAAAATTTGCAATCCCATATTTAAGTCCATAACATGAAAAATTAAATTAACTTCATTGTTTCGAGAATCATCTTTTGTTTTTTTGACAAATTTCATCATTTTTTTCCAAGCTTCAATCGCTGAATCATCCAATGGTGTTCTGAGAGTGAGTATTTTATTTACAAACAATTCAGTGTTTATGTATCTTACCAACTTGTCGAAAAGAGCATAAAGTTCAGGCAATTTTTGTTTATGATCTAAAGCTCGATAAAAACTATCTTTAATGTGTGAAGCCAATTCTTCATTAACATTTTCAATTTCACACATACCAAAATTGAATAAAAATGTCAACTGTTCGTGTTTCCAATCAAGATCTGCATTTACAGCAGGTTGTCCTAATAGTTTACACAATAATTGGCAAGCATAATTTCTTTCAGCGTTACTCCAAGATTTTTCTTTCGATTCAGCTTTTTTGGGTTCAGAATCATCCACAATTGCCGTGTAAAATTTAGCTAGCTTTTTTAATCCATTCAAACTCATATATGTCGTAATGGATTGAATTACTTTTACGCCTGTTATTTTTTCAATCATGAGATCTCCAGGATAATGTATTAGTGTTTTTAAAACAGTGATTCGAACTTTAGGTTTAACGTCTGGTTTACTTAATGCTAATACATAATTAGCTAATACTTTTCGAAACAAATTTGCTACATCATCATTACGATATCTTGGATGAATATTGAATCTTCCTACCATCCAGTTTAATAAATTTGAAGATAATAAACTAGGTAGCTTAGTTGAATCTGTAATGTTCGGTATGATGTGATTCAATAATTCTAAAGCTAAGTATTCCATACTTTTAGACGGTTGTACAAATCGTTGATCGATACCATTCCAAAAATCTTCAATACATTCTGATGATATCAAAAGTTCGCTTAATATTTTATACAACGGATGTTGATATGATGTAATTCTTGGCGTGTCCTGTTGGATAAAAAAAAATTGAGTTATTGAAAATTGAAGAAAATTATGTGAAAAATAAACAAAAAAAAAGTACTTACGGTTACTAGTTTAAGCAAATCGTTAATGGTATCTTTGTGAATAATACTCTCAGCGTTCAAATGTTGTTTAAGGAATTTTTTCTTTAACAGAGAAGGAAATTTAACACTGATATGTAATAATGCATAAAAAGTATCTAATGAATGTTCAGTCCAACTTTTGCCTATATGATTTTCAAGCAACGACCAAAAATGAGTTTTGATATACTTTTCATCTAATTGGTCAATAAAATCAATTAAAAATGAAATTGAAATAAACGACAAATAGCTTTTTTGAGTACCAGCAGTCAATAAAATTTCTAAAATCTGCTGCTGTTTGTCGACTGGACAATTAAACAGCAATTTAGATCTTATCAACGATCCACAGAAAAGTATTCTCCCCATATAAATGTCACCCCTTTCCTGAAATAATTGAATTTTTAGTTAGTTTAATCCCTGAAAAGCACACATCTAAACCGTATACCTCTTTAGGCATTGAGGGTGAAAAGTTTCCAACATATTTCATTTTCAAATATCTTGATCCCTAATAAAGTTAGAGAATTTTTTTTTTTTTTTAAATCAAAGCTCAAAAAATTCTCTATAAAATAGATATAATATTAAATTAATTAGTGCCAATTAAAATAGATAAAAATATTATCAAAGTTTAAATATACACAAATAATTATAACAAAATAAAATTTTGGGGTGGGTACTTTTTACCCAGTGTGCTTGTCAGGGGTTAATAAAATAAAATTAGCAGTAATTATTTAGCTTTAAATTTACTTACACTTTTAGATAGATTACTGACTAATTTCAATTCTGCTTCCATTATCTCTATTAGTTGATCTATATCAGAGTCTAAATTTTGTTTTAAATAGGTGGTTAAAGTAGAAAAAAATCCTTTTCTAGAAACCATTTTCGATGATCCTAATCCCCGAATCAATCTTTTCAAAGAATAAGTAAATTCTTCATTATTTGGATCATCCTTAAATAAATAAATTAAAAACAATTTTATATTACTAATAATAATTAAAATAAAAAATGGCCAGTTAAGCTATACAATTAGAGGTTAAGAATAAAAAATAAACTAACCTTTTTTAACTGCAAAAGAATTGTCAGTAAATTTATTTCACCTTGCATTCGCGAATGAGCGTTATCAACAATAAGTTTTGAGAAAGAATCCAATATTATTGGATTTACTTTCATTTTTTTCTCTGGTTTTATACCAGTATTTGCTGTGTCCGAATTCATGGTCAACCACGTGCACTATTCTAATGTTTAATGTTTATATAAAGTTCACAAACGCGGTTATACTTTGTACTCTTATTCCTTCGACTTTTTTCAAGTTTTTTTGAGATGGAACTCTCGATTGAGAATAAAATACCCCACTGTTTTATTAAGCACTTGGCATATGCGACATCTATTATCTTTTATACATTCACTATGAGACTCCGTTAGCAAGATGGCAGTAGTATGGTAGTACACATATAAACGACTTTTGAGACACTATATACTATAAAAAAATAATAAATTGACTACTGGAATCAATTAATGACACCAAAAAAGTTTTAATTTGAAAATTATTAATAAAAAAAGAATCATTGATAATAATTGAAAAAATAAATAAATTATAATTGTTTATCTATTAGATAATTGATTAGACGTAAACAATGTATCAAAAGTTATTTTTTATGGTAAATCGCTGAAAGAAAATACAGAAACAGATTATTTAAAAAAAATTTTCAATCGTTGAATGTATGGAGATAGGAATATAGAACTCTATATATAAAATTCTTAAAAATCATCATTTATTTTTTGTGCATCAATATTCATTAATTTAATAGTTAAGTTAAGTTCATAATTAAAAAATAATAGTGCGCCATAAAAAATATCGAAAAGTGCCATCTTGCTGATAACTTTGGTAACTTAGTTTCTTGACGACGTGCACCGCGCGGTTTGTCCTCCGGTCAATTTTTCATCAGTTTCAGTTTCGTGCATCCAACATGGCTGGTTGTGGAGATCATGAAGATTCTAGGTAACTATATACTTATATTTACGTTTTAAAATTGTTGACAAGTCATTTAATACTATAAATAAGTTTCTTAATCCACATTGAATCAAATATCGATGTTAATGATTATTTATTGTTCGTTTATAACTCGATTTTAAGGTTAAGTGAGTAGTGCTTTGGAGTTGTGATGCACCCCGCTTTAAAAGAAACATGATGCTCAAGCACGCGGTTTTATTTTAACTAATATATAAACTACTCATACTATTTATTCGTGCGTGTGCTGGACTTCAATGTTTTCATTTATTTTTAGTCATCTTAATTCCTGATGATCCCATACAAGTTATTATTATATGGCTTGAATATCAAATTTTAGAACGTTGATAAATTAAAAGTACATACATTTCACGGAATGATTTATAGCTTGGAATAATATTTATTCTGAAATGTCCATCAATTTTTTAATAATTTACTCAATTACTACTCATTATTGAAAAAGAGAATAAAAATTAAAAACAAAATTATGCTTATTTATTTATCACACTTGATACATTCAATGTTTTTATTTATTTATTTTTAATAACATTAGACTAATTCAAAATATATTGTTTTATGTTACAGAGATTATTTAGGCGGTGGAAGCCGTGGTGGTAGCAGAAAACCATTGCCCACTGAACCACCGTATACTGCCTACGTTGGGAATTTACCGGATGGTATTATCCAAAGAGATATCGATAGAATATTTGAACAGCAACGTGTTAAGAATGTACGATTGGTCAAAGATCGAGAAACTGATAGGTGCGTTAATCAAAATTAATTTATATCTATTTATACTTTTAGTTACATTATATAATTAATAAATAATACTTTTTTTAATTGTCAATTATAGATTCAAAGGATTTTGCTATGTCGAATTTGAAGATCTTCGTGATTTGGAAGATGCTCTTGAGCTTAATGGACGAGTAAAAGTTGAATCAAATATTGTAAAAATTGATGTAGCTGAAGGAAAAAGAAATGATAGAGGTGGAGGATTTGATAGAAGACGAGGCGGTGGAAATTCAGCTGGTTCTGGAGGTGGAGGGTTTGGTAATTCTTCATATTCAAGCAATTTATCTTAAAATCTTGTTGGAGAGATTTTTATAAAAATATAATTTTTATAAATATTTACAGGATATAATGACCGTAGACCACAGGGAAATAGTGGTCCAGGTAGTAGACAAGGCCCTGGCGGATATGGTACTGATGCGAGAGGTAATCGAGGTAATTATGGTAATTTTCATGAAGATGGTCCTGGACGAGATTGGTCTTCTCGTGGCGGTATTGGTGGTGGAAGCTCTAGTGGTGGTCCTCCTAGATCAAATTACGGAGCTGCCAGTGGCCCACGACGAGGAGGGATGTCCGGCAATGACCGTAGCAAATCTTTCCAGGATGACCCATATCTCAAAGGACCACCTCCAGGTACTTTTAAAAATTTTATTTTTTATTCATTAGAAAAAAAAACTTTTTTCTACTTATTGTTGACTTATAAATAATTTTTTTTTTTTTTTTTTTTTTAATCATTTTACAGACACGACTGGAAGAAAGAAACTGGTTTTACAGAAAAGATCAGTTCCTGATCCTGTAAATGCATTAGCTGAATCAAGTAAAGGCAGCTCGATTTATGGAGGAGCAAAACCTCGTGATGAAAAAGTAGAAGCAAGTGAAAAATAAATCTCACTTGCATTCATAATGATGAAATTTCTCGCAAAATATGAGAAATAAATTTTCATAGAATAAGAATAAAACAGAAACACCATTTATACTACAGATACACAGGATTAAAAAGAAACGATGATAAATTTAAACAAAAACAGCAAATAAAAAAACTAGCGGTGCTCTTGCAGTTTTTGAAAATAATAATTGGAAGAAGTTTTCCTATTCATCATGAACTGCAATGTCATACAATAATTTTTATTTCTTTAACCTATCATGGGGTGTCTTCCTTAAGGGAAAGTAAATACATAAGAAGAAAAAAAAAATAATTAATAATTCTGTCTTTAAAAACTTTCATGTAAGTTGCAATTATGAGTAATATAATTTTTCTATTTCTGATGCTCCTTTGTCTGAATATCGTTGAAATATTGAAAATAACACTTTGATTCATAAGGAAATAATGATTTAAAAAAAAATTTGAAAATCTGTTTCGTAAATTATGTAAGAAGTGAATGTATAATGAATGTTTGAAATACAAATAATATTTATGTGAAGCAAAAATTATTACGTAGAATGTAAGCGTCCGTTCATAAATATATATAAAGTGAATTAATAAATAATCATTTATGTACAAATCAATCGTTAAAATCACATGCACGTTTATTGAAAATTGATTAAACGCATGGTTTTCGTAATTGTCTCTTACAAGTCATTAATTTGTGATTTTTTCGTTTGTCAATAATTTTTATTTCATAATTAAAATAATAAAGTGAAAAAAAAAATAAAAAAAAAAAATAAAAAACTAGGTGTTTATTACTGTTTTAATGATTAGGAGTTATGAAAATTAATTAAATATAATATTATCATCATGAATAATATTTCTAGTGAGTACTTGATTGCACGGCATTTATAATTATGATTATACATAATAAACAATTAAATGATCAAATATTTTAGTTGTTTTCATTTTATTGACACAAACAATGTTAAGAATTGATAAAAAAAAAAAAACGAGTAAGGAAGAGAATAATAATTCAATAAAAAAAAAAAAAATTACTGATTATGATAAAAATATAATTATGATATCACTGACTTTATTTATAACTATGCTTTATTATGATTAAAATTGAATTATTTTAATAGGTGTTTGCCTCATGTGTGAAATGTATAAAAAATCAAGACAATGTAATTTCAATTGTAAATGTAACAACATGAATGTATTTTGTAATTCAGCCTCTTAATATATAGGTATTCTATCAAAAATTATTTAAATTAGTTTTATGTATATTACCCCCTTTTTTAAAGGAAACTTTACTTTTTTAATAGTTAATAAACGTTTTAGAATATTTTTAAAAGGTAACGAAATAGTTATAAAATGTAAAGGTTCAAAAACGTTTTTTGATAAAATCAAACAGTGAAAAAATTTTAATTTTAATTAAAATATAATTTTGAAAATGACGAAATATTTGGCATCATTTTCATATAGAAGATTGTTTCTCGAAGGATGACCAAGACATTTGGTTTCAATTTTGACTGAGAATTTTTCTTATAAGTATTTACTTGGTGTGTTCAAATGATATTTTTGAAATTTACATATAAAAGAAATCTATTTTTCATATCGTAAAAGTCCCTCATTCTAAGATAAAACACATAAAGGGTGCCATAATAAAAGAATAAAATCAGCATTTTTTTTGTCAGTGAAAAATCAATCCGTTTAATTTAAAACACTAAAGAATACTTATAATTGCAATCAACTTGTAAAAAAAATTATAATTTTATAATTCACCACCAGAATATCGCTTATACTTGAATCTAATTTATTAGTAAAATCAACCATATATTCTTGACAATGTTGAAAAAAATAATAAAAAATTATATTCTATGAGTTAATAAGATTAATAAAATAATAATATTTATTAAAATTTAATTTTCAATTATATTTGCTGCCACGCCTTTATTCAAAGAGTCATTGATTTCCTTTTTTTTTTTTTTTTTTTTTGCGGAAACATTTCTTGAGTTCAAATAAATTCAGTAGATTTTTTTTCCTATTATATTCATGTGTCTATTAACCAATAACAGCTACAATAAGTGATTATTGGTTTAAGTAATTATTAAGCAAAAAAAAAAAAAAAGCCAGTCATAATTATTATTATTATAAAAATAAGCTACTTTACTTGCAAATTTTTCAATTTAGTTTAAAAGATAAGGTTTATAATTATTACTATAAATCTGACTCAACTGACTCTCCCCACTACTTTTATTTTACATGCATGTATTGTACTCAATTTCTTATCCCTACTATTTAAAATCAAAGACGGCAAGACGGCTTTACACGCCCCGGCAGTTCTCCGCTCTTTATGTGTGTTGATTTTACACAACTCGACAAATATCTTGACAGCATTGGCGTCTAATTATTACTTTATTATTTTTTTAACTCTTAATATTTTACTTACATATAAAAATTTTCTATAATAATAATAATAATAATTATTAGTGAATCAAACAAATAATTCACGATGTCTAGTGAAAGTGTGAAAACGGTAAGAGTTTAAAAATAATTATTAAACGTTAATGCAGATCTGAACCTCAAAACCTCAATATAGACTAACTAATTTTTATTTATCCAGTACTAACCCATAATTAAAATTTTTAATAGTAATTTCGATGTTATTTTTTTAATGATAGTAAATTAAGTAAAATTAAATTTGAGTATTAATTTAAACGAATAACATTAATTTATTTTCTTTCAGTTTGCTAGTCTTGAAACTCCTGGATATGTTGGCTTTGCTAATTTGCCGAATCAAGTTCATCGAAAATCTGTGAAAAAAGGATTTGAATTTACATTGATGGTTGTTGGAGAATCTGGGCTAGGAAAGTCGACTTTGGTCAATAGCCTCTTTTTAACTGATTTATATCCTGAGCGAACTATACCGGACGCTGTTGGTTAGATTTTTTTTTTTTTTTTTTTTTATATATTTTTAAATTATTGTCTACCAATTATCAATTAACTTGTTTTTTAATCATTTTACAATAGAAAAAACTAATCAAACAGTCAAGTTGGATGCTTCTACGGTTGAAATTGAAGAGCGAGGGGTAAAACTTAGATTAACAGTGGTTGACACGCCCGGATATGGAGATGCAATTGACAACACAGATAGTTTTAGAGCAATTATTCAATACATTGATGATCAATTTGAACGATTCCTTCGCGATGAAAGTGGATTAAATCGAAGGAACATTGTTGACAATAGAATACATTGTTGCTTTTATTTTATTTCGCCATTTGGTCATGGGTAAATAAATCTTGAATATCTTAATTATTTTATATAATTTTAACGATCAATAATTAAAATTCATACGAAATTTTAATTTTTAAAAAACCTGCCTTTTTATCGATGACTTAAAAATATATGAATATTTTTTATTACCTTATGAGGTTTGATAATAATCGATGTCAATTGCTATTGAATCAAAATAATTCATGTACTTTTATATGTCCCTAATAATTTTATAATTTTAATTTTAGATTAAAACCTTTGGATATTGAATTTATGAAGCAGCTTCACAATAAAGTCAACATTGTACCAGTAATTGCCAAAGCTGACGTGCTGACAAAAAAAGAAGTTTTGCGTTTAAAGAAACGTGTAATGGAAGAAATAGAGAGCAATGAAATTAAAATTTATCCCTTGCCTGATTGTGATAGCGATGAAGATGAAGACTATAAAGAACAAGTCCGACAACTGAAAGAAGCAGTGCCATTTGCAGTATGTGGAGCATCTACATTGCTTGAAGTTAAAGGACGAAAAGTCCGGGGACGATTGTATCCTTGGGGCGTTGTTGAAGTTGAAAATCCTGATCACTGTGACTTTATCAAACTTCGGACAATGCTTATGTAAGATATCAAGTTACATTTTTTTAATTTTTAATTATTTATTTAAAATTATTATTGACATTATTAATTACAGTACTCATATGCAAGATTTACAAGAGGTTACTCAAGAAGTACACTACGAAAATTATCGAAGTGAGAGATTGGCCAAAGGAGCTCCTGTACCGCCTCGAAGAACAACGTTAGTTTTTAATATTTTTTTTTATGTCTTCAAAAAATTATAGCCAATTCAATATTTATTTTTCATTTCAACAGAGCCGTTGATCCTGAAAAAACTGTCGGATCAGAAAAAGATCGTATTCTTCAAGAGAAAGAAGCAGAATTACGAAGAATGCAAGAAATGTTAGCTCAAATGCAAGCACAAATGCAACAGCAACAGCCATAATATTCATTAATACACGAAACACTCAATTGGTTTGTTTCAGTCAGGTGCCACAACCATATTTTTAAGTTAACATTAATATTCAGGCACAATTATAACGGTATTACTACTTGTTATACATTTTTAATTTTGCGAATGATGACAATGAAATAATTTTATGATGAGTCATCAATGAGCGATGATAATACAATAAAACATATTTTACAGTATTTTTCAAACTATTATTACGATTTTAAAAAAAGAAAAACAATAGCGGAAGTAAGCATCAACATTTTATGACTATTGAAACGGATTGCTCATCAACCTGTCAAAATCAATTTTGCCAAGTGCCTTGCAATCCTTTATTTAAAGTAGAATATATCAAACGATTTGTATTGGTATAATTGAACCGCATATCGTGATTTCTTTATAGTATTTCATATATGTTTAAAACGTCAGCAATTGTTTTATTCAATGAAAAATATGCTTAACAGATATTTGACTTAAATGGTTGTTAAATTTAAGAAAACTTGTGTTCGAAATCCAAAGTCTTGAATCTCCTTTTTTTATTTAATAATTGCAAAGTCTGATTTTATGTGCAATTTTTCATAATGCACATTTTTATACTGATAAATATAAAGCAAGTTCTCAGTGAATAGAAATTAAACGAAGCATTTTAAAAATTTTGTAAATTTTATGATTAATTTTTAATAGTCTTCCACAAATTTTGGAGTACAAATTTTTTGGATTAATAAAATAAACAACAATTTTTAAAAAATCAATTAAACAATAAGTATTTGAACAAATAAATACCTAAAGTAATTCTGAAAATATTTTTTTATTCAAATGTATTTATATATTTTTTTTTTTTTTTCATTGCTTTAAAAATCAGTATATCTTTTTTATAATATTTACTCTTTATAATAATACAAATAATTATCTATAAATACCATAACATTTTTACTTTTATACTAAATTACTTATATCACTTATATAAAACAAATTTTTAATATAAATTAAAGAAAAAACATTATTTACATTGATAATTTATAATTTATTGTCCCTAAATTTCAAAAACAAACTTCAAGTAAGTTTATGTTTAACTTCAACAATAATATTCAATACATTTCTAAAAAATCACTAATTTTTAGTAGATTTCATAGAAATCTATCTATTGCATTGGTCTTCGTGATAGAATTTTTGAAAAATTTTGCTACTTATCAGCTCAACTCGTCAAACGAATAACAATTAAACGCGATATTATTTTTAATTTTTGTAAATTGCATCTGAAAGCTTATTAATCCTTCAGGACCTGGGCTATGAGATTTTTTTCTCACGCAACAACATTTAACATAATGAATGTCGCTGCAGTGCAAGTGAGACACTAAAAAACACCCATATCCTGACGGGTTAAATAAGCTTTAATTTGCACATTTATTTATTTTTCTAAATTAAATAGTTTAGGAATGACGGTATTTCAAAAATTTTTTAAAATCGCAAAATTTTCACTTTTACCGCATTTCCGTGCAATAACGATTGAAAGTGATGTTCTTTCAAATTTCTGTAAACTGCATCTGAAAACTTATTAAGTAAGCTCTAATTTGCATACTTATATATTTGTAAATTAAATAGTTTAGGAATTACAGAAATTTGATTCTTCAAAATCCTCAAAAATTAGCACTTTTACTGTTTCTTTGCGAAATAATTATTGAATGCGATAATTTGTAAAATTCTTTTAAATTCCATCTGAAAGCTTATTAATTAAACTTTAATTTGCACACCTACCTATCAGTCTAAGCCAAAAATTACTAGCTCTCTCTGTCTATTTAATGGTAATGATTATTTTAGTAGTTGTTGGATTCACTACGAATCTACTTCCATTTCGGCTGCCGAATAGTCTTTTTTAGAAATGTATTGAATATTTTGAGCCATAAAAAACTTCTATAAAATAATATTTTTAATGTGTATGTGTGTAGTTATTAATAAGGATTTTTAAATTTCTTTTTACATCTTATATTTGATAAATTTCTTTGTACAAGTATTTTTATCTTATCACTTTTATTAACTATGCATATAATAATCTATGGCTGCAGAAAACGCTGCAAAACCTGCTGCACCAATTACGCCTGCTTTGACACCCGCTAAAATTTGAAAATATATTTAACCAAAATACTATTTAATTATATTTAACAATAATAGAAAAAGTTGAAACTTACCTCGCAGACCAATAAGGCCTCCTGTTAGACCACCAGCATAGGTACCATTCCGCCAATCAGTTTTACCACGATACTAATAATATTTTACAAATATTCAACTATTAATATCTCATCTTAAAACATTTTGTACATAATAAATATTCGTGCGAACAAAAAGTATATTTGAAAATATTATATAATTTACATACCGATTCCACAGTACATTCCATAGCCGAAAATAGTAATCCAATAGTTGCGAAATTTTTAGCGTAACCCAAAGTTGTGACTTTCATTTCACGAAATATTTGACGAGCTGTTTGTTGTTGTTCTACAGCAGCAACGTTTGGATTTACACTAGAAGAAAATAAACCAAGTGCTGCACCTAATCCATAACCTAATGGAAAATTTTTTAATCATTAATTTTGATATAAGAATTGATATTTAGATTTATACAATATTCGAAAGAAAAAAAATTGAATAAAGACAGTTTCATAGAAAACTATAATAAAAGAAAAAAATACGTTTAAAAGTAAGTAAACATAGATAAGATTTGTTTTAATTAAATTTAAATTGCGAACTCTACATGTATCCTATTAAGTTTGGAAGGAAAAGGTATATGTTTAACAGTATTTAACTTACCTAAAACGCCACTAAAAATACTTTTAAAAACACAGCTTTCCATGAATGTTTGCATGGCTTTTTCCTCATTCGTTACAATGTGTACTGGAGCAGGACCTCTAGGTATTACAATATTTTCTCGATATCGCTGATGATTAGTTGTAAAATATACTGCTATTTTATCCCATGTTGGATCACTAAGAAAAATTCTCTGGTCCTCTTCTTTTAATTTGGGAGGTGATGGTAATTTAGGTGGTTCAAATCGCAACATTTTTGACTAAATAGTTTTATATTTTACTTTAAATAACTATCATTATCTGTAAACTAATTATTTTCTTTGAAATTTTCACTTCAGTAAATGGAGTTTTATTTTCAAGATAATCTGAAAAAAAAAAATTACTAATTAAATACATTAGAAAAAATTAAATAAAATTACATGCAAAGAAAACAGAACATTTTGTCCATATTTTTTAATTATTTAAATAATGACTCTAAAAATAGCAGACATCATTTTTACGTTTTCATAGATAAAATACATGATGTTAATTAAAAATGTTTGAAGAAATTAGTTCTTTTAAAATTTTATGTTAACGTTTACTTTAAATTTTTTATATCAAAAATTCAAATATGAAAAAGTTCTTTGATACCTGCTACTTTCAGTATTGTTTTCAATTCTACTATATAACCTATATTTTTTTACATCATCTACTTACTTCATCATAATAAATGACTAAAAATAATTAAGTCATTTTATTAAAAAAACTACTAAACTCTTGATAATTTATTAACAATTAAATGATCATTCATGATAGTTAAAAGTATTTATTCATTAAAAAAATTTTTTTATTATTTACTGATTTAATCATTTAATGTGGTGAATGAAGGGGGTTCGCACCAGTCCGCACCCGTATGCAAAGTGTGTATACTTATATGTATATATATATATATATATTTTTTTTTTATTAAAAAAATATAAATTATGCACATGTGATCGCGTTTTTGGGCCGAAAAGTATTGTTTATCTGATATTCTCTCAGAAAATCACCTGGCGGCACATTTGTGAAGGGAAACGCACTCGAAATTAGAGTATTAAGAAGTGTAGACAGAAACTATCGCAGTGGCGCTGATGTTTTGAAAATGTTTTGAAGTCATTTATATATCCAATGACATATTTCCTGTCGACTGGAGAAAAAAAAAAATATACGTACCGGCCACGTCAAAATATAATCTTCAAAAATGGTAAATTAATTGTTAATGTTGAATTATTTTGAAACAAAAAGTATAAACATTTATCCATTATTATAACATAAAAATTTTAATATCTAATAACACTATTCTTAGTAACTTTTATAACCTAATGTTAAATTTACATTTGCAAATTTAGATAATTTTTTTCAAATATTTTTAATCAGCCTATAATTTTGCTTGATACATTTTTTATGAGTAATTATAAATAATATTTTGATAAAATATTTAAACATTATATTTATTTGTTTATATTTACTCTTTATAGTTGTCATTAAAAATATTACATTATAAACAGTATTGTATTAAAGTCTTTAAACACAAATATATTTCAGAAAAGCTACTTAAATTATTATTTAAATTAAAACAATTATTTATTTCAGATTGAAATTGAATCAATGGCAAGGTATGTCTCACCAATCAATCCAACGATATTCCCAGTGTTAGCACTTGTTTTACTTGGAATTGGAATTTTCTTCACTGCTTGGTTTTTCGTTTACGAAGTAACCAGTACAAAATTCACTAGAGATATTTATAAAGAACTATTAGTGTCTCTTGTTGCTGCATTATTTTCTGGTTTTGGAGTCCTTTTCTTAATGCTGTGGGTCGGAATTTATGTATAAGTAAATATCAATAGTATTATTAAAATACCAAGGTAAAATCTATAAAACGATTCTTAACATACATTTATTTTTTTGTTTTCAGCATTAAATACTTATTACCAAATGTTTTTATTCTGGAATATCATTATTTTAACATTCCATCACTACTGTATAAAAATCATATGCAATAAAATATTCTTTTCTTAATTTTAAAATATTGAAATCAATATCATTGTAACAAAATCCATAACTTTCCATCCTTTATTGTATTTATTGGATGCGTACATTGATTATAACATTTATAATTTAGTTTTTTATATCAATATAATTTTCTTAGCTACATATTTATTTTTGGATAATAAAATAAGATATCAATTATAAATTTAAAGCGACATTGTTTTGTTGTTTATAAAATTGTCCATATCAACCAGCTAAACCAGCCTTCTGTCGGCAGCGTAACATTAACGCTCGAAGCATGAATTGTCTTCGAGATAGTTGTCGCACATGTTTTAGAAATACATCTAAATCTATAGAACCTTGACGAAGACCTTCACCAAGATAGTAGATTGCATCTTCCATTGCAGCTTCTTCCGCAAAAGCATTAAGCATTCTGTAAACAAAAATACTTATCACATTGGAGTAACTCTAATATTGATATTAAATAATTAATATCATTGTTAAACTTACTGTTTATACAAAGGTGCGATAGTTGTAACTGCCTCGTCAACATCAATTGATTGATTGTCTGATAGTTTTTCAATTTCTTTCTCCAATTCACTTTCTTTGTCTTGAAGAATATTTATATTTTTATCAAGCTCCTGTTTTTCTTTTTGTAATTTATTGAATATGTCTTTAAGTCGTGAGGATCCACTCATTAATTCTTGTTGTGTACGGCGTAATGTCTCAAGCTCGGCTTGGAGTTGCGAGAACTGTTCGCAGAGTCGTCGACGAAGTTGATCACCAACAGCAGATACCAATGATGCCCTTATGTGCTCTTCAGTAATTGTATCTGAGTTACCACTAGTCATTGCTCCTCCTACTGGTGGTGACTAAAAAAATAAAACAAGTTATACCTATTTTAACTACTAACAGAATTTTCATATTTTTTTTTTGTAAATATTATCAAATAAAAAAATTACAGGTTGAGTCGCAGGTGGATATGGAGTTGGAAATGAACTCGGATATCCCGGAGTTGGATAAGATGATGATGGCATTCCAGGCATCGCAGGAAATCCTGGATAATTAGCAAATCCTGATCCACCTGTTGGTGGATATTGAGTATATCCAGAATTGCTCCCAGCGTATTGAGGATTGGTTGGATATGGTGGAAACGAACCACTTGTTGAACTAGATGTAGATCCCGGAACTGGCATAAAACCTGTAAACATTAACATTTATTTGAAAACTCTATACTATACTATTAATATTTTACAGTTAAAATCCAAAACTAACTCTTGCTTTTGAATTCATTAGTATCTATCTATTATTAAATTTATAAATATTTACGTACTTTGTGAAGGATAAGGTGTTGATGTTTGAGTATTGGAGTATCTTTTAGCAAAAACGGGTGGGTTTTCGCCGAAAGTTACAATCATAATTTGTATCAAGCTCAATAAGTCAGAGGAATGCTAAAATATAATAAAATTATTATTGTAGCATTTTCAAGTATCAATTAATTATTATAATTAATAAAACTCACAGGTACCCAGTCGTGTAAATAAGGCAGGTAAATTTTCCCATTATGATCCACATACATGCTGACTTTAATTGTCATTTCTGCTGTTGGTCTCACATAACACATTGGTGCATTATTCGGATGAGTATCCATTAACCATATGCATATTGGAATGTTGTATACATTGCCTAAATAAATTTAAATTTTATAATAACATAATAAAAATTATTTTCTTTAAATACTATTTTTTTTTACCCTTGTAATTTACTGGTATTGTTCCTTGAAGATTAAATAAATCTTGGCAAGATCCATCATTGAAAACTATCAACAAATATATTTAAAATTTTTAAAATTGAATGTTTAATTTAATTTTTATATAGTAACAACATAACAATAACAATACCAAAACGTTCACTTGCGGGCTGTAAGCCTTTGTATTCTTTTAAAACATTTATTACTTCTCTCCGTGTGATCGCTGGATTTTGATACTGAAATGTAAATTAAAAAAATGAATTGAATTCTCAACAAAAATTTTATTATGAATTTGAATATTAACAATGAACATAAACTAGATTAAATTACATACAGGGGTAAAATTAGTTAAATAAAAAAAAAAATGTAAAACTGTTGATTAAGAAATAGATAATGATTAAATTTATTATTAAATATTAAAAAAAAAATTACAAGCACTGATAGAAATATCAAAATACCTTATGTAAATACTGTTTTATTTTTTCTTCATCACTATGATTCATTTTCACCATTTAATCTCGAGGTTAAGTCAATAATTTAACAACAAAAATGTCCGTTTACAAGAATATAACTGAAAATGAAAGTTTTATTATTTATTATTTTTTAAAATATAATAGCTTAAAATAATTCAATAATATAAAAAATAATTTTCATACATTTGTCAAGTAGTTTCAATCCTAGATAATAAGATAATAACGTTACTTTGACACAATAATCGTTCAACAATTTAATTAAAAATATTACGCTTATCAACGAAACTATCTATCTATACTCATAACAAATAGGTTGTACTGAATCTCCGAACGACCGCAGCACTTGCATTTTCTCATTTTGTTTCAGGTCATATTTGAAAAAACATTGCTAATGAAGTAACTTGATTTGTTATTTAATATTATAAAATAATAAAAGTTCAATTTTCAATAAACAACTGTCTGTTATTGAAAATTTATTATAAATATTAATATTTATAAAAAAAAAAAATCAATTCATTTCATTTGTTATATAAATTTATACATCATAGAAATAATATATTATTAAACTTAAAATTATATTTATACATTAATAAATATATATCTATATAAAAAATTGAAAATTTAATTTGCACGTCACGATGGTTCCCCATCATTTTTTGATCCATTTCCACCCGTCCGCATAGAGTGAAGCGGACATTGGAAATAAGAAACAGCACTGGCATGTCCTGATCTAGCAGAAGGCATTGGCATCCCTATTTCCCATCTATCTAAAGCGGGATTATAAATTTCTACAATATTTAAAAATACATTGCCATCATAGCCACCTGTTTAATATATAAAAACATAATTGTTATTATTACTTGTATCTTAGTATAATTAAAAATAAAATATTAATGAAAAAAAAAAAAAAAATTACCAATGGCATATAACTTGTTATCAATTACTGTAACGCTTAGTGCACTACGAGCTATCGAAATACTACTAACTTCTTCCCATCTATCGGATTCTGTGTCATAACGTTCTACTGAATTCAATTGAAGCTTTCCGTTATATCCACCAATTACATAAATATACTGTCCAAGACTTGCAACTCCAGCACCTGAACGACCATTGTTCAGTGGCGATACCATTGTCCATTCATTATTTTCTGGATGATAACATTCTACAGAGGATAAACGTTGAACTCCATCAAATCCACCAACTGCATATAGTAATCTTTTCAAATAATAAAAAAAATTAATAAATAAATAACAATTATAATCAATTTAATTTTGCAAAACATTTCGTAATTATGTTACCTATTAACAACAGCAACTCCGACACCAAGTCTTTTAACATGCATAGGTTTTACATTTTTCCAAAGATCTTGCTCTGGATCATAACATTCAACACTATTGTGAAACTCAGCCCCAGCACTTCCACCAACAGCATATAATAAGCCATCCATCACAGCAACTCCAACACGATTTCTAGGTACTGTCATAGCTTTACAAGGCCTCCACTTATTAGCTATAGGATCATATTTATCTACCCAATCACTGTCATACCTTTAAAAAAAATTAACGAAAAAAAAAAATGAATAAAAAGAAATATAACTTGAAGAAAAAATATTAATAAAATACAAACCTTGTTTGGGGTGAATTATTTCTTCCCCCAATAGCATAAAACATTCCTTTTAAAAATGCTCCACCCAATCCTGATCGCGGTACGATCAATTTTGCATGTTCAGTATAAATTTTATCATCTACATTAAATGCTTCAAGTGTATCTAATGAGTGTCTGAGGAAACCACCAGCAATGAATATTAGTCTTTTAGTATTTGGCGTTCTTTCCTTAACAATAGGTTTTTTATGTAGTGTGAGATCTTTGAAAATTTCAGCTAGATACTCCCGACATGCGGGAGCTTTTTTTACAATTTCACAATTTTTCATTTGATCTCGTAAGAAATTTGGAGTCAGATATTGACACCGTACAGCTTGTAAAATATGAGCCATTTTAGGACCTCGTGCTTCCTCATTATACATGACCCATTTTAATACAGCATTATAAACCTGACTTTCTTCTTGTACATTAAGTTCATCTTTTCGTACAAGTGATATCAATTGGATAGCTGATAGTTGGAGAAATTCCTCTTCATGACAAATTTGACTAAAGTGTTGTACAATGAATTGATTTGCTTTATGATGTAAATTTTTGCACCCATGTTGTTCAGCAAAATTAGCAATACCTATGGCATTTGTTGGATCGAGTTGTCGCTCTAAAAATATACAACATGCTTCTATGACATTGTTTACCTAAAAGTTGTAACATTAATATTAACTCAAATTATATTATTTTACTAACATTGTAACTAGCTGACTTAATTTGAAATTTTAATAAATACCTGAAACATAGTTGCTGCTGGTAATAACGTACAAACTGTCAATTCAGTAACTCTAATTCGTCCGGTGTACATAAAAAACATTAATCTCGCCATAGCTGTAGGACAAACACCTTGCAGTTTCACTCTACTCATTCCAGACTCTCTTAATCCTCCCGTAAACATTGCCTATTATAAAAATAAATTATAAAATGATAATAATTAAATTATTCCTTCAAATGAATAAAAACTTATAGAATATACTTACTTTAAAGTAAGGACTAGCTGCAGCTAAAATAATTTTATGAGCATAAAATAATTCAGTTCCTACTTCGAGACATACATCGGTAAGCATGTGATGACTACGCATCATAAACGTCATTTGCATTGTTTCTTTAATATGATCAGCCATGCAAAATGTCATATCACCATACGATCCATATTTTTCGTTTTTCAAGATATTTTCCCAATCCCCTTCGCCATCAAAATTGAAACATGAAATCCGTTCCTTACTTTGGTTTCCATTTTCAGTATGAGTTGCTCCTTCTGATGTATTATCTTTTTTTTCATCCATTAAAACTAATAACAAATAAATTTTATTAATCAAAATCAAAAATAAAAATAAAAATTAATTAAGTTCACAATTGCAATATATTAAAATTTTAAATAAAAATTAATTACTGTAGTGCGGTATTATTATTACTAAAATAATATAAATTTAGAGTTTTTTTTTTTATGTTTACGTTATTTAATGTAATTATTTTTTTTCAACTATTATCAATTAAATGTGTGATTTTTTATCACGACATAAATTCGAATAGGAAAATTTATGTCACAAAATCCAATGAGATTTCATGTAATAAGTAACAAGGTATATAGTTTAAATTCACCCCTGTCTAAAATCATTTTACTATATCTATTGTCATATAATTAAAGTATTATAGTATAAATAACAAAAATAACAAACATAAAATTAATTTATTGATGCACATATTTATATTTACAAACTTATAAATGCATGTAAAATTATATAAAATTTTATTTTTAACATAACCTCTTCAAGTTATGTTTATAAAAATTTACTTTAATTGTAAGTATTATTATTATTATTATAACAATATTTTCATTATAATCTCTTAATTTTCTTTTCTTATTAATTCAATATTAAAGTTAATTTTTATGGATTTTTAACTTTATTATTAGTTTCAATCTGTGAATGGAAATTGTTTAAAAAAAAAAACACTTCAAATATGAGGTTAAAAATGTTATGAATTTTGTAAATATTTGTAGGTACATAACATAACATAAAATGTAAAACTTACCACAATAATTATTTCAACAAAATATTTCGTGTATGTAAGTACTTTATAGTTTTATGAACTAGCATAAAATTCACAAATTAAATTTCAATCAGTACTGTCAGTAATTAGTTTTGTAATAAAACATTATGTACACATTCTAAAAATTTATAATTACAATTAATCACGAAATTGGAGTAATAAATAAATATTATTTGAAATAGTATATTAAGAAAAAATTAATAAAAATTTGAGAAAAACTTGAAATTATAAACTTATTCAATTATCTAAATTTAAAAGATTACTACTATATACATTATTAAAAATTTCTGAACTATTGAAAATTATTAGTTTATATGATTTATTTAATGCCATGTGTAACCTCTAAAATTTATTAAAAATTAACACTTAATGAAACAATACTTCAATTATCATTTATGGTACTAAAATTCGAAATTTTTTTTATTATTGTAATTAATTTGTCATTCCTCACAAAGCTCATTTCAGAAGAAACTTTTTTAAAAAATTAAAGATATGTATTTTACGACTGATTGATCATTTTGTCATAAAAAACAAATATGTATTTTTCACTTTTTATACTATTACTTTGATTAGATTGTAATCTTTCACTTAAATAAAGCAAGTTGCCGAACCAATAAATTCGTTTACGAAACGGGTACAAAAATTAAAAAACATTTTTTTATTTTTAATAACAAAATTTCAATCTTAATGCCTATAGAAGCAACAATGTATATATATATATATATAAACACAATTTGATGACTGTTTCATAGTAATTACATAACTGAAATTCACGCTAAAATTTAAATGTCTCATTAAAAATGTCACATCACATTATTAATTGAAAAATAAAAATAATTTTGAGTGTTTGTTTAGTTATGAATATTTTTTCAATAGTTAGTGTTAATTATGTATGTTGGAAAGATTAAAATTGTATAGTTATTATCAATTATCACGGATATATTAATTATAAATGATAGCTCTTTTTCTAGCAATTCATGCTTACATGACACTTTTTTTTATATTATGCGTGTACAATATTTTAACGTATTTTTTAGGACGTTCAATTAATGACTTAACTAAAAAATTAACTGATAACATTTTCGGTCATACGTTAAATATTTTTTTCATCTTTCATAACAAAAGATTTATGAAATTATGACCATAAAATTTAATTGCTTTTAAACATTCACTTTTTTTTCTTAAAGCTTATCAAAAATAGAACATCAAAAAAAAGTTTTCATAAATATAAATTTTTTGAAATAGAAAAAAAAATATTTTAAATTAATTATTGAAATGTTATTTTAGAGTATCAAATATTTAAAAAAATTTTTTGTTCAAGTTATTTATTTTCACGTGTAGAATGCAAAAAAAAAAAAAGAAATAGTAAACATTTGTTTGAATAGATTTTATCAATTTTATAATTGAAAAATTTATTTATTACTATTCTCATTATTCAAAATACATCATTAACGATATTTTCAACAAAAATTATTACGTTATTTTCGGACAAAGAATTTTTCGTGTAGGAGAATTTATCGTATGTGAGAAATGTCAATCTAAACACTACTCTGAAAATAATTAGAACAGCTTTTCAAAAAATATAATTTTTTTTAAATCTTACTGAAAGCAACAATTTCTGAACTAATAGATATTATACAGTTTTTTTTTTTTTTATTTATCGGGAAGTAAAAAAATTATTATGAAGTGATACTTTTTATAAACCATGGATAGTTATAAATAATTATATTTATATCTGTCTCAATTAAATACTGTTATTTACTTTAAATTAATCAATCGATTTTTCTTACTTTGGGTAATCATGATTTGAATATCTTCTCAAAAAATAAGTGTTCAAGTATTTATTTTATTTACTTCTGTAGTATTTAGGAGATATAATGATAATGATTTTAATCTTTCCAGCTTTTCTGTATGTGTAAATTTTTGGACCAGTGTCATGTTTTAATTAACTCACAAAGAATTGAATCATCTCATCATTATTCCTGACTGAAATTCAAGTGAAACTTGACTCTTAAAAATAAGAAATTAAACGATAAATTAATTTTACACGTATTATTTTTTATTTTATTTTATTAAAAGTAATCTACATTAATGATTATTAATATTTAGAATTTCATAAATCAAAATTTTTTTTATAATTGGGTTGTTACTTAATTTGAAGAAAAAAAAAAAAGGAGTCTTGAGATAATATATTTTATTATTTCTTATTAATGAATCTGGATCAACAATAACAGTATGAGTATAGTAGGCGTAACAATAGAGACGAGGTAGGTTGCACGGAACCTAATTTGATTACGTACGCCAACAAGTTTACTTGATTTTACGATGGTTTAATTATTACTCTAAATTTATACTTTGCTCATATTCATTCAATTCTTATATTATTTGTATTTAATTGCTTATTTTTTCATCTGATCCACCGTCCGAGTTTCAATTATAATAGTAATTAAATGTTATTTTATTTTAAATAAAATATATATACAATCAAATATCAATGAACTAAAGCTCGTTTTGTGTTAAAAATATTTAAATTTAAATAAAATACGTTATCAATATTATTTATATTATTAATAGTATTTTTATTGTTATTATTAAAATTATTCTTATCATAATTTATTTTATTTTAATTCTCATTAAGAGCGCCAATTTTATTGAGCGCATGAAATTAAAATTTATAATAATGTCATTTTGATTAAAAATTTTTAATGTACTAAAAAACGAATTTTTACAGTTACATATTTTTTGTCATCTAACATTAACTTACAAATATAAAATTTCTTTATTTTTTATTTTTTGGTTCAATTTATCATGCGATTCGTTTTCTGTTTTTGTTAATTATTTATTTTTCTTAGTTAATGAATAAATTAAATCCTCCAATTTAACTAATTAACAAGTTTATTTAAATGATGATCAATAATAATATAATTAATAGGGCAGTGTTTAATGTTTATTGCCATTTACAAGAATACTTTTTAAAATTTTTTACATATTAGGTAATTTTGTAATTTCACGGTCAACAATACTCCAAACTATAAAAATGATATTCAGAACTTTTTTTAAATTAACAATCACATATTTTTTTTCAAGTTCATCAGAAATAGAACATGAAAAAAAATTTTTAAATATCAATTTTTTGATTGAAAAAAAAAAAAAATGTCTGACAATGATAAAATAAATGTAAAAAAAAAAAAATAAAAAAAAAAAAGGAAATTACTGAAACAACCAAAACTTGTTCATTTAAATTGTTTATTTGTACACGTAGAATACGGAAAAAATCGCTAAAATTACGTTGACACTTTTTACAAACGATTTTTGGTCGACATAAAATTTTTGTTATTATTAAAAGCTTTAAAAGTAGTTGAAAAATTCTTTTTTGATTATTTCAATAATTATTATCTTAAATCAGCCCATAAAATAGAATAATTTAAGAATAAAAATATTTAAAAATGTTAATTTTTTGATTTTTCAACAAAAAAAATTCAAGTGACCGTGAAACTAAATGATAATCTCAATTTATTTTGATAGAAATAATACTGCTGTTAAAGATAATTATAATTAGTTAAATAAAACGAAATTTGACTAGTAATTTCTAGGACGATAAAATTTCGAATGTATAAGTATATAAACAATTAAAATTATATATGATATTTTTTTTTTTGACAACAGAAATAAAAAATCATATTCCATTTATTCAAGCAATTCAAATTATGTCAATTCAATAGGCCGTTTCTTTTTTATACTTAAAAAGAATCAATTTAATAATTAAAATTAATTTTTTTTTCTCTAATTATTTTTTGTTTAAAAAACAAATAATTTCATCCCATGATTTTACTATTAATTGAAACTTATGTTTTCACGAATAGGGACATTTTTGTAAGAATGTGGATTAAAATAGTTTTCACAGACGATAACAATATTATCAAAAGCCCTTATCTTGTTTTCGTGTTTGTATTTTATATACAGGCTTAACTTATTCTCTTGTTGGCGCACAAAGAGAGATTGCTAAGACAATTGATCTTTGATTCAGAGTCGTGGTGATATTATGTGAAGACTCAACCAGTAAATATAATTATTTTTTATTTATTCATTTATTTATTATTTTTTTTCGTCGCGTTATTATATGTACAAGGTTAAAATATTTATCACGAAAGACTGTAGTAGTCATTGTTGAACAAAATATCGATTTAATTATTCAAGAGGACAGATTTCAATTTGAAAGTTATTTTGTTAATTATTTTTCCTAACCAGGAAAAACGAAACAGCCACCTGATCGAATCACAGATTGACCACCTCCAGTTTGAGGAATTCATAGAACTATTATTATTATTTATATTATTATAGATGGATAGTTAACTCTATCTTTGATTTTTTAGGCTCGGCCCATTATAATTTGTATTTCGATCGCCTTTATAAATATCCGCATTTTCGTTTTCTTTTTTTATTTTTTTTTTTTAGTTTGCTCTACACACACATAACTATTCAAAGAAGATGGTTTTGATCTGCGTAGATCTATCGGATTTTGAGATAAAATTATTGTTATAGTTAGATCAACATATATTTTTTTATTCTCTAAAATAAGACAATATTCAATTGGATGTGAATTATTTTTGCACGAGTGTAGCAATATTACATTACTGTAATGAAAAAATTACATGAAAAATTACTGTACCGAAAAAATTTAACAAATAAAGTCAATAGTAAACTAATAATATAAAACTACCAAATTGAGATATTTTTCTATAATTTTAAAATAATGTAACCCGTCTAAATTGAACAGGATATCATCGTTCAAGAATGACTGACAATTCTAACATAATCATGTTTAACCATTTCATCTTTAGTTTACTAGTCATTGCCTTATTTTCATGAAGAAAAGTTATTACTCTCTGTTGAATTTTTTTTTATTTCTATAGTTTCTTTCAAACTAAAATTTAAGAATTTTTAATTAAAAAATATACTGAAAAATAGTTAAAAAAAAGTTTTAGCTCAGTGGCAAGTTTTTTTAATTTCTAATACGGCAATCATGGAAGTTTTTAATTTATTAAAGTATGTAAAACCAATAGTTTTACAATATATCAAATGCAAAAGTTGAATTTATTCGTATCACATACTATATTAAAGTTAATTAATACCCATTATTTAAACTATTTCTAAGAGATTTTAAGTAGATAATCTTGTTTCAAAATAAAATTTTTTTATTTTAAAATTATAATTACTTAACTAAATGAATTTGGCACTATTAATGAATATAATAATTAAAAATATTAAAATTTTTTTGCGTTGATTTTATACGAGTTTATAGACATTTATGAAAATTTAAATATGCAATTTACATACAAATGATCGAATACTGTTATCAATATTATCTTTTAAGGGACAAATAAAAATATATTTACGTATTAATAAACACCACGAATTCCTATTGAATTATCTTTAAACTATTATTTTTAAAAATATAACAAGTAAAATTTTGGATTTTATATTATACATCAATCAATCAATTAAACTGATTGAATATATTAAAAGCTAAGTATGTGCACGAATCTAGTTCTTGTTCGAGCTTTTAAGATTAGATATTAATATTATTATTATTATTATTATTATTATTATTATTATTATTATTTAATAATTGATAAACTATGAAATAAAGCAATGTATAACATTTTATAGTGATTGTATAGATAAAGAATCGAATAACAATAATTATCTAATGAAAATCGGGCGGATATATATTCGACTACTACTAAGGCCTCGCTCATGAGTTATTCCAAATGAATATTTAGATTATACTATTTAGTCCCAGGCATACATATTCTAATATTTTAATAGGTAAATACACTTGGAATTTTAACTAAATAATATATTAGTCACTACTACCGAAATTATTTAATTATTCAAGATAGAATAGAGGGAGTCAAGAAAATTCAATCTATCTAAATAAATTTATTTATCATTCAAATCCAATAATTAATTCCAATTAAAATTCCCATTTCAGCACAACAATATGATTCAATCAGATTGATTGGATAGAACTGAATTTCCAAATTTTTTCTAACATTTATTGATAATACAATACCATTTATCTATTTTTAAAATTTTGCTTATTTTTTTTTTTTTTTTTTTTGTTTCTTTTTGAATTAAATTTTTTTATATCATCAGGTGCGTGTTTTAACAGTTATTTTATAATGAAAGATTATAATTTATTTTTCAATCCTCTCAATCTGTAAGAAAAAATGTACTTTTATAAATGCTCCTAATAGTAATATATATTTTTCCTCAATAGCGGGTGAATTGAAGAATACACGTATTTTTAGTGGTCTTTCTACGCTGTTCAGCCAACTATATCAAGTCTCTTTGATAATATTAGTTGAAATTACTTTAAAACTGATGGCAGTGTGCGGTCCAATTCGAAAGAACTAATGGACCTGAGAACTTTCATAAAATTTATATTTAATATTTAAATATTGACCATGATAATGTATCAATTAAAATATCACGACTTTAAAAACTTAATCTATTTATATATTTTAATACTCATGACAATTAATGATAGATGTATGTTATAAAATAGAATAAAACTATTTGGCACATTTTATAAATATAATTTTTAAAACTACGTTATGAATTATTTGATTATTACATGAGACTTGAGTAGGCAAACAGTTGTTGTAGAGTTAAAATTGCCAATAACAGGAAAACGTTCTACGTAATCTTTTTTTTTTTCTTTAAGACACATTCTACAAAAAACGTTTATAGCTTTTCTTCTTTTCTCATTAATTAATTAATTAATTAATTAATTAATAATACATTCTATATTAATAATTATATAACAACATATTAACGAATCAGAAAGCCTTTTGACTTATCATAAGTTTCCTTGAAGATATTCTTTCGACTCTTTAAATAAGGCTACCTATATCATTGTAAAGTTATATATATCTCATCAAACGCATCTGCAGTACGTTGGTATAAGAACAATTTATATGTGTATATGTATGTATCTATATATACAGACACATATACATATATACAGTATTTTATTTTTTTTAAACTGCCAGATCGTTTATAAATTGACCTATAAATCTCATATTGCTTAAATCAATGAAAGCCCCTCAGAGGCAGCGATATTAAGATCTTGTCGCTTTTAACTGACGCCAGTGTAAAATTTTATTTACCTATCAAGGAGGATGTAGATCCCGATGATGTGCTCTAGCAGTCAAAATAGCTTTAAGCTCTGACTCGAGTTGTTTCTTCGTACGTTCACTGACAGATCTACCCCCTACTGAGGGTTGAGCCATTAGTCTTGGTGATGGTGAATTATTGATTGATTTACCACTTGTATCACGATTTTCATGACTACGCGCACGTCTCACAGGCTTTTTATTTAATGCCAAGAGATCTTCTTGACTCTTTTTACGTGTTGGCCTCTCAGTATTGAATGTATTCTCTTGACTGAGGTTATATGTAGATAAAGACCCGATTGCTTCCGAGGATCGACTTAGATCAATTGTTCCTGATCCCCATTCTCTAGACAGCTTGCGGCCGATTACAGCAGATTGCTCATTGTTTGGTGATAAAAGAGGACTTTTTGATATCACATGATGACTACTAGATGGATATGCTGTTGTTGGTGGTGGAGGTGGTCGTTTGAGAGTTGCAAAAGCTGGAAAAGACTGACCTCGTTTTGCGGGACTATGTGAGTACTTTGGAGTAGGTACTCCACCACTAATGGAATCTGATTTAATAGGTGCTGGCCTTAGAGTTGCACTTCCACCAAAACTGGGTGTACTGAGGCGAGGTGGCGGTGATCCATCATCTCCGTGACTCAATCTTCTTCCTACTGTTTCGAGTGGACTGCGTACCCTAAGATTTGTACTGCTTAATGTAAACTCACGGGGTTTCATCGGTGTATCGAAATTAACTGGCGACAAACCAAGTCGAGAGCTGGACAAATTTATTGAGCTTCTACTTTTTTCGGGTCTTTTAGGGCTTAAAGGCATCAGTGGACTTTTACTTCGACTACGTTCCTTTTCTTTAGTATTTTTTTCTTCTTTTTTGGCTGCTCGAGTTGCTTCCAATTCCTTTGCATTAGCATCATCTTTCACTTCTTGTTGTACTCTAGAGGCACTTAATGGTTATTAAAGTCCGTTGATAATTTAACGACTCTAATGTAAATTAGAATTTTAAAATATGATAAAACTTACCGACGAATTTCTTGAATCATCTCAAAGAATTGGCCTCTGCTCTTACGTCGACGCCGCTCATGTTCCTTCTGCAACAAGGAATCCTTGTAGGTCAAATAATATCACGGCTAGTTCTGTAGATACATTAATACATACCCTTTTAACACTTTTTTGAAATAACGATGTTATGTGACCTTGCTTTACGGTGTGAACCAACTCTCTAGCTGCATGACGAGGTGATACCAGCTCCACACAATTTATGAACCTATAAAGTTTCTGTGAAAAAAACATAACATTGCGGCTTCGCCAAATAGAAGTTTTCGGTCTATGTCGTAAATTTGGTAGGGTGTATTTAAAAAACAAATATTCTCCCACAAGTATAATTCCTCCCACGGCAATACCCAAGCCCAATAAACAAAATACTCCCGCTACGGATCTAACACCAAGAGGTCGGGGGTGGCCTCCAGAACCTGAACCAAAAACTGCGTCTCTTCCTTCTTGTCCGGGAATACATGGTAGGCCTCCATACCTTAAATAAATAATCGAATAGATATTTTAAGATATCCATTTAATATTTTTTCTATATCTGACAAAAATAATTATTCTTACCATTTTTCTTGTAAAATATCTAACATGCCGTTAGCTGTATAATTTGCAATGACCTTCGAAATACTTTCTTGAAGAGGATGACCCTTGGTCAAAGCAACAGCGTATGTATCCTCACTAATTGTTTCACCGATCTTACTCAGTCTACAGCCATCATCGGTCGCTCGATAGTAATCCAATATTGGTGTATCTGCTATCAGTATATCTAAGCTGCCATTAAGTAATCGTTCAACGCCTTCAGCAACATCCGAGAGAGAAAAGCGAGACATATGAGTCCATAACCCAGGACTGGCTTTTTGCACATAATATTCTGCAACTGACGCTCGTGGTGCGCCGACCTTTTGTAATAATAGCTGTTAAAAATATAAATGTCCAGATTATGTAATGCATAAAAAACCTCATCAGAATGGTAATTATAAATTTTTATGATTTCTCCCATTTGATTATTTTTGAAATTGATGGTCATGCTTAAACAAAATTTTCGTTTCTTTTCAATTTAATCTATACGCTTACCAGCGAGAGTATTTCTAAGTATGACATAAAATAAAGAAGTAAAAAAAAAAAAAAAAAATAATAATAATAATAATAATAATAATAATAATAATAATAATACTTACACTACGATCGTGATAGTTACTGACTGATGAATGGAAAAAAAGACCGGCTATAAGAGCAGCTATGTTAGCGGTGTAAGAGGCTACGAAGATTACCGAAAATCCACCCCATACATTGATAAGAACTTTGTTAGGCCATGACTTGGGTGCTTTAAAGGCTACAAGGTGTCCACAAAGTAATCCCCACATAACCCAAAGTGCTGAGGCCATTGAAAAATTTTTATTACGCTGTCGACCCCATGGATTCAATCCAAATGGACTGTGCCATTCAAAAAGTGCAACTACAACTGCTGTAACATTGAGTGATGTAAATATCGCAATCCATAAATTGGTGCTAAAAGGTAACAGAAATGCCAATAGTGAAATATGGGAATTAGTTTTTGGAGCAGCTAAAAAGCTAACACCACTAAAATAATAAGGAATTGTAAAGTCAATAACTTCTGCACGTCTTGCTGAGACACTTATTGGCGCAAAAGCCAATTGAGCTCGACCATGTAATAATTCTCCAATTACACCATTCCAGGTGCCGTTGAGTCCATTTTTTCTGCCAAACAGGCCATCTGGTGCAATATATAAATCAAAACGAAAATTTAATTCTCTGGCAATCAATGACAATAAGTCTATGGTAAAACCATAACAACATTTGATTGTATCTCCTTTACGACAAGGTAATCCTCTTAAGCACAGTTGCTGTTGCAAATTTGTTACCATAATAAATGGTGGGGCAATTGCTGTTACAATTTGATACCACGGCATTCCAACTTTTTCCCCATTCTGTTTCATGTAAGCAGGCACTATTCCACCTCCTGGCCAAGTTATTGTATCTATTCTAACGTCTTTACCTCCTCTCACTGAACCAACTTTAGTCCATCTGTTAAATAGTAGTTTAAAATATAATTTATATCTAAATAAATAAATAATTAATATTAATATTATAAATATAATTTACCTTAACTGAGTTTTATTTCCCGGAAATTGTACAGCTTGTAAATTTAATAATTGAAATTCTGCTTTGTCATGAGATATCTGGCGCATTGATTCTCTCAATTTCTTAGTCAAACTTTTAGAAATATTTTCTTTTATCTCGGGAATTGATGTATTATCTGATGTAAAAAAACATGTGGAAAAAAAGTACTCTTTTATCTGCGTGTCCCTTAAGCGATTTAACGACGATTTATACTCCAAAAAAGTATTATCTAGTGCTTGAGACGTTTCTCTTAACATTCGTGATAGTAAAGCATCACCACCGGCTATCCTCATGCTCGATGGCCTGAGAGCGAGCATACCGACGGGCATAAAAGTTTTTGAATTAAGATTTTTATCACTCATACGCACCTCTTCATCATCGTCAAACGTAAATGTTTTATCTTCACGTTTTTTTATTGGCTTTTCACCCCACCACTGATATTCCTGAAGATTATGAATGTCATTTGCTAAATTAGACAATGAAGGTAAATGGATTTTATCATTTAAAAAATAACCACTCGTATGTCTTGTCGTTCTCATATTAACTGGTGGACTATTTTCTATTTTAACTGATGATGACGTTAAAGAACTATACATAATATTAGAATTAATTAAACTCGGTTCATTAGGTCTTAATTCCGATTTTAAATCCAGCCATAACCAGAGAAATCGACCATTGAGCATTTGATATTTGTTGGCAATAATGAAAATTTTTTTAGCTTCATTTAAATCACAAGCTAATACAATTACGCTGCCACTTCCACCTTCATCAGAAACTTTTCTCAGTCTTAATTTGAGACTCTTTTCACTAGTCGGTAGATAAATTGTTTTTCTTGGTAGTAATTTATCATGATTTTTAGGTACAAAATGATGAATTGGTAATAGTGTTGTATCAATAAAAAGTGTAAATGCATGCCAGTGTGCTTTATCCATCAATGCAATAGCAGCCGCACCCATTTGTTCAGATCCAGAACCAAGTCGAGTTTCAAAACGTCCAAGCTTACCCTGTAAATGTTGTAAACATTTTTTTTTTTTATTATATTTTGAATAATTATTATTTTTTAATTTGTATATATTATTAATTAATTTTTAAAAATTTTGTATATATTACTCACCTGTCTGAGAAAGTCTCTGTGTGTTAGTGGTAACCAAAGTGATGGAATATTAAGGGAAGCACCAGCTGTCATAAGAAATCTTGCAGCGGCTCCTCCACCAATAACAAGATTTAATATAATTCTTCCATCTTCAATAGCCGTACAAAATTTATTGATAAGAGCCAATGGATTTGACTGTGAGTCTGATAATGATGTCATACGCCCTTCGATGTATGACAATTCCAAATCGTTGTGAATAGACTCCAGTCTTGCTTGTTCCCATGCTTGTTGGACGTCCGTTCTCGTTGGAGACTGAGAATGCGACAGACATATCACTAAGCGCCAAGATGATCTTGATCGACTTTTAGTAGCTCTTTCCGTTTTGTTAGTATTCGCTAAACAATCTGGACTTACTATCCATAATAATAAAAGCAACACCAGCCTCAGTGAGATACCACGCATTTTCCCCGTCTCCTTAACTTGTTACTTTGCTTACTTTTTTTGTACTACATCATTTTGGTTTACTTTTAATCTGAAGAATATATAATAATATGTAGTTTAAATAAATTATGTTAATACTAAATATAATAATAATAATAATTTATATCAGTATATTTGTTTAATACTGCTATTATTTATTTATTAATGAACCGTGTGATAAATAAAATTCAAAAACTAGATGTGTATGTGTAGATTAATTCACGACTAATTAACGAGTTAACAACTGACTTAAAAATCTCTCGGGTGTTTTCATGACATATAGTACGACATTGTCATGATAAAAAAAAATTCTTGACCTCTTATGTATATAGAAATACAAAAAAAAAAAATATGTCTACAAATAATTTATATAAAAAAACGGAAAAAATCATTGAAGAAAATATAAATGACAATACACTTAAATTTGACTACAGCAATAATAAAGATAAGATAACAAAAGTAAAAATTACCTCTTAACACAGTTGATTGGAACTGTAGTGACTGGGGGTGGTTTAAAAATTCCACGCAAATAACTCTTTGATACCAGCATAATAATTATCGAAAGTAAAACAATGTCAATTGGTCAATGCGATGGAAGACAAAAAGATTGTTACCGTCACTCGTCCTCTTTTGGACGTTCTGTACCGTGCGTGTCAGCCATTTTCGGGCAGCCCCTCCCTTACAAATCAACCCTTGACTGTTGTATCCCGCGGCATAGATATCTGAACAGACCAACCCTCAGATTAGGACATACGCGTGCGTGATTGAGGTTTCCAACGTCATAGAAATACTTGATCTACTAGTAGCCAGTAGGGACAGCAAATGACTATCTTTTTTTTTTTCTCTATTTCAATAAATTTAAGGTATTTTTTTAAATGCACATAAATTTTAGCATATATTTTTTCAGAACAATAATGTTTTTTTCCGCATTTATCATAAATTATGAAATTCAATTTTTGTGTATTTTTCTGTGAATAAAAAATACAATCTGATTAATTTTATTAGAGAATTTGGGAGTACGGAGCACTTATATTATATTCTTTTACCCTTGATATGACCTCACTGATGAATTTTTTTCTTAATAGAAATAAATAGAAATAAATATTTTTGAAAAATATGATCGATTTTTTCAGTTTTATAATTGTACGCTACCACAGAATATAAATTTTATGTAAAATAAAATTAATAAAAATATATATTAAATGGATAGGACTAAATAATAGATTGAAATTTTTATCATCATCCAGAAAATATTTTCATATATTCGGGAATCTATTAAATTTACATTTCATTATATACATGTATTGACATATAGTGATTATTTTCTTCTAGGATGTTAAGATTAATTTAACATTTTTTAAAATCAAAACTAAAATACATAGATTTTTATATAGTTCGATATTAATTGAAATATCTATTAAATAATTTGTAAAATCTGTAATGCAATCAGATAGATATCGCAGTTACAGCTAATAATAATATCATTTAATTGTTGGAATGTAATAAATGTTATTTTATGCATTGAGAATAGCAATACAACAAGTGCGCAAAGTTGGCAAAATGAGTTTTTACTCGTAAGACGAACAACGAAAAATATATATCTATGTATTTGTATAGATCAAAAATATTTAAACACCTTTTTTCTTTAAATTATAATCATTTTTCTTTTAATCTAATTAACTAAATAAATTCTGTTGTGATGCATCATTTTCAAATGCACTCCAAGCATTATTTAATTCCATAAATATGAGCTTTGCAATATTTTCATTGGCAGTTCCAGATTGCTGAAATAACAATAAAAAAAAAAAAAACGATAAGTATAATTAAATTTACACTTAAAAAAAAAAAAAAAAAAAAAAAAAAAAAAAATATTTTTTCAATTTACCTTGTCTGGATGAACCGCCAAACATGCTTTTCGATAAGATTTTTTCACATCTGCAGGTGAAACGAGCTGATGCATTTCATATCGTTGCCATCTATCAGCTTCTGGCCACAAAACAGTATGTAGTGAACACAAAAGTCCTCTAATATTTCCCTTTTTACCCTCAGTCCACTCAGATACTTTCAATACGTCTGGATCCATTGTTTTAGCAGCTTCAACTTTTCTCATTTCATTAATAGTCTTTGGGCTGTCTTTATCAGCTTTTCGTGAACTAAAGAAATTATATCCTTGACTACCAAGGAGATCTTCAAATACATCAGTATGCTTATTAGCTGGTTTATTATTAAAGATTGATGAATCTATATTATTACTCTCAGTAGGCGCACTAGCCTTATTGGGCATTCGCGGACTAGAATGAATTGGCGTACCAGCAGTTGCTGGGCTTGCCGATTGTGGAGTATTTGAATCTCGGGGCGTACCATTCCAACTAGCATTGAGACCTGCACCCAAAGATCCAGCTAAATTTGCAAATGGATCTTTATTTTGTGCTCCAAAATTTGGTACACTTGAATTACGTGGAAAATTGTCTTCATTTGGAGTTTTTAGGCCAGAGGTTTTTCCAGTATTTGCCCAATTACTCAAGAGATCATTTGAACTACTACCACCGAAAGGATCAAACAAGAAATCACCTGTTCCTTTTTGAGCTGTTTGATCTTTCGATGAATTACTACCACTACTTTTAGTGAATACATTATTTGAAACTGACTTATTAACTCCTCGTGTATTTTCAGTTGTCACTGAATTATTGAATGTTGAAAAATTACCAAATAAATCATTCTGAACTTTTGAATCATCTGAAAATATATCTAATTTTGGAGTAGGCCCTACGGAAGAAATCTTTGAGGGAGGTTCACCTGATGACGGTCCTCCAAAATCTAAAAGAACTGCTTCTGTTAAAATATCGCGTTGTGAATTAATAACTTCACTTTCTTCTGTTTGAAGCTTTTCATATTTTTCTTTTTCTTGTTTATTATTATCATTGTCATTGTCATTGTATTCGTCTTCTTCTTCTTCTTCTTCTGCTTGATGCAACGGTATTTGTTCCGAAGTATCTTCTTTTGATGTTTCACGTTTTATTATTGGTGGAGAAGGTCGTCTTGGTGGTATTTTACTTTTACCTGGAGTTCTAAAGTTTTCAAGTGTTTCTTCCATTTCTAATGTTGAACCAAATAACGGATCAGGCCTAAGGTCTTCATCATGAGATACTTCTACTTCCCATGGGGCTGGTATTCTAGATGGTTTTAAATTATCTTCACCAACCATAACATTAAGCATAACTCGAAATTGTCCTCCAACTTCTGGAGTATCATCTAAATCTTTTTTATCAAAATTTAATGCACTTTCATTTAGTGGAATAAAACCCGTATGAAAATGTAGTGAAGCTATTTTAATTCCAATTACCCTGCCAAGCTGTTGTCTAGCATGAAATACAACAATAGTAACATCACCACGAACAGTAGCATCACCAATTATTATACAAGCTTTTCCCTCCATCATATCAAATAATTTCATTTCTTCATATTCGGGTTTCTTTGTTGAAAATACAAAAGCACCATTGCTATAAATTTCAATGTAAGGTCTACATCCATCTTTAGCTCTAGTAAATAACGGTACAGGTTGTAATATTAGAGATCGTAATGCTAAAGGTCTTGTATGTGGATAAACACCAGAATGTAAAATGCTCATATAATTTATGGATCGCATTTCTGATGCTTGTAATTGAGGTGGTTGACATCTTCGAGTTGTGAAAAGTGCAATTGTTTCCTCTGGCTTGGATAAGACACCGGCATAAAGTAGTAAAGCACATGCGATTGTTGCACTTGCTCTACAGCCATCCTAAAATAAATTATTATTATTATTAAGCATTATTCAAAAAATTTAATCGTTAAATTTGGCTGATTTGTAAGTAAGAGTAAAAATTATACTTACTACACAATATAGCACCACTATATGATTAAAGTCAGCATCAAGATATCTATAAATATCTTGACAAATTTGATAGAGAGCAGATAAAAGTGGAGCATTAGAATCTGGGGAAGAATAAGCAAATGTGCAGTCAATGTGTTTTCCAGGAAGCCGTGTCACATTTGGCCGACCCCGAGAAAGATTGTACAATTGAATTTTTGCTGGTGGAGGATGTCTGGTTTGCAGGAATGCTCGTACATCTTCTATATGATTAGCTCGATACGTAGATTCTATACCATCGGCTGGATATGGCATTATTAGTATACGTGATGTTAAGTAACTAGCATCCAATTCAGTTCTAGCCATACTTTGTTGCACTGATTGCATTACTTTACTAGATGTATCTTTGAGATTACGAAAAATACTGCCTGCACCACCTTTCAAGGAATTAAAAAGACTGGAACTTGGAATCCCTTGAACTTTAGAAGGTGGATGATGCGCTGGAACAGGCCGATGTAATGCAGGCATTTGTTGAGGTACTGATGAAGCTGGCGGGGTAGATCGTGAGGAAGCTGCTGCTGGTATTACAGTTGACGGTTGTGTAGGCGGAGAGATCCGTGGCGGTGGTGCTGGTGGAGCTTTTATTTCTATATTAGCAGGTTCTCTTGGATCAAAATTGTTTGATTCAGCAATAGCTGCTAATCTTTCTAACAAAATTGACGTTGTCATACGTTTTATAGGAGACGGTTCTAAACAACCTCTTACCAACTCATAAATACATTCATAACGAGGATTTGGAGTTGGTGGTGAGTATTTTGCATTGATGATTGCTAATTTATTACCTAAAAATAATAAAATTATATATAAAATAAATTGTACAAACTTAATAAAATAAAATATTGAAAAATTAATAGTTCGTAAATACCTTCCGGGAAAGGATGACGAAGAGTAACTAAAGTGTACAGAATACATCCTAATGCCCAACAGTCGACTGGTGGACCAATAGGTTCATTATTCCAAGTATCCATCATTTCTGGAGCACGATACATAGGTGTTGTGAATCTTGCCATTTGGTCTTCTAACATGGAACGTTTTTGAGCATTCCATGATGGATCCGGTAATATTTGTTGAGTCGAAGAACTGCCAAAATCACATAACTTAATGAGACCATCACTTGCAAACAAAAAATTTTCTAACTTTATGTCAAAATGTATAATTGGTTGAGGCTGTTGAGTATGCATATGATGAACTGCTTTAGTTATTTGATAAGCCACACGGCATACTTGAGGTAGAGTCAAAGAATTAGTTGATGTACCACGAAGTACATCAGCTAAAGTACCACCAGGGCACAATTCCATTACTACTAAGTATTCACATCCTCGTCTTTCTTCTCGCTCAATTCGTTGTGCACATAGGTATTGAATTACATTGGGATGCCCAGATAATTTTTTTAATGTTTCTATTTCTTTTATAATATTTTTATTTGCTTCTTCATCTACTGCTATCAGTCTCTATAAGTAACAATATTTTTGTATTATTAAAAGTATTTTGCATTATAAGTGTCAACGTTTTATAATAATTTTTTGTAAATAAATATTAAATATTAACTACCTTTAATGCGTACTCTTTACCCGTGGCAATATCTTCTACTGCGAAAACTAACGCCCACCCACCTGTTTTTGTAACAAAATATGCCATTAACAACTTGATTACTTATATTTTTACTTTAATGTTTTTGAATGTTTCACAAAACAATAACAAAGAAATTTAAAAAACCTATAAAATACAAAAAAAAAAAAAAAAAAAAAAAAAAAAAAACAACTTTACTGAAACTTTCACTTGATAATTTTTAGAGCATTACAATGTATATGAACAATGAACGATATAAGTCTTGACCAATTCAACTATCACTATTGCTTGAATTGCTTTAAAAATAATTTATTGCAATAAAATTATAATTTAAAAATTGATATTAAACTACTTACATTTCAGATAATAACAATTGTTTTACAAATTAAGTAATGATCAATAATGAATTAAAATAATCTAAGTGATATTTTAGATTTAAACAATTCTTTAACTTATTAATTACCGAATGACAAGTTCAATACTATCAGTAATAAATATTTTTTTATTGTTATTAAAAATAATAGGTGGTGAACACTTACCCTCAGCAATTAATCTATTTACTCGTAATTTTACATTATTTATTTCTAACACTTGTCCCACATATTCGTTAGTACCAGTAGTACCATTTAAATATCCAAACGCCGATTTTAAGTAATCCGACATATTTATTTGTAAAAGTTTTTTAGTAGAGTTTTTTTACAATTATGTTACGATTGAAAATCATCAAGCCGATGCTGTTCGTCCATATTGTAATTCTGACGTATAGAACATTGACATTCAACATTACACTTATTTTTATTTTACTCTGGCTTACTCCTCTCTTTCTTTTGCTTATTGTATATCTGTATCTACTCACATACTATCTGCGTCATAGATAGATAGTATTACGGTTGTTATTATTGTAATATTTTTCATGTCCTCCTTATCCTAGTCGACGCCTTGCTCGGATTTATTTTATTGGCTAATAATAATTTACCGACGTGAGTTCAATTCTCCCGGGAACATTTGAAAATTCAACTTTGAAAATGAAAAATAAAAGAATCGTTAAATGTAAAATGTGAATAACTTTTATAAGTAAAATTATTAAAAAGTATTTAATTCTTCATAAAATCTGATTACGTTTCATAGTTATGAATTTATTTACTCATGATTAAACTCGATGGAATATTGGAAAGATAACATACATACTGATATTTATTGCTATAAAGTGAATAAATATATTGGTAGTAATATGAAAATTACAATACGATGACTAAACACTTTACTGTCGTAGACAATACCGAAAAGCTTTGGTGGAAAGTGTATATACGATTACAGAATTTTGTTTACAGTTACAAAAAACGACGTTCTCCAATTTTCAAATGCGAAATGGATTGATGATGTATATGTTAAAGAAATCCTAAAAATTTTCAGATATATGTTGATTTAATTGTCATATTGAAATACTATGAATCGAACTTTTTTTATATTTAACTGTTGATAAGTCAAAACAATTAATTTGAAATGTATCGGATACTTTACGTAATAATTTTAAAATCGACGTTAGTCAAAAAGTTTCTCATACAATAAGTACTGCTCAAAAACGGTAATGTACATTTGGAGGTAATTACCTACTCACGGAGAGAAAAGAATAGAACTTATTCCTATGTAGAATGGTAACTATTACCATGTTACATAGTAACGAAAATTTTTGTGAGAACTCCATGTAAATTTCCTAATGAAAATCTTAGAAATTGTGATAAAAATATAAACAATCACTCATTCGATGTAGAATTAAATTCTGAATATAATGGTGTTGTTTTTTTATTCTTTGATAAAAATTTCAATTTGTTATTATCAAAAAACATAACCAAAATAAAAAATCTCAGTTTTTTGTTAATAACTCAATAACTATTGGTGATATAAAAAATCGGAAAAAGATCCTTAAAGAGGAGGAAATTTCTGAAAAAAAAGTCTCGACTCCCGGAACTCTAGCTTGAAAAATAATAATTTTTATTTAATGTTGAAAATAGGGTTCCGCGCGACTTTTGTCACATGACCGCGCCGATGCTGAAATACGACGACAGTTGTGCGGAACCCTATTTTCAACATTAATTAAAAATTATTGTTTTTTAAGCTACAGTTCCAGGAGTCGAAACTTTTTTTCAGAAATTTCCTCCTCTTCAAAGATCTTTTTTCCGATTTTTAATATCACCAATAGTTATTGAGTTATTTACAAAAAACTGAGATTTTTTATTTTGGTTATGTTTTTTGTTAATAACAAATTGAAATTTTCATCAAAAAAATAAAAAAAAAAAAACACCATTATATTCAGAATTTAATTCCGCGTCGAATGAGTGATTGTTTATATTTTTATCACAATTTCTAAGATTTTTATTAGCAAATTTACACGGGGTTCTCACAAAAATTTCCGTTACTATATGTAACATGGTAATGGTTACCATATATGTGTGTGTAAGTATGTAAACCTCTTATAACTTTTGAACGGTTGAACCGATTTCATCGCGGTTGGTGCCATTCGAAAGGGCTTCACTAAACTTAGATTTCCTGAAAATTTGAACCGATTCGGACCGATAGATTTTGAGAAATTTAGAGAAATCTCTAAAAAAATAGGAAAAAATAGGAAAAAAATTTTTTTTAAAAGTGGTTTTTTTTGGAATAACTTTTAAACGGCTCTACCGATGGATTCCAAAAACTATTCAGCTCTCAACCTTGAAAAACAACGTCGATCGCCGCCGATCCGATCAAAATCGGTTGATTCGTTCAAGAGATACATGAGTAAGGCCTCGTGACGTTGTCAAAGCATTTGGCAACGCAGGTAGGCTCAAAGATTATGGGAATGACAGTAGACAAGTAACAAACGAACGAGACACATACAGGGATAACTAAATATTATAGCTCAACAGGCCTTACGGCTACACCTCCCCGCATGGGCCCCGCTGGGCAACTGGTCGGATTGTCATTATATTACCGGCCAGGCCAACGTAGTCGTTGAATGGAGTTGTATAGGGGAGGTTTGATACAGTGAACAATTACGAGGACATATTGACATTAAATTAAATTCAACTCCATTCACATTCTGTCCAGTGATAGCGTAAAAGCTGGAGGGCAGGGTTTTTCCTTGCCCGGCAGGTTGACAGTGCTTTTGTTTGGTGAGATTTGGGTTTTATTTTAAGTGCGTGTATAGCTTTTTTAAGCCCAGGAAACGGTCTGTTCGAAAGGAGGCAGACGAAAGTCTCACCAAATAACTCGTTCAAGAGATATCGTGAACGAAAAAAAACCGAAAAAAGTGTTTTTTCGGAATTACTCCAAAATTTCGAGTTTAACCAATTGAAACTTAAGAATTCTTCATGAGGCTTAAAAAACTGCGTAGAATGCCGCCAACTGCGTAAAAATCGGTTCATTCATTCAAAAGTTATTGCGGTTTGAAAATTCAAAAAATAGTGCTCTATGAAACTTTTATCAGAATTTTGAGCTCAAAGAGCTCAAAAACATAGAAAAAATATCTTTTTGAGCTCTAGGAGCTCAAAACAACATCCAGATTGTACTTTTGAGCTCGAAGAGCTCAAAAAAGTGGCCGGGTATTAACGACATTAGAAGGCAGTTTCAGGAATGGCCTTTAGGGTCAACCGTTTTCCTAATTGTTTTGAGCTTGGAGATAAACGTCATAAGTGCAATTTCAAGCGTTTAGGTATAGAATTGGCAGGAAGTTGCAGGGATGGCCATCAGAGTCAACCGTATTCCTAATTTATAACTTCCCGCTAAAAATCTCAGATTTTCAAAAATCGGGAAGTTATTGTTTTCACCCCGTTTTACAAAAATCGAGTTTTCATCAAATCTCGACGTTTGAAGGTCACAGGAAGCTTCTTTGACTATTTTTACGATGATGTCCGTACGTCTGTATGTGTGTGTGTGTGTGTGTGTGTGTATGTAAACCTCTTGTAACTTTTGAACGGCTTGACCGATTTGATCGCGGTTGGCGCCATTCGAAAGGGCTTGCCCAAACTTAGATTTCCTGAAAATTTGAACCGATTCGGACCGGTAGATTTCGAGAAAATGCAAAAAAAGTGAAAAAAAAAGTTGTTTTTTTTTAATTTTTTTTAAATATCTCCGAATTGGCTGAACCGATCGGTCTCAAAATCTAATCAGCTCTTAATCTTAAAAACCCCCATCGATCGCCACCAAAAACGTTAGAATCGGTTGATGCGTTCGTGAGATATCGTTGTCGAAAAAAATCGAAAAAAGTGTTTTTTTGTAATAACTTCGAAATTCATGGCTCGATCGATTTAAACTTAAAAATTTTTCATGGAGCTTCAGAAACTGCGTCGATTGCCGCCAACCGCGTGAAAATCGGTTCATTCATTCAAAAGTTATTGCCGTTTGAAAATTCAAAAAATTGTGTGTTTAAACTGCTATTAGAGTTTTGAGCTCGAAGAGCTCAAATTGACACAAAAACAATATTTTTGAGCTCGAAGAGCTCAAAAACGTAATGTGTAGTTTGAAGCGTTTAAGTACAAAATGAGCGGGAAGTTGCAGGAATGGCCTTTAGGGTGAACCGTTTTTCTAATTTTTTTTTTTTGAGTTTCGAGTGAAAAAATGTTAGTTTTTGATGTTTCAAAAGCCCTCTCCAAAAGACAGCGCAAAAAAAATTTTTAAGAGGTCACTCCAAATTTTTTAAAATTTCAAAAATCATCGAAAATTGAATTTTTTTTTTTAATTTTTTTTCTCGTTACAGTATAATTTTATAGACCAAAAAAAAAATAAGTTTCTGAAAGTTTCAGTTCAAAATTTAAATTTTGAAAGGTCGCTCATAATTTTTTTTTTTTTTTTCTTTAATTAATCACATCGCCGACTTTAACTGTTCAGAGTGTTACGTTGGGGGTTTTTTGGTTTGTCAAAATCTTAAACTACGCGGCAAGGTCAAATCTCAACCAAGCTTGTTTCTAAGGCCAGCTTGGGATTCGAATCCATGCTTGGAAGTTTATTAAATAAAATTATTAAATTGAAAAAAATTATTCTTTCTGTGTTGTGCTTGATTTTTATTTCTTTTGAGGTTATTGTTAATTAATAATTAAAATTATATAAAGGTGTTTATGTTTACTTAAATACCATTCTCTTCGCGAGAATATCCTTCAACGAAGGTCCGTCCGGCATCAAGGAAGTCGATGGCCCGAGATTCGTAAAGGATCGCAAACGTTTCCCTGGCAACGTGATTGCATGTCTTGAATCTTCTAGCTTGAGTTTTAAGCTTGCGGTCATTGACCGCACGTTCAGTCCACAATAATATTTGAAACGAAGTGTATCTTTTATTGTACGATGAGTTGTACGCTCGAAGCTTTTCGTTGAACAATGTATCGTAGAGGTTTGCAATTACATTCAATGAGCGACATGTCGCGCACGTTGAGCGATGATCTTCGATGAAAACACAATTTGAAATTATTATAAATATCAAGTCATTTAAGGGGGAACACCACTGTGACGATCGAAAAAAAGAGGTGATTTTCGGGAATTTCTTGCCAGGGAAAATAAAGGAATTCAAGAATCAGGTTTTTTTTATTTTATTAAGGGTACATTAAAGATTATTACCTTGAATTTTTATTAAAAAATATTTAATTATTACAAAGTTATAAACAATCTCGTCGAGCACTGGAGAAAATTTCCCTCCTCCACGGTTGGTTCGATAACTCAAAAACAGATCATTTGAAAATAAAAACCCAAATTGCTTTATAATCAGTAAGGATGTAGTTATCGTCGCACGTACGGAATTTGAAAAATTTTTGTTTTAAAGATTTTTTTAGCCGGATTAAAACAAAAAAAAAAAAAACATTAAGAATAGTGAGAAAATTTTCAATCACTCGCCATTTTTTTTTTAAATTAAAATTTTCCGAATTTCGTACGTGCGACGATACTGATCCGTAAGAACAGTTCCGTATATTAACAGGTCCGTATCGTCCAGTTGCCGTACCTTTAGCCACGTCCTTTTATTTTAATTGAAAAAAAGCCAACTCCAATAAATCAATAAATACAATTTGTGAATTATAATTTTTTGTATAATTGGTTTTTTGAGAAAATTTTATTTTTTCAATTGCAATAAAATTGCAAGTGTCAATCAACTAGTCAATAACTGGGTCTTTTACTTTACTTGAAATAACTTATATTCTCATAATCAGCTTATAATAATATATTTAAATATCTTATGTTGTTAAACTTTTTTTTATCATCATGCTTATGCAATTTATAACCTCTCTTAGTGTTTACAAGCTGTCATAATCTTACACTACTAACCATCGTAAATATATTGCTCGTGAGCATGACCAAGTTCACCCTCTTTACTCCGATCTCTTTTTTACCAATACAATAATTGCTTCACAACAGTATTTATTGTTAAGGAGGTCCTTTCGCCGCCAATGTAAAATAAAAAATATTAGATTATGATTAAATTCAATTTTTTTCTAATAGTTAAGGTCCTTATTTATCTAATAGTGAGGTTTAAATTATACTTTACCGGACAAATTTTTGAAAAAATAAAATTTTTAAATGTTAGTATTTGTTCAGAGTCTTACGAGAAAGTCAGACGTTTGCAGTATTTCTCAAATTATACTATCAGTCATGGATTAGATGAAGTAAAAAAAAAACTAAAAATTAGATTTTCGAAATATTCAGGTTTCTTTTTTTGCAATAAAATATATCAGTTACCGAGATATTTATTGAGAAATTAATATTTAAAAATCACAAAAAATTCTCAAGTAACCTACATTAAAATGGAATCAAAACATTTGGCAACGTTGCGTATCGCGCGAGTTTCAGACCATTCAATAAATTCAAACTAATTTATTTATTTACACTGACTGCAAAAACTTAAACGTGGTTAAGGTTATATTGTGCAAATGAAAATGTAAACAACCGAAGTACAGCGTTACCAAATCACGGACAGGTTACTAGCAGTTGATTTGAAAGAGTCAAATTAATTTTTGTATTTAACTATTTTTTTTTTTTATTTTCAAAATTTCAACGATTAATGCCTCATATACTATTTATTATTTAATTTTAGGAATTTTTATGGGTTTCTTTTTTTAATTTATCGTATATTGACTACTACAATTGTTTTGACTCAACTGGAGCAAAAGGATTTCCTTAAGTGACAATTTCTAATGTTTATAAGTAAATGTGTAAAATATCTCAATCAGGGTGCAATTATTTATAATGTTATTAAAAACGAATTTATAATGTTAAGATCAAAATTATGATCTACTAAGTGTTTCTGCTAGCTATTGTTTATTTATAAAATAATATTTATTATAAGTGATAAATTATTTGACATTATTAATACGTATAGATGCAATTATTTTAGAATACAGGATAAATAATTCTATTTTGAACAGTAAAGTGACTGAGAAAAAAAATTAAAATTATTGAACTTTAAATTTTTAGAAAAAATAAATAATCAAAAATGTCATTAAATATGGTCAAATTTACAAAACTGCGTACGGCTATTGATCCAAGTTTTTGGGCTAAGTTAGCAGAATTGAAACTGGATAAATATAAATTGGAAGATAAAACTGAAATATCCATTTGGAGTGGTTATAGCTTGGATAAAGCATATGAGAACAGAACAAGTCCAATGATTCTTGATTGCACATCGTTTAATGAGTAAGATATTATTACTTCATATTTATGACTATGAAACTAAATAATATTTTTTTCTTTTAAATTTAGAGTTAACTATTTATTAATCTGTGTACATAAATTTTTAGAAACGTTGAAACAACTTCACTTAACGGATCTGTTGTCTGTACTGGAATACTCATTAACACTAATACTTTTGAATCATTCAGACAAACTCAACCAGATAAATTTATTGATTCACTTGGTAAACATCTCAAAGATGCTATCATTGATGGGACAGCATTAAAAGAACCTTGGCGACTTACTTTATTTTTATTATTATCATACGCTGATTTAAAAAAACACAGATTTCATTATTGGGCAGCTTATCCAACTTTATTTAATTTACCTGAAATTCATTATGATGGTCCCCGAACAAAAGCTACAGAAATACTTTCAAGCAGCGATTTTAGTAAGCTCCAGACTGATTTTAATAATTTGGACTCGAAATTTAAAAGCTTTTTTGCTATTTTATTGTCCAGTGATGGTTTAAAGATTATGACTTTGTTCGAAGGCGTTACTTATGTTAACTCATCACTAGTGAAAGCCAAAGAAACTAGTTGTGTAAGTATATTGACAATAGTACAAATTTAGCAAATCATTTTATTAAACGATTTACTTGTTTTCTTCAGGTTGATCAAAAGCTGTATTTTGCATTTTATGATCCATGTGATACTCTTGAGCCAGGATGGCCACTAAGAAATCTTCTATGTCTGTTATTTTATTCTTGCCCAGATTTTACTTATAGTAAAACAATAAATATATTATCTCTTCGTGGTAAAAATTTAGAGTCGTCTATTATATTTTCTATAAAAACAAAAGGAGGTGAAAAAATTTTGGACAGAAAAGAAATAATCGAAGGACGACTGGTAGGATGGGAAGCTAATGTAAACGGTAAAATGGGACCAAATATTGCTGATTTATCCGAATCACTAGATCCAAATCGGTTAATACAATAAATTTATCATTATTATTAATAATAATATAAATATTTTTCATCCAGCAATTTATTTTATTTCAGGATGGCTGCTCGTGCAGTTGGTTTAAATTTAAAACTTATGAAGTGGCGATTAGTTCCTGATTTAGATTTAGAAAAAGTTTCTAAACTTCGTTGTTTACTACTAGGAGCCGGTACTTTAGGTTGCTCAGTTGCAAGAGTATTGATTGGTTGGGGAATTAAAAACATAACATTCGTTGATAGTTCAACAGTATCTCACAGTAATACTGTTAGACAAAGTCTTTACACTCACGAAGATGCAGTTAATAAACGATTGAAAGCTGAAGCAGCAAGAGATGCACTTCTCCGAATATCTCCTACATTTGTAAATATTTAATTTAATTTAATTTAAAAATCTTTAGTAAACAGAATAATATTTAAAATTATCTATCTATGGTTAGAATGTTGAAGCCGTAGTCATGCATATTCCAATGCCTGGTCATGTAGTAGGACAAAGTCTTCTAGCCTCAACTCAGGCAGCCGTAAAAACACTAGAAGAATTAGTTCAAAACCATGATGTGATATTTTTATTGCTTGATTCACGTGAAGCACGTTGGTTACCTACATTATTATGCGCAGTATTTGACAAAATGGCAATAAACGCAGCTCTTGGTTTTGATTCATACACTGTACAACGTCACGGTACACGAAGAGTAACAGTAGCTACTTCTCCTGATTTAACTCAAAATTGTCCATCTGGTGAAGATCTCGGCTGTTATTTTTGCAATGATGTAACGCAACCAGGAAATGCAAGTTTCATTGTATACAATATAAAACAACTAGAAGATACATTATATATTATTTAATCATTACAATTGCAGTCCCAAGCTGATAGAACTCTCGATCAACAATGTACAGTAAGTAGACCTGGATTATCATCAATTGCTGCTGGCCTTGCAGTTGAATTAATGATTGCTGTGACTCAACATTCTAAAGGGTAATAAGATTTACTATTGATTGAAATAAATATTAATATATTTTAAATATTTCATTATTATTTAATCCTAAAGAATTGGAGCCAACGCTTTTATGGATGATGGTAGAAATCAGTATCGCTCTAGTGAAAGAGAGTCTTGTGAAGGCTTACTCGGATTGATTCCACATACTTTGCGTGGTTCTCTTTGGAATTATGAGATGCGGCTAACAATTACTCATAGATTTCCATCCTGCACGGCTTGTTCTATACCAATAATTAATGAATACCGAAAACGTGGTTTTGATTTTATTCTTGATGCTTGTAATCAGCCTAATTATTTGGAACGAATTGCTGGTTTAGAAGATTTACTGAAAAGACCTAATCTAGATGAGGTACGTAAAAACAATGTATTTATTTTAAATATAACAAGAAATATTTTCGGAGTAATTAATTTGATTATTTAAACTTTTAGCTGTGCTATGCAATAGATAGTTCCGATGAAGACAGTGAGAATATCAGTCTCACAAAAGTTTAGAAATAGATCTACATTTTATAAATTATCATTTTTTATAAACTTGTAAAAAACTATTATTTTATGAATTACTCACTCATACAAGATTTTTATTTTGTTATTTAAATGATAAGTATGACACCAAAAGTTTGTACGCAATGTTACAATATTTTACATATTAATGTTTGTGATAAAAAAAATATAACTGACAAGTACAAAAATTAATATTTCCCATCGCACTTTTTGTTGTAAGCAACGAATATCAGCATTACTATTACATTCATATTATTCAAAAAGTTTTTAATATTAATTAAAAAATTCTTAATATAAAATAATGGATTATAACTAAATAACAAGTATAAATAACAAAATGTCATGATAAAATATTATAAATTTTTTTTTTTTAATCGTTTGCTTATTTATATAAAAGTACTTGATTGAGCTTATTGTAAAATTAACATTTATAAAAATTTATGAAATAATTACAATTTGATTATATTTACATTGTAAAGTTGTATGCGTCATTTATTAGCTGTAATTATGAAAATTATCGCAAAACCAATAGTTTAATAAAATATTTACTTAAAAAAGTAGTTATTTGATATTTTTATTAATTAAAAAAATCAAAGAAACCCCGGAAAATTCAAAACACTGCAATTTTTTTCCACTGCTCGAAATGATTGAGTTTGTCAATCGCGCTAATATATCAACTTTTTTGTCGCAGTAATTAATATATTCTTTTTTTTTTAAACTAAAAAATAACTAAAGGTTTAAAAGAGCTATCACTTTGCTGAAAATCGCTAAAAATCTTGTCAAAAGTAACTTTGAATATTTTCTTCTCTCGAGGAAAATAACAATTTTTAAAAGAAAAAACATGTTATTTACGAGTAAATTTTTTAAAAAGCTATAATAATGTTCATTAATGAAAATTAAAAGTAAAAAGTGCTACTTTTTTATAAGCTTGATCTTTAATTTTAAATAAGTATTAAAACAATTAAACTCTTCAAAAAATGATAAGAAATCAAATGAGAAAATTTATACAAAAATAAGGATTTAGCGTTCCTATACATCGTCTTGCTACTGAAATTCAAAATTTAGAAATAAAATAATTTAATATGCAATCTTGGGGAATAAAAAATAATTAATTGTTTTAGACCAATATACAATAAATTTAGTACACAATAAAAAATAATAAAATACACAAATAATTGAAAAATGTTAAAATTTTATCTCATATATTAAAAAAAAAAAAAATTTTTTCTATTTGTTTCCGACTTTATACAAAAATATTCATAAAAACAACTTTTAATTTTATAAAAAAATGAATTTTTGTATAAAGAGGTTTATTCAGGTTGTTAGAAAAAATTCAAGAAATATTTCGATGCCTTATCTTTCATTTTTTGGAGTAAATATCTAGCAATTCATAAATAAATAAAAATATAAGGTATATTTATAATTACATTTATATACAGCTGCATACATACAATCTCAACTATCATATCCAATGCTAACGCACATCAGTTGAGTGAACGAAGGTTATAAATTTTTTCCAAAAGAGGGCGTTAGTAAAGCAAATGCCAAACATTCCTTTGTAACGTCTAAGTGGCAAACTGGTGGGGGACCCGTAGATACATACCTCTCGTGTCAGACAGCTCGTGCTCCGTGTGTCCGCCCGCATACCTCTGCGTTTTCCTTAATTCCAATGGAATAATTTGTTTACAATTACAAAGTTATATTGATAAACAATATATTTAACTAGTATAAACATATTTTAATAAGTGTCGTTGTTTTTACCACGTAGGTAAGTCTAAATATGTATTTTAACCGATATTTCGTTTTACTTTTGGAATGCAAGGCTTTACTTTTTTAACGCTATGCTGCATTCCTTTATTGATTTGTACCGACAAGAGACGTGCTTTCCTAATAGCTTATTTCATTCTTTTAAAACCAGTAACTTTACTATCAATTTATTGTCAACCTAATTTTTTATAATTTTTGTTTTTCAATCATTCGTTCTATTATTATCATCACTACTATAATTATTTAATCATCACCATTGTTAATATGAAACAATTAAACATTTAAAAAATATCTAGTTTATACTATCTTACTTTATAAACAACACGTGACTATAAGTGCCTGTGTGTCATTAGTTGATTACATTTTTTAATTTAAACTAAACAATTCTTCAGTAGTTAAAATCATGTAACATAAAAGAAGAAATTTTTCAATATAATTCAATTTGAGGTAAAATCAATGACATTTTTAATTATGGTTTTTTTTACAGAAAAAAAAAAAAATAATTATCATTTTGAAACGTTCCGTTTTGAGGAATTTTGAAATTAATTTGATTTGAAGAAAATTATTTGAACCATATTTTTAATTCTATTATGAATTATAAAATATTACCTGATAAATGAGTATGAAATTAGCAGACAGCTATAAATTTTAACGATTGACTGTAAAAAAAAATCCAAAAATGTTGCGCAAAGAGTTTTTAAACACTTCCAGGTGCACTTTTTCAAATTATTATTTTTGTAACAATTAAATTATTTGTAAATAATAGACTTCTGCTACAAAAAATACTCATTTTTATTTGACGATATTTTATTGAAGCTGTTATTATTTTATAAACTCAATAAAATCAGAAAATTAAAAAGAAACTGTATCATCTTGTATACGGAAGACACGGTACTTAACCAAAGGAAGTAAAATCCCCGTTGTTTATATTATTACGAATAAAATAGTAATGCTTGAAAGTGTATTATGTAGGTGGTGAATGTCGAGAGAAATATTTATAAATGTGAATGTGGTGTCTGTGAATATAATGTTGAAGAGGGGCAATACAAGAGGCGAGGCAATAACACTTTGTTGAAAGAGGAAGGGAGGCTCTTGGTGAGGGGTCCGCATTCCACAGACAATGTCACGTTTTTTAATTCCCATTTCACTTTATTTGTACTCTATGTCGTTTACGGCAACAACTCTTTAACAGTTTACATCTCTAACTTAAACTGCATCATTGTCCATTGTTTTTATTTTCATTTTCTTATTTGTTTGTTTTTTTAATTCCTTCCTATAATCTCCATAGTTTGTTTCTTTGATTTTTACTTGAATATTTAATTAAGCGCATAAATACAAAAAAGTACTGAGCAATGATGTATTATTATAATTGTTAGCAGACAGCGTTGGTCCAATCAACTTTGAACTAATTTTTCAATAATTGGAGAAAAAGAAGAAACTAATCACATTCAACTATGTCCGCTGTTGAAAGCGCGCTGGACGTCTTGTCTCGGGCAGCTACGATGATGCAAGGTCAGTATTTTGACATCACTACGAGACTAAAATTCCTGGAATCGAAGTTAGAATTCATGCTAGTAGATAAGCATATCCACTACTATTGCGTGAGAAATTCATAGTGGGGATTTAAATTTAAAGAATTAAAAAACTTAGAGAGATTCCACTGTGTTTACATTTCATTACGTTACGTTCTTTTCAATTTCGAGCAAAAGTATTTTTGTTTAAAACATTATTTATTACCATAATTGAAAACTCTTTGAATCATTGCTAAACAATTTTATTATATTTTTAATTCTTGGAATATTTTCTCATGAAATATATCTACATATTATTATGAAAGTTATAATTATTTATAGTTACGTATTAAAATGTCTTGATATGATAAGATCCCAGTTTAAAATTCTTGGATGTTCTTCATGTTTTGATTGAGCAATACTTCAATAAGTTATCTCTTTCCTTCTATCTGGTTTCGGAGAGAGTTTTTTTTTCTATAGACATACATTACAATAAAATGACGACAATATTAATGTATAAAATTATTAAAAATGTTTTGTAAAATAATTTTTTTTATCAACCCTCGACCATAATTTAATCACCTATATATTACTTTTCAAAGTCTATCAACATTTTCTTAGTATTTCATATTTTTTAAATCAGTTAATCAAATTAATTTATTGTATGAACATTCATAAATTAAAATCAAAATTCTCTTTGATCAAATGAAGATTATTTTTAGTTGAAAAAATTCATATAGTTCAAGATATTTATTTAGATCAAAGCAATTTTTTTTCTCTATGTTTTCTTGATTCAAATAAACTTTTTTTATGTGTATGTAGAATTTAACATTAATGAATATGATATTAATTCTTGGCATGATTAGAAAAAAAAAAAAAAACCAAATCTAATAATATTGTTAATTAAGGTGTTATAGTGTAAGTATCACTAATAAAAATATTAGTTTATCACAAGATCATTACAATGGTTCTTTCAATTTGCTAATAAATAAGAACTTGACTTAATCTGTAGATGAACTTTCTTCAATTTAATATTGCTTTCTTGAAAAACTTTTAATTAGAAAAACTTACTAAATACCTATATAACGCATCTAAAAGCTTCTGAAATAGTCTTTAATTTTTGTCTTTTTATTTTTCATGAACAAATATTATCTAATATCTATGTTTACGAATAAAATATTTCTTTTGCATTCATTTCCACCGTTCTGAAAATTTATAGGTATATAACTTATAGGATACTCCGAAAGTGATAACCAACTTTTCAACATGGAATATGTTGTTCTACTAATAATTTAAAATTCAGTGATCAATATAAGTTATAATTTGTTGTAAATAATTTCAGGTAGATTACGTGCAAATCAACTATAATTTATTTTACGTGCAAATTAATTATAATTTATTTTACGTGTAATTTATTATCTGAAATTAATTCCAAATATGAAAAAAATGCATAAATAAATTCTATAATTTAAATCATACCCCAAGTCTCATAAAAAAAAAAGATTTTCTTCGTATAATCATTTTATTTACATTGCTATAAAAATATGCGAGATTTTTTTATCTCAAATATTTTACTTTATAATAACTAGTTAGTCATCAATTGAGTCAATTCTCTTTCTTATATAGATTAAATTGTTCGAAAAAATTTATTAACAAATAATCCTACAAAAAATAAACATAATTTGTGAAAATTTTCCGCTAATTATGCCCTTGTTTATTGAGAATACTTAAATTGAAAATAATTTATTCAAATTCAATAAAAAAAAGTTTATGAGATCAAATGTAGGTCGAAACAAAATTTAGAGTTTTGTGGATTTTTTAATTTTATGAGTAGTAAGTTTTATAATTCGAATGTCACATAAAATTTTATATTTATACCTCTAAGGTAAAAGCCCCAGTACCTGCTCATGAACCAGTACTTGCTCACTCCATGTATTTGTATATCTATATTCACAAATATAGATATACAAATACATGAAGTGAGCAGGTATTGGTTCCTGAACAGCTACTAGGGCTCTTACCTTACATATGAAACAAAAACGATTCACTTGAACCAAAAAAAGTATTTGAGAACAAACTCATCTTAGATAAAATTAAAGCTTACTTGAAACAATTATTGCTCGATTCAAGGAAAATTTCCTTCGTACTAGGTATAATTTTGATCTTTACTTGAATCGTCAATATTTGTTCTTTAGTTATGAATTTTTTTCTGTCTAACAATTTTTTTATTTAAAATCTCCACGTATAGTTTTGATTCTAACTTTATTTAAGGGGGTATTCTGGTCTAGAAGCCTAAATTTTAGGCATTTTTCAAACTAACATAAAAAAAAAA
>CAJNRD030001123.1:13621931-13690937 GCA_905319865.3 Cotesia congregata
TTTTTTTTTACCTTTTTTTATGACCTTTTCGAATTTTTTAAAAATACTCCAAATTGAAATTTTTTGAAATCCGTAGCAGACGCGATAGAGAGATATATAAAACAAATTCCCACTAAATTTCAAAGGAATCGGTGGGGTAGAACTTAAGATATCATGTCAATCACTTTAAAAAAAGTAGTTTCGAGAGAATCGCGTTTAAAGTTTTAGAAACGATTTCAGTAAAATAACTCATAATAATATTTAATATTCACTTTGGATTAATCGCGAATCCCAGATCCGTAAATTGAGCCTTCTTCTACTTCCTACTCGATGTTTTGCGAAGTTCTTTCTGCTAATCGAGCTGTTCTGCCTTCTATTGAAGAAGCAGAAGCAGAAGCAGCTGCGTCACAAAATCCTCGGTATCTCCGAAAATAATTCGGATTTTTAAAAATCCACTCAAGGACATATTTTTAAGGGTCTAAACTTTGCAGATATGCGAAAAAAAATAATTCGAATTTTTCAAATTTCTAGACCAGAATACCCCCTTAAAGGAAAACTTTTTATTCACATTGGATCTAAATTTAATTTTGTTAAATTTTTTAACTTCCCGCTAAGAAAATTGAAAATTTTCAAAAATCGGGAAGTTATTGGTTTGACCCCATTTTTCGAAAATCGAGTTTTCAACGGATGTTGACGTTTTGAGATCCTAGGAAGCCTCCCCGAATGTTTCCGCGGTGATGTCCGTATGTATGTATGTATGTATGTATGTGTGTGTGGCCGTATGTAAACCTCTCATAACTTTTGAACGGCTCGACCGGTTTCATCGCAGTTGGTGCCATTCGAAAGAGCTTGACCAAACTTAGATTTTGAAACCTATTTGGACCGATTCAGATCGATAGATTTTGAGAAATCTTCAAAAAACTGAAAAAAAATTTTTGTCAAATATGGTTTTTTTTGGAATTACTTTTAAACGGCTTTAATGATAAATTCCAAAAACTAATCAGCTTTTAACATCAAAAAACCACGTCGATCACCGCAGGCCCGGTCAAAATCGGTTGATTCGTTCGTGAGTTATCGTTGTCGAAAAAAATGTTTTTTCGGAATTACATCGAAATTCCTACTTCGATCAATTTAAGTTTTAATTCCTGATGACTTTTAATGAGGCCTGAAAAACTGCGTCAATGCCACCAACCGCGTGAAAATCAGTTTATTCATTCAAAAGTTATTGTGGTTTTAAAATTTAAGAAATAGTGTTTTATTAAACTTTTACCAGATTTTTGAGCTCGGAGAGCTCAAAATGACACGAAAATTATATTTTTGAGCTCGAAGAACTCAAAAACGTAATAAGTGAAATTTTGAGCGCTTAAATATGAAATCAGCGGGAAATTGCAGGGATGGCCTTTAGGGTCAACCGTTTTTCTAATTTTTTTTTCAATAACACATTTTTTTTTATCTTATGTATCTTGTTAACAGTCAAAGACAGAACCGTAGTTGTTTCGCCCCTTACTTTAATAATAAGTCTTATACGTAGCCTAAGTCATAACCGTGTCATGCGGTAAATAATTAGAAAAATGAGTTTTACGATGAATCCTACTTACACAATTATTTTTTCTAGGATGCTTCGGATACGTACTTCCAAGTTACTTTTATTTTCTCGATTATAAAATGTAATCATATAATTATCATTTGTGCGGTTTCTTAAATACTTAACACGTTTATACTCTTATTCGTAAATACCATCTTACTGCATATTTCTTTAACTGGCCATATTTCGAACATAACAATGAAAAGAACAAATATATTAATTTTCGTGAAATATTCATTTTAATTTCTATAATTTATTGTTGTGTTTAATTAAAGACTGTGAAATCACGATGAATTGAAATTATTAAAATTAAAACGACAGTGTCATTTGCAAAAATTAGGTCATAAACCCATCAAAGCATTGTCTCATAATTTAATGATAATTCATAATATATTTATTGGAAAAGAACGATTAAACAAACCAAGAAATTCGGAAAAATATGTATATGTATTCTCTGATATGTATATAAATACTCATTACTAAAACAAATCAATGTATTTTTCCAAGTATATATATATGTATAAATAATTTATAAGTTAAAGATTCCAAGTATGCACAGTAGCAATCGCTTACACAGTAGCTATGTAAACTTTTTTATTTGCTGAAGAAAACTGTTGAATATTTTATTTTCACCTGCAAATTTCTTATCTTCTTGTTATTTTTTATTATTATTAACCATAATATAACATACATAACAAAATAAAATGATTAATTGTTTTGAAGTAAAAATATATGCGTAATAAGAAGGTGATTAATTAAATGAATATGCTAAATAGTTAAACCAAAATCTTAATTTTATTTACCTGAGTAGATTGCCGCGGCAAGGACGTATAAAAGGGCCGTATTTGAATCAAGAAAAGGAGGGGTGATCGCGAGGTGGGGCAACAAGTCTACTGAAGCAGATGAGACCGTGCTAGAGATGAATGAATGAACGTTTAAGACAGTCGTAAGAAGGCATTCACGAAACAACGGCACTATTAATAATAAATATTTTTCTACCCTTATCCATGTTTATTTTTTTTTTTTTTAAATTATTTATGTATTTATTATTTTTTCTATTTTACATCACTCAATTGTTCTTTACCCTTGCGTAATCAACGGTTTACTGAGTATTATTACGTGCAGTTGGATAAAAGGACTCTTGTGTTGTGTATATAATGCCTGTGGCTTTTTTTTCTTTCGACATTAAACCACCAAGACCTCGCAACGGATGTGTAGAATAGCTTTGCATTCATGTCTATTGTACTATATACTTTTTTTTTTTTGTTTTTTCATAAATAACTATTTTGACAGTGATTTAACGAATAATAAAGCTATTTAAGTGTAACTGAGTTGTGATTAGTTTTTTTAAATAAATATTTTAAAAAATTTATTAAAAGTAATAATGGAGTCTCTTGAGATATCGAGACATGTACGAATGGGGATGACATCAAGAAAAATGTATCTGTGGCAACCTTGGCTTGATATTGATATAAAAGATTTTGATTTTTCATACAAAAATTTTGGTATGTAAATCTAATTGATTTTGGAAATCTAGAAATTTCTTATTGAATAAAAAGCAATGATTCAAATTATTGTGTTATGTTATAAGGATAATTATAATAGTAAAATACGCTTTGAGAATTCAACCCAGAGAGAGTGATTGCCGAAATTGAAGGTTCAATTTATCCGAAATATATCCCTATAATATAAGCCTGTGAGAGTCGAAAAGTTAATTGAGACTGGAGGAATAACAAGCCCACCTTCTTTCGTTTCATTCATCTTTCCAGCTTCCATCGTCCTTTTCCAAACCTGTTTCCCGCCCCACTGCGCATCCTCTCACGGCTATTAGGCACTTCCTGTCTCATCGTCCTGGGAACAGAACGTTGCCTTTCAAAGTCTTAACCCTTTCCCTTGCTCCACCCTGAACTAAATCACTCCAATCATTTGTTTATACTCCATCTTTGTTTTTTTTTTTCTTCCTACCTACCATGAATATTTTGAAATTTCAACTATAGACTTTTTTTGTCTTAAATTCTTAGAGATGTTGATTTTTTCGAGCAATAAAATAATATTGATAGCAAAAAATATTATTATAATGGTATTTTAATTAAAGTAAAGATTGATGAAAGTTTTTAAATTAAAATTTTTTATTTTTGCAGAAGAACGTCCAAAAACAGCGAGTTTGCATAGAAAGCCAAGTAGCGCGTGGCGAAAAGAGCGTAGGAGGGACCCTATTCAGAGCGAGGCCCTCGACATGTCGGCTGCTAGGGTACATCACAATCGACCTAGCGTTATTGTTCCAGCTGCACCTCAACCCGGTATATAATCTTAAGTTTTTTACAAATTTCAAATTAATTACAATCCATATGAGATCAATTTTTTTAATTTAATTTAAATATCATTCACATATGTGTAATCATAGATAAAGTTATTATAATAATAATTTTTCTTTATAGGAACCACCGTCGAAGATACCGCAGTAAGACCTACACCAACAGCAACACCTTCAGCAGCGATAGGTGGTCAACGAACTGGAATTAAAAAATCGGGTATTGTCAGTGATCCGGCTATAGATGAGCATTTCAAGAGATCTTTAGGCTTAGAAGAATATGCGGCAGTATTCAATGGTTCTTCTTCCAATACAGATAAAGAAACAGGACTAAGTGGTAAATTTGATTAATTCAAATAGTAACAAATGATGTAATCATCTGAAACAAAAAATTGTTAATGAATGTTATTGTTGTATACATGTTGTTAATTATTATCATTATTATAATTTATTTTATTCTTACAGTGGATGACCATTTCGCGAAAGCACTTGGTGAAACTTGGACAAGGTTAAAAGCAACTCGTCCAAGTAAAGAATCAACATAACATTATGGGATAGCAATAAAGTCAGCATTAATAATTGCTTACTTCTTTATGATTTATTTTATGAGTGTTGCAATTCCATTAGTCGCTAATTATTATATACATACATAATATAATATAGTGAAAAAGTATTTTGGTAATACTTACCAGATGGCTTCCAAGTGAAAATTTAAACGTAAAAAAAAATTGTTTTTTTTTTTATTTTACTTTTTGAACTGATTGGATTTTATCTACTTTATCAACTCGAAATACTATAATAAAGTAAAGGTGTAATATTTTATTGATGATGATATGGAAGAACTAATTTTAAGAAAAAAAAAATTATATATGAGACATTGTTGAAGAGTTAATTTTAATTGTAAATAATGTACTCTGTCAGAATTATCGCATCACCACAGTCATTGCCGTAGTTAATATTTTATTTGATTAATATTAAATAATTATTTATTATGGGATTATATCCTTTACATAAGTTTGTTATTCAACAAAAGTATAATTTGTGAATATTTTAGTTAAATATATTGTATTAAAATTATTATTACACAAAAATTTATAAGATTTAATCGATTTAACTGATAATTATACTTGGTATTTATGATAATAATAATAATAATAATAATAAATTATATAAATCAAATACAAACCCTTATATATTTATTCAGTGATTGTAAATGAATGTAGTTTATTATTTAATTTTGTTGGTAAGAAAGAGGAGCAGTACTGATTTCAAATGGTGCTAGGACATTTAAATTGAAGCCGAGCACACATAGAAGTCAGTACCTCTGCCATCTCGTTGTCATCAAATAGCGTAGCTAATACTTTTTTCACATGAAATTTTTTGAATTAATATCACTCTTAAAAATAATTATTTGTACATCTAAAGTAAAGTACCCAGTGGCTGCTCAGAAACTAGTACCTGCTCTCTCTCCATGTATTTGTATATCTGCATTTGTGAATATAGGTATACAAATTCACAGAGTGGCCAGGTACTGGTTCCTGAACAGCTACTGGGTACTTTACCTTATGCATGTATTAAGGCACTAAATTTATTTTATTTGATTTTATATCACATTTGATACACAGGCCACTACAATTTTCCGTGTATCCTGGCGGTGATTGTCAGAATTAATTCAAATTGAGGATACATTTGGTTAATTAAAATTTAAAAATTTTAAAATCAATTACAAAGAATAAGTCAAAAGTAAGGCATCAAATACAAACGATAGATGTGTAAAAAATTTTAAATAGACAAGATTAAGACGGCAGTAAACAACATAGGTGGGCTCAGACGATCGGACGAGACTGTTCCAGGAGCGCTCGGATGGCTTCCTATATGCTGGCAGCCTGTTCACTTGCCGTAAAGCAAAGAGGTAACTTAATACGATTAGAGTTGAATATAAGTACGGTAATCCCACACCTTAGTTCAAAGTAAGACTACACCTACCCTGTCGCCATGGTCTCCTACCGGTTCCATCTTATTTTCTATCTTTTTCACCCGCACCATATAATCTAAAGTTTTTTATAACTATTCTTTACATTATTAACCTCGTCATTCTATTCTTATATTTTTAAGCATACAATGAAATTACAACACATTGGATCTACTTTGGTATCTCATTTGTTTACTCTTGCACTTACTTACTGACATAAAAGTTTTTCGATATTACTATCTGCATCTTGTTTCTTATAATAGCTTCTTTTTATTATTCTTTGTATTTCATTTTTATTTATACAGCACCAACGTAATGCATGAAATTATTTTATATGTTTGTACTCAAAGTATAAACTAGATTTGTTACAAAACAACAATATTTCATTTACAATAATTAGAATGTGTGTGTGCGGATTTTATATAGGTCTCAGGCGTATCTTGTTTCGGTGCGAGAGCCAGTTGACCACAGACTACGGCATCGTTTTCGCGTTTTATTTTTCCTTATTACAGAATGGTCACTCAGAAGACTGCACGTGTAAGTTAATATTTTGAATAAAAAAAAGTTATTAAATATACAATAATAGACATAAAAAAAAAAAAACTAAAATAAAATCTAAATGAAACGACCGAGAGAATAACAAGCGTCCTGACGCCGTTTAGTCTTGCATCGAAATCTCTCACTTTCACCCTCTTTAAACACACGGATCGTGTACTTACTTGACTTTTTCATCCCTTACATTCAATTTATTTACCAATTTACGTTTCATTCTATACTTTGACTATTTAAATTGTGAATAATGTTATAAAATAAAATATTTACTCAAATAATTATAGTAATAATAATGAAACTTACAATAATTTTTAAAAAGTCTGAAATATTTAAACAAAATAATTAAAAAAAAAAAAAAAAAAAAAAAACTTTAAAATTGACATACTTGCAAGTTGATTTAATAATTATCCCACGACACTAATAATTACATCCCTTTTTTTACCGAAAATAATTTTTCACATACTTGTTGGAGTAAACATATTACCATCGATAAAGTATGAATTTTTTCGCTTTTATTAAAGAGTGATAATTAATATTTAAATATTAGAACGATTAATATACAATTTATTAGTGTATTAGAATAAAAAATAAAATGATGGTGTTAAAAATAGATAATGTAATTTCGGTAATCCACTTTTTATAATATTCAAGCGTCTTTTCGGCACAATATTGACATGAAAGCGCGTGCTTGAGTAATATTCAAATTAGATTGTAAGCAACAACACATTCAACACTTAATTATTTAAAAATAATGTAATTATTAGAGAAGATGGAAAGTAAAGTAAATAAATAAAAATATAAATAATAATAAATCGTATGTAATGCAGGGCAAGTTTATGACTGGATCGTACTCAGGACACGACTGATCGAGTGACCGAGGGGGTAGCATGGCGGGAATATACCCCTCCTGCTGCTGCTGCTGCTGCTGTATAGAATTACGCGTGTGCTGCTGTTCTCTGAGGTCCCCCTTGGTCAGGAGTATACACACAAAATATATATGAAACGTTTGAATACAGGAGCCCATCGTACATCGTACCATGAAGGGGAGAAGTAGCGTGGTCCGCTTTCTCCTCTTTTACCCCCATGTAACCCCCTTCTTCCGCTCCCCAACGGACTCACGCTCGCGTGAATCATGCATATCGATTTTTTTTTCATTATTATAGCGCTCAATTCGGCTCAAAGTACAAAACAGAGAGATTGTAAACTACTTTTGCTGCTTTTGCACAAGTTATGTGAAGGTGCAGTTGCGATAGTGTGTGGTAGGATAGTGATGATGATGATGATGATGATGATGATGATGGTAGTAGTGGTGGTGGTGGAGGTACTACATAGTTTGTATGTTCTCCCTTGAACCACCAGAAAAGCCATGAGCCCCCGGGTTGCAAACCCCCTTCTTCAAAAAACGTTCTTCCTGCCCAATTCTTTTTTATACAATGCCTTATGTCCCCCTTGTATTTCTTTCTTTACTTCTTTTTACTCTTACACCAGCCGTTTTCTCTCTTGTGTCCTCCAACTCCAACTCCAACATATTCACAATCAAAATGTTCTTTCGTACGCGTGCGAGAGTTCGAGAGGACAACCGTAATCTCGCGTACATATACACTATATGCTCTTGTATTATAACTATAACAGAGAATAAACTAGCGCAAGAGGTTTTTTACTAACAGAGCTTGCTTTTTTTTTCTTCTTTTTATACAGATATATGTACGCACACATGCCTCATCATAAAGAGCTATCAATCTTTTCGCACAGTAGTGAAGCCACTCCACTAATAAGCTCTTTTTGTTTTAACTACTTTTTCAATCAAGCTGCTGCCTTCCATTTCATAGATTCATATTTTATATTTTAAAACTAGTCAAATATTAATTAAAAAAATAAGATTAATATTTGCAAATAATTGTTGTTAAATTTTATTCACATATATTAGATTTTATTACGTCATGTAAAATTTTTATTTTGGCCAACATAATAAATTTTTACTAACATAAATAAGATAATTATCCTTATTACTTATTTCTAATTAAGACATCATATGTACATTAGAAATATTGAGTCATGTATGTTTGTTTTTTGTTATTGAGCCATTTCATTTTAATTGTAATTTTTATCGTGTCGTATATTTTAACATTTTGTTTTATAAGAGTTGTATTAATTACTGTAAAATTATATATTACTATTTGGGATTATTATATCAGAGCCTAATTTTTAAATCAACTTTATACAGAGTATTGATATTGATAAAATCATGTTTTTTTTTTTTTTTCTTTCAAAAACTTTCCTTTAATATCAAAATAGTCAATTGTTATTTTGGTTGTTTAGTTTATAATATTCTTAATTTTTTCATGCTCATCAGAATTCGTGCCATAGTTTTTAATACTAATTTTATTTTTAATAATTTTGATGGCATATTAATATAACATCAGAATTATATTTTAATATATTTTACAATAACTTTGAAATTTGATGCATGAATGCACGAAATAAAGTGTACGAAATAAGATAACATAACAAAAATATTTGAAACTACAAAAAATGCCATTGGTCGTTTGTTGGTATGTTAACATATTATTGTTAACAAAATTGATTATTTTTAATAATAACACAATTTTCCTTCTAAGTTTTTATAATTATCGATTTATTAGTAAATCATTTTGTTATTTTTTACACAACAAATTTTTTAATTAAGTCAAACATTAATGACACCACCATAATTATTATATGCAAGTTACACATACAATTTTTTAAAAAATAAACATTAATGATGAAAGTCATTAGGTCATTACAATCAGTCGTCCGTTGTAATTCTATCGTACGATTAAAACAATAGGCACAAAAATTTTCTTTGCATTCCTCTTATATTTTTGTAATTAAATTAACGTCAAAAATTATTTTTTAAATAAAAAAATCCTTAGTTCTAGAAAATTGTTTATTTTGCGCATGTGTGTGTGTGTGTGTTGCAATAAGATAAAATAAAATATTTATTAAAAGTATGGGTGCCTCATAATAATATTTAATCACAATTTTCTTTTCTATTTATAATATCAACAAGAGTTATAAGATATAGAAGATTTTTTTATAACAAAAAAGTTTATATAATTTTATTAATATTATATCTTAAATATATATGGAATGACTTTGCATGGTGATTAATTATGAATACATATACATACAAATTTTTAATACAATCACAAATAAATCCAGTAATATTTCATGTATAATTAGTAATTTTTAAAAAGCTAAATTGAACATTTTTTGTATACTTTTTGGCCACTTATACACTCAATTGCCATTTTAATTATTTATTACCAAATTTACTGATAATATTTATTCTATACCTGGTCAAGTTTTTAAAAGCGATTTTTTTTTCTTCATTCAAATTTAAAAAATATATTATGAATTATTGCTGAAGTATATAATATTTGAGATTCTTTTTTTAGATAATAAACATATAGAATTAAAAATATTTTTAAATCACTTTATAAAAAAAAACTAATAAAATCTGAATAAATATTTACAATTATGATTATTTAAGAATTTCTCATGTTAGAGATTATTGGAAAAATTACTACAACAGTCAAAAAATAAGTATTTATCTTTCATCTATTTAAGTTAAATAAAAATATAAATTATAATGAAAAATTTTAAAATATAAATTTGTTCTGTTATCATATAATTAACAAAATTCGATTACTATCAAGAATGAATTTTTTTACTTTTAACTCTAGGAGAAACTGAGTATAATTTGTGAATAATTGTAACCAAATCATTCTGAGGAAATAAATTTTCGATAATACCCTCAAGTAGTACATATAACAATCGTCTATTGAGTACTGGACGCTGAAAGAGTTCAAATACTCGTAATAATCCTCGTCTAGTTGTTTCACTACCTATAATATGTTTTAGTTCATCAGATAGACATGAAAGTAGTGCAACTTTAGCTGCCACACGAGTTCTGTTTTTTGTTTCATTATTCCGAGGTGGCTTGGCTTCTGCTTTAACTCCATTTGGCCAATGACTTTGTCTTTACAAAACATTTTCAAATTATTAAAAATACTTGGTATTACATCATTATAAATGAAATTACATAATTATTATGTATTTTTACTAATAATGAAAAACTATTTTTTTTACTTACTTGAATAATCGTAAATAGGTAGCAACATTTTTAGGACTCGTTAACAATGATACATATTCAACTATACGTCGATTAACGATATCTCCAAACATTGTTCGAATTATTTGTCTTAATAACGTAACAATTCGCCGTCGTAACCATTGATTCCGTACTTTCAAATCAAATATTTCGTCCATTAACAGTAATATAATTCTCAGAGGTATGTTATCATCAGTCTGAATAAAATTTATAATTATAACAGTTATAATAAAAATGTTATTATTTTAAGTTTGTAAATGGAATGAAATAAAATAAATTTATTAACCTCAGTATCAATACACGCTCCAACTTTAACACTCTCATAAAGCATGCTGTTTTTTCGAGGATTACCAAAAAATTTACTAATATTATCCATCACACCATCTACTGTGCTTATCATATTATCCGGCATAGTTTTTACTGCTTGAGTCATGGTTTTCATAGATGTTTTTAATGGATTAACTAAAGTATCGATCTAAAGAAAGAAAAAGTCATATTACATCACATACAATTAAATGTTAAAAAAAGATAATGAATTTCATACTGTTTTCGATATATGTCCACCGGTGACACCCTTATCATAGTCACCTTGCTCCAAAAATGAAAGTAATAAATTTTGTAATCCTAGATGGCCATCCATAATACTTGGCTTAGTAAGTCTGTACAGCCATGCATTAAGCATAATCATTCGACGTTCAAGAACAGCTCGATCCATGTTATGAAAAGCTTTTTTTGCTGGAAATGGCAGTTTAGCTAAATCATAATATTTTTCTTTTATTTTTTGGTGTAAATCGTAAAAATCTGAATATCGGCGATAAATATGCCATTTTTCTTTATATCCAGAATCATAAATTTTATTAACGGCAACTGCATAAATTCCATAAGTTTTACCCCGATCATTAACTACTCCTGTTTCAATGATTTCAGCGGATAACTCAAAATGTCCTTGTTGTAATTTACGAATAGTATTTTGATTGCAAGTATTATCATCTAGTTTAATAACCTGATCTGCATTAGATTCAACATAAAATGTTGAATTTTTTACGTCAACTACTGTTGGATCAGAGTCAATATAAGAAGTGCTACGGACTCGGTTGGTATTTCTTAAACCACTAATGTCTGCATCCAATTCATCATGACCACTTTTATTCTCATGCTTTGCTATACTCGGTAGACTTGTTGAAGAATTCGAATTAGACTTAATACTTTCATGAGATAATTTCAATTGATTAGCAGCACGGTGCTCATCAGATGTATCTTGAAGAGGATCGGATTCGTAATTGATGCTTGAAACACTTATTTCATCAAATGATTTACCATCGTCTTCAGATGCTACCTCTTTCAGTAAATCTAATTCAGCTAAAAGCTTAACATACGACATTGAACGTTTAAATGATGGTAAAAATTTATCTTCATTTTGTAATTTTTCATAACAACACGCTTGCAATTCGTCAAACCAAGTTTCTTTAACAGTTTCTGTTTTAATTCGTGTTAGTAAATTTTTAACTAAGGTATCATCAAGTAATAACCTCACTGATGCTTTATCACTTAAATATTGTTGATATATTTTGGATGCAGCTTCTTTTAAATTTTCCAAGTTAATGTTTTTGCGGCGAGAAGTAGAATTTCCCGACGTTTGATAACTCTTAATTTTTTGTAATTCAATGTCCGATATTTGTTGTTCAGCAGATACTTTCCAACCATATATATTTAAATAAAAATACAGATAAGCTTCATTGTTAATACTTGTCATGTAATCAATGAAATAACTCAAAGCGATATTATTTTTAAGTAATTCATCTAGTGGTAAATTAACTAGTTTATGTCCTGGAACGAGTAACCGATTCCAATTTGGGTTTAAAGCAATTCCATCAGTTTCAGAATCCAATCCCTCGTGCATACTAATAATTCTTGTTTCTAATATTTTTTTTACATAAAGTAAACTATTCAATTGCTGTTTAACTATTAAATCATCATCACCACCAGAATCTTTAGAACGTAAATGTGCTATTTCAGAGCAAACAATATCTTTTGTTGCTAATAATTCTTCTAGGCTGTCGGTAATTCTTATTATTGTTAAAAATACATCACTAGGTAAGTTTAAATCTTTTGTACATAACCATATACATGCTTGATTTATATAATCAGGGTCTGAAAATAAATTCAACAGTGGTCTAATAATCATATTAACCAAAAGTTCGCGTAACATGAATCTCACAGTTAAACAATCGAAATCAGATTTTGGCAACAATAAATATAATAAAATTTCCGATATTTCACCTAGAAAGGCAAGTTCTTGTTCATCATTTGTACACACTAAATCTCGACATATTAAATTATTTTCCATCTGTACTTCGAGATCAAAAAATACTTTTTCAAGTATTTCTTCATCATTTTCTTCTACTGAACTTGAATCAATAGGTTCAGTTAATGACGATAAATTAGGAATGTAAAATTTCGACTGAGAATACCACGATATGTCAGTCTCACTTTTATTTCTTCGATGAGTTGGCGATTTTTTCGGTGTACTACTCGATGTACTTGAATTACTACTGCCTTTGATATTCTTGACATTTTTCATTTTAGCACGTGCTTGACGGTAAAGTCGCATGTGAGATGCTGCATCGTCAACTAGGCGTGTTGTCAAGTAGGGAATCCAATCAACTTCTTTTACTCTAAATTTTGTTTAAAAATCAATCAAATTTAATAAAAAAAAAAAAAAAAAAAACACCTTATTTATTCAATCAAAATGATAAATATCATTACTAATCATAATCACCTGTTAGCGATATTTATCGCAACTTTTTGCGCTGTGTCTCTAACAGATTTTATGAACTCTTCATCATTTGTCAGTACACTATACCATGGCTCGACATAATCTCTTATGATAAAATCTAAAATTTCCTATTTCAAAATACAAAAAAAAATTATTAATCGTAATAAAAATGAACAACAGAATTGTATTTCGATAAAAATAAAAACGTTTTTATATACTTACTTGTAACGATTCATCAATTATATGACTACCTGTTACTCTTTTATCCAAAGTAAATGCTACCTTAGATTTTGAAAGTTCACGAATATGCTATAACATAAAAAATATTTATTAAAGTTTTAGTCAAAGTGAAAGTAACTTTTGAATAAAAATTTTTTTCAATTGCTCAACTACTTCCATTCAATAAAATTTAATAAAATATTTACCCTCTGTATTTTTTCAGTCTTATTATACAAGTTTTCTCTACTATACTTAATTTCATTTCCAAGATTCGGTACATACTTTTTATATATACAAGTCAATATCCTAAAAAATAATATAAAATAAATTACATTTAGGTACGTGCTATCTTTGAATAATAAAAGTAATTTATCTTACCCTAAAATCAATGCAAATATGCATATGAAAATTTTTAAAATTAATCCTAAGCCAAGTACTGCAACTAGCAAAATAGCACAGCCTCCAATACCTCCCAATAAGTAAAAATTCATCTGCAATAAAAAAAAAAATTACTTATTAGATAACTAAATATTTAAATAGTTTCATAAAAATAATATCTCACTAAAGATATATGACACTGTTATCAAAAAATAACTGCTACTTTAAAATAATTGTTTTTTTTTTTACAAATAATGAATATAACATAATCAATATCATTTACTTTTTGATTTTTTGATAAATAATATTTATCAATCGATTATAAATTGAAACGTCAAAGATAAACGACATATGTCAGTAATGTAGCGAATTTGTGATAACAGATATGACGGTAGAAATGGATATTTAATTCTTACCTTTGGATTCTGGCGTGATCAGAAATTGTTATAAACACAATCATCATGCAATTAAAAAGCTGACATTCACATTAATTAGTCAGCTAATCAGTATTTTATTTACTTTTTCTTGTGGTAAGATTATTAAACTACACATGTTTGACGACATTTCTTGAGATTCTGTTATTAAACGTACGAGGGCGCTTATTTGTCTGTTTTTTTTTTCTTTATTTTTTTCTGCATTTTTAAATATTTTTTATACTCAGCTTCTTTCATAAATAAATTCTCGGAATTGATCAATAATCTCACGGTAAAATTAAGATTTTTTTTTTTTTAATTTTTATCTATGTATAAGCAATTATTGCACAAAGTTTCCATTTATCATACAAGTGAAACAAGGATACAACTATTGGTCTCATACAGTGCAAGTAAAAAAAAGCACTATCAAGTATTAATATAGGCATAAATCAATTGCTTAATGATAAATAAGCAAATAAAATAAAGAAAAAATTAACTAAAAAAGAGTGTTAATGATATGTAAGTTGCTGTATTTACATTTCACACTTGAATGTAGTAGTGCTGGTAGCTAGCTTGTTCTGATTTGTTACGCTATATATATAGCATAACATTATAAATATATACGGAAAAAAATAACTTTTTTATTAAACAAATAGTAGCCTTATTATCTACTTTTAATAACAACCAATTATAAATTTCTAAAGTTTTTTTTTTTTTTAAATTAAAAGAAAAACTATTTACATTTATAAAATAAAATAACCATCAGAGACATAGTAATTTTTCATATGATTAGAATTTATTAAAAATGCCTAGAGAGTGGACGAAAAAATTTAAATTACCAGAAGAATTTCATAGTTGATGTTTTTAATATAGAAAGAATTTTAAGCTCATCTCTTCATTCGCTCGTTCCTTAATTTAATTTTTTTCTTTACCTCAAGTTGACCCTACGATTTAAATTAAATAGAGCTTTATTACAGGGAGTTTATTTCATAATGAAATTATTTACGCTAATTAGAGATTTTATAAATTTTTTAAAGTCTTAGAAGTAAAAATATATCGCCAAAATATACTTGACCGTAAAACTCGTTTTACAGAAAACTTAAAAGGAAATCCTCTTTCGCTCCAGTTGAGTCAAAACAATTGTAGTAGTCAATATACGATAAATTAAAATAAAAAACCCATAAAAATTCCTAAAATTAAATAACAAATAGTATATAAATTAAATTTTTTTCTAATAGTTGAAGTCCTTATTTATCTAATAGTGAGGTTTAAAAATTTGTCCGGTAAAGTATAATTTAAACCTCACTATTAGATAAATAAGGACCTTAACTATTAGAAAAAAAATTGAATTTACTTATAATCTAATATTTTTTATTTTACATTGGCGGCGAAAGGACCTCCTTTTAACCGGTAAATTATCAAGTATTTTACATGTATGCAAGTAGTCTTACAACGAGATCTGACTGTAAATTGTTTGTTATTGATCTTGATAGCAAATTTTTTTTTTATTATTTTAGTTTGAATAGATAACCCACGTAATATGTAGATTAAAACTAATTCTAAGAACACATATTACATGAAAAACAGAACAAAAAGTGCTGCCATCTAGTCAGTAAACAAATAAAGGACATTGAGATCGGGTGGGCGTCTTTTTATTTTTTATGGATATCCAAGATACACATGCGTATCAATTATCCAAATTCCGCCGGTTGTACATACCCCAAATAATTAAAATTTCAATGACACGTACAAACTCAATAATACATTATTTGATCATTTAAATCCCAATAACACCAACCTAAATAATCAATTATAATCTGCAAAATATATATTTGAAAGATTTAATTTCTTCCTTGTCGAGTGTAGGAAAGAAGCCATATGTGGAATTTAATAGATGACGCTACGATGTTATTATAGAGTATAACTTAACGCATAATGTGGTATGTCAAGTTTTATTTTCGACAATTATGCCGGTCATCGTTAGTTAAATAAGTCAGGTTACAGTAAGTTAATAAACATGGCAGTCGCTTCAGGATCAAAAGATGTAAATACGTTTCTTAGTCAAAGACAAAATGTTACTGACAAAGAATTAGCCGCTGATTGGGCTCAATTAGAAGAACTTTATAACAAAAAGTAAGTAATTAAATCATTTCAAATATGAGTACAATATTATTAGTGATAAATAATAAGCAAATAATTTTACTTTGGTGACTTGCAGACTTTGGCATCAACTTACATTAAAATTGGAGACTTTTGTAAAGCATCCAGCATTACAAAAAGGTGATAGTCTTGTTCAATTGTACAAAAATTTCTTGTCAACCTTCGAAAATAAGTGAGTTTATAATAAAACACTTGATTTTTATATATATATACTAATATAATTTATTAAAATTATTATATTAATCATTTGAATTTATTTTTTAGAATCAATGCTTTATCTTTTGTTGAAATATTGGCCCATGTTATTGAGCAATTTAGCAATAAAGAAGAAGCAGTTGAATTTTTAGAAAAAACTGAGCCTAAAATCGTTAATAACAATGAAGCTGTTGCATTATGTAAAGTATTACAAGGGCAAATTCTTTTGGATCAACTTCATGATGAAGAAAAAACTAAAAAAATAATTGATGACGTTGAAATTATGCTTGATAATGCTGACGGTGTAACTACAGTCCATGGAAGATTTTATCTTTTAGCTAGTAGATTATACCGATTGCAAGGAAAGCATGCTGAGTATTATCGTACAGCATTAAGGTAATCTCAATATTTATAAAAAATAAATAAAAAGTATTAATGCACAATAAAGTTTCTAAAATGAAAATATTTTTTATCATTCAGATATCTAGGATGCATTGATTTGAATACATTGACCAAACAAGAACAAGAGCAGCATGCGTTTTTCTTAGGTTTAGCAGCTCTTCTAGGAGATGGAGTTTACAATATCGGTGAATTATTAGCTCATCCAGTCTTATTGTCATTAAAAGGTACACCAAATTCTTGGCTTATTGATCTTCTTCAAGCATTTAATGCCGGTGATATTGCGGCATTGGAAAAATTGAAAACACAATGGGCTAAAGTGGCTGATTTAGCAGCTCAAGAATTAAAATTAAGACAAAAGATATCACTTCTTTGTCTTATGGAAATGACGTTCAAAAGACAGGCAAATAATCGGTAATTATAATTTTAAACATTTATTATTGCAAACTTATTATAACAAAAATTTATGTATATACTTTTTTTTTTTTTTTTTTTTTTTTTTTTTTTCTAATTTACAGCCAACTTACATTTGCTGAAATTTCACAAGAGACTCGATTACCAGTTAATGAAGTTGAATTATTAGTTATGAAAGCTCTTGCTCAAGGTCTTGTTCGAGGTGCTATTGATCAAGTAGCTGGCACTGTCAACATGACTTGGGTTCAACCACGAGTACTCGATCGTACTCAAATTGGCAGTATGGTTCAACAACTTGATCGTTGGTGTAAAGACGTTAATACAATGGAAAATTTACTTGAATCTCGCGCAACAGAAATTCTAACACTTTAAATAAAATAAAAAATTATTAATATTAATAAATCCAGCAATATTTCAGTTGATTTATACCATTTCTTATTTTTATCAAGCATTTCTTTTATACTAACATTATGAAATAAAAAAAGATTTTCATTAATAATTAGCAAACGTTTAAAAGCTGATTTTTATGTATTGAAAAATCTCATAATAAAATGTTAAAAAACCATTTTCAGTTTTTTCTGCTTTGAGCAAATGTACAAAAGTGAGTTAAATAAAAAATAAAAAAAAAAAAAAAGGTATTTTTTTCAAGCTTATATAAAAACGGAATCCCAATCTTCATTAATATCTGTCTTATTTATACTTATGGTAATAGTTATATTTTTATAAAAATGTATTAAGTAAGTTTTACGTTTTGAATAAAAGAAATAAGTGAGGCATATTTTTTTGATCAGTTCGAAACTTGATTACCGTAGTAGCAGCTCACCGAGAATATGGTCTCATATGTTTACTTTATCAAGTTGATATATATAATAATAACTATAACTTGAACGTCATTGGTATAGGTTAATAAATAAATAAATATCTTTTGTTATTCATTCAACAGTGGTATTATTACAAATTGTGTAGTTAACTTTTAATATATACGCTGTTTAGCGTAAAAATATTTAATAGAGTGTCCAAGAATGGACGCTAATTTCATTTTTTTTTATCGATATCCATATAATATTTGTAAACTGTTAATTATTTTTTATTTAATTTAAAACATATAATTTTGATATGTTCATTCATTAAATTATTATCGAGTTTTGAATGGTAATTATAAATCTATTCTTATAGTTTTAACAGTTATAAAATAATATATAATAATTAATGCAGTTTTTTTTTTTTGTCATTTACATCATCCTTATAATTCTAATTTTTTCATTTAATTTAGGAAAAAAAATTACCAGAATGTATGTTTTCTTGATATTAACTACCTGGTCACTGCTGGTAGGAGCAGTTGATATCACATCAAAAAACTTATCGTTAACGCTTAATCCTGAAGTTATTCCAGCCGAATATGTTCAATCGTATGTAAAAACAGTAAATTCATCAATCGAATATGTTTTCCTTTATCCTGAAATTGATGTAAGTTCAATACCTAATCAGTTGTAGTATTTAAATACAGTGTGATTTGTAATGTTAATAATAACAAAATTTTTTTTTTTTGTTTTTAAAGAACAATAGTACAGCAAGGATAAATGTTCAAAGTAATGCAACTTCTGAAAAACCATTGCTAGTTGTTGTGAAACAAAAAAAAGGCATATTATCGTGGCAAATACCACTATTTATTGAGAGTAAAAATACTAATACACAATGGTACAATAAAACTAGTCGAACATTGTGTTCATTAAAATATTATAAACAACTAAACCAAATTAAATTGGATAACAGTAATGTCATAGTCAGTATTTTTACTAGTAGTGAATTACCAGTGTTTTTTAATCTCACTGTTGTTCTGGAAAATGACTTTTATCTAGGGTAAATATAAAAAAAATTGTACTTTAATCAAAATTGTTTAATTTACTTGTTGATATGTTTTTAGATTGGGGGAGACTCGAGAAATTACCATTTCTCCATCTGAACCCCGATATTATGGATATAGTTTCTCTAATCAAGTGGAAAGTGGATCTGTTTTAATGAAAATAGAATCAGATTCTGATACATGTATGACTGTTGCGATACAAAATACAACGGTAAGAATTTTAATTTTATATATAATCTTATTTTTTTTTTTATGATTAATTCAATAATAAATTATCAATATGTGATTCTATTTAAAATTTTTTAGTGTCCAGTTTTTGATTTAGAAAGAAATATTCAATTTTCTCGATACTGGCAAACTGTATCCCAATTAGGAGGTATAACAATCCCTGTAAGTATAAATAAATAATTCATTATTTTATGAATAATAATTTTCTATAATTCACAGAAAAATGTTTATTTTCATTAGAAAGAAATTTACCCGAGTGGATTTTTTGTGGTGCTTGTTTTAAAAGGAGATGATACAGACTGTACTGATCAAACAGGGTCCGTGTTGCGATCTAAAATAGTAAAATTATCAATAACACCTAACATAACGAAAAGAGAAGGTATAAAATCAGCATTGATTGCTTTTATTATTGGTATCGCTTTTTTCAGTTTTTATATAATTGGCGTTATAACGCACAATGTTCGTCTTCGTCGGAGATTACGTCAACAGCTGACGGATGAGTTAGAAACTCCCTCACGACCAGAAGAACTTCTTACTCCAGAAATAGAAGAAGTAATTTTTAATTTTATTACAGTTAAGAAAAAAAATTCATTAAATTAATAAAAATTATTTACAGGCTGGTCCGCGTTATGATGATACTCTTAACGACGATTCGTCGTTAGATGAAGATGATATAGATATGTTAGATGATGCTTTTTCAGACAAAGAAATAATTCGCACAAGAAAAGTGTTAGCTGTTTCTGATTTAGCTCGAAAAGATCCTAAAATTCTTCGACATAAATCACGACTTTATTTGTACTATTTGGGTACAATAGCAGTATTTTATGCATTACCTGTCGTACAGTTGGTTGCGACTTATCAAAATGTTTTGCATGTGACGGGCAATCAAGATCTTTGTTACTATAACTTCTTATGTTCACATCCATTTTTTTGGTTTTCCGATTTTAATCATGTTTTTTCAAATTTTGCATATATCTTATTGGGTTTATTGTTTATTATTTTGACATATGTAAGAGAGCAGAACGATCGCGAGTATGAAGAAAAGAAAAAAAGTTATGGTATTCCTCAACACTATGGATTATTTTATGCCATGGGTACAGCTCTGATGATGGAAGGATTACTATCAGCTTGTTATCACGTTTGCCCAAATCACAGTAATTTTCAATTTGGTAAGTATATAATTATTGTTAAAGAAATGATACTTGAATAGATTTCAAACCGTAGATTTATAAAATTTATTTAAAGCTAAAATTTAAATATATTTAAGACAATTTTAAACTTTAATTATTTCAATTAATGAAATTATTTTTATTGTAGATACAAGTTTTATGTATATCATTTCTGTACTATGTATGGTAAAAATTTATCAAACTCGTCATCCTGATATAAATGCTCGTGCTACAGTAACTTTTGCAGTACTTGCTCTGATGATTTTTTTGGGAACTGTTGGGGTTTTAAACGACACGGATTATTTCTGGATTGTTTTTACTCTTTTACATTTAATCGTATGTCTTTCATTGACTGCCCAAATTTATTATATGGGTAGATGGAGATTGGATAAAGGTTTAGTTCGACGAGTGATAATGGTAAACATAATTTTTATTGCTTTCGTTTTTGCATATCATTTATCATTAAATCATTATTTATATTATAATTATAATAATTGACTTGTACCATTATTGTTCTGTTAGACTTTTAGACACGATGCTCGAGCTGGTGTGATTCATCTTTTGCGTCCTATGTATGGCGGACGACTGTTATTACTTGTAATTGCAAATTTATGTAATGTTGCAATAGCTGTTCTGGGTAATATGCATCATGAAAAAGATTTTGCGACTTTTTTATTAGCCGTACTCATGCTTAATTTACTACTATACACATTTTTTTACATTGTTATGAAAGTAAGTATTTAATTTTAAAAGTATAAAAAGGTTGTAAAAAAAAAAGTAAATGAAATATTATTAATTTATTTTTATTCCAGCTGTGTTATCGAGAAAGAATTCTACTTCAACCACTATGTTACATTATTTTGTCATTTATTACATGGGGATTTGCTCTATATTTTTTCATTAACAAATCAGTCTCTTGGTCATTATTACCCGCACAATCACGACGTTATAATATGCCGTGTAAACTATTAAATTTCTTTGATTTTCATGACATATGGCATTTTCTTTCTGCTCTTGCAATGTTCTTTTCATTTATGGTGTTACTGACACTTGATGATGATTTAGAAGATACCCATAGAAGCCAAATACCTATTTTTTGATCTATAAAGGCTCGTTAAACTGTAATTTATAGTGAAAAAATAATTAATAAGTTTCTATAATAATAATAATAATAATAATAATAATAATAATAATTAATTATTGTGATATTTCAATGTTCCTTATGGCAGTGTATAATTAAAGTCTAAAATAAAATTTTATACAGTTATATATATATCTTTTTTTTGTTTTTATAAATGAGCACTCAATAACATCAACAAATTATATTGAAACACCATTTTTGTATCTAAAAATAAACATTTTTAGTATCAGCTATAAACATGATGTATATAAGCATTTACACTTGATATAATTAAATTTGTTCAACATTTTCACAGTTTAAAACTTGACTTAGTAATTTACAATACGTTCACACAAATTTACAACAAGTAAAAATAGGAAAAATATAATTACAAATACATGATGATATTAAATATTGTAAAGTAAATGGCTAATTTGTTACGAGAATATATGATAACAATTTTACTAGATTAATAGAAAGAAAGCAATAAAAATTTAATTTGTCAAGTAAATTCTTCAATTTATTAATAGACAGGTACTCGTGTGTGCATGATAATTATCGTAACAATAGTTACGATGAGGCACTCGAGTCATTATGGTGCTCTTGAACTGTGGATGCTTCCAATTGTGCAAGAGTGCGTTGAAGTTCAGCTCGTTCGGCAGAAGTAAGTCGGTGAGCAATTTCAAGTACAGCTTCCAGACGTACATCAGGACACTTTTCAAGAGAATCTTTAATGTGGGTAACTACTGCACCTCGTTTTACACAATTTATATTATGCATTACTACACTATCCTCGTCATCTCGTTGACTTTGTAACCATTCAACTACGCTTTCATCTTGGTCCAAAAGATAAGATTCAGTTGTACCTTTATCTTCAACAAACCAACGTCTTAACATTGCATCAACTTGCCGTACATCAAGACTTGGTTGTGTAGATAAAATATCGCTTCTGAATTCTTCTTCCAATAAACGACGACGTAGACGCCAATAAAGTAAAGTGCGTGCCTTACGCCATGGTATTATATCATTTATTGCATTCTTCTCTAACATACGTTCTGGTGTATCGTGAAGATCTGAAAAATGTACTGCTGCCTGACGATACATCGGCTCAAGGATTTGTTCTCGAGAATGAATTTCTATTTCTACTTTTGCTCGCTCCTCCGCTGTTAATGGGTGTGATAATTTTTCCTAAACAGAAAAAAAAAAAAAAAAAAAAATAAATATTTTTTAATCAATATTATAAGATAAGTAATTATTGACAATAAAAAATTTACCTTTAAATTATGAACAACAGGATCAAGTCGATGAATAGTTTTTAGAATATCTTTTGTTTTAAATTTAATTTCAACAATGCCTTCAGGTTCTAGAACTCCTCCTCTGCTAGTATTGTCTGCGAACATTTCCATGAAACGTGGATTTATCGTAGGATCTACTACAGCCCATGCACCTCCTCTTAGTTCTCCGTTTGGTGGTATATAGATAAATACTGGTTTTTTGTACTCTTTTAAACCATCAACAATGTATGCTCCGAACTTCATAATTTGTTCATACATATCTTTAAAAAAAAAATCAAATTATTATTAAAAATTTTATTTATTGTGTGATTTATTTTGAGTTATAACTTACCTTTCATACCACCGGAAAATCCTCGCCAATTAGCAAAAATAAATAGTGGTAATTCTTCTCTATTAAAATCTTTGATTGCTTGTGCAGTTTTGAATGCACTGTCAGGGTACCAAACTTGACCCGCTTGTGATACTGTTTTTGCTTCAGAATCAAGGTTAGCGGGATCAGCAGGTAAGTGAATTTCCATTGTTCTAGTTTCGACAGCAACAATTCCACAAGGAATACCACCTAATCTAGCACGACCAGTAACAACGGTTTGAGCCCATGGTCTCATTATTTCGGCCCAAGAACCAAAATCAAAGAATCCAGATTCCCACATGGTAGGATCTACTGTACTTTTTCTACCATCAAGCATCCACCTTGGATCATACGGTGTTCTTGTTGGAACATATCCAATTTCCCTATCAACTGGATCAGCTGGTGTAATAATTGGCAGAGCCCCTCCTTTATTTTTTGGTACAAAACTTATCCACTTCAGAACAGTAGCAATACCATCGAGATCTCTCGGTTCTGTTACATGAGATATACCATTGTGATACATTATTTGTATTCCACCCAATTGATTATTACTGGCGTAAACTTCTCGTCCAAGAACAGCATTAAGTGCACGATAACCAGTAAGAATAATATGAGAATTTTCAATTTGTATAACACGTTGACCAAGTCGTACTAAGTAAGATCCAATTCCAATTGCACGACAACTAGCAATTGAAATGGTTACTATTTCATCATAAGCCCGAGACGTTTCACCAGCAATTAAACCAGCATACTTAAGATTTTCTACTCCAAGACCATCATCTTTACCAATAATATCGGTGATTTTATAACGTGCTTCACCACCATCTTCTATAAGCGATGCTTTAACCGAATTAAGAGGTGATAAGCGAGCATAATCATCGGGAGTCAAGTAGATATACTTGAAACCTTTTTCAGGTACTGCATCATCCTCCCAAGCAATTTTAAACAATGCTTTAACTTCTTCAGCAAGCCCAATACGAGCTCCAGAATTTGCAGAAAAGTATACTCGGGGTATTCCAAGTTGTCTTGCTCGTTCAGATGCCCGATAAAATACAAGATCTTCTTTGGGTCCAAATGAACCTATTAAATGTGTTAAATCATTGGCAATAAGAATAATTTCACGACCCAATGGAAATTCTGGAGTAAAAAGAGTCAACTTCCAAGCAACCATTCCAACGTCATTTTCTCCGGGCAATCGTTTTTGTTCAACAAGATTTTCACCATCTAATACGAGCTCTATGCAATCTATTACAGGACTAGGGATCGATAAATTTTCTATATTTGGACGTTCTTCAATGTATTTAGCCCAAGCCTTTTCTAGTTCTTGACGGAACATATCAGGGAGATCATAAACATAAGTTGTTCCGGAACTTTGAGCCTGAAATCTTTTTGCCTGAAGATAATCTTTTGTTAAATAAGGTGTAGAAACTGGCATTCCGTGCATAGGCCCAGGTCTTCTGTTAGAATTTATTGGACTGTATGATTCTAATCGAATAATTCCGGTTTTGGCTTCGGTAGTTTCTGTATATAAATGCAGATCAATACTGTAACCACTGTCATTAGAAATACATAAACGTACAGTTGATGTTGGTTTTCCGGGTGCTGGACGAATAGTCATCTTTATTTCTGCCTGACGTACTCGTAATTTCCACAATCTTGGACCGTAACGTAACACCATACTTGTAACACTCTCTTCAATTCTTGCCGGATCCATTATTACAGTAGGTACAAAGTTTAAAAATATATGATTACAATCTGTGCGCTTAGCTAGAGGATGAGAGAAAGCAACTTCAAGTTCATCCATTGCTTCGAGAAGGACACGTTCACCCTCGTTGTGAAGGTAATCGAAACTTGCTTCTTTTGTTATCAAATCTGAGTGACGTATTATCGAACGTATAAAGAAACGATAATCTGTTACTTGTTGGCCTTTAGCAACTTTAGCTTTACCAAGATATAAATGCATTTTTTGATTAGATGTTGGTAAAGCTTCTAATTCATAGGTTCTCATTCGATTAAGTTCCAATTGAAAAGCACAACCGGGCTCTAAATGACGATAAATTCGGTCTTCAACAAATCCATCTCTATTACGGTAAGTGAAAAATTTTGGAAATTGGCGTTTTTGAAGAGCTGCAAAAGTCACCCGTCTAATGCCACGTGATACAAGTTCTTCTTTATTTGAAGCACACCAATCACCAAAAAGTCTTGCCATAGCTGCATCATCTTGATTACCATTGTCTTGTACGGTAATGCTTAAAATATGAACTGGCTCAGCAGATTTTTCACCAATTTCTACAGGTCCACCGGCTTCAGTTGTACTAAATGATACATTAATCGATGTACTATGACGTGATTCACTACCAGCTGCATCAACGGCTTCTAAAACTTTTGCAGAAACAGAATTTGGCGATGAAAGATCTTGTAAAAGATCCAAAACTTCATCAGCATATTGGCTAAAATGATCCAAATCTTGGAATGCTGCAACTGCGCCAGTTCGATGATTAATTAATAACTGATTTTGACGATTAGGATGATTACTTGGTAATAAAAATTGGAAATACACCAATGGAATTTCACCAGATAACTCAAGGTGTTGTAAACAAGTAAATTCGTAACTAATGTAAGCTCTTCGTACGTAAACTTCTAAAGCTGCATTACAAACAGCTCGATTGGTATGATAAAAGAAGTCATGGAGTATATCAAAGATTGACGTTTCTGATAAAATTAGTTTTTGAAGATTTTCTGGATGGAAATCATGACCATACATATCAACTGCTGACAGGAAAATTGATTCCATTTGATTGTGTCTTAATTCATAGGCCGGTTGATGCGCTGCAATAAGTACTTGACGTGCTCGTAAAGCAACTCTACAATGTTCAGCGCGATTTAAACTTGTAAGTTCAGTCAACGTACTAGCTAATTCATCAGTAAGCCCTGGTTCATTTGCCCATAAATGATCAATCAACATTGTTACAAGAACATTTTTCTTTGATACCTGATTATGACTAAATATAGTGTTAGTTACCATAGACATATTGTCTTTATATTGTTGAATAAGTGCAGATACACACTTATCGTAGTGACCCTGTTGAAATTGACTCTCTACTGTATAATATTGTCGTAATAATTCATGCATGGCAGTTTTCATACGTCCTCTTATTCCATTTCGGTAACGTTGAACTAGCTGTACGATTGCTTGAGTTGTAAGGAAAAATACATCCCTATCAGATCTTTTAGACAAAGTTGCAGCATGACTATCGATTACAGCAGCAATTTGTTGACTGGGAAATTGGGCTAAAACAGAAGTGATATTCCGCTCATATAATGTCATTAATTTACGAATTTTTTTCTCAACTGATATTGGAATTCTTCCAGAAATTGTTGATATTACTTCTTGAAGCTCAAGAAGTGGTAAACTGGGATCTCGCAATGAGTTCATAAATTTTTCAATCAATTCACGTTGTCTTGGCAAATGATAAGGATCAGGCAAACAATATCCTGCTAATGTATTTTCCAATGAAGCACGGTATTTACAATGAAGAAGATTCAATTTTTCTGGAATAGCAGGAATAATTGGCGCAGGGAATTGACCTGTATAATCTTGAGCTTTTGTTACTAAAGATGGATCATCTAATTCTAAATGAGCAATTAATACTCCTGCTTCTAAAACTGCACCTGGTCTTTTTACATAAAAAACACTACCTGCTTCACCAGCTGTTACTGTCATTACCATTTTCATAACTTCAATTTCAGCATAGGCTTGTCCTGGCTCGACATGACCTCCATCTTCAACAAGAAAACTAATTAGCTTACCCGCAGATGGTGATCTCAACAGAGAAGGGTCGTTATCTTTTTCAAAAACGCATGTTTGATTTCCAATAACAATTCGATAACGATCAACTTCTTCGCGCATATATGTTGTAAAACTTGCACCATCAAATGAAAGTAATATACCACCGTCTGATAGACGATGAACCTCAACGTCTTTGTGAGAATTATTCATTACAAGGAAATAACTGTTTGGGCCGCTTTTGGCTGTTTGAATTTTATATTTAATACCATCATTTATCAATTCCACATCAATAATATTGTTTAAATCATTGCCAGCTTGGATTTGACCACGTTCTAAACTTGTTTGGAATCCAGAAAAAGCTGCCGTAATAGTACGATCAGCAATATGAAGAGCACCGCAAGTTACAGCAAGTAAAACATCTGGTTTGTCACTTCTAACACGTTCTGCAATCAAAGCATCTAACCATGCGGTGTCAATATTATTAGTTAGGAAACATTCAGTTTCTAATAATGTAATCAAGTATTCAACTGTCGTACGAAAATCACCTCGAATACTCAATTCTTTTAATGCAATAACAAGGTTTTCACGTGCTTGATTACGATCTTCACCCCATGAAAAACAGTGACCAAATTGAGAATCAGCAAACTCATGAAGACCACCAGATACACCAACAGAAAAATATCCCCAGACGTTTTTCGATGATCTAAAGTTAAGCTCTTGAACTGTACCAGAACTTGGTTTAAATCCTTCATCTGGATTTTCACTGGTGATTCGCGCGGCGATTACATGACCCCAAGGTTGAGGTTTATGCCGTGGCTGATCAAAATCTATTGCGCTATCACCCCATGGGCTTTCACCGTACAACAATCGTATGTCTTTAATATGATGAAGATGCAAGCCCATTGCTATTTGTAGCTGGGCAGCTGGCAAATTAACATCTGATACCATTTCTGTACATGGATGCTCAACTTGCAATCTGGGGTTTAATTCTAAAAAGTAATAGGATCCTGACGTATCATAGAGATATTCTACTGTTCCTGCACTGACGTATCCTACCATTTTGGCAAGTCTTACTGCAGCTTTTTCCATTTCTTCAAATATTTCTGGCTTTGCAATAACTGCAGGTGCTTCTTCTATGATTTTTTGATGTCTTCTTTGAATAGAACAGTCACGGCCGAATAAAGATATTGCATTGCCATAAATATCCGCAAGTAATTGAACTTCCAAGTGACGTGCACATTTAGCAAGTTTCATTATGAATATTGGCGATCCAGGAACTTCGGTTTGAACTTGACGAAAGAGTGTTGGTAATTCTTCAGCATTTTCAACTTTACGAATACCTTTACCACCTCCTCCTTCACTAGCTTTTACCATAACAGGAAATCCAATTTTATTAGCAGCTGCTAAACATTCTTCTATTGTTGACACACAACCTTTTTTAAATAGCTCCGATGATATTTTTATTTTTTTTCCACTGTACTGAGCTTTTAATCCTGATCCAGACCATGGTAATGTTGGAACATCAGCAGTTTGGGCAACGATACTAGATGCTATTTTGTCTCCTAAAGCCCACATAGCACGTTCTGATGGCCCAATGAATGAAATATCTTTTTTATGCAATAATTCTGGTAGCTTAGGGTTTTCAGAAGCGTGACCCCATCCTGCCCAAACAGCTTGAACTTGAGTACGAATTGCAATGTCAACAATTAATTCGACATTAGCATAATTGTTGTTATTAGTTCCTCCAGGTACAGGCACATATTGATCTGCCATCTTAATGTATTCTGCGTTAGCCTTGAGATCTTCAGGTGTTACCATTACTACAAATCTTATCGCTCGCTCATTTTTAAACATTTCGTATGACCATCTTCTTATTGAACGCATACATTTTACTGCGGCAATTCCATTATTTGCTATCAGAACCTGTGTAAATAATTTTAAATATACATTATTTAAATTATTGTTCATTTACTTTTTTAATTAAGCATTGACTTACATCATAAAGTAATATTGATGTAGACAAAGTACAAAGTTCGAAAATATTACATTGACAGTGAAATAACAAATAAACATTTACGATAAAAAACAAATAATTTAACGCTAAGTTTTTATTGAGATGTTTTTATCATTAGTAATTAAGTATAAAATTTCAGGTGTGATATGCTGAGCTTGAGTGTTTAATGATAGTTCAGAAAAAAAAAAAAAAAAACTACAAGTGACTTTAAATGCAATCTAAATTACAAATGATAATAAATTCATATTTTTATTTTGAAAAAATTACTTACTTTATTTATTACTTTCGTACCACCAAAACGGTGAACGAATTCTTCAGGTGTAGCAACCGTGAAATCTTTTTCTTGTAAACGATTTTGGGTCATAATCATCACCGTACCCTGCGACATGCTGGGCCTGTAAAATAATTTAATCAAATAATTATTATGATCAATTATTAATGATTTAGTTCCAAATGTTTATTTATATTCATTACATAAATCAATTTTAAAATGCATTCAGTACTTATTTTAAATACAATATAACTATTGGAACAGCGTAATAGAGAAAGTAACAGACTCAATTAAACTAATTTATTTCATTTAATACTTTCTTTACTCTTGACTATGGGCTTAATAATTAAATTATTTCTGATTTATTGGTTTCGAAATGATAAACATTTCAAATATTTTTTTTCTACAGTAAAAAATAGTACTAAATTCAAAAAATTATACACAATAACTTTGAACATGTAAAAAAATATTAAAAATCTCTAATATTATCTAAAATATTAAACTATTAATGGAACATATTTAATAATTTATATTCATCAGCAAAACTTCTATGGGTTTGTTGATTATTCCTGGTAATAATGAGTCATAATTAGCAAAGAAGGAAATTATTTTTATTGCATTGAATTTCAATGTAACTTCTGATAAATAAATTATTTTTTATCATTTACAGGTAATTGATTATCATTTGATTGCATGAGATGAAGGATGTTCTACGTGCAATTATCGATTTAAATTAAAAATAAAATAATATTGGTTGAAAAAAAAAATTTTTAAAAACCAGGAAAAAAATAAACAATTCTAAGTTATAATATAGTAATAAACATATACGATCATTTTAATAAGTATAATAAAAATAATATCTTATAAAAATTACTGGAGAGATGTTGATGACATCGAAGATTTTGATTTTACACTCTCATTTGAGATTAATACTGATGCATCACAGTCTTCAGAAGCTCTGCGATGATTATGTTTTTCGACGTTATAATTCCCAGATTCAGCATAAAAATTATCCGAACTTTTCCAAGTTATGTCTGTAGCATTACTTTGTGCTAAGACAAATCTTTTTATTCTTCTCATATTTCAAGATGAATAATTATATGACTTCTTAAACCAATAGTTTATTGTATTTATCAATATCATCTAAATACGAATTACACCTGTTTACAAAATTCACGATTGGTCTTAATAATTGATAGAATTTGAAAAACATATACTTCACATACGATAAATATTTTGACAGTAGAATAACAAACAATTCAACTATATTTAGTTTAAAATAACTAACAAAAATTCTAAAAATAATCAAAGAAATCAACAGGTGGAAAGACCGTAAAATACTGTTTTAAATATACAGTCAGACTTTTCTGTGACAGGCAATCCCCCTTCTTATAAGTATGTACAACGTTGCACATGAATGAGAAAGTTATGTTTCTTGGAGTACTGCCCCGGCATAACAGCTGATTTTTATTATTAATTATATTCATAGTAAAGTAAACTTCCAGCACGTGACCTGTACAGTTATCGTAATTTAACGAATAAATATTTTACATTGTCAGAATTATTTATAAATATAATTTTAATAAAATTTTAACTTCAATAAATTTTAATTTTATTTGCCAGTGGGGTTAATGAATCATGCCTATTGATTCAAACAATATAATTAATCATATCATACCTGTTGATGAATAATATGTATAGCGATCATTACTAAGCCGATTACTGTCATGGAAAAGTAATCTTATTTACAACAATCATAGTCTGGGACAGGTTTGTATCCGATTCTCCGCGATTTTTTAATTAATTTTTTCAGAGATCTGAAGATTTCAAATGGTACGACTTGAATTTTTTTTACAGTTTTTCTCTTGTAACTTTGTCAAGCAAGGAGGGAAAAAAAATTAAAGATGAACCAAATGACGGACGTAAGTAGTTCAGTAAAGCACATAGTCAGATTTCTAGCCGAAAAAAAAAAGTTTAGAATGGGAAAGTGAGTTATAACATCAAAACAGAACGCATTTAATTCTCATTGATAAAGGACGTTCACGCGTAAGAATACTTGACATAAATGGTTTTTTAAATTTGATAAGTGTTACGTTCTTGTAAATTTTAAATTTATTTAAAATTTTATAAATTTATTTTAAAAATTTATAAATCATTATTTTAATTAATTAATCGTTACTCGAGGTATCTCGTAACGGAAATACCTCGAGATAACAGATTTCTAGAACGTCAACACAGCCCAGTAAACTAAACAGTCTACGTTGCGAGATTTGGACTGCGTTGATGTTCACATAGGGTAACCTGAGATGCAACGTCGCTAAAATCTCATTATAAAAACTCTTTGTAATTATTATTTTTTATTACATTCTGTCTTCAGACTTCTTCTGGAGCAGTCAGTCCTCGGACTTAGCAGAGGAGCAATCTCTGCTGGTCCGAGGCTGAACCTGCCTATTTCCTTTCAATAAATTTATATTTAATTGTCAATCAATTAAAATGGAATTTTCTTAAATCCTCTATCCAGGGTGGGAGCGCTTATTAGCTGTTCCACCCTGGTTCCTTTACCTGGAATGCTAGCCAGCATTCAGGCTTCCTGTCCATCAATTACCTGAGGGCAGGTAAATTAAAGTAAAAATTAAATAATTCTATAAATTTAATTATCAAAAGTGACTTCGCGGATAAATCATTGACACGACCCACCTGGAGTCTATTGACATCGTAACGAGGTCAAAACTTGGACATAAATAATTTAAATTAAATAACCCAAAATTTGGGAACGTAAACATAAGCTTATTCATGGAGTGATCTTACCTCAAAAATTGGAAATTCTTTATCAATTATTTCAAAAAGATATTAATATTCTTAAGAATTAAAAATTAGATTTTTAACATTTGAAGATTATTGATATACTCTAAAATTTTTTTCAAAAATCCAATATATTACATAAAAGTTAGCACCCATTTGACTCTAGCGTAGCGCATGAACGTCCTTAATGAATTGATTTTAAATTCTATTCAAGTAATTTGAATCGATATTTATTGCACATTAACCGCTTTGGCAAAAAAAATATTTTATTAATTTTAGCAAAAGTAGTAACAAAAAATTGAGATCTTTACCTAAATATGTGTGAAAAAGTAATTAATATTAACATGATAATTATTATTATTTACATAACTTTAAGAAAAAATAATACTTATTAAAATTTAATTATATTTCTAAATTTCTTAACGGAAATGTAACTATTTACTTTATAGACTATTTTAGTTTAACCTAATCTTAATTTGTCCTTCGAATATTTAAATTCATTATAGTTTGTAGGGGGACGCTTCCAGGTCAACCAAATGAATACGTTTATATAATTTATTTTCAGCATTTTCGTCTGATTCAGTCAACAGTTGACTGAATTTATGATAAAAAAGTTTAAAAAATAAAAATTTATAAAATAAAATGATAAAGTAAGAAGGGTTTCACCTTAACCGCCTACGTTGTTCGTTAATACTTGGCATTGCCGGTGGCTGTTGATAACCATCAAATCCTTCAATAGGAAAGCTATCCTCTGTTTCTAATTCTAGTTCTTCAAGTTGATCAGACCCGCCGACGACAAAACTTACGGGTGTTTCGGCCATCTTGTTAATTTTATTAAACTCCTTTTGAAAATTTTCTTGTTCTGTTACAGATACTAGATGTAGCGCTTGACTCTCGTTGTCGGTTTTACCTTCAAAATTAACGTAGTCGGTATAAAATTTTATATAAAATTTATTAAAACTCTCTCTTGCAGCTTATATCTTTTATTCCATGAAAGCGTCTTCTTTACAAAGTAACATTTGAACTTTATTAGATTAAATTTCCAACCAGTGTTAGTTACGAAAAGTTAACGTTTAATTATATTAACTGTTATTTTAATATCGGTTAAATAACAAAAAGCAACTATGAATATGAATTATACCAAAAGCTAATCTCATTTATCTCAAATTATGTTTACTCACCTAATTCAATGTGTTTGTTTGAATATTTTTTACGATTCTTAAAAAACACGAAAGATGATAAATATAATAACAGCAATGTTACAGACGTAAGACCTAAAGTTTGCTTGACATCATATGAAAACTGAACGATGAATTGAAATGACCAAACAACAGCGATTGCAATCACGAGACAACATGCGAGAAAACCTTGAATTAAATTTTCTGGCTAAAGGTTGATTATATTGTTTTGATCCATTATCATTAGTTTTTATTTATTTATTGATCAATTTTTTTAATAGTTTTTATTTAGTAAAATTATTAAAAAAAAATTATTATTTTATTGTAGTAATCAAACTTGTCAAACTAGTTGAGCTAAAGTATAAAATAATTTATATTTTTAACATTATAAAAAAAAAAAAATAAATAAAATAAAATAAAGGAAATTAACTTTACAATAATTGCTTGTACCAATAATGGAGTTGCAAAGTCCTCTTAACATACCGCCGACGTAATTTATTTCAACTCCTCATTTTAAATAATTAGCTATAGCAATGTATTTAAAATTTACTGTTTCTTTTTCCTTTTTGGTTATTTAAAAGAATGAGCAAGAAGAAAAAAATTTTAATTCACATGTAAAGATCACAGCAGTATTGAGTGGAGTTGTCTGTTGCACAAACAAATAACGACTCAACTGTACGATAAACTGATCGGCTATTAAAAAGTGACCGGAAAATAGTTCAAGGGTCAGGAAGAAACTTTATTTCTTCAACATATACTTTGTTAAACGTGCTAAACCATAAATTGCTTAGTTAGTTAATTTTTTTTTTTAGCATTAATCAGCTCAAATAACTCACATTAACTAGATATTTATTTAATTTTATTTAAATGAAAAAAATTATTATTTTTAAAAATTATTAAAATATTTTAATTCGTATCTTTTATAAAAATATCCATTCACATGTGTAGTTCTACGAATAAAGTAATTTATATTTTATTTAAAATTTAAAATAAAAATGTATTCTCAAATTATGAAGAAAAAACTATTTTTACTTATTTATTCAGGGGTGAGATAAGCAAATGGATTAATTTATTTAATTAGTGATTAAAATTTATTAAAAAAAGAGTTATATGTTATTTAACGATGAAAAAAAGCTGTTTTGTTTAGTACTTGGCCTTGAGTATTATATTTCACGAATAATATATGATGACGTTACATTCTTACGACATCAATATCAAGACTTATTTTATATATTTGCGGTAAATAACTATTTTATTATTTTCGATTAATTATCAGTAGATTGCGGGGTATCACATCTTTTTAAGTAACCATCAATATCTTAAAAATAATTAAAAAACATCATTTTTCATATCATTATATTCTATATTACAATTATTTATAGATTTAGATAATGACACGTGCTCAGTACGATTAGCATTAATCAATTGTAAATCACTATTACCCTGATCTTTACTATTTTTATAGTTAATTTGTATAAAATTAAAAATCTTTACATTTTGTAAAGTTTTAACACATTTATCGTTGAGAGAGGGCTATCCAAATTACAATATTAAATTCTAGAGCTGGAATTAAATTTTGACTTAAAAAAATTTTATTCTCAAACATTAATTTAACTGTTACTAATGTGTAATTATAAATATAAGAAGCGTTCCAATGATTAATTTTCTAGATTAATTTCTTCTCAAAAATGTAATAAATTGGTGATAATATTTGATTTGTAATTTAGGTAACATTTACAATTCTTGTTTAAAAACCAGAATGCTATGTTATTTAATAAACTAAAAATTTATTATATTAACAATTGTATAATTATTTTAAAAAAAGTATTTCATACAATCTTTTTAAATTCCAACAAAAAAAAGCGTAACTAAATAAAAATTAAAATACTAAAAAAAAAAAAATGTTTATATGAAGAATGATGTGATTGGTCAATAAGAATGTCAGGCCACGAAAAAGACGCTGTGATTGGTCCGGAAGGATGTTATGAGATACCATGAAAAATCACATGCGACTCACAATTAAGCATGATATTCGTTTAAATATTAAAAAAAAATTTTAAACACAAATTTAATACAATAAAAATTATATGGATTAGTGTAATGGAAAATGATTAAAATACAATTTAATAATGAATGATACTTACCGGTGACGAATTTTACGTTGTTGTTGAATCCCTCGCTCCTGGTGGAGGTTAGGATTAGTTTTTTGCTCGTCTCCTGACATTCGTTATATCTGCTCTGTTTAATACACTAATAAAGGCAAATTTTTAGATAACTATGTAAATTGATTTACTCAATATTCGATAATAAATTGATAAAAAAAAAACTAAATTTAATTTTAAAAAATACACCTGACGTTAATCACTAAATCTAAAACAAAACAATTATTATTACAATTATATTTTATTATTCACGATATTTATCATGGGCTTTTTTTCTTTGTATAGATTTATGTTGATTGAGTGTGTATACATAATATATACGTCGAGTTACAGCTATTTATGTAGATTGCCACGAAAACGTTAGGAAAAGACAAATACCTAATAATAGTAAGAGGGGAAAGAAAATCTAATTCTTTCATATTATCGATGGAGATAAACAATTACTCCTAGCTACCTATTATAGAGGGCATTACATGACAACATAATTGTGGGAATACACGAATTTCGTCCGGAAATCAGTAAGTATCCGTCCCAGGTCACAAAAGTGGGTCATAGTAAATTAATTTTCAAAAATTTTATTGTTCTAATTACGTCTTAAATAGATTTTGAAATCGAATAAAATGAAGTTTTTGAAAAATAACATAATACTTGCTATATTCAAAAATTTTTTTTAATGAAAAATAAAATTAAAAAAAAAAAATAGATTTACTCCGGCCTAGCCTTACTAAAAAACGAAAGTAATCGTCGATTTAAAAATATTTTTATATAACTTTAAAGTGAAACGGACTTTTTTTTTGTGTAATTTTTTATTTTAAACATTATTTACAGATCAACTGCGCTTTCACATTAACGGTTGCGGAATTCTAGCGCTTTTAGTCAATTAATTTGTTACGGACGATTGATTGTATCATCCTACTATAAGATAAACCTCATTTTCGGGTTCCTTGACCCAAAATACATATACAAAAATTATGACACTGAAGTTGATCTAAAAATTTTTGATTTTTTTTTTTTAATTAAATTACAACTAAAAAGATATTTTTAAAAAATTGCACTTATAGTTTTTCAAATTTTTAACAAGTGATATTTTTTTTTTTATTGTTTAATTGAAATTTTTTGGATAAAAAAATTTCTAAAAATTTTGAAATGTCAACTTCATTTTCATAAAAATTCCACATGTGAAAATTAAAAAAAAATTAATAGTGGAAATTTTGAAAATCATTTTTATTATTATAATAGATTTGTTATAAAAATTAAAAAAATTGACAGCTGTCAGCTAACTTCAATATCATACAAAAAGTTAATTATTATAATAATTAAATAATTATTTTCAAAATTTAAACAATATTACACACGCACTAGTGTATACACACATTACATACAATGAGGATAAATTCAATTAAATAATTTCCAGTTGCTTCTTTGAATTATGATCATTAATCATGTTGATGCTGACCTCTACACGTGAAAATAAAGTGTTAAGATCAACAAATTACCAACTGTTAGTTTGAAGAGCGACTGTTCTTTCGTTTGTCAACTGATTCTATTTTTGTGAGAGGGAGAAAAATTGTGGGAGTGGGAGAAAAAACCCGAAAATTTCAACGGCGACTTACTTATATCGTCATTCCACCATCACCCTTATTTAAATAAATATTTAACAATCAGAATTATGGTAAATAAATTTTAACTATTAGAGAATTTAGTGTACTTGAACATACAATAATTAACCTTTTTTATTTATAGCATAAATTAAAAAAAGAAGAATTGAAACTACTTAATAAATCTTTATCAGAAGAACTTCTTAATTTAAATGAACTTTATTCAAATTTGAAATATACTTTTAATTTCGACGATGAATTGCTGTACAATATTTCAGATAATACTGATGAGATTTTTAGCAGTTGTAAGTTGTTGAGTTCTGCAATTGAAAAAATTATTATATCAAGCACTAATGATGAATTTCGTCAACAATGTTCTCAATTACTCAATACTACTCAAAGCGGAACTTTAAATAAGGTTATTTTTGTTAAATTGTTAGGATTATTTAATAATAATAATAATAATAATAATAATAGTAATTATGACTTTCAAAATAAGCGATAGTAAAAATTATTTTTAATTGTAAATTATGAAATTGAATATTAATTAGAAAAACAATGTATTAAGCAAACATTTTGTTAAATGATATTAATAATAACAATTATGATATTTATTACTTTCAATCAGTCATTGTTTGATTTAAATGTTCCCGCTTATGCGCGCGTTGAAAAAAGTGAGGCATGTTCGATGAAACGAACAGTATGCGTATAAAATGTTGCGCAGTGATATAAGTGCTGCAACGCATTCATTGCAATGGATATGTACAGCATGTATCCTATTTATTTGCTTCTCAATTCTTAATTCCCATGTATGGGAAACAAGCCAAGTTGTGTGTTGGTTACGATTGACAGAACAACTATAAAATCAGTTTCTATGTAATTTATAATCAAAATATTACGGTAGAGTGCAAAAGTTTATAAATTTACAAACGTATTGGTGAAAAAAAATATAATTAAAATACAGAAGTGGGAACATCTGTATGATGAGTTTTATAATTGAAGTTATCATCTGTTCCATTACTAATTATTGTGCATCAAAATCATGCATCAGCGACATTTACTCTTCTGTCCGGCAAATGTAGTATTTTTATAGTTGGATAAAACAGAGATTCTCAACTTCGGAAAAGTAGCCCATGTCTAAAATCATAAGGTATATATTATATACACATATAAATTATTATCTAGGTAGGTTGCTGTATTCAATAATAAAAGAAAAATTACAAAATTTAAATAGCTCTAAGGTACTGTTTAATCAGTTGAAAATAAATGAATTCTCTATGCTTATTTCTTGATTTTGTATTGAATTACATAGCAGCCGTCTTGAGTCTAACAAATGTTTTTTTTTTTAGATATTTTATCACTTTTCTTCATATAAATAAAGTCTGTGTTGTATATTTTATATGTATACACATTCTATTATACTAACTTGAAAGAATGCATAAAAAATGTACACAGTGCGATGATAATAACAGTAACGACGATTGTATAAAAAAAATATGTTTTCTGTTATTTATGAACTAATGAAAGTTTATTTGGTTGTAGGTACATGTACAGTACATCATAGGAGTACTGATATTAAATGTCATAATAATACTGACATAATTATGATAAAACTCGATGAATTTTCTTTTGATGCTAAGTGCATAATTTGATGCCAGGTCATTCCGGGTTTGATAAGAGAGATAAAGCGCGCGGGAATTACTGCGGTCATTCCTATCCCCAGTATCCGTTGTAATAAATGCTCGTTGATTTTTTTTTGTTCTTCAAACAGAATTTTTGTTTTTTTTTAAACTAGTTTGCTTTCAACATCTGGTGTCGATTCTAACCTCCAACTTGTGGATTAAATATTTATTATGTATTCATGAACCGTTCTACAAATATCGGCTCACTTGACGAATAAGTTTAAGATATAAGTATATCATTTTTATCTTAAATTGGATTTTTTATTACAAGTCTAATTCTGTGCATCCACTGCACATATTTTGGAAAAAATCGAACTTCTTTTAAGATTAGAGCTTAAAAAATTGACAACCGAAATTTAACTACCTAATTAATTTTATTTATACTCATTATTGAAGTAGTTTATTCATAACTATCAGTAATTATTTCCAATGGCTTATTTTTACAGATGTTTTTTTTTTTTATATTTCTTTAAACTTGAAAAGCTTTACAAATCAGATACTGCAAGAGTTTTTTTCGTATCAATAAAATCAAAAAATATCTAATGAACTTCGGACTTATAGAAAAAGTTTCTTCAGTAATTTTTATATTATGCGAGTAATATTACAGAAAATCTTTTGAAGTTTTTATATAAACTTTAAGAAATTTCTAATACTTTTTTCTCAGATAACCAAATTTTTTAACTCAAAAGATTTCTTAAAATTTTCAAAAAGCCATTCAATTACTAAGATACAAACTTCTAAAAACCACTTAAAAATTAGTAAATTTATTAGATTCCTTCATATTTTTCAGTAGCGTATTTTTATAAAAAATTGTGTTGAAAAAAAAACTACGCTGATGATGGGGGGACTCCATTGATGAAAATTATTTTCCTTCGAAGAAATAATTGAATGTAAAGCAACTGATTTATTAAGATAGACGATTGATGCTTTTGCCTAACATACATTGAATTATTATTAAAAATGATACCAATTAAAATATGGGCGTTGTTATTTTATGGCTTTATTTTTATTTTATAACGACAAAAATTTTCAATTTTGAACGCAAAAAGTATTTTTTAAGTATGTTACAAAAAAAAATTATTAGTCCAATTGTTATTAATTCTTCATAAGAAAGAAAAAACGCAGCTGAAATAACGCAACTTGATTAATTTAAAATAAGATTAATTGGAATCATCTTCAATGATTTTGAAGTTAATTTTATCCTAGTGGATAACTATAACAAATTAAGAAAAATTGAAAAATTGAATAAAATAATGAAAAATTTGTTATTCAAAGATCCTTTGAGTATTAAATTTATTTGTGAAATCCAACGATAATCTATTTTAATTTGAATAAATTAAGCATTTTTTCTAAATAAACGGATATCCGAGTAAAATTATATGAGTGTTTCATTATGAGAACACCAACAAGCAATCGAGAAGACATTTTAATTCTCGGCAGACTTCAACGCCCCTTCACGTGTCGAACATATGAAAAATTTCCTGGCAAAAATGTAACCACCAGCCTCGATTTTAATTAATATGAAAAACAAAATAATAACATATTTATACCAAACAGCATGTCAGCATATTTTTACGATCAGCTACGTGACTCATTGACATTGTCAATTAATAATAGCCAGCTGGAAACTTTTATGGTTCCTCAGGAACAATCGATTGATCGTATGTTGCAAAAGTGAGTAAAAATAGTCTGTCGCAACTGCACAAGTGCCATTTAATACCAGGGGAAACTGTAAACTCAAACGGTTTCTTACTGTTTTACTCATTAATCGACTGTACCGGAAACGAGTGAGCGCCACGTTACAATTAAAACTTTATTACTTTCAATCCTAGTAATTATTCAATCTAAAATTTCAATCAATGTTTAAAGCTCTTAAGCACTGAGTACATTTCATTGAATTTACTGTTGAATTTTAGTTTTATTATGGTTACTAAGTGATCACTTTTGAGATGACAACGTGTTGAGCTGTAGCAAAGCGGATGTACTAACTACTTTTTATAAATGGAAGTTATATTGCGTTCTTATTTAAGGCTTAAATTTTATTTCTTTTTGTATTTTTTTTATCTTTAGTTTGGATGTAACGTTTTAAAAAAACTGACTGAGAACTAATTTACTCTTATTAATACAAGTTATAAAATTCAATCATTTTTAAACTATAAAAAATACACAATGTGTATTATAATTAAATTATTTAAGTGCTTTAAATTTTTTTTCGCAAGGTTTATGGTTAAATAAAACTATGTTTTTAATAATCTAGTTTTTGGGTTGGGTTTGACAAAAAATTTCGAACAAAAAGCGAATTTTATTTATAGGTCAACATCTAGATTAAAAAAATAAAGGCGTTTGATAATTTTTACCCTTTATTGCAATAAAAAAAAAATTATTTTGATCATTACTCTTTTTGAAATTTCAAGTTGAAATAAACTGTTGAGCTTAATGAAAATTCCATGGTTTATAAATGTATTGAATTGAAGTATATTTATATTTCAGCTTACTATGTGAGGGAGAAATGGAGCATCAAACATTTGTTTAAAACCCTCAGTTTGGAAGTTATCTTGGCGTCGACCTGGCGCGTGGAAAACTGGGCCAACAGTCCAGTATTGTTTTTTTACATCTACGTTATCGTTAATCCACGTTGCCAAGGAGGCTGTCAATGATGCCGGGACCGATGGCTGAGAAACCCCGTGCACAGCGGCTGAACAACATCGAGCCACAAACCGCAAAAGTGAGTCTCTTATATTAATTAACAAAGAATAAAACATATTTTATAGTAGCTCACCCGTCTGCATCAATCATTGGGCGTAAGTTTAATCTTAAAATAATTATTTTCGAATTTGAAATTATTGTTATAACTTCATATTTTTTTCTAGTGAGATTTTCCGTATCTATTTCCCTAAACTATTAGGATTCATAATTAGAATACGTAAATCATATTAATATTATTATATTAGTTATTACGTATATTTAATTAAAGTAAAAGTACTTCACTTTCTCATACCCTCGGTTCATTGCTTAATGTATGACTTAATTTTCGTGAAGCTTGTTCTTAGCTAATGTCTACACGGTGTAATAGTTCTACTAAATTTTAGGACTGTCAGGCGTCTAACTGAAGCGTTCAATTTTTTGGATCTCAGTTAGTTTTGTAACTCTTTTTTTTAACTTTTGACCACTTAAGACTATTATTGATATTGTTTTTATTAAGAGTAGACTGAGTAAATCCTTACGGAAAATACGCGAAGTGTATTTTTAAATTTAACTTGAATTTGACAAGAACTGATTATCTATTTGATTTTTTACACCATCAATTTTTAATGAATCTCTACGCAGTATGAAAATATATATGGCAAAGAAAAGGTCCATGATTTTTATTGATTTTTAAAGTTAAAAAACGAATGTCTTTTCAGACTGTACAACAAGTTTTTTGTTGGCAAATGAATTAGTTAATTTTTTAGTATACGCTGAAATATTCACATGAATACTAAATTTATAGATGATATTTAACACTATGACTGAATAATATTATTGGCTTAGACTATTGGGCGTTAATCTCATAATAAATTGAAAAACACGTAATCATGACGTAAAACGACAATATTTCGTAACGAAAAAAATTTTTTTTTTTAAATTTCAGTTATTAGATTACTTTAAAATCAATAAATTCACCGTGGAAGTTATCTTTTCGCTATAAAACATTTTTGTTTTACGTTATGAACACGACTCAATATATACGTAACATTGAAGGTTTGTACCCTAATTTTTATATAATAAATTATACTTCTGCTGTTTTTTTTTTTTATAATTATTATAATGAATTAGAAATAAGCAGTTAAATCGTTGTGATCAATTATAATTATTTTACCGATAGAATAACTAAATTTTTATTTAAGTTCTTGATGTGCGTTTATTCTTTTAATACAAATTGCAATGCTATCAGTTTTCAGATTTATTAATATTAGTAAATTTCTTACGAATTTTCAATCACACGTAAAATATGTATGTTGAATACTATTGCAATACATTAAATTTTTGTCGAATATAATTTATAGCAAAAGTTTGTTAAATGTTTACATTTGTTGGTAAAACAAAATTTATTTATAGACAGAGTAAATCTAAATCATTTGGCACTTGTGTGTATAAAGTATTCAGTAGTTTGACGTTCGTAAATTGCTTCCGGGTCAGCTCCGGTTGTTGCTCTAAATCCTCACGAATTTAATTTTCTAAAATCTTACTTGAGAAAATGAAAAAATATATGGATTAAAAGAAGTTTATCTCGAAACAGTATATTTTTTATTTCTCAACTCAGCCGGATTCGGGAAAAAGTTATTTGGTTTAATTACATATAATTATGTATGATTATGATTATGCACGGAATTATAAATGATGATGTCTGTCTTTGATATGAATTCATATATGGTCATATTAAATAATTAAATTTAGTAATCGCTGTCTTGTGTATCATGTGTATAGCTTTATGTGAAGTTGTATAACGATCATATGCACAATTAGAATTGATAACTTCTGATGACTAACATAAATTTGTACTAGATGAACTAGAATCGAGTAGTTATAAATAGGTCTATACAAAATAATTAGATTTGATCCGATCCCTCTAGTATAAATCCATTTATAATCACATAGAGATGTATACATCATTAGATCTGATCAGGCTTGATTAATATGAAATTTTTATGTTTAGTCATGTATAAGTGTATATGATTAGGTTCAATGATATTTTATTTAACATATAATAGATCCATTTGTATTTTTAAAAAATTTAAATAATAAAAAACACAATATTAGTATATGACTAAATTTTTATTCTAATAAGTATAAATTAGAATTAAATTTTAACCATGCAAATTTTGGTGAATTTGATTTTAAAAACTTTCTACAGTCTTATGAAACACTATTAAAATCTTGGTAATTTGAATTGAATAACAATAACACTTATCAATCAGATCAAGAAAAAAAAATTCAAAATTAATTTTGATAATTACTTAGAAATAAGGTCAACTTCATTTTTGGCAATTAAGTATTTAAAAATAGACATTTGGTTTAATAATTCTTTTTCACGTTATATGTATGATACCAATCATTAAAATAGTCAGAAATATATTTCTCATTAGTTTTTAAGCTATTAGTGTAGATAAAAATTTTATATCACCTGAAAATAGTTTATAAAATGTATTTACATAAGTCTAGCGATTTATCAGGGTTAAAATACTGAGGACCTTATTTCAAAATAATTACCTTAATTTTTCAAAATCTTCAGACTTTTTTTTTAAACAAAACAAAAAAAAAAACATTGAGTTTATTGTTAATTTACGGTAGCGTACAATGAAACTAGAACTAGAGTATATGCAGTAAAAATTCTTTACAAGATCATAACATAAATAATATACTGTATTTTAGGAGGATAGCAGATAAAATGTGTAAGAGATTGAAATTTGAATATTTATTTCTTCTTTTCGTACCTAAAACAGTTATTTATAACAAAATAAGTTTGCATATTAATTGATCGTTTTATTGACAAATTATTTTTCTAAACTTTACAATGAATTCATCTCTATTAAATGAATTTCAAAAGGCGCAACGTATTATAATTCAGAACAATGAATAGTTTGCTCTGCACTTCAACGGCTGATCGTCATGTACAGAGTTATGACTTTATTAACCATTTAACTGAATTTATTCAAATAAGTATCATTCTTTATAACATCTTACTTTCATTTTTAAATGAAAAGTTATTATGCAAAGGAGGGTAATTTTACTTTTTTGATGTTATAATATCAGTTACCTGGTGTAATGTTTTTCCAGTCTGTCACAATTAAGCACGTTCTTCCATGTAGCTTCATGAGAGAAAATCGATAGAATCTCGCGCGCACTGGTACACAGTACTCTGGAATGCTGTCTTGCTCATTTAGACTCTCTTGCTTTTCTGCTTTTCCTGGTTACGTATTCGCCTACAGAAATTGTCATACTAACGTGAACATTCGTGCTCGTTCATACTAATAGTTGTTTTAATTTTTATTTTACAGTAGCTAAAAGCAACTTTGCACATAATTGCTATAAAATATTAATCTTTATTAAAAACTAATTCCAGCTGGACATTCACCATGTGATTAATATTTTCCAAGTGTAATTAATATTCGGTGTTTATTTAATAACTTTCAAATTAAAAATTATCAAACAGCAAACAAGTCATGAGTAAGATAAAATACATTTCTCGTGTTATGAGCAAGATCAAAAGAAACAAGTTTAAAAATTAGTATTTCTTGGTAATACACATTAGAAAAATTTTATCATTCAATTATTATAATAACCAAATGTTATTATAAATTACAATTATCTGGGCAATATGAAGAATGCAGATGATAAAAGTTAAAAGTTTAAATAATATTATCAATGAAATGAAACAATAATATAAATAAATTGAAGAGCGCAGGTCACGTTATCTTTACGGACTTTAAATTCTCCTCGGAACGGCCGTGAATACTACTGAAGTCTGGTTCCAAGAGTTCCAAACGTGACCTATTTTATATAGTCGCGTTTACTTTCAGAACGCCGTTATACTTGGCACATTAAAAATCACCGCGACGACATTGATGAGGACACAAACGAGCTGAAAATGTAATATCGGTGATACTAGAGTGCCTATACACTAGTTCAACTTTTTTGATTTAATAGTTGTAAAAGTTCGGCTCTAACAATTACTTTTGTTTAAATTATAGTCATTTTTTTTTTATTTAACATACATTTTAAAAACCAAAGACTTATTTTCTAAGTATCATACATATATTTTTGTAACATTTACAATGTTTACTTCTAAATAATGGATCAAGACGTTAAAAAATGTGATAATTGAGTAAATTACTCAGTAGTCGAGATTAAAAAGAATCTTCAGCATTGAACAGTTAATGATAATGGAGATAAAGTAAAACATACTTCATTAGACATAAATCTTTAGATTTAAAACGACAATAACCAACTTCTTTATGATGCGACGTGTTCTTAGTGGTTGCAGCAGCTGTTCAAGTCAATTTGAGGTATACAGATGTTTATAGTTATTAAGCATTATATGTATAATATTATAAATATGCATGAATACAATGGAGCGAATAACAACGATTTAGACATATGCGGGTATAGAATTTAAATTAATAAATTATTGCTGCGTGACAGGCCATTGTTGAATGGTTAAATTTAATTTTTATATGATAAAAATATCATCGGTTGTTTTTTTCTTTGATGATATGCACTATACGCGCAGCTATTTCTATGGCAAGCTGGCTATGTGCTGTCCATTACAATGATCATTAATTTAACATAAAGATAAGGTTGGTGTATATTGATTATAATCTTGATTTGGAATGGACTGTCATCATCATCATCATCATCATCATCATCATCAGTAGTGCTTTAAGCACAAGTCAATCGTGTACGCATGCGGCACGACATGCATTGCGTCGTCGCGATGCCAAGTTAAGAGAGAACGGTCAAAAGGTAATAGTATAGAAGTAATAGTGAGACAAGGAAAATAACTCCCTGCAAAGGATAAACGATTGCGAGGCGTGAATAGAAGGAAAAGATCTGGTAATATGTCGGACGATCCAGTGACACCCGGGTGTTCCCTGGAGTATTGTTGTTCCAACGTTCTAATATAAATGTTATATACAGATATATTGAAGATGTGACGTGCCAGGTGGCAGCTTCATCTTTTATTCTAGACTAGATGAGGTGGTCATGTTTCCGTGTATAGTATGTTTATTCCTCTAAAACACAACAAAAACAGAAAATTAAAAAAATTCATTTTCACCTTTTTTCTTTTTTATTTTTACCTTTGCATTTTTGTATAAAGGAATATTTTACTTCAAGTCAAGTCATTAATACATTTTAAAACTGTGTCTTTCAGCTTCGATCGTTTGTGAAAATAATTGTGATTATTAATAATCGAAAAGATTCAAAGTTGTGTTTGTTAAGTAACACTAATTATTATTTTAATTGAAGATTTTATTAAAGTTGATTTTTATAAATTTATTAAGTATCATTAAAAAAAAACAATATTTAATAAGGAGGTCCTTTCGCCGCCAATGTAAAATAAAAAATATTAGATTATGAGTAAATTAAATTTTTTTCTAATAGTTAAGGTCCTTATTTATCTAATAGTGAGGTTTAAATTATACTTTACCGGACAAATTTTTGAAAAAATAAAATTTTTAAATGTTAGTTTATTATTTAATTTTATTATTTAATTTAAGTTTATTATTTAATTTTAGGAATTTTTATGGGTTTTTTATTTTAATTTATCGTATATTGACTACTACAATTGTTTTGACTCAACTGGAGCGAAAGGATTTCCTTAATTTGCTAATATTTATAATAATTTATTGTATTTTAATGTCGAAAAATTATTAAAAACGCGAGACAGAAAAAGGCGCGCAAATTTATACACATACCATAATTTTCAAGCGAGCAATGAAAAAAAAATAATTAGTTATAGAGACTGTAAAAAGATTATTTTTACAACTGAAATCTGTTGCTACTTCTTACTTCTCATTTTATTTTCATGTTTCTTCTTACCGTATTATTTATTAGTTAGTTTGAAAATAAGAATGTGTGAGTGTCGCTTGAAATAATTTTATTGATCAAAACATTTTGCTTTGACATAATGGTATCAATAAGACCAATCATTGTTTTGGCAAATAGTCTGAAAAGAAAATTTATTGCATGACCTATAGATCAGATAAATTATCAATCTCATAAATAATGATGTACATATATTTAAATGTTAACGTATGTGATTGCAATGACGTAGATGTAAATAATACTTATTTGAATTCAAATTAATAATTTTGCGTCAAATATGCTTCACGGTATTTGTAAAATGCATCTCTGTAAACTCTTTCTTGTCACATATAAGTATCAATGCTGCGCAGACGCGAGGTCGTGGTCGACCCGCATGAACTAACAGAAGACCTTCTTTTCATAATATTAGTTTCTTCTTTATCATATTTCTTTTTTTTTTTTAATGAAAATTTTTTCTTTTTTACATTCCAATCAACTGAAAAAAATCTGCTGTAAAAGAATATCTTGATTTTTAGTAATAAAATTTACTATAGTATATAATTTTTTTTTTTTTTTAATGTTATCTTGAAAAATTAATTTTTTAATTGAAATATTTAATCGAAAAAGAAGTAATGAGTGAACGACATATTTTTATTAATGTAATAAAGTACATTCAATTGATTGATATTCAATTATTTTTGTTTTTCAGAGTTTGGGATGCAATCGATCAGAAGACTTTGATACACCAGTTAGCTCAGGCAGCAACATGGGAAGTGTGGCGAGGTTTCCAAAACTTGATGAGTGTGCTCATTTTCATTACGAGCATGTAGAACTTACTGATCTTGAGGTTTGTTAATATTTTTTATTTTTTTATTAATTTTTAATGATAAAGTAAAAGCAATAATATTTTTACATTTAAATTATTTTAATTTAATAGGTTTCAGTTACTGAAGTGCCAAACGACCCAAGTTTTGCAGTACGCGTTACTTCAGGTGACGCTTGTTGGACACTTCAACGTTCGTACGAAAATTTTATTATGTTTGATAGGCAACTACATCGTTGTATTTATGACCGCAAGTTCTCATCGCTTGCTAAACTACCAGAAGTTGAACCAGACAATACTCAAGATTTGTTGGCAGCTTATCTTAAGCACTTTTCAAATTTGAATCACGATGGATTAAATTGTGGACCCGTACTCAACTGGCTACAGTTGGATAATCGTGGTAGAAGAATTCTAGTTCCTGAATCTGACTCGTGTCCAATTAATACACCGGCTGTAGCAGCTGCTTATGCGGTTAGGCCGTATACTGCTCAAGCACAGGATGAAATATCTTTTCAGGTAGCAATTTATTTAAAGATATTTAACGACACATCTGGAATCGGATAATAAATCATAAATAATATAATTTGTAATTGAGTGATCAATGCTTGTTTCTTGTACTCTGACATTCTATAAGCGAAAGCATGTTAGGCGTTTATTACTCAATATACGCGTGGGAAATTGAGGCTCTTGTGTTAGCCAACGACAACGATCTCGGTTCTTGATTGGGACAACATCCACTAATGTATTGTTTAACGTACAGAAATGCTTTATAACATCTAATTAAAATCAATCAACAAGAAATGCGATTAGTCTGTATTGATATATTAAGAAGATAAATTTCAAGTGCTTCGTTCTCAAATTACTAAAATAAATTTTATTAATTTATTGTTCATCCTTTTAGGTTGGAGATATGATATCAGTTATTGACATGCCACCACCAGGAGAGAGTAATTGGTGGCGTGGTAAAAAAGGTTTTGCCGTTGGTTTTTTTCCTGCTGACTGCGTCGCGGTGATTGGTGACAAAGTACCTCGTCACTTGACCGTGTCTAATATTGTACGTTCAAAGTTACCCGTTAAACCCGTTCTCAGAAAACATGGAAAGCTTATTGCTTTTTTTAGGTCTTTTATTCTTAATAGACCTTCTAGGAGACGATTAAAACAATCTGGAATTCTTAAAGAACGAGTTTTTGGATGTGATTTGGGAGAACATCTTCTTAACTCTGGTCAAGATGGTACGATTTATTATTATTATTATTATTATTATTATTATTATTATTATTATAACTATTATAGATAAGAAAATAAGTTTTGATTATTATTTATGATTACAGTACCAGCTGTGTTGAAGTGTTGTGCCGAGTTCATTGAAACACATGGATTGGTAGACGGTATTTATCGCTTAAGCGGTGTAACATCAAATATTCAACGGCTACGTCATGCATTTGATGAAGATCGCGTTCCTGCTTTGCATTCAGATGAGAGTATACTTCAAGATATTCATTCGGTAGCATCACTCTTGAAAATGTACTTTAGAGAGTTACCTAATCCATTATGTACCTATCAGCTTTACTCTACTTTTGTCACTGCCGTTCAAGCTAATACAGATGCAGAAAGATTAAGAAGAATGAGAGATGCCGTTAGAAAACTACCTCCTCCACACTACAGGTTGAATTTTCTTTTTACATATTTATTATAAAATTTTGTTATTAATAATTTTAAATATCAGACTTACTTTTACCTAACTTACATTTGAATACTAACTTTTTTTATAGGTAAAAAGTGAGATGAAAAAATTATTTATAAATAGATCAATATAAAGTAATTTAATTTTATATTTAATTTGTTATTAATTTCTTTATCTCTTTATTTATTACAGAACATTGGAGTATTTAATGCGACATTTAGTAAGAGTCGCAGCACGTGGGGCTGATACAGGTATGACACCACGAAATGTTGCAATCGTTTGGGCTCCTAATCTATTGCGATGCAAGGAACTTGAAGTTGGTGGTGTAGCAGCATTACAAGGTGTCGGTGTTCAAGCTGTAGTTACAGAATTTCTTGTTTGTTATGCGGAATTAATATTCGGTGATGGCCCAGTTGGTCGACCTAAATCATTGGCAATTACCACTCCTGCTCGATTATTGAGTCTTGAAGAAGCGAGAAACCGTTCTTTGCGAAATGATTCGGAGTACATTGAAGTAGGCGCCGGACCAGCTGGCTTACCTGCACACTATCACACAGTGATTGAGCTACCAAGGAAACGGAATGGTTCAAAACGTTCACCTTCATTGAACTGGCGTGCAATTTTTGGACGTGGTGGATTTGGGGCGCGTGGTAAAACAAGACAAGTAGGAACTCCACCACAAATAGAAGCTTTATCAAGTTCTCTTAATGCTATGCGACGATTAAGACCGGTTAAAAGTGCTGACAGTCTTGATGGAGAAGATAATCTCGGTCCTTTAATGGGCCCACCACCCAACAGACCATGTGGTCACAGTCGATCAGTTTCACATGATTCATATTTTGATCATCTTGCAGACGCACCAAGTTCTGTATCTCCACTTGATCTTTCTGAGATACAACTTAATTTTGATCTTGAAGAGCGAGAAATGCGAATGTTTTCAGAGGAAGAAAGTGGTGGTGTAGCGTCAGTAGAAGCATCGCCACGGCGTCAAAGAAACGAAGGCTCGTTATGTATTGCTGTAAGTGGTGGTAGTAAAAGAAAAAGATCACGTCTTGAAGAACGTCTTCACTGTGACGTAGAATTAAGATTTATTGACAGTCAAAGTCCAGATCAAATAATGGTGTCTGCAGATATCCATGGAATTGAGACACCATCACCACTGACAACACCAGGTTACCTGCCATTATTATCAGAAGCTTCTACACCAATAAGTCCATCTACTTTACAGGCAACACCAATCTCTTTGACACCTAAGACAGGAAATAGCCCTCGGATAAGTTTCCGTAGTTTTACTTTACCCCTCGACCTAGATGATCAATCCTGTCATACTCAAATATCAAAAGAAGATCTGTCTTCCGAAAAACTGTCTTTAGATCCTCCTAGTCAACGTTTATCAATTAATTTAGACGATCATAATAGTGTAAAGTCTTATGAGAGAATAAAGACTTGTGAAAGTAATGAATCATCACCAAAAATAAATGATATTAAAAAATCATCCGATAATTTAATAGTGACACTATCGGATCAAGAAATGACATCATGTGACGTACTCAATCTTCCGTGTGCCACTGAAAAAAATTTATTTTCTGATGATTCTGCTATGAGCTTCCAAGAAGAAAAATTTAATTGTAGTAGTCAGAACTGCTGTGATCTAATGAATCAAAGTCCTCCGGGTAATATGATAAATTCGGAAAATGTTGATATTGACAGTTGCTTAATAATTGATCAGAATGAACCCGTAGACATGCCGTCTTCCAGCATTACTGATCTTGATTCACCAATGTCCTGTGAGCAAACTATTGAAGACTTACCAGATTCAGGATTTGTTATTTGCGATAATTCTGATAAAGTTTTTACAAATGTAACGAATAATAAAAGCTGTTCTGAGGAATGGGTTATGGTTGAAAAAACAAATGAATCTGTCAATCGGTTAACAAGTGTAGAAAGTAGTTCTAAAGATCAACTTGAAGGGACTGTTGATTCTGGTATCGAAAAAAATTCACCACGACAAAGTTGTGTTTCTGACAATATTTCAAGAACTTCTCTCGATCTCACAATGGGTTTAACTGGAGATGAAGATACCGGCACATCTTGTATTGCAACGACTGATCCGATAGATAGCTCTATCTTGCAACAAGAATCTACTGAAATATCTTTAGACATGAGTGAAAATAAAAGTAATAATGGTAGCGATCTTCGTAATGGAAATAATCGCTGTTGTTCAGAAAGTGCAATTAATTTAGTCTCACATCATGATTCTGAAAAAATGGAACATGGACATGAGTGTTGTAGTTACAATTTACGTTTAGATAATGAAAATGTTTATCGATGTAATTTAAATGAATCGAGTCAAGTAATGCTTGGAAAATCGAGTATAGAAAATAATCATTTAAATTACGAATCAATAAATTCCAATAAAGACGTCCAGTGTATCCGCACCAGTAATTATTTGTCGAATATTGAAAGAAGCAATATTACTGAGGATAAGAGTCGTTTTAATCGATGTCAGGATATTCGACATAGTTTCAGTCACAGTTCTAGAAAATCACAACCTACTAGCCATCATATGTATTTATCACAGGTTGTACAAAAGACATTGAAGAGAAATTCAAATACTCAAATACGTGATAATGAAGAGGTGGTTATTCAGTCTGAGAATGCAGCTGAAGCTCATGAAATAGCTCATGATCCAGAAGGTGCATCAGAAACTACATCACTGGATTCTTCATACACTTTTTCAAATGCATCTTCGCCCATTGATGATTCTGTTGTTTTACGAGATACAGCCGCAATTTTACAAGAACTTGCATTACAAAGATTATCTGGAGGAGTTGGAAGTGAAACGCCATTACATTCACCAAAAAATTTAGAGTCTGATGGTACCCGAGAACGACGTAGTTTTGAATTAGGAATAAAGCGTGAAAATGTTACTGATAAAAAGACCAAGGTAGAAGACGATTGTTTGCGGGGTAAAACTGAAGAACAATCGAATAATGGAACGCAACATTTACCGCCATGCTTACGTGCTCGTCAGGCCAGAGCAACTAGAGCTGCTTTAAGTCGATCATTGGATGAGGATAAATTTAATCGTATGACTAGTGAGTCCGTACGAATGCCTCAAAAGCAATTGTCTGATGATTCTCAGCATAATTCTACACCAAATGTTGGTGGACACCTATTGTCTTCTTCTCAAAGTACAGAGAAACTTCAGTCAAGAAATTTGGGAATCGATCTGGGCGACCCTCGTTGTCGGGAAAGAATTGAAAAATATAAAGAAGAAAGACGAATGTTTCTTAGAGATAAATATAGAAGTGAAAGTTTTAGAGGTTCGACATCAAGAAATGAGGATGATGGTGAATTACTAGCGCGATTAAAACAACGTGCTACGAGACCTCTTCATTGATATATATATATATATTAATGTATACATAGAAATTTTTAGTTAACTATAAGTCTGTCGTACTATATGATGATATAAAGTCATGTAAGACTTACTTAAACTCTTAATACTGTTTAATACGTTAAACGTGTATCTAATATTGTTAGTTTGACTTTATTATAAATTGTTTATCTTGGATGTTAGAGAAAAAAATCACATTCCTATTGTTATTATTTTTCTATTAGATTCATAAATTATTAACCTCATTTGAAGAAAATTTTTGTCGTAGTTATTTTTCGAAGCGTTAAGTTTGTACTGTAGTTTTTCTCTTTTTACTTGTGTAAATTATTAAGTTTTTTTTTTTTTAAATATCATTATTATAAGTAATTAAAAGAACGTAAAATTTTATTAAACGTTATTAAAATTAACACATTTTTAGATACGATAAAATGTGTATTCAATAACAATGAAAATTATTAAAAAAAAATACATTTTCGATAAATTATAAATTGAAAAAATAACATTAATTATTAAACAATATTTTCTTGCTTTATTAAATAATTTAATGTGACTAATACATACTTTATGCTTATTTTTTAAAAAAGTATTCAATAATGCGTAGGTTCATTAAAAAAAATGATAAAATGACTTACGCACAAGATAAAAATAAAATAAAAAAATTTAAAATGTGTTCGGCTTGATACGCTTCGCCATGCTTGGCATCGAAAAATTATTATTACTTTTTATGTATTAACTTTATTTCTCTTATTATAATTAAAGTTAATTGATTGATTACTTGAAAGAGTTTATAATTTACACAAAATTAATATTTTCCGACAGTAAGATTAAATTTATAATTTTTTTGTACAATGTTTTTACATATACTATTCATAAAAATTAAATAATAAATATTTTAAAAATTGTTTGGTAATCTTCAACAAGTGGTCGCCTAATGAAAAATATTTGAAAATGATGAATAAAGCATTTGAAATTTGAAATTTCTTGTTGGGAATTATTACTAAAAAATAAAAACAATTTTTCAGAAATTAAAAAAAAAATTCTTTAGACAAATGTTCCTTCTTTTATTAAGCGTATCATCAGTTGTTGAAGCTAAAATAATATTATTAAGATTAACAATCAATCATTTGTATACAAACCATTGTATTTTGTATTAAGTAATTGTACAAAACTTTTTTTCATATCACTTTCAATACTGACAGAAACCGAATGGTCTTTTCTTTTTTAGTTTATTATAAACTGTCAAAAAAGTCATTGGATGACAGCTGAAAAATGCCCTACTAATTTTTATAAAAATTAAAGGAAAAATTAATGTGTAGCAGAGGATAAAATACTCATTGCTAATAAATTTTAACTTTCAGTTTGCTTAGACAGACAGCATTTGATTTTATCTGAAATCGTCTTGTTCCTCTATGTCATAATATACTATTTTTTAATAATAATAATAATAATAATAATAATATAATTTTTCATTGTTCGTGTAAAAAATAATCTTAATTTGTTTTAACTAAATAAATACAAGCGTGCAATTATAGGTCGTCCGATCTTTTGTATAACATCAATTTTGGTTACTTATAAGTGTAGAGAATAACTGCAAGATTCATTGAATGAATTTTTTTTTAACTCTTAGACGCACTTAAAAAGTAGCTGAAAATAATAAGACTTTGCTATTTAAGTTATTTTTGTTATAAGTTTAATATAATAGACAGGGGTCTCTAAAGATTACCAAACGATTTCGTGAAATAAAAAAAAAAAAACTAGATAATAATTTTATTATTATTGTTATTATTATTTTAAGGATTAGTTGTTTTAAGGCTGATTATCTTATGATCGAAAAATATTTTATAATCGCCAATGAAGATCCCAAAAAATTGTATGAAAATAAAAAATGTGAGTTAATATTTAATTGTTAAAAAATTTAATAGAAAAAGTAATAACAAAATTATACTTTGTAAAGATTGTAACGCATTTATACGTTACTCATTGATGATAATGATTCTATAAAAATAATAAAAATAATTATAAAAAAATCGAACATAAACTATGTTACAAAAGCTACAAGCTTTTAAACTCTTCGTTATAAATAATTACAATTTCCCGTAGAGCAATATAAGTTTTAAATTTTATCGGGTTTACAACCTTTTTCAACCTTCTTGACTTTAATTAAAATAAAGTTTTAATAATATAAATAAAAAATGAAATTAATAAGTAATTTTTTCCAATCTCAGTATTCAAAGAATTATACAATTTTTAATGTTCTTGAATAATTATAAATACTAGAAAAAATAACCCATTCGGAAACCAAAATTTCTAAAATTTTGGCATTGTATAATAGAAAGAATAATTTTAATGTACCGTAGAGCTTTCGAACTTTAAATGTATAATAAAGGTACAACGGTAGAAACAAGTAGAGTAATTTAAAAATTTATACATGTTTGGTTTTAAAAAGGAATACGAGTACAAAAATTGAAGGTATATTAATTAAGAACAATAAATGTATGAATCGTAAAGTAGGTACTAAGTTTTGAATAGAGACAAATAATACAATAAAAACTGGAGACGAATGTAAGAAAAAAATTTAAAACAGTACATTTTTACATATGAGTGATTCCACAAAAAAATCAATTTTTTGTGGAGTGTCCCATATGCGTTAACCCATGCACAATTTATTTTTAACATCAATCAATTATTAATGTAGTATAGTATTCAATTAATATTTTAGAACATTATCAAATATCAAAAAATTTTCGTAAAAAATAAAACATATGAATGGAATATATAAGTATTATATTACATTTTGAAATTTTTTTTTGCGATAATTTAAGACTTACAAGACGAAAAAAAATCAAAATTTTTCTCATAGTAACTTTCTTGTTGAAAAAAAGTTTTTTTGATTTGGAAAAAAAAAGTTTTAGATAGACAACTTGCGAATTTTTATACAAAATTTTTTTTTTTTTCAAATCTAGAAAACTTTTTTTCAACAAGAAAGTTACTGTGAGAAAAATTGTGATTTTTTCAGCTAAGAAATAAAATTTTTAACAAATTAATTTCTTATTACATCATTACTTTATTTTTTCGAAAGAAATTTTTTTTTCTCAATATATTGATTTAATTAATTAAATCTATGAATTCTCATTCTAAAACATTAATAAATAGTGCCTTAGCACTAAATTATTTGGTTTTTGATTCAAAGTTAATAAATCTAAACTCGTCAGTTCAAAATTGACTGAGTCTTAGGTAAAGTTTGATGAACCAAAAGTTTTGGGTTAAAAAAAATTGAGTGGAACTTGAGATTAGTGGCACAACCAATATTAATCACGCCGTGATTAATAATTTTCTACCAACAACAGTAAGTGCTTCACTTAAGATACTGAATATTTCTTATGATGGATTATATTATATATATTATATCAGGACAAGAACCGGAGTAAGCACTTGAAGTGAATGATTTGAAAAACCTGGAATATATTGTGTTCAAAAGTTAACTTTTTTCATCCCTCTTTCATCACCGTCACTCTGAAATAAAAAGAGAAGAAATCGAGTATGTCTTGAGTCTTTATTTCTCTAACCGTTGGTGATAGAGTGGTTGAAAGATGAGTACTACTTGAAAAGTACCGGTGGAGGGTAGACGAAAGGGATGAAAAGAGGAAGGTTTGTTGCGTGGTGGATCCTTAGTTTTTACTAAAGCGGAGGTGGTTTTTGCTCGCCTTTATGCCGCGAAACGAGTGCTACTTGAAAAAATCTGAGTGGGGAGATAGGTTCATAGGTGAGGGTGACTCCGTGACTATCTTGAATCTTTTACGGTAATTATTTTTAAACACGTCATGTAGATATAGATCTTTGGTGTATTATCGGTGCTTTCTAGCCTCCCAGCACTAACCCTTATTCTTCTCACTCCCGGAAAGGGCACGAAACAGCTTCATGTAAACTCTTGGCTTTTAGTGTTTCACCAGTCGGTTGTAACTAAATAACCAGCGACTAATTGGAAGTTCTCGCCTCGTCAACGCTCCGTTCTCGTTGTGTTATTGTTGGTCTTCCTTCTTGAGACAGTGTACTCACATTATTCCACGTATATTTTTCACTATAGTAAAAACAATATACCTTTATTTACCTGCTTTTAAGCTCAAATGATATGAAGCTTACTCAGATAAGACTGAAAAATTGCTAGGCTTAATTATTTTTATAATTTAGAATATATCAAGGTAAATGATTTAAAGAGTTTATCTTTTTCTATCAAGATATCTAGGAATTCAGGGTTTCATTCACATTACTGAGAAAAATTTGTAAAATTATACTTTTTTTTTTTTAAGAAGTGTCTATTCACACACAAAAAAGTCCTAATAAATCCACGCCGCGTGAAGATAAGGGCCTTAAATCCACGCAGCGCGGATTTATCAGGACTTTTTTGAGTGTGAATAGACATGTCCTTTTTTTTTTATTATTGAGTAATTGTTCAATTTTTCAGTAATTGACTAAATATAGTGTTCACATTACTTTTGGTAATCAATTAGTGAAAAATAGACTTTTTCTAATAATTTTTTTTAATTATTCTATTTTACGGCATATGTATGGTACTAATCATTAAAATAATCAAAAAATATATTTTTCTATTATCCTTTCACCTAAAAAAACATCTAGTAAATTTTTTTAATCAGTTTTGAAGCTTTTGATAGTGATAAAAATTTTATATTGACCGAAAATCGTTAATAAAATGTATCCACAGAAGTCGAGCAATTTTTAGTTTTTTTATTTTTTTTCGTATTTTGTATGCAAAAATGATCATTAAAAAAAAACCTCAAAATTCTTCAAAGTTGAAATATAGATCCTACTTCAAAATAATTACTTACCAATAACCTGCAGTTACATGTCACTGCCTAGAATTCGAAAATTATAGATTATGATTAAAAAAAGCTTTGGATCAATTAATTTTTCGATATTTTTAATTACAATATAGATAATTTGAGTACTCTTGAAATAAATTTAAAAAATAATATCTCTATGATAAGATCAAATATAAATAATTTTATGAAAAATGAAATATATGATCAAACTAGTTTATATAACAAACAATCTATTTAAAATAACTTCAAAAACTTAACATAAAAAATTGACTGATCACTGAAAAATATATAAAACAATAAAAAAGCACACATTCAGGTCAATACTTTTTTGAAGGCATTAATTTTTTTAACTATTAAAATCTATTTTATAATAAAGACATGCCCATCGTGAAATTATTTTTACACTCTTAATTATATAGATTGATTTAATTTCAACTTTAAATTATTTTGAAAAGAAAAAGTTTTTCAAATTTTGGAATCTTTTTAGCAAGATGTTTAATTTTATATGAAAATATATCTTGGGGAAACAATTCTGTAGGTGCACTTCGTTGTTAAGCTATAAAATTATAAAAATTAACAATAGTTTCCCTGAACGCGCTACTGAAATGAAATTAATGTGATGTAAGTTTTAATAATGATAATAAGCGTTTAAATTTTATTCAGACGTTTTGTTTAAGCATACTATCCATTTCTTATTATTTATTTATTAGTTATTTTAAGTCGCTGTAAACAACAAGGTCATGAGCGACTTTTCCATTTCTCGGTTCCCCTGAAAATAAAAATTAATTTTTTATTTCACACAAAGCATTTCATGCGAATTTGGCCTGTTTAATATCTATTGTTCTTTGACTTGATTAAAATTGTTACCTATTACTGCACTTTCGTTACAAGATTGAACGTTACATTTCAGCTCTAAAAGTTAAAAAATAAATCTTAATTAAAAAAAAAAAAAAAATATCAGTATTATTATAAAAAGGCCAGACAGTGCTGAAACATTTTATTTATTTGTAATCGTACAAAAAATGTGCACCAGAATTTTTGTTAAATATTATTAAAAAATTATTAATGTTATTATAGTATAATGATATTAATTTATATATAGAGAATACTTCCACAAGATTTAAAAACGATCGGCAGGGGTTGCCCCGTAAATTTTATTTATTGAAAAGACAGAAATCTCGAACCAAGAAAATTACTTAAAAAAAAGTAATTGCCTTGAATCAAGTAAAATTTACTTGACAAAAAATTTCTTAATTCATATCGCTTTTCTGCTTGATTAAAAATAATCAAATTCTTTAAAATGATCTTGCTTCAAAAGTTTTTTTTTTCTCGAATTAAGTAAATTTTTTTGTTAGTGTTAACTTGACAGTGATAAAAGTTTTTTTTATAAGTTCGTATGCATAGATATATACAAAGGACATGTCTACAGTCTGAGATTAAAATTTATATAAATAAAAATTGTTTAACAAATCTCAAAGCTATGGAAATAACTAACAATTTCAATGAAATGACATTAGTGTCTTTATTGAATTAGTTGGACGAAGAATAGAGTTGTCAAGGTGTTTATTATTTTTTTGTCATCTTTCGGGATTTATCAAGTCTACACGGTCACTCTTGGTGAATGTATCTATCTTTTATGCTCCCAACAGTAAAATTAAATCAGTAGGACCCTCATATGTCGTTGACAATGTTATTTGTTAGTAGAAGTATTGAAGTAACCGAAGGTTGAAACGAGGCCAAATTGCTTGGTGATCAAGTTAAGCGGCACGTGGCTTAGATAAAGCCTAGTAGCCTCTCATTTTACTCCCTTCACTTATATTCCGAGCGCTTACAAAACAAATACTAAATTTTTATGTTATATATATATATAGATATATGAATAAACGTGTGTAATAAAATGCAATTGAGATGAAAAAAAGAGACAGAAGACATTGAAGAAGACGGGATTTATATATTGGACGAGCGGATGAGAAGTCGAGTGACACGCGCCGACGTCTTGACAGCTTGTTAGGATAACGGGGCTGTTCGTTGTTGTATTTGGGTTGCCTTGTGTTTATGTCACCAGACTATTTACTCTTTAGTCTGACATTTTGCCATGCTGTTAAATCACCCAATAATTTGAACCCCTTGTAATGCGGCTCTTCGTTGTAAATTCAAGTACCGATACTTAACGGGAATACGAGGATTAAAGAATGACTTGCATTTTGCATTTTATAATACTCTCAAATTATTTAGACTTAATTATACTGTGACTCTAAATGGTCTAAAAGAAAATACAATAATTTTTTATGGGGTGGTATCATATCAAACTCAGAAAAATCGCATAATAGTTCAGCAAGCCATCAGATTATAATTTGAGTATTTCTTTCGTCATACATGAATTATTATTCATACGTTCCTAAGCTGTTTCGACACACTCCAATAAATTATGGATAATATTTAAATTATTAAGAATTTTGAAATACGGAAAAAAAAATTACAATTTATAAAAGTTGGGTACCTTGAATAAAAAATAATGAAAATTACAATTTGAAAATTGAATTTTCATAAACTCTGTAAAAAGTACATTTCAAAGTGTAAAATTACATTCGAAATTGTAAAAAACAATACTTGAAATTTTATTTTATAAAAGTGGTTTTTGAAATGATAATTTTTCCAGTTTTTTGCTTGGAGTTCTTATTACTACAGAAACTGTAAATTTTTAATAGCTCTTTTTTTCGTAAAGGATTTGGGAAGTTATCGATTTAAAATTTGATAACCTCTTATTAACCTTGAAAAACCAGGTCGATCTCCGCCAATTCGGTCAAAATCGGTGGATTCGATCGAGAGATATCGAGAATGAAAAATTTCAAAAAAAATGTTTTGTTTAAATAACTTTGAAATTTCTCTTCAGATCGTTTTTGATGAAATGATTATTAGAGCTCGAAAAACCACGTCGATCACCGCCAAAAACGTGAAAATCGGTTGATTGGTTCTAAAAAAACCAGAGGAAAAAATAATGTGCAATCATTAGCGGAACATAGACTGCACAAGTTTTCTCTTATAAGAGAATAATAGTATACTATTTTCATGTTTTTAGTTCATAAATGAATTATAATTCTTGGAGTAATCGAGAGCAATTTGTGAATAAAACGATGTTCGGATTAGTAAGGGTTTATTACACATCCAAAGCTAGAATTTGATCATTGAGAAGAAATTAGAGCCCTCAAATGATAATCTTGAGTAATCGATGTTAAAATAGATTTTGCTTTTCTAATTTTTTAATTATTCGATGAAGAATATTAACTTACTTATATTCTATAACTCATGTGGTTTTAAGACTATTAATGAACGTTGAAAAATTAAACGTAAGAGAATAATAGAAATACCCAACATGGGTGGATTTTTTTATAATTAGTGGGAATTTTGTTTTGAAAAAACTCGCGGGGTTTTTTTACTTTTTGGTCTTTACTGTGTTTGTATTGTTAGAGTTGTTGAAGAATACGGTAAAACCAGAGGTTTTAAATTTACTCGATTTGAGTATAAAAAGACTGGAGTTTTTTAGTTTGTCACAGTACAATTTTTCTTCGATAATTTGTCGATAGAAGCAGAAGCATCATGGCTAGTACAACGACTCTTGCTATTTTAATGGCACTTGCTACTCAGACGGTAAGTTTAATTTTATTCCATTGAGACACTCTTTTATAGATTACAAAGTTTTCAATACAATAAAAAATCAAAGAGGTAAAAAAAAAAGTAATTAAAATTTTTTTTGGACAGATCTACACAAACGCGGCTGCGTACGGATATGGCGGAGCAGTGGGATATGGAAGCAGTCAAGGAAGTTCTCAGTCACATCATGATACTCATTCCATTGATTCGGATCGCTACCCTGGGAATGATAATTTTGTTCGACGAACAACTCACTCTTCAAGAAACGACGATTCGGTTTGGCAAAGCAATGATCGTGATGAAAACTCACGTCAGCATGGACATGGTGGTCATCAATCAGGAAACTGGGAATCTGGTCGTCATTCTTCAGAAAATATTGAACGTGGCCACCAATCAGGATATAGTCAGCAATCAGGAAAGAATAGCTATAGCCATTACTGAGGTTATTTATAAAGCTATTCCAACTAAACAAATAAGTGTTTATAACTCAGCAAATATTTGAAAATTTGTATTCTGAAACATAGCTATGACTATAATAAATTGAGCAATTAAATAATTATTTGACTAATTAATTTATTGAATCACATTCATAATCAATTTTTTCCATCTTTACACTTATATTTGGCGATATTTTAAAGTTGGTTAATTTTGAACACGTTCAAATAATTTACTGCATTTTTATGGTGTGAATTCCTTTAAGGGGGTATTCTAGTCTATAGAAGCATGAATTTCAGGTAATTTTTTAAAGTGCCGTAAAAAAAAGGCAATAAATATTTTTACTATCCATTTTTTTATAAGTTATTTATTAACATTTCAGGAATACAGAAAAAAATAAAAAAATCAAAAAAGTTGAAAATTCAAAGAATTAGCAGCTGATGAAGTGGGGGGGTCTCAAAAAATTGGCACGTGACCATGCCCACGATTCCAACCCTCCTAGCAATCGGAAATAAATAAATAAAAAATATTATTAATCTAGAGTAATGTCGCTATGGCATGAACTAGGGAAAAGTTAAAAAAAAAAAATTCAAAAAATTACCTGAAATTCATGCTTCTAGACTAGAATACCCCCTTAATACTATTTCTTAAAAACAGCTCATGTTACCAAGTCTCCTCTACCGATTTGGCGGTTTTATATAAGCTTTACGGAACTAATTTTTTTCGGAAAGTTTATAGCTTACTCTACGATTACTGTCAGTTTTTTTTAACAATAAAACTATAAGAGCTTAAAAAACTACATCGACTTCTCCAAGAACGTCAAAATCGGTTGATTGATTCATGAGTTATCGTCGTTGAAAAAATTCAGAAAAAGTGATTTTTTTTAATTTCTCCAAAATTTTTGGTCTGATCAATTTGGGTTTAGAAGTACATCATAGGATTATAATAACTGCGTCGAATGCTGCTAACTGTTTGAAAATTGAAAATTGAAAGTTTGAAAATTGAAAGAATAGTGTTTTATTAAACTTCTATCAGGCTTTTGAGCTTGAAAAGCTCAAAAGCATAGAACAGCTAACTCTTTGAGCTTGGAGAGATCAAAATAACACATAAATTGTATTTTTGAACTCGAAGAGCTCAAAAACGTCATAAGTGCAATTTTAAGCGCCTAGGTATGGAATTAGCGGGAAGTTGCAGGGATGGCTTTTAGGGTCAACCGTTTTTCCTAATTTTTTGAATTTATTTTAATGAAAAATAGCATTAACATATTGGAAAAAATTTGCGGCGTGACTGTGGAGTGAATAATGTTTAATTAATTCCGCTGAAATAAAATTCAAGGATTTTATTTTTATCATTAATTTTAAAAAAAGCTGCACGGAGTGAATTTTTCGTTTTTTTCTTGTCTGAATAAAAATAGAAAAATATTATAAATTTAACAATTATAAAATGCGTATCAAGAGATTTTAAAAATGAAAATGTTAACATTTTTCCTTAGTTTGATATAACAAATAAATTTTATTATTTACAAAAAAATTGCATCGATATTTATTTTTTATTTCTGCAAGAAACATTTTTTAAACATTCTCTCAATAATAATTTATTTATTAAAATTTAGTAAATTTATCATTTAAATAATTGAGTGAATTTTTTTGTTAATTTCTATTTAAATAATTTATAAACTAAAAAAGTTCTAAAAACTGTTAGATGTTTTAATTTCAGTATCAAGCAAAATTTTCTTGTATCTAAATAAAAATTATAGCTAGCATAGAGATAGGGAAAGTTGCTTTAAATTTAATATTTATAATATAAAAATCCAGTGGTATCTTTCGAAAGTTATTTGAGTAACAAAAGACATATTGACATGTATAGTGTATACATAAATAGATTCAACTGATCTGATTTAAAAAGTACCTGTGTTTTTACTACCTGCTGTCATATCTCCCGTGAGCCATGTCAAGCTATCACCCCTATGACGTTATTATACGAATATAATTCAGTACTTCTCTTGTCGCTGTTACATTATGTGAAAGCATATCGGTCGAACCCTCCTACGAGGAAATAATGAAAGTAATGGAACACGCCCACTACATTTAGCACGCGCATATCCCCTCGCGTTTTCGCAATCATTTTTTTTCCTTTTCTCTCATTTCCACTACTCATTCACATTTCACATTCTTTGTCCTTTATCTGTCCACGTTTATCTAGTATACTCCATCTTTTTTGCTCACTTTAACTATTGTATCAGCCACTTTATTGTCCTTCATTTGATTATCCTAGCCACATTCCATCCTGCCGAGGTGAATAGCAGGGTGGACTGATTCTTCCCTTTATTTACGTACCATAATAATAGGCGTCTTAACTAAATCTAATAAACATTATAAATGGCCCGTGATCTTATTAATTTATGAGAAACTACTCAACCGTGAGATCCATTCTACAATCTGCGAGAAAGAAGGGGCAAGGGGGATGGAGAGATACGAAAAGAGCGTACAAGCAATCTGGTGACTTCAAAAGCACACCGGGTGACGGAGCTTGTGATGCTAGCTTTGTAAGATCATAAATACAGATATTGTCAATTTTAATTTATACAAATATAATATGTATAATAGCCGAGAATTAAATTACTTTTAATTTGAATAACCTGTTTAAAGTAGATTTACAATAAAAGAAGAAAAAATTTGGAAAATCCAAAAGTGCACAACTCATAATGCTCATTTAATTTAAAAATTATAATAAAATAAAGCGAATGTTAAGAAAAATATAAAACAGCTGAAGTATGACAATAATGCGCAAGCGTCTCAGTGAGATGAATAGTCGTCACCCCTGGGTCTAACCTCTACCCCGAGAGCGAATGGAGAATGTCCTCTTCGCCCCCACCTACACGGCGTATGATCACCTACTGGAGTTTTGACGGAAGGTCAAAAATCCAGGGAAGTCAAATTTTGCTAAGAGTTCAAAAGGTACTTACCAATGTTCAAGACGAACCGAGGTAATGTCCCTTCAGTTGTTATTGATGGAAGAATATTCACCACAATAACACTCTGTCACAAGACTTGCTTTTCCCGTGATAAAATTTTGGACTTTATCATTTTCCCAAAAACTCACTTACAACAAACCGGAATGATCGTTTTTGCCATCTATCCGACGTCATCGAACCAGCATTTTAAAATAATTATTTATTATTTTAATCGCAATTTCGCTCATTCTCTATCCATTCGTCTCGCCAAATTCTAAGTTTTTATTTCCAAGTCCCAATTCTTTAAAATAATAATCGTCATTTCTCTCATTATATATCCATTCGTTTCGACAAATTCACAATTCTTTATTATTTTAATTGCAAATTCTTTCATTATATATCCATTCGTTGATTTCCCATACTAAAACTTGTCTGGGACTTAGAATAATTTTCGCTTACCTAAATTATAATAATTGTCATTTCTTTCATTTTATATCCATTCGCCGCTTTCCCATACTAAATCGGCTTGGGACTTAGAATAATTTCCCAGTCTTTAAAATTCTTTTACAATGATTTTCTTTTGCTTGCTAAACTTGCTCGGCTATAAAATAATTTCTCCCACTTTGATTAAATTTAATTAAGCCTTTGGTAAACAATAATATAATATTATTAACTAAACAAAATACCACAATAAACATTTTCTTTCTTTAAAATTATTAATAATAATCATAATATATAATATAAACAAAATAATGTATACTTTTAATTTGAACATTTAATTTGCAAAGAAAGAACATTTAAACAAAATAATTGTTTCTAATAATACTTGAATAATTAATCAACCTAGGTAGTGAGATCTTGGTCATAATTGAACGAAATATATACATAGTTTTATTAATACTCATTTTAAAGCAAATAATAATAATAATAATAATAATGATTAGTAATAATACTGAACGCAATAAACAAAACTATATACAAAATTTAAACAATTTAAATAGACGAAAATTCGGCCCGTCGCGTCGTTAGCTGCTGTCCTTCTCCTCCTTGTCCCATCTTCCAAGCCCTATTCTCCCTGCTGCCCCTGACCCAAAATCTGGGTCATAAGTGTTTTTAGGTTTTCATACATGATGGACAGGAAAATTGTTATAACTATTTTGATGTTTTTTCCGCATCTATTCCACTTAATAAATTTTTGAAAAGTATGAAATTAATCTCCATTAAATTATCTTGACAATAGTATGCAAAATATCTTGATTCTGTGAACTAACAAGGCTATAATAATAAAAATAGTTGCCGAAATGAGACGAAAAAAATTTTTCGATCGTAAAGCACTCTCTGATGCTTCGCATCATAAGTCGTGCAAAAACTAGGCAGAAAGAAAAACCTATCCGTCAAAGTATTACTGATTTTCTTCACTCAAGAGGATATTATGGTGATATTATCTGTCTAAGTATTTTGATTATTTTACTCTAAAAATGATGATATTTACTCGCAATGTTAAAAAAATTGATATATATTGAATTTCCATTCAATTTAGAATTTACTAAACATTTCAGGCTCGCTTTGCTCACCTTCATTCTTTCAATAATTTTGCCATTATCTCAGTCGACTAATAATCATTAACCGAATAAAAAAGTTACAGAACTGACATAAAACGACTAAACATCCGCAATCAACTTTTTAGAAAATGATTCAGTAACTATTATAATTTTAATACTGACAAAACATACAATTAACTTTTATATTATGATTTTTTGAATTATAAAGAGCGTTAGAATAGTTTAATATTATTTACCATAATTATTAATCATTTTTCATTATCTTTCCAAAAATCGGAGTATTAAATTGATACATCAGCTACATCGTAGACTAATTACAATCTGGTAGTTCTGTACTTGTCGAGATTGAAATCGCAAGATAGTCCATTAACTGTAAAGCTTACGGTATTCGCTAAATATAAATTAGTAAAAATTCCCTTAAATGTGTAAATATTAACTTATTTCGAAGTGAAAACCGGACCACTATGATTCAATTGGCACTAAAAATGAGTGAATATTCACTTACTCAAGGGAATTGTCAGTAATTCATATTTAGAGAGTAATAAGCTTTTGATTTTTACCAATCAAAGATGGAAATTCTTGTTATATACGGGGCTCTGTGTAGTCGGCTTTGCAGAATAACTTCCAAAGGTCCACTAATAAAATACATTGGCAAATGGGGGTATTGTTCAGCGTGAGAATATATGTGTTAAAGAAATAAAAAAAATAATATATCGACGTTCCCCGCTTGGAAAAGGTTTATATGTTTCAAAATATATGATTAAATATATTGATATTATAATGTGATATATGGAACGATATATAAAATCATATCTATAATTTTGCCGAAATAATATAAAAAAATTAGGAAAACGGTTGACCCTGAAGGCCATCCCTGCAACTTCCCGCCAATTTTATACTTAAACGCTTGAAATTGCACTTATGACGTTTTAGAGCTCTTCGAGCTCTTAAATACAATTTGTGTATTATTTTGAGCTCTCCAAGCTCAAAAAAATAGCTTTTGTATGCTTTTGAGCTTTTCGAGCTCAAAAGTTTGATAGAAGTTTGATAAAACACTATTTTTTTTATTATCAAATCGCAATAACTTTTGAATGAATGAACCGATTTTCATGCGGTTGGCGGCATTCGACGCAGTTTTTTAAGCTTTATAAAAAATCTTTGAGTTTATATCGACAGAGTGGAAAAATTCGGAGTAATTCCGAAAAAACGCTTTTTTTCGGTTTTTTTTCGTCTACGATAACTCACGAACGAATTAACCGATTTTGACCGGACTGGCGGCGATCGACGTGGTTTTTTGACGTTAAGAGCTGATTAGTTTTTGAAATTGATTGGTAGAGCCGTTTAAAAGTTATTTCAAAAAAACCACTTTTGAAAAAATTTTTTTTTGTAGTTTTTTTACGATTTCTCAAAATCTATCGGTCCGAATTGGTTCAAATTTTCAGGAAATCTAAGTTTGGGCAAGCCCCTTCGAATGGCACCAACCGCGATCAAATCGGTCAAGCCGTTCAAAAGTTATAAAAGGGTCACACACACACACACACACACACACACACACACACACACACACACACACACACACACACACACACACACACACACACACACATAGCAGCAATGCTGTCATTAGAAGCTGCCTGGAACGCCATAAGCACTTTTGCTACAAAAGTGCTTACCGAGTTGCGATCCATTGAGAGGAAAAGAGCGAATGACAGAAACTAGAAGGAAGAAATAACATCTTAGCCACCAGAAGGAAGAGCGGCAGCTAATTCCTCCCCCCGCGAAGAAATGCCTTACGGCGGTACCATAGGGGATCAGAGGATAGAAGAGAAAGGCGTTTAGGGTTTAGTGGGTAGGGGCGTCAGCATCAAATTTTAGTATGACGCTGCGTCGAGTCACCACATATCCGGGCCAACATCTATGCCTAGAATCCGTAAAAAGGATTCCCCCCAAAAATAAAAAACACACACACACACACATACAGACATACACACACCACCGCGGGGGTAGTCAAGGAAACTTCCTATGACCTTAAAACGTCGAGATCTGATGAAAACTCAATTTTCGAAA
>CAJNRD030001123.1:13692374-13736238 GCA_905319865.3 Cotesia congregata
CCCCCTAAAGCACACACATACAGACATACAGACACCACCGCGGGGGTAGTCAGGGAAGCTTCCTATGACCTTAAAACGTCGAGATCTGATGAAAACTCTATTTTTGCAAAACGGGGTGAAAACAATAACTTCCCGATTTTTGAAAATCTGAGATTTTTAGCGGGAAGTTAAAAATATATTGTAAATATAAATATATTATTCTCCTGTATAAACTATATATTCATCAATATAATTGCTTCATGTATGCACGATCCATATGTGTATCGGTACAACTTTTTATATATTGATACCTTATACTTAAAATAATATATAGAATAAAGTTATACTTTTCAATATAGACAATTTTGCCGCCATATATTCATCACTTATTTGCAATATATTGTATAATATATTTTTAACGATATATAGTATTTTTATGCGGGTCTAATTAGCAAATTGTCTAACTTCATTTTAGAAAGTCTTCCATTTGTACGAAAATACAATTAGTTCGAAATTTATTAGCACTTAAATGATATATAAAAAACCATTTAATATTTAATAGAAGTATAATATTTTAGTTAAGAATCATTCAAATAATTTATAATTGGACTATTACTACATCGAAAAGTCAAAAAATCAACCTCTAAAAAATAAGGAGTTAGACTAATTGCTAATTAGACCGTCGATATAAGGCGTGAAACATATTTAAAGTTTTTTTTTCCATAATGTACACAAATAAGTTTTTATAAACCTAAAAATCAACTATTTCTAGGCGAAAAGTTAAAAAAAATTTATTATCCTATCTTGGATGTATAGATCCACATGCATTTCTGTATGTAAACACGCATGCACGCTTCATAGATTGAGCGGACAAGTGATATCTCGTATTTGAGACCGTTCCTCGTGATTTCGTTCCGATAACGTAATTACGAAGCTACCCTTCCAGTCGACACTCTTCATTCGTTTCCACGCCATGATGTATATATATATATATATATATATATATATACATTTTGTTCACTTTATGTTGTCTGTCTCACGTACGCTCTTTCTACACACTTCATAAACTGACAGGAGAGTAAGCTACTGTACTCGGTTGCTCTGATCCCTCGCAATTACTTCCCATTATCTGGGTATTAGGATTCACCCTCCAACTGGAAGCATGACATATCCTTCCTAACGCCGCCTCCGCAGTATCTCCTCTTCCTCAGCGTTCTGAGCTCTCAATTACCTCGGCGCCATCAGTATTTACAATATCTATACGAGATCTATCTCCTGCTATCAAAATAAAAGTTATAAACTACATTTTTTTTTATTTACCGCAACAGGTTCATCAGCACTTGTATCTAAAGTCATTAAAATTATTACTCACATTCTTAACTCGTTTTGTTACTTACTAATTAACGTATATTTTAAATAAGAAAACAAAATTTTATTATTTATATATATATCAGATATAATTTGTCAGTCCTTTACAATAGTTCAAAATTCTTTTAGATTTTAAATTAAAACTATCATCATTTGTTATATATTTACACTGCCGTTAGGAAACGTATTTGCACTTTTCTATTTTCTTTTAAATTAATACATTTTTTTTTTATTTTTGATCACTGATGCGTTGTTAAAAATAATAAACATATATTCAATAATTAATAAATTCGGAATTAATAATGAATATTAAAATGAAATGAAAAATTGAATAAAACAAAAATTTGTATTTAATATTAATTATCAAATGATATCTCAATCAATTAATTATACACGGAAAAAAATGTGATTATTTGAAAGTAGAATTCACGATATTTCATCCTATAAAAATATTATTTAGAGTTTGCTTTTTTTTTTTTTTTTTTTTTTTTTTTTTTTTTTTTCCAACAATTACGTATTTTTTTCTTAATGTCTATCAACAATAGAATAAAAAAGAAAAAAAAACAAGATTTAAAAAAATGTCAATTTTTCGATTAAAATTTTTTTTCTGAAAAAATTGAAAATTTGACAGTTTTTAATTTTTTATAAAATAAAAAAACAAGATTTAAAAAAATGTCAATTTTTCGATTAAAATTTTTTTTCTGAAAAAATTGAAAATTTGACAGTTTTTAATTTTTATAAAATTGTTGTTAGCATCAAGAGCTTTAGAATTAATTCAGAAATAAATTCTGGATAGTTCTAATGATTCGGATCGTTAATTTAACGTGAAATATAATAATTTAAACATATTTATTATTCGACATATTATAGTCAAAAATAGGGTCAACTCCACTTCCAAACATTCATCAAAATTATTTATATAAAATAACAATTGAATCCTGTATTAACAAAATTAAAAAATTAATTTTTGCAGTAAATACAACTAAAAATTTTCATTGTTCTTGTACAAAACTGTAACTTGTCGACTATTTCTTTCCGTATAATGAAAAGCAATTTCAACGGTAAGTCATATTATTATAATAATTAAGTCATAGTCCACTGAAAGATAAAATTTTTTTTGAAAAAAATGGATATTTTTATGACAAGAAATTAAAATTTCTTTCACAGTAACTTTTTTGTTGAAAAAAAGTTCATTTGATTTGAAAAAAAAAAAAAAAAAAAAAGAAATTTTAGATAGACAATTTGTGTATTTTCATCCAAAATTGTTCTTTCTCAAATTTATAAAATTTTTTTTCAACAAGAAAGTTACTGTGAGAAAAATTTTTATTGCTTCAGCTATGAAATAAAGTTGTTGAAAATTTTCAACAAATAAATTTATTATTACAACATTAGTCATTTTTTTTTCAAAAAATTTTTTTCTCTCAGTGTATTTATTACCCAATAGCAGATGTTGAAAATTTTCATATAAAAAAACTGTAAAAACTGCTAGTTGTTATTAATTAATAAAAACCTAGTGAGAATTATATTATTTGTAATTTTTTTTCCGTGTATATAGAAGGATTTGTAATTAATTTTATTGACAACTTTCAAAAGTTATAATGAAAAAAATCACAAATATCTGACTAATGGATTTGACATGAAATATTTTAGTATTTTATTCAGATAAAAATTAATAATGCAGTAAATTGGGCTTTCGTTAATAATTTGATTGATGTATATGCTAAATTAACGAAAAATTTTTATTTTTAAATAGAAGTTAATTGTTTATAGTATCAATCAGTTTAAAGAGACATTTTCGAATGTGAATACCGTTTTTAAAAACTGAAAATAAAAATTTACATAACTTTTTTTCTCAGCGATGAATACGGGATTGAAGTGTCTGATTTTGATGAGGCGATTGATACGCCAAACTCACAGTCGAATGTAAAGACCGATGGAAATTTAAAGGAGATGAAGACGAACGCTTTACCGGCTGATTGAGTGTTGATGTTTGGACAGGCAACGGAGTTTCATCACCAAGAACGTCGATTTCATCTGAATCTGAATCCATCACCGCATCACTGCTTGCCCGTGATTCTCGGCCAGCGTTTAACGAAAAATCCACTGGTCTTTCTGTAATATAACCATAGTATTTCATCGTTTTATTAAATTTTATTTTAATTATCATTTAATTATTGCACATGAATATAAAATTAGTTTCATTCAAAACTGGAATTCGAAAAATGAATATTCTGTGTTTTTTCCATTACTTATCAAATATTTTATTGATGATTTAAAAATTGGATTTTCTTCGAGTATTATCAGTAAAACTATAGAATTTTTCAACATCAATTTTTTTTTAGCCATGTTAAATGAAATAAAATTAATGGAGTTAACTGATTGATTTGTACACTGGTAGAAAAACTGATATGATTTAAGAGAAAAAAATTATTGAATTAATAAAATCATTTTGCAGAATCTGATTGTTTTAAATGTAACAGAAAGCATCTTGAATCAAGCAAAATTTACTTAAACCAAAAAAAATTTTTCTGCTTAAATCAAAATGGTCTAATTCTTCGAAACGATGTCCGCATTCAAGATTTTTTTCTTTTGAATATTATTAGAATTAATTATTATTTAATTCAAAAATATTTACTTTAGTTTCTTAAAACCTTATTCACCCCTTTGGAACTTATTGTTTAAAAATTAGAAACAAAATTAAGAACAGATTATGTGTTCAGATAGAGCTTAACTTCTTATGGAGTAATATAGATTTTAATTTATTTATTTTATAAATCAATTGACTATTATCCTTTGGATTATAATTAATGTTATATTTCAAAGAGTAAATGGTAGAAGAAAAAAACAACCTCATTGCTTTATTTTAACTTTTAAAAGTTTTTTTAATTTATTCATGTGTATTTTGTCTGTATCTCCATTATTTCTATCAGAGTGTATTCTTTGTACATTATGAAAAATTTAATTTCAATCCATAGTGTAATTTATTAGTTAAAAAGAAAAAAAGGTCAAAAACTAAAAAGTTATATATTCGAATAGATATAGATTAATTGAATAGTATAATTTTTTTAATTAATTTAATTATGTTCTGCGTTTAATTTAACATGAAAAACAAATTAATGAACGGAATTTTGAATACTTTAGTACGGTCAATTCAATAACTGTTTTTACTAAAAAAGAAAATTAAATCATTGATTTTATTAATTACTATAAAATAAATGAAAATATGATAACTGACTCTATTTTTTGCATAAAATCTAGGTATCAAGTTATGAGTAAATGATCCTGACAACGATTTCGTGAGTATAGGTGTGGCCGAGCACTTAGCTGATAATGAACTAATTTTCTTGAAGGAGCCACGAATCGACTTGGAGTAGCAATCTTGAAAGGAAGTTTGTGATTTAAACTACCACGGGAGTGAGAGAGTACAAAATTAAAGGAGGAACGTCAACTAAGTTTCTATCCCTACTTCTATCTCGGTTGATTTCTCCTCTTTCTCTTCTGTTTCTCTATCCTGGAGTGAACCTACTGGAGAGTTAACTTGGTAGCACTAGCTACCTGAGAAAGACGAACCCTAATGCTCCTTGACTATCGTAGTAGCATTCACGTCTTCTTGATACTCTTGCCAAGTAAGATGTCTCCGACTAACTTCGTTAGCTATCCTTCAACAGAAAGCGGAGCCATCTTGGCTACGACCGAGTAAATAGAGTTACAGATGCAATGTGGTGACATCAAATCATGATGAGTATTCTGAAGCGTCGAGTAGTTATCTATAATTATTAAACCGAATGGGTGAATCACGAATAATTCCATACCTTACATCCTACACATTTATATCATCACAATAATCAGTACTTCTATCTTCAACGTTTGTACAGATTTGATAAATTTTTCTTTATCTGACTTGAATTATTATAATTTGTTAGCGGTGATTGACTGATTTTTCTTAACAGGTTAATTATAATTATTCCTGTTTCAATTTTTCAGTTACATTTATGCGGATTCATAAATTACTTTGAAATATATTTTTATGAAAAAAATCTATTGACTTTTTATAAATTGAAACTGGAAACTCATGAGAATTGTAATTTTTATTGACTTCCCTAAAAGTCACAAATATTTTAAAACAAAACCATTGTAAGTTTTGAAAATCAAAAAATCAAAAACTAACAATCAAGAAATGTAAAGAAGAATTCTTCTGAATACGAACAAAAACACCAATTTCAGCAGTAACGAAGTTATACGTAATAAGTAAATATGTTGATAAAGAATACCCCTATATAATTAAAGAATCGATTTTATCGTTTTTGGAATTTTTGCAACGACTATCACAATGTACTGTTATACTTAAATAACATACATACACACGTTAATGTGTGTGAGACATATGAGGGTTCATGGAAGAGAAAGGTTTATTGACGAAGGTGCAAAGTGGTTAACGATATCGGAGGACTCAGCGGTTAGTTTGGTCGGAGGAATGGATCACACGTCGTCTTTTACTATTTAATAGTTACATTAAAACTGTTATTCAAAGAACTTTCAGGGTATAACGAAATTATTTTTACTCATTCGTAATTCTTATTATTGAAAGTAATATGAAATACACTGAGAGAAAAAATTTCTTGTGAAAAAAATGAGCAATGTTGTAATAAGAAATTAATTTGTTGAAAATTTTTAACAATTTTATTTCTTAGCTGAAGCAACCACAGTAACGTTATTGTTGAAAAAAAATTTTTAGATTAGAGAAAAAACAATTTTAGATGAAACTTTGCAAGTTGTCTTTTTAAAATTTTTTTTTCTAAATCAAAAAAACTTTTTTTTTTCAACAATAAAGTTATTTGAGAAAAATTTTAATACTTTCAGCTAAGAGATAAAATTTTCAACGAATTAATATCTTGATTTTGTTTTTACAATGCCTATTTTTTTTCAAAAGAAATTTTTTCTCTCAATGTAAATATTATGACTAATAGTATTTTATAATTTAAAATGATGAAATTTAAAAATTTTTTGTAAGTAATCGTTTTTCTCATGCAGTTAAATCATTAAAAAATATGCGAATTCAATGAAAAAGTTAGTTTTTTAAAAATTTAATTGGGTAAATTTTTTCTTTTACCTTGAAGAATGATTTTTCAAAAAAAATTACATGTAAATGACCAAATTACCTGCTGGTGACATCGCCGACGATGATTGCCCACTCTGATGTCCATTTGAAAGATTGCTACTATTGTTACTGTTATTAATTTTTCTTAATTGTTTTTTATGCTTCATCCGTCGGTTTTGAAACCACGTCTTAACTTGTGTTTCTGATAGATGGAGTGCTGCCGCAAGCTCTACCCTCTCTGGTGTGCTCAAGTATCTTTGCGCTTCAAACCGAGCTTCCAGGCCAGCGAGTTGTTGATCACTGAAAACCTGAAAAAATATATAGAAATGTATAATTATATTTTAAACAGTTTTTGATGTCACTTTAAATCGTGTACTATTTATTTAATTTCTCTATTCCAATATTATTTTATTTTTTATTATAATTTAATATAACTTTTATATTTTTAGAAAAAAATCTAAATTTTAGGAAATTTGATATCTTTTTATTGTAAATTAATTTTTCAATTTTAGATGGTTTAAAGTAATAATATAAAATTCGCTTTCACGATCAGTCGTATTTTTAATTTTTTTAATTTCCCGCTAAGTAATTGGTCGGGAAATTATTGGTTTTACCCCGTTTTGCAAAAATCGAATTTTCATTAGATCATCGTAACCTACCAAACAGCGTTCCAAGGAGTTCCCTCAAACTTAGATTTCCTGTAAATTTATACCGATTCGGACCGATAGATTTCAAGAAGTCTAAAAAAAAATATTTTTTTAATGTGGTTTTTTTGGAATAACTTTTAAACGACTCTATTGATCAACTCCAAAAACGTATCAGCACTTAACCTTGAAAAACTACGTCGATCGCCGCAAATCCGGTGAAAATTGGTTGATTCAATCAAGGGATATCGTGAAAATTCGGAAAATGTGAATTAGGATGTGACTTAGGATTCGAAAAACTGCGTTGAATGCTGCCAACCGCGTTTAAATCGGTTGATTCATTCGAAAATAATTACAGTTTGAAAATTTTAAGAAGTGTTTTAGTAAACCGCTACCAGACTTTTGAGCTCGAAGAGCTCAAAAGCTTAGAACAGCTACCCATACAAAGTTGCCGATGCTCAACAATTTCCGTTCATTGGCCAAGGCACGGCTGCTAATGCTCGGCCAAGTATCGGCGTTTTGTATCGGCCTAGCCTCGGTAAACCATCGGCTTTAATGTTCGGCCAAGCATTGGCGTTTTGTACTGGCCGAATCTAGGTAAGCTATCGGCTACCGCATGATATTTATTATAACATAATGGTATGTGATTTGATTATCAGCCATTGCTTGGCCGATGCTCTGGTTAATTGTTTATTATACTTGAAAACAATTAATATACGTGTTAGTCATTACTATGTTGTATTATTGTTTTAATTTAACGTTTGACCAAATTATAAACTAATATGTACTAAAAATTAGTAAATCAATTTTTAAAAAATATCTTACGAGATGTTTTTAGGAGAAAACACCAATTTAAATTATTTGTTTAGTATAGACTCATTTCTATATATTAATTTTTATTATAATTGTAATCTCTGTGTATTTGTTTTTGGTATGAACCCATATACATATGTACACCCAAGGGTGTACATATATGTATATTTTTGATGTTACTTGAATCTACATATGTACATAAAAGTATATGTACATATAGTTTATATGTACATATGTAGAAACGGGAATGATAATGTTGAGTATACAAAAGTGACTGGGATAATTTCCCGCTTCACAGCATTATTTATATTTGTTAAAAATGCTAGCCGTAAGATGGACGGTGTGGCTTAATGTATATAGAATAAGTGAAAAGAAATTTAGTATAGACCGGATAGCTCAAATGGTAGAGTAGCCGACATGTCTTCGGAAGGTTCTGGGTTCGAATCCCAGTCCGAGCTATCTAATAATTTTTTCTCGCATATTCTATACACTCACATTAAGATGATCCTCTCCACAATCCTTTCTCAATCCTTTCCTACCAATTATCCTGTTACGTGAATGTTGGAACGCTTCACGTAATAAATTATCCGTAACTCCTATTCTTTCCCGCTTCACAGCATTATTTATATTTGTTATAAATATATATCCCTGCGATAGAAGTTAAATAGTTTCTACATAAAGTACATAAAATAAATATAGGATAAAACGGGTAAGCCGTACATATTAACCAAAATATGTAGGTAATCACCTAGTAGGAGATTACAAGAAAACAAATAAAAAACAGTATAAAAAAAACAATGCTTTTTTTTATAAATATCATATTGATCATTTTGTAGTTTTTAATAAACATTTTTATTATTCAACAATAAGCTCTATTAAGATTAAATCAACATTTATTTTCACTAAAACAGATTTAATAAGTAATGAATATTTTTTTGGAGGACTTTTTCGATAAATTTTTACATTACCCAATCAGTTAAACCTATTTCTTTTAGTATTCAAAAAAAATATTTTAGCAAGAAACTAATGATTTTTAATAAATGATTTATTTACTTACAAATAGATTTATGAATATAAATAAAAATATACAAATATAAATATATATATTTTTTCACTAATAAATCATTTATTTTTAATTAATTTTGAACTTCTTGCTTAAAAAATGAAGTTTTGAAAAACTAAGAAGTTATTTTTTATTATTAAAATTCAGAAATTGTTTAATTATGAAATAAATAGAAAAATTCGTAACAACAATCAAGTTAACTCAATTATACTGAGAAAAATTGATTGATGAACATTGAAATGATTAAACTAAGAACACTACACTCAGATCAGTTAGCAGCGCCCGGGACACTAACCCTTCTCCAGTATAGAAAAAAATTAATTTATTCATACAATTAAAAAATAAAAAGAAAAAAAACTGAAATGACCTCGAAAGAGCAAGAATTTATAAGAAAGTTGTACTGCATTGCGTTGCCCAGCCTGGCCATTATGTGTATCAAAAAAATGTAATTAAAGCTTGTTTTAGTTTGTTTAAACATTAAATAGTTTTAAGGAATAATTGTAAGTTTTCTATGGGTTCAATAAAACAAACATTTATAAACTAAAAAAAAAAAGCGCCCGGGACACCGCTCGAGACTTCCACGCAGACTGACCAGGTTCAAATCCCTTAACAGATGGTATAAGTGGTTTTTTTTAAATTATATTTTTCCACATTTAATTTACTAACAGAGACGGATCTGGAATACTTATCATCTCCAAACAAACCAAGACTATAATTATCACAGTACCAAAGTACAAAGAATTTTAAAATATCGAGATGCCGCTAACAACGGCCATATATTTATATGTTTTTATTAATAAAGCTAGAAATAAGGATTTTTATTTATAAGTTTAATTTTATCCACTATTGTAACGAAAGAGATAAATAAAAATAAAACTTTTTTAAAAAAAAAAAAAAGGTTCAAATCCCTTCACATCCGGATTTTTTCAGAATTAGTTTCTATCAACCAGTAGTCCATCAGCTCAAAATAATAATAATTCAAAAATAAACAACAAAAAAATTTTTTTAATTATTTTACCTAAAATTTGATTTTTTGCCTATGCTTGGCCGATGCTCGGCCAATGCTTGGTTACTATGTTCGGCCGATGCTCAGTCGCCTATATCGGCTGGGCGTTACCATCCGATGCTCGCCCAGTCTTGGCCCAACGATATTTCACGATACTCGGCCGATACTTAAAGATCGGTTACCAGTCTTGGCCCAGTATCGGGCCGATCTTCATTTTTTGTATGGGTAACTGTTTGAGCTCGGAGAGCTTAAAATAACACATAAATTATATTTTTAAGCTCACAAAGCTCAAAAATCAATCAACTGGAAATATTAGGAGCGTCTCTCGAAAAAAGCGGGAAATTTATTCAAGAAAGGCCGGGTCAACCGTTTTATTTTTATTTTTTATTCATTTCTTCACCTGTTCAATAAATCGACACGTTGGTTGTACCAAATAAAAATACCTGACAGCCCAGTTTGTAATGTATGATATTATTTGCTTACCGATGGAAGATTAGAGGAACGAAAGAGCTAGGGCACAGCTCTCAAGGGACTTTTGGTCGATAGTTTTTACAGCAGCAGGATTTCTGTTAGAGGCCCCAGTCTGTTTTATGAAAGTAATAAAATTTTTTTTTTTTAGAACCAAGTAATGGTTGGCCTAGTTGACGTGTCTTTTCCACGAAGCTCCGCACTAACTTTAACGATGTTTTACCACATTGTGAGCTGCAGTTGTCATGGACAACAATTCATAACAAAGTCATACATTTTGCGAAGCATTCAGTCGGCAACTTAACTTCAAACTGCTAAGTCGCTAGCTCGTCAGACGAATCATCGTTACTTTTTTAAATACTTCAACGGCCTTCAGAGTTTCAAAACATTTCTGATCTTTAATTCTGCATGATTTATTTTCTAAATTAATCATCAACAGATTAACGATACGGCTGATTAATATTATTTTATGCTGCTGTTGCGTATTTACTGGTCACTTTTCAAATGGAAGCCGCATTCACAGTTCAGAAATCAAATCACACCTTATCAATCATACGGTAAGTTGATTTTATTTTGCACGCCTTGAGCTCAAGCGTGATCAAACGTTTTTTTTTTTTTTTTTTTTTTTTTAATTTAAATAATTGTTAATCGTTGTTAAAATTACTTATTTTTCTTGCAGATGGAATTGATTGATAGAGGTTTTGCAAATAATTCTAAACCACTGATAATATCTTCTGATTTATTAGTTGATGACCAAGTGACAACTGGGAGTATTTCTGGAGGGACGCATGATAGAAACGCTTCTATGGTTCTTGCTTTCCTTGGAAGTTTTGATATATTGGTATCATACTATGTGTGTTATGATGACGACAAAGATTCAACCATGGTCTACATACTCTGAACCCTTTCACACAATACGCTCCGCCACCTTGGAATCAAGTTATAATTGCAAATGCCAAAAGCAATAGTAAAACAAAGTCGACACTATACAGTCTGCAGTATCCAAAAGGTAATTAATCATTAAGTTTAATAATATAATAGCTTACGATGCAATTGTATAAGCTAAATTATTTCTCTCAATTGATTTACAGATTTGAAGAACAACTATAAAAATATTTATTTTGATAAAACTCAGCACTTAGATGGTCACGAAATAAAATTAATGGTCCCTATCATTGAAAAAAATTTAGCTGAAGAGTACAAGCAGAAAACCATTATTGAGTACATGAAATTTTTTGAAAAGCTCAAAGACGACGGATTGTATTCATTACCTGATTATATGGAAGTAACAGCGTCAATTAAAATCCTCGAAAATAATTTTGATTCTAAAATTATGGAATACGGTTTTCATGGAAAATTTTTCAATCGTCAATATGATGTGAAAAACGTCAAGAACCAATTAGCTGATATAAATTTTAAATTAACTGATTTTGTGACACAGTATCGTGAAGCGCACTCTTCAATTCTGACAAAGAAAACAGATTATTTGATGGCACTCACCGAAATCTACATAAATCTTCAATTTATCTTCATCACACTCTTCGTTTTGTTTTTAATTGCAGTAATCACAATCATGAACAACAAATTTAACGTGAGTGAAGGAATCATGGACATTGTGAGCATGTCACTGAGCATGGGAATAATATCTCCAATTTTGCCCCTAGGGGCCCATTTTGCCGCCCCCCCTCCCCTATTGTAAAAAAATTTTTTTTTAATTTTGTGTTTAATTTATAAAAAAAATTGTATTTTCACGTCAGTAAAGTGAATAAAAAAAAAAAAAAACAATTTCTTAAAGCATGAGCATAACATGAATAATGTTTCAGCCGACCGGTTGAATTGATGTATACGAAATAAGAATTCTCCTTATCAGTATTTATCCTTAAACCAGCGGTTAAGTGAAAAACTGAGGACTCAAAGGGCTCGAGTTCGAACCCTTCTCACGCCAAGGATTTTTTCAGTCGGTAAGTCCATTTCAATTCAAATTAAATTCGCTAATGAGTTTTAATATGATATGAGAATCTGATCCTGAATTATTCATAATTTTTCCGAAAATCATAACATTTTTTCTTTCAAAATTTAAATTGGGTTCTGATGGGGATTTCCCCATTGGGATCTAAGAGGGATCGCCCAATGAGGACCCAACAGGATTTTGCGTGACATCCCAATGTGCGAACCCAAGAGGGAAACCCAATGAGGCCCCAATTGGTTTTATACTTTCAAATTTCTAGTCGGGAAGGTGTATTTTTATCAATTAAAAAATTATAAATAACTCTTGCAGTAAAAGTGGTAAGTTTCTATGATATTACTTTAATTTTCTCCCAGTAAGAAGAGAATCTAATACAGTAGGGTAAAAAACTAATTTCTCTAATCCCATACAAGAAAACTTCCGCACGTAGAGATGTATCTCTACTCCCACTCGATTTATACATATGCTTATAAGCAACGAACATAATTTCGTTGTAATACAACAGATATATTTATTATCGAGAATATTTGTGTCAAAAATCAAAATTAAAACGTTAGACTGATAAATTCATCTTTTTCAGGGAAAGATTAATCGCTCAAAAATCCTGGGAGCGCTTATTAACCATCAGTTTAAAATCTCGGTTATAATCTCGGTTTAACAGTATACTTTTAAACACTGGCTCAATATACAAATTACGAGCAAGTACCTCCTATGTATTCGGGTTATGATGAACTATCAAATCTACACGGAGAAAATTCTAGCTCCTGATAAGCCTCATATGAACAATATCCTGATCATAGTCGAGCACATCATTGATATCTAGAAGCTGGTAACAACTCGTATTTAACACGGTTAGAGTTCTACTGTTTAAAAAGTTCCACATGTCTTACTACCTTAGTGTATTAGACGTATCAAAAAACTGCAAAAAAAACTGACAGTCATCGTAGAGTAAACTATAAACATTTCGAAAAAAAATTAGTTCAGTAAAGCTTATATAACCGCTATATCGGTAGAGGAGACTTGAAAACATGATCTATTTTTAAAAACTAGTATTTAAAGAATTGATGCCATATAAATGCAATAAATTATTTAAGAGTGCTCAAAATTAACCAACTATGAAATATCGCCAAATATAAGTATAAAGATTAAAAAAATTAATTATGAATTAGATTTAATAAATTAATTAGTCAAATAATTATTTAATTGCTCAATTTATTATAGTCATAGTTATGTTTTAGAATACAGATTTTCAAATATTTGCTGAGTTATAAACACTTATTTGTTTACTTGGAGTAGCTTTATAAATAAGCTCAGTAATGGCCATAGCTACTCTTTCCTGATTGCTGACCATATCCTGATTGGTGGCCACGTTCAATATTTTCTGAAGAATGACGACCAGATTCCCAGTTTCCTGATTGATAACCACCATGTCCATGCTGACGTGAGTTTTCATCACGATCATTGCTTTGCCAAACCGAATCGTCGTTTCTTGATGAGTGAGTCGGTCGTCGGACAGAATCATCATTTTCAGGATAACGATCCGAATCAATGGAATGAGTATCATGATGTGACTGAGAACTTCCTTGACTACTTCCATACCCCGCTGCTCCGCCATATCCGTACGCAGCCGCGTTTGTGTAGATCTGTCCAAAAAAAATTTTAATTACTTTTTTTTTACCTCTTTCATTTTTTAATCTATTGAAAACTTTGTAATCTATGGAAGAGTGTCTCAATGAGTAAAATTAAACTTACCGTCTGAGTAGCAAGTGCCATTAAAATAGCAAGAGTCGTTGTACTAGCCATGATGCTTTTGCTTCTATCGATAAATTATCGAAGAAAAATTGTAATGTAACAAACTAAAAAACTCTAGTCTTTTTATACTCAAATCGAGTAAATTTTAAACCATTGGTTTTACCGTATTCTTCAACAACACTAACAATACTAATACAGTAAAGACGAAAGTGCAAAAAATCCCATCGTTTTCTTCAAAACAAAATTCCCACTAATTATAAAAAATCCATTCATGTTGGGTATTTCTATTATTCTCTTACGTTTAATTTTTCAACGTTCATTAATAGTCTTGAAACAAAAGCATGTGATACAAATAAATAAACATTTTTCTGTAGATTATGAAGAAAATTCTGAGAAATATCAATTCAGTAGAGAACTTTGATAATATAAAAACATGCATAACAATAGTTCTTTGTGATCTTTCACCCTTTTCCTCAGAGCTTGGAACATTTATTCTTAAAGTAATACGCATCTTTGTAAATCCGTATCGCAGCAGCTTGATATAACCGGGGGTTGATAACTCCAAATGCGTTTTCCTAAATAATAGATATTTTGGGCCAATATGTGATATGTGGGACATAATGGCCCATTGAAAAAAAAAAATTGTAACGAAAAAATTATATTTTTTTTGAATTGTGATAAATTTAAGCTCCAAGTGTCCCCTTTCAAACAAACGAAAGATCATTCATGTATCTATACTAGCGTTCGAGATATTACAAAAACAAAATTGAAAAACTAAACAACGCGAAAATTTGAGTTTGCATATCTTTTGAAAAAAATTTTTTCATTTTCATACTCAACCGGTTTTCAGATTTTTTATCAGCAGGTAACAATTGTAACAGGTCAAGACACAGTTCTTCATTTATCTTTCGTCAAAATTTTTGTTCGGAACTATTTTTTTTCGCAATAAAATTTTATTATGAAAAAATTAAACTTCAATAAATAAATAAATTTACAATTACTATTAAATATAAGAAAAACGTCTGAGAAATGTATGATTTTAAATAATAATAGCCGTTAAAATACATCTAATAATCAAATTTATATGATTCTAACATTGTCAATTATTGTCAGTTCCTTGTGTTATGTAAAAAATATTAATTTAGGGTAATTAATTAATTTTACATTTAAAATATTTAATGTGTTTAAGTATTTGGTCCTTGTACAATAGATTTACACGTGGTCTATTGAGACTTATTTAAACTATGTACGATGTTAACACTAGGATGTCAGGACAACGAGAGAGATTTTTTGGTGACAATTGCAAGGTCTCGAATTTTAGGGCTTTACTAATTTCCACTCATTGGGGGAAACAAATTTCCAATTATTTGTCTATTTTCTCGGGCCCTTACCCTTTCTCTTAAATTTGTCTAAAAATGTTGCATGAGTCCCTGTACTTGGGTCTGAGTGCAACATACTTTTTCACTTACTCTTATTTTCTATTATTCATCTATGTGTTTGTGTATACGTAAGCGCATTTACGCATAGACAAAGACATACATTTGTACTGTCTACATTAATTTATTTATTAAAATCATATGAATAAATATGTACTCGAATCTAACATTTCTTACGTTTCCTTGAATTTAATTATTTATTTGTAGAAATATTTCTGTTTTATCGTTTTATAAATTTGTTGTATTATTTTAGAATTCAATTGTTTAAAATTTGTTTATTTTTAATTATTTAACTTTCAAGTTTTATTTTTTTTTATTTGTTTTTCATTTCATATTTAATTTTGTTGTCTAAAAATTATTTTAGAAAGTTCATTATTAAAATTTATTTCGATATTTTTCTCAACACTAAAATTCTGTAATTATAAGTTATTCTAAAATCTTTTGGTTTAAAATAAATCTTTTTATCTAATGTTCTTTATCTTTAAGTATTTCTTATTTTAAGTATAAGTGAGTTTGCTTACGTATAACAAAACTCCCATTTATCTATTTAATCTCTTTAAAATACCTGGGCCCTCAGACTAATTACGGGAATTTCCCTGGGCCTTTTGCAAAGATCGAACGAGACACTTAATGACCACACTCGAATTATCTTTTACAATCGTTAAAATTTAAATAAAATTATACTCGATTTTTTATAATTAATAAATATGTAAAGAAAAATTCCTTTACATAACACTTGGAACCTAATTTCATGAAAAACTTTCAATTTCTCCGAAAATACTTGCGTAGAATTCCTAGATTGATAAAAAAAAAATCAACTTGATTCGAAAGACAAAATCTTGGAACAAGAACATTATTTTGACGAGTTCAATGATCTTGAATTGAGCAGAAAAAATCTTGAATTAAAACAAATGTAGTTTAATCGAGATAAATTTTTTAGTTTAAGAATTTCTCTGCTTGAAAAATAATCATAAATTTTAAAATGATGTTTTTGGTCCAAATTATTGTCTCTTGAATCAAGTTAATTTTTTTACCAATCTAGGAATTTAAAATTACGGAACAGAAAGTTCTTACATTTCAAATTTATTGTACTTTTGCTAGTAAACGAATAGAAGAAGATAAGAATAGCTTTTCTTCTCCATCAAAATCGAATTAGAAAAGCTTAAATTAATAGGAGTTCTCCTGTATATGCAGTTAATGCGCTATTCTCGGGCACAATATAACTGACATAATGTTTATCGAAACCGCTTATGAAGAAATGAAATTAATGACAAAAGTAACACATTTTTAAATGACCTGTAATGACATATAAAAATAAAAGATAAAAGATAAAATCTACTTACAGTTCTGGCTTTCCGACGGCGACAATTTTTTAAAGCCGAGTACTCGCCCGTGCTTGGAACGATACCAACACCCATACTCGCGGTACTAAAAAGAGGTCCAAGAAAAAAGGCTGCGGCTGGTGGTCCAGCAGGATAACCTGGTAAAAAACTAGTTAATTGTTGATATTGTTGATGATGTTGATTATGTACTGATGTTAGTTGATGATGCAATTGACCTGGATGATTATGCCCAGAAGAGTCAACACTACCACGACTGAGAATATCCTCAATTAAAAAGGAAGTACGATTATTAGCTGAAGTAGCATTTTGTTGTTGAGGCTGATGTGGTTGGCAAGTTGACTGCATTATTATTATTCACTTTTTTACAATACTTTAATTACATTAATCATAAACACATATTGCCCAATATCACTTACATTTATTTATTTATTATTTTTTTTATTTTCAACAACCTATTGTAGTTAAGACACTTGTGCAGCGCAATATCAGTCTACGTTTCTCTATAATTTAACTATACTATAAATATACAATAGTTATAATGAAACTAAAATTAAAAAATACATAGATTTATTTAAATTTCACTAAAAATTAACTTTTTAAAAACTTAATTTTATTATTTTCAACAACAACTGCAGAGTAATTAATCACAAATATTGTCACCAGTTAGTTTTTAAAAATAAAACATTAAGATTTAGATAACACGTGTGAACGTTAGCAGAGTATCAAACCACTGGCACCATTTAACCCCCTATCTTTCTTTCAACCTGCCGATTGAGCTCGTCTGTCGTTTCTCATTTACCCTTTGTATTTCATTAGCATCTCGCTTCCTCTTATTCTCTGCATATTGCTGTTGTCTTTTACCAAACGCCAAAGGGGTAGTCGTCGCGACGCCTTGTGTTGATTCGTCGACATTGCGTCGTCGAGCTTCACTACTATTGGTTCACTCGAATTTACTGGGCGGGAACCTCGAATTAATGTTGCTATAGAGATATTACCCCCGTACCTTATTCTATGAAATTCCGTTCTCGCAAATTCTGAACGACAATTTATCCGTGTATTTGGGTTTTTAAATTTCCTTCACCGTCTCATCCTCTATATATTTTCAGACGATGAACAGTGTAAGTATACATTTTTTGTTATGTAAAACGTTCAAAATTGGACCACAAATGTGCTTTTTTTTTTAACCTGTAAAATGTATATTTTTTTTCTTTTTTATATCACATTTGAAACCGTAAATAAATAAAAATAAACTATTTTTATTTACAGATCACTATTTTTACATTATAATAATCTAATTATTCATATGTATTATTTTTGAGCATATATAGTTTTATTTAATGAATTATACTCATAATGATTTTTGATATTTAAAAATTAGTAAAAGAAAATTATACAAAGACTTATAAATAAGGATAAGTAAGTGGATTCAATTAGAGCTTGAATATAATATAGGTGTACACAAAGCGTTTGTCCAATCTGAGGTAATAAAGCTAAAGCTTCTGTGATGTATATCATCACAGAAATGCACCAGGTTCATGAGAACGTTGTAGTTACATAATACGTAATATAACGTATAGATAGTTGTATGTTTCTTGTTCACGAGCATGCAACCCTTCAGTCCATATAGATACGTTGGTTGCCGTTGCGGTGACATGAATTACAGACGGTCCATCCACAAGATTGATCAACGAAGCCACGTTACAAACTATCACCAATGTATGACAAATCTGAGACCGTTTATTTCTATCACTAATTCATTTACATTTGACTACTAAATATTTAATGCACCAATTTGTGGAATATGTGCATTATATTTGATTTAATTAATTAAGTCAAACTCATATTTATGTACTTCCAAATACCTATTTAAAAATAGTTAAGACACTTTATTTACAGCTACATGGAAAAAATATAGGGTTTACACAGAATATAAACTTAAGTGTAAGTACATTCAATGAGATCAAAAAAGTTACAAATAAAATAAATGATAAGGTTTTAATTTTTTACTGTGTATATATATTAACTCTTAATAAATGAACTTTTTTTTCTTAACAAAAAAATATTTATTAAATCTTAAAAAAATTTAGCTATCAATATTTAATAAATGAACAAATTTTTTCCAAATAAATGAATTTATTAACAGTTCATAAATTCTTATATTAATGTATTAAGAAAAATGAGGCATTATAGCATTGATTATATAAAGTTTGGCCCACGATATTGAAAGTACCTTTTCTTCTACTTATTTTAACTTTTGTAGTTATAGTATATACTATTAGAGTAGTTTAGAGCAATACAAATTATAAAATAAAAAAAAGTATTCACTTCCGTGGATGAGGTGAGTAAAAGGATCACACGGTTTTTACATTCCCATCTTTCTCTTTGCTAATCAATAATTAAAATATCCCCCCTTAATGATGTTTAATCTCGTATGCGTTACGCTGAAGTTTGTCAGCTCATATTTCCACTTTAAGACAAAAATAAAGCCATCCCCCTTGAGACTCGTTAGTCAAACTCATCCAACTAGATTGCGGATGTACGTTCCACTCTTTCATGACACAATACAACTTGTTCGTAGCCATAACTCACGATATACAGTTCTATATCTTACTTAATCTTTTCTCTTCTCTATCGCTCTAATCTATCACGATATCCGGTCGACTACTTAACTTGATGTACAGTTGACACAAAGATGCACTAATACTATAAAATCTAATTACACATAAAAACAACAAGCTGTTGGATGTTGCAGAATATAAATATTTCATTTTTATTTTTGGAGGAAAATAGTAAAGTTTGGAAAATTCATAAAATTATTGTTTTAAGTGGGACGTTTGAGAATCAAATTTTCATCAATTGTCAACGCTTTAATGGCTTAAAAAACTGTTTTAATGATTTTTAAACGTTAAAAATTCGAAGTATAAACGATTTTAACTGACTTGATGAATTTTATTATAAATTCAATAAAATTTCTAACTAACCTATCGAAATTTTCAGCAAGTGACTAAAAATGCAACTTCTGATTTTTTACAAAAATTAGTGAATAAACTAACTAACACAATCTAAATAAATCGATTGTTTGAGATTAGAGTAATTGCATTTTTAAATTAAATTTTTTGAAAAATTTGGCTTATACTCAATAATTTTTAACTTTGAATTTCATTTGGATTTTAAAATATTTTAATGACTTTTTATGCTCTATATACAGATAAAAAAGAATAATCAGGATGGATGTTATTGGGCTAGTAATCAGTAACATGAAAAATAAAATTATTACGTGATTGGAATAGTAGTAAGTATTTTATGAAAGGAAAATTCAAGTGTAATGGAAAATATGAATATTTATATATTTATTTTCATTTAATTCAATATAAAAAATTTATTCATTTACTATACACTACAATAATAAAACATTTATTCGCACGGAAAAAAGAAAACTTGAAAAATTAAAGTATAAAATGTAAAATCGGTCCGATCGTAATCAAAACTAGAAAATTTACAGTTTAAAATAACATTTTTCTAAATTCAATTTTTTAATTTAATATTCAGAGCTTGCAATGTAAATATTACATTTTATAGTGTAATTTTCATAAAATCTCTAATAATTACATTTGAAACTGTAATTTTTCCTGTTTTCATCACGAAGCGCCACGTTGCATTATATACTGTAATTTTTCGAGTTTTCTTTTTTCCGTACGGTCTTTATATAATCCACAAGTATAGCGCACTGGACATGAAATATTCAAAGGTAAGTGCATGATTTGATGATTTTTTATGATTTTTCTTTTATTTATCGGCAATATCTAGAACAATTTTTATTTCTCAAATCGATAAATTTAGTCCTGAATCATAAATGATTAACGATGTATGACTATGCCATTCTCATGTGCGCACCAATCAGGATGCTGCGATAGTGCGCTATTTGAGGGTTAATATGTAACATATATAATAATTCGTATAAACTTATATTTAATAAAATAACAATTGTATGAATGGCATAAATATTTTTCACAAAAATTCAAGGGTTAAAAATTATTTTTCAGAGTGGTTCAGCGGTTGTAATACAAAACCATTATTGAGCAGAATGATTAAAAATGATTTCACATGTTAAAACGCCTATGAGAGATAATATTTAAAATGATTTAAAGAATTACAAAGTATTCAAAATGATTAAAAATCAAATAATATTTAACACTCTTTAATCATTTTATTTAATAAGAGAAAAATAATGACGTTAAGGAGGTCCTTTCGCCGCCAATGTAAAATAAAAAATATTAGATTATGAGTAAATTAAATTTTTTTCTAATAGTTGAAGTCCTTATTTATCTAATAGTGAGGTTTAAATTATACTTTACCGGACAAATTTTTGAAAAAATAAAATTTTTAAAGAACGGTCGGTCATTTATTGGGTTTCTTCGTTTAATTATATTAATATAATTTTGTTAATTTTTATTATAAATAGTTATTAATTATTATTAATTAAGTATTTAACTTTAATAAAATCCATTACAAATTGTTTTTAGTAGGTTAATAGATTTTTTATAGCTTAGTACAGAAAAAGAAAACCTTAATCGGTCAATAATTAGTGCATTTACCCTAAGCACCGTGTATTTTAGCAAGCCGAATTAGAAAAATTGATTTAAGGAGGTCCTTTCGCCTCTAATGTAAAATAAAAAATATTAGATTATGAGTAAATTCTATTTTTTTCTAATAGTTAAGGTCCTTATTTATTTAATAGTGAGGTTTAAATTATACTTTACTGGACAAATTTTTGAAAAAATAAAATTTTTAAATGTTAGTATTTGTTCAGAGTCTTATGAGAAAGTCAGATGTTTGCAGTATTTCTCGAATTATACTATCAGTCATGGATTAGATGGAGTAAAAAAAAACTAAAAATTAGATTTTTCGAAATATTCAGGTTTCTTTTTTTTGCAATAAAATATATCAGTTACCGATATATTTATTGAGAAATTAATATTTAAAAATCATAAAAAATTCTCAAGTAACCTACATTAATATATGGAGTCAAAATATTTGGCAACGTTGCGTAGCGCGCGAGCTTCAGACCATTTAATAAATTCAAACTAATTTATTTATTTACACTGACTGCAAAAACTTGAACGTGTTTAAGGTTATATTGTGCAAATGAAAATGTAAACAATCGAAGTACAGCGTTGCCAAATCACGGACAGGTTAATAGCAACTGATTTGAAAGAGTCAAATTAATTTTTGTATTTAACTATTTTTTTTTTTTATTTCTAAAATTTCAACGATTAATGCCTCATATACTATTTGTTATTTAATTTTAGGAATTTTTATGGATTTTTTATTTTAATTTATCGTATATTGACTACTACAATCGTTTTGACTCAACTGGAGCGAAAGGATTTCCTTGTTAAAAGCAATTAATAAAAACTACGCATCTTCTTCAAAATTCTTGCAGAGTTTTGAAATCCTCTCCGGCTCAAATAACTCGCATTGAGAGCCGGTTCCTACGATTGCAGCTTTATATTTCTCTCTTAGACAAAGAAGAATTTTGAAAAAAACGCTCTGCTACGTGATAGATTTTTTTAATATCTATTTCGTAGCAAAACGTTTTTTTCGAAATTCTCATTTGCTTAAAAGAAAAACATAAAACTGCAATAGTTTTATAATCATGAGTGCAACAAAGATAGTAGTACCGTTTCTTGCATCAGTGAGTGAGACGCGAAAAAAAGAGAGGATCGGCTGTTAAAAAAAAATCACAGTTTTGAACCCCTTCAATTTTGAGCGATAGATATCTTTTGTAAGTATCTAACCATTTATCAATCAATAAAAAAATGTTATTCTACTTTTGATAACGATTTGTCGTCTCGAAAAATTTTCAAAAAATTTCACGAGAGGATTTTAAACTGTCAAACTTTCGGAAGAAATTATGGTAAAAACATATTAATATATATAAGCAAGAATATTTATTAACAGCCGATCTCCTCTTTTTCTCGCATCGCACTCACTGCAAGAAACGGTACTAATATCCTTGTTGCACTCATGACTATAAAGCTATTGCAGTTTTATGTTTTTTTTTTTTAAAAGAAATGAAAATTTCGAAATAAACGCTCCGCTACGAAATAGATAATTGAAAAATCATTACGTAGCAGAGCGTTTTTTTTTCAAAATTCTTCTTTGTCTAGGAGAGAAATATAAAGTTGAATCGTATAGGGACCGGCTGTTAATAATATCACATTAAATAAAACAAAATTTAATTTTACTCATTTAATTACAGCATAAACTTCAAGTTTTCTTTTTTCATTACTTTATTTATGCTATATTTTACTCCATCACAATTTTTTTAGCCCCTTGAAAATTGTAATCCTTGAATTTTTCGGAAAAATTGTCCTTTTAACTATCATTGGTTGAAGTTCGATTGTAAAAAGCTCTGGAAAAACTGGCAGGATTCTGTCTTCCAAAGAAGAAGAATCCCCGTCGCCAAAGGAAAAATAGAGTGAGCGTTATAGGAAGAGCCAGAAGTAGACCAATTAGTATTCCAACAAGGATTGCAGCATCCCGTTCAGGTCGAGCCCCATAACGATCAAGACATCGTAATATTCTGTGTGACAACGATGTCAAATTTTTACCTGCATGCTCCGGAGGTGCAGTGCAAAATAGTTTATCAACATCATCTTGCATTAGAGTCTTTCCTCGCATAGGAAGAAGTTGAGTAATCTGTCAAAGAATAATTATTAACCAATCATAAATAATTATTTTTATTAAAAAATATTGTAATATGTATAGTTACTGACCAAGTATTGATTTTGACAATCACAACTCCAGTCGTTGTTAAGTAGAATTAATTTTTCTAGTTTATGCCACATGCCTCCCAATAAATTTGCAGATAGGTATTTCAAAGCATTATTTGACAAATCAAGAATCTTCAAAGGGGGCCAAAATGCACCATTAATATTCTACAAATAATACAAGATTTAATTTTTCTCTAAATATATATGTTAAGATAATTTTTACTATGTGCTTTATAAGTTAATATATACTTATAGTAAACCACTAATATTTTTATTCTAAGATTACAATACGTTATGAGTAAATTATGACTTGAATCGTAACTCAGAATTGGTAAAATAATTTTAGTCAAACTATATTTTGTAAAAAAATTGTATGATAGTAATATTAAAAAATTTTTCTCACTTCAACTATTTATCTATTCACTATATAGCTATAACTTACTAACATGCATAACTAGAGAGTCTTCGTCAATATTTATAAGTCTTGGACAATCACATAAGTAGAGTTCTTCCATAACAGGTAGCTCAGAGAAAACATAACGTCCAACGTTAGTTAAATAAGGCAATGAACATAAGCTTAATCTTTTAAGCTCCGGAAGATTTGGAAAAGCATTGTTTTCATCTAAATTTTGAATTGGATTCTCGTCCAAATTTAAGAATTCCAGAACTGTGGCATATTTCAACGCAGTTGGTATTTTTGTGAAACGATTTTCATTCAAGTGAAGTTTTTTCAATGATGTTCTATAATTTAATAAGAAATTACATAAATAATAATATATGTAGGAATGGTATGAACGTAATTCCTATTGGAATGATTTTGGAATTTTTTGTTACCTATCACCTAAATATCTTTTTTAACTTTCCGCTAAAAAAATTGAAAATTTTCAAAAATCGGGAAGTTATTGATATTACCCCGCTTTTCGAAAATCGCGTTTTCAACGGATGTTGACGTTTTGAGGTCCTAGGAAGCCTCCCCGAATGTTTCCGCGGTGATGTCCATATGTCTGTGTGCACGCGCGCGCGCGCGCGTGTGTGTGTGTGTGTGTGTGTAAGCCTCTCATAACTTTTGAACGGCTCGACCGATTTCATCGCAGTTGGTGCCATTCGAAAGGGCTTGACCAAACTTAGTTTTTGAATAAAATTTGGATCGATTCAAACCGGTAGATTTTGAGAAATCTCAGAAAAACTACAAAAAAAAATTTTTTCAAATGTGGTTTTTTTGGAATTACTTTTAAATGGCTTTACTGATCAATTCCAAAAACTAATTAGCTCTTAACATGAAAAAACCACGTCAATTGCTCCTAGCCCGATCGAAATCGGTTGGTTCTTTCGTGAGTTATCGTTATCGAAAAAAAAAACCGAAAAAAATGTTTTTTCGGAATTACATCGAAATTCCTACTTCGATCGATTAAAACTTAAAGATTCTTTATGAGGCCTGAAAAACTGCGTCGAATGCCACCAACCGCGTGAAAATCGGTTTATTTATTCAAAAGTTATTGCAGTTTTAAAATTTAAGAAATAGTGTTTTATCAAACTTTTACCAGATTTTTGAGCTCAGAGAGCTCAAAATGATATGATAATTATATTTTTGAGCTCGAAGAGCTCAAAAACGTAATAAATGAAGTTTTGTGCGCTTAAGTATGAAATGAGCGGGAAGTTGCAGGGATGGCCTTTAGGGTCAACCGTTTTCCTAATTTTTTTTTTTTGAATTCTGCAAAAATTTATAATCAATTGTAATTAACTTAAAAGTTCGATAATTTAACCAGTTTTATGTCAAAGCTGTGTATAAATTCTTATTGTTAAAAAATATTATTATGCCTTTTTGGGATAATTTTTATGAAGTTTAGATGTAATTTCAATTATCGCTTATTATAAACTACTGTCAAAAGTATAATAATTACTGCAACAAGTGTAAAAAGGCTGTTTTAGGGCAGTATGTAACAAAAATTCCAAGATCATTGAAATATAAAAACAATGTTTATGATATTATGATTAATATTTATTACTTGTGAAAATCAAACACATATTCCGGAAGTGTTTCAAGATTGCAATCTACCAAATGTAATTCTTGTAAATGATAAAGATTGTTAAGGGCTTTCATAATAGAATCATCGATAACTTCTAACGGATTACCGTTGAGAATCAATACTTCGACATTCGGTATGTGCTCAAATAAATCCTGATGTAGTGTGTGGAGATTGTTATCTCCAAGATTCAATACCTGTAATTGTGGTAATGCTTCCCATTCATGAGGAGCATATTTTCGCTTACCCTATAGAAAAACAAAATAATTTTATATTGTAAACTGATTACCTAGTTATGATTAATCTTTAGATTAGAGTTTTTAAATGCACGAGATTGTAATATTACCATCGCGATAGTATTGTGGTGGTAACTATTACCATAAAATTTTAATCAATAACACTACAAGATATTAATTATTATAGGAGAACGATAATAATGAAAGCCATTTAATTTTCTTCATGTACTAAGGTTCGAAGGTATTAGAAATATCGAAAAACTGAAAAAGATGACAGTAATCAGAAGCAAACTATAGACTTTTCGAGAAAAAAATGGTTCAATATTGCTTATAACCGCCCGAATAGTAGATAAAGATTGGTAATAACATGATCTGTTTTTAAGAAATAGTGTTCGAAGAATCATACCATAAGAATGCATTAAATCATTTAAACTTGTTCAAAATTAACTAACTTTAAACTATCGCTAAATATAAGTATAAAGACTAAAAAAATTGATTATGAATTAGATTTAATAAATTAATTAGTCAAATAATTATTTAATTGCTCAATTTATTATAGTCATAGCTATGTTTCAGAATACAGATTTTCAAATATTTGCTGAGTTTACTTGGAGTAACTTTATAAATAAGCTCAGTAATGGCCGTAGCTACTCTTTCCTGATTGATGACCATGTCCATATCCTGATTGGTGACCACGTTCAATATTTTCTGAGGAATGACGACCAGATTCCCAGTTTTCTGATTGACGTCCAGATTCCCAGTTTCCTGATTGATGACCACCATGTCCATGCTGACGTGAGTTTTCATCACGATCATTGCTTTGCCAAACCGAATCGTCGTTTCTTGATGAGTGAGTTGGTCGTCGAACAAAATCATAATTTCCAGGATAGCGATCCGAATCAATGGAATGAGTATCATGATGTGACTGAGAACTTCCTTGACTGCTTCCATATCCTGCTGCTCCGCCATATCCGTACGCAACCGCGTTTGTGTAGATCTATCCAAAAGAAATTTAAATTACTTTTTATTTACCTCTTTCATTTTTTAATCTTTTGAAAACTTTGTAATCTATGAAAAAGTGTCTCAATGAATAAAATTGAACTTACCGTCTGAGTAGCAAGTGCCATTAAAATAGCAAGAATCGTTGTACTAGCCATGATGCTTCTGCTTCTACCGACAAATTATCGAAGAAAAATTGTAATGTGACAAACTACAAAACTCCAGTCTTTTTATAATGAAATCGAGTAAATCAAAAACCTCTGGTTTTACTGTATTCTTTAACAACACTAATAATACAAACACAGTACAGTCCAAAAAGTAAAAAACCCCGCATGTTTCTCCAAAAAAAAATTTCCACTAATCATAAAAAACCTATTAACGCTGCGTATATTTTGTTATTCTCTTACGTTAAAATTTTCAACGTTAATTGATTGAAAATTCGGAAAAATCTGAAAAAATTCAACACAGTAAACGGAAAAAAATAAATAGGTGCTACAACATGAAACATTCTTGTGGTAGCAACATGAGAAAATCCTGTGGCAGCAACATGATTTTCATCTTACACCAACAAAAGAAATTGACGTGGTGACAACATGAAAACATCATGTGGTATTAACGTGATTCTTGTGTTGCAGCAACAGGAAAATCGTGTGGCAGACAATTATAATAATAATAATATTGATCATTCAAATTTTATGACTAGACTGTAAAAATTTTTCGGAGTAAATGCAGTGATTTGGAAGTAAAAGACCTTTCATTTGAGTAACCACATGAATTTTTAATATATTTTTTATATTTCACAAATATCATACATCTAAAACATGAAAAATTCACTCTGTTACTCCAAGCGATGAGAGTGAAATAAAAGTCAAATTTACTCCCGAAATTAAATTATTAAAAAAAAAGATTCGAAAGAATTCGAATCTTTGCAACATTTGGTCTCGGAGTGAATTTAACTCCCGGTGGGAGTAAAGTATTTGTAAATCATATACTCGCATTCACTCCGAAAATTTATTTACAGTGTAGTAATAAAATTTGAATGATTATTATTATTACCTGTTACAGGAATTCCCTGTTGCTGCAACATAAAAATCATGTTACTGCAACGTAGCTATTTTAGGTAGATTGCTTTAGAAATCTGCCTATCGCAGAGGAACTCATGTTGGAATTTACATAAAATTTTGTTTCACCGTAATTCTGGACGGATCTTAATGAAATTTAACACGTTTGTTATATAAACGAAAATCTCCGTCGAATTCAAAAATGGGCCAAATCGGCCATTCGTTCCAAAGTTTTAGGTGTTTGAAAAATTTTTTTATTTTCATGAATATCACTATTTTACGAGATTTCTTCAAATAACTTGAGACTATAATATAGATAACTAAATTGGATATGTAATCTTTTTAGATAAAGATTTTCTAGAATTAAGGCGATTGATATTTTAATCTCTGGACAGAAAGGTACAGAAAAATTATTGTTATCGATGATTTTATGTTTTCAAAGTTCTATACTGTAATAAAATTTCTCAGAATTTTCCGAATTTTTTTCACAATTTGCAGAAAAATGTTTATTTATTTGTATCACATACTTTTATTTTAAGAATATTAATTAACGTTGAAAAAGTAAACGTAAGAGAATAATAGAAATACCCAACATGAATGGATTTTTTATGATTAGTGGAAATTTTGTTTTGGAGAAACATGCGGGGTTTTTTACTTTTTGGACTGTACTGTGTTTGTATTATTAGTGTTGTTAAAGAATACAGTAAAACCAGAGGTTTTTGATTTACTCGATTTCAGTATAAAAAGACTGGAGTTTTGTAGTTTGTCGCATTACAATTTTTCTTCGATAATTTGTCGGTAGAAGCAGAAGTAGAAGCATCATGGCTAGCCCAGCGACTCTTGCTATTTTAATGGCATTTGCTACTCACGCGGTAAGTTTAACTTTACTCATTAATACACTCTTTAATAGATTACAAAGTTTTCAATACAATACAAAGTCAAAGAGGTAAAAAAAAAAAAGTAATTTAAATTTCTTTTGGACAAATCTACACAAACGCGGCTGCGTCCGGATATGGCGGAGCAGCGGGGTATGGAAGTAGTCAAGGAAGTTCTCAATCACATCATGATACTCATTCCATTGATTCGGATCGCTATCCTGGAAGTGATGATTTTGTTCGACGACCAACTCACTCTTCAAGAAACGACGATTCGGTTTGGCAAAGCAATGATCACGATGAAAGCTCATGTCATCAGTATGAACATGGTCATCAATCAGGAAACTGGGGATCTGGTCATCAATCAGATAACTGAAAATCTGGTCGCCATTCCTCAGAAAATATTGAACGTGGTCACCAATCACGAAAGAGTAGCTACGGCCATTACTGAGCTTATTTATAAAGTTACTCCAAGTAAACAAATAAGTGTTTATAATTCAGCAAATATTTGAAAATCTGTACCCTGAAACATAGCTATGACTATAATAAATTGAGCAATTAAATAATTATTTGACTAATTAATTTATTAAATCTAATTCATAATCAATTTTTTTAATCTTTATACTTATATTTGGTGATATTTTAAAGTTAGTTAATTTCTACTATGTTCGAATGGTTTAATACATTTTTACCCTATAAATTTTTTAAAATATTCTTTGTTAACTAATTTATGACTATTTTTAGCGTTCTTCCTCAATTCATCCAAAGTTGGGGAGTGTACAAGTTAAACCGACTTCGGATTTGGATTCAGTGCATCAAAGAACATTAGAGAAATATTTGATCCCGAGTCAAAATTAAAAAACTAATTTCAGCTTCCAAATTCTACCCGAGGGTAAGAAGGCTGAAATTTAATCGATTAAGAAATTTTTTTTCTGCGTATAATTGCAAATTTTACTATTTTTTAGCCATTTTTAGCGGTTTTTTGCGAGTTTGTATAACTGCATTTTTTAGCAATCTGGTGGTTTTTTTTTGCAATTTACTCTAATTTTGGAAGCTTGATGAGCTAAATAGTGTTTATATTCGGATTCAGGGGATCGAAATACATAACTCTAGGTAGGTCTAGTCAAATGTACATACCACTTTTTTTTTTGTGTGACAGTGTTATTATTCTAAAACATATTAAACTTTTTAAGATTGTTGGTTTCACAAAATGAAAAATTTTGAAAAGTTTCTTCACAATTTATTGGTCATTTATTGATTGTCATTGTGTTATTAGTATTAAATCACCCTGAATAAAAAAAAGTATTGAAACAAAGAAAAAAATATTGAAAAGTATTGGTTTTCTAGTCAATCCAATACTTTTCAATACTTTTTTCTTTGTTTCAATACTTTTTTTTTTTATCAGGGCATGGCATCGTTTCGCACTTTTATTATTTTGGGTATTAATATTATTAATTTCTCGAAAACTTGTGAGAAAAGTTCTTGTCAAAAACTTTGTTTCATAATAAAAATTATTTTTTAATTTACTCCTTCAAATATTCAAAAACAACCATATGATTTTTTACAGATTATTCAATATGGAATACGTAGACTTATACATGTATAAAATACGTTTTGCGATGACCAATATCTGTTATGATACGTGCTAACAATGTGTGTCGTATATATATATATATATATCTCCTGTGCAATTTATTATCATGTATTATATTCTCAGTAAAGCAATATTAATTTACTGTTTAGAACAAAAAATATAGTAGTCGAAAATATACATTGAAACGTGTATAAAAAAAGTATTGGTAAAAAATACAATATAATAATAAATCAAAACAAATTTGAACATCTAGTCGTTTAAACAACAACTGTCTATAATTTAAACTGCATTTATACATAACTGCTACAACTTGCGTATTCTTATCTTATTTTTAGATATTATAGTTAAACAAATATTACATTAAATCATAAGAAATTATTTTCATTTATAATCTTCATGATTTAGAAGATATATTTAACTAATATATAGTAATTAGTAATAATCATATTTACCGTGAAAACCGTGGGCAAAAGAATACTTGACGTAAGTTGATTGTGACTCAAATCAAGTTGAGACAAATTTTGAATTTTTCGGAAAGCATTATCATCTATCTTGCTAATTCTATTGTGACGAAAAATTAATTTACTTATGGTAACATTAGGAAATTGTTTAAGATGAACTATTGAGTTATTTTCAAATGTTACAAGCTCTAATGGTATACTGGGCCAAAAACTATTTTCAAAATGATGAGTCAAATGTCGACTAGTACAGTTGATTTCTTTTTCTATAAAATTATTTTTAAAAAAATCATAAAATGTTCTTAATTATATGTAATGAATATAATTACAATTCTATAAAAATTATCAATATTTTATAAATTATTAAATAAAATATTGTTCAACTACCTTTACATTCACAAATATCACAAATATTTAAATGTTGGATGTTATCTTCTACTTTCGGAGTATTTGCAAAATCTTCAACTTTGTTCTCAAAAACCATTGTTTCACACAATGCAACACCCGAAAACACAACAATAAACAATAAACCATCCATATTGAATGAATATTGAGGTACTTCTACCATACCATCATAATTTATGAATAGATTCGTACTCATATCAAATCACCGTACCCAGATAAAGTTGTGCATGATAAGATAGTAATGATTAAATATTACTCATCACCTCTTTTTTTTTTATACGCATTTATATGGCTGTATCATTTAGGTGCAATATAGTCTTATTATAGCAACTACTCGGAATTGCTTCGTGTATATATATATATATATTAATATAAAAGAACAAAGGACAGAAGATATCGTAATTCATAGCTTAAATATAAAGTAGTAATCCTAAACCTAATAATGTAATAATATCTAACATTCAAAATATATGTAATAATCATTTTCATACAATGAAAACAGTTGTTCGCAGCATTTGTTTTTAATTTTATATTATTTGTGCTATCTAAAATTATGTTTTCGACCTTATGAATAATATTAAAGGTCATTAAAAAAACAAAAAAAAATTTTCTATCTGGTAATTTTTTGTTAAAGCTCAATTATGTAAAAACCATTAAATGAATCAGTACAAAGTTTTAGTCATTCAGTGTGGAAACGTTTGTAAATGATTTTAGATTATTAATTTATTCAATTCCGTAGACGCTGCACCATGTTTTTATGAATATTTTTTTTATTCAATTTTTTTTTTCACGGGTATACTTTATCGAGACCCTTTTATGCCATTGGAATACCGTAGTACAGTCTATTATGTTTTTTTATATTGCATAGAGGTATTTTTAAAAAATCAATTTCTAAGAATCGACTTTCTGGGACACTAGTTGGATAAAAAATCAAAATCAATTTATTTTTTGAATCCAAAAGTCTTTAATTACATTGGTCGTATATGAATTACAAAATAAAACATACGATAGTTAGATTTCTCAAGAAAGCTACCTAAAAATGAACAATTTAAGTTTTTAAGATTCGAACTAGAATTTCTTTTTTAACGTCCCACTAAGAAATTGAAAATTTTCAAAAATTGAGAAGTTATTGGTTTTATTTCGTTTCTCAAAAATCGAGTTTCCATCATATGTTGGCGTTTTAAGGTCCCAGGAAGCTTCCTCGAATGTTTCCGCGATGATATCCGTATGTCTGTATGTGTGTGTGTATGTAACCCTCTTATAACTTTTGAACGGCTTGACCGAGGTTGACGCCATTTGAAAGGGCTTTGCCAAACTTAGATTTTCAATACAATTTGGACCGATTCGATCCGGTAGATTTTGAGAAATCGCAAAAATAAAAATTTTGAAAAATTGTTTTTTTGGAATAACTTTTAAACGGTTTTACCGATCGATTCCAACAACTCATATTAGCTCTTATTATCCTATAAGTGCGATATAAGTAAAAAAAATCAATTTAAGTTTCGAGAAATCTGCTTTTTTTGACATGTCGAGAGTATAGAGCACTACCTCTACGCTTCGCTTATGAGGCGTGCAAAATGTGTTATTGAATAAAACGATAAATCAATTTAAAAAATATTAAAAATAAAACAATTATAGAATAAAAAAATTTGTTTTCAAGTTTATTATTTTAGTTTTTACAACTTTGTGAACATTTAAAATTCTTATGAAATCGTTACTTCATTTTTTATAAGAAAAAAAAATTAGGTTATTTTCATTTTTGATTCTTTATTTAATTTTTTATAATTGAACCTCAACACAACAAAAAATCATTTTTTTTTTTAACTCATGAACTGAACAAAAATTTCATATTAAATTTTAATATCGTAATATTATTTTTAAAACTTGTTATTTTAATTAACTACCTAAAATTTTAAGATTTATTAGTTAGCCAATTTACAGTCAATAAAACAAGCGCCAAAATATCTACAAAAAAAAATTAGTTAAAAAATATGAGCATGAAACAAACCGAAAATGTTTAAATAAATTTTAACGTAGAGCTTGTAAAAAAAAATCAAAAAAATTGTTCAAGAATTTTTGAATGCATTTTTTACATTGTTATTTTTGTAATAATGAATTTATTTATGTTTTTAAAAAAATGTTGGATTTTTGTTCTCGAAAAATTGTTGGGCACAAATAAGGTGGACCCATTTGTTAAATAATTACCAAAATTAAAATAGCGACAAATAATAACTGCATTTTAAACTATACGATGAATATGATATATAAGTTAACTGACAACTGTAATTTTTTTAATTCTTATAAAAAATAAATTACAACAATATAAATCCTTTTAAACATTATATTTTTACTTATATAATTTATTTGAATTGTCACATGTGGAATTTTTTTTTTATTTTTTTCATTATAATTTCATTGTTATAAAATTCTAAAATAATTTCTGTCTGTCAACTTCAGTATGAAAATTAATTTAGCAGATACTTGATAATTTTAAAAATTTTTGTAATAAATAAATTATGACTCGAAAAAAAATGACATGTAAAAATTGAAAAAAATAAAAAATGCAATTTTTTTAAAACTAGAATTTGAATTTACGCGCGCAAGCGCGCGCCTTGACTGTAGAGTTTGCATATATTTTCATGCTTATGATATATTCAACCAATCACTTTACGAATAGTTTGATGCCACATACATTTCATCTCTATTTTATATTAGGATAATTTTTCGGAACAAATTTTTTTTGTTAAATAAAATTAAAAAATTGTCAATTTCATAACTTCAGTGTCATTTTAAACTTCCCGCAAATTGGATGTTGCTCCGTCGGTAATGCCCGATTTTTTGTGTATTATTATCAGTATTTGTATTGAAGTGTGTGTGGTGCCATCTTTTTATAATTTTATGTACATACAATATTTTATCTAGAGACTGTGTATAAGTGGTATAAGCAGAGGCACGAAAAGTATTGAATCGATGACGTCACAAAAGACGAGACAGTAATAGGAGAGGTGGCTCGGGTTGTACGGAGGCCGCGCGCTGAAAAATGTTGCAATTATATTAATTTATTGTCGGTTTAAATAAATAGAAGTCGTCAAGACGCGAGCACGATTCAGTTACTGATCTCGTGACACGCTTAATGTTTATCTGTTCTTTTGTTATCACTCTTGACCACACGTGGCTTCGTATTGAAAATAATTATTATAATATACCAGTGTGAGGTTTGGACTCGATGAGATTGCGTACATATTCGGGAGGCGAGAATCAAGATCTTTATAAAATAAAGTGCCAGAGAAATCTAAAACAGTTTTAATTTACATCTCGCGTTTAAAACAAGTGTTTTATCATCTAAATAATAATCAAATTAATCAACTAAACAAATTAAGTATCTAAGTCATTATCTTCATTTAGTTGAAAATAAACAAGGTAAAGTTATATATCCATACCGGTATAATACATTTTTATTAACCGACTATAAAAATATTTACTATAACATTAGTGAGGTTAGGGTTGGGATTTTTTCATATATATCAAACGTCAACTCAACTAACAAGATTCGATAATTATTAATTTTTTTTTTTTTTTTTTTATTTAATACATTTTAATACTTGGTTATATTTCCGACCGCTTTTCAAATGACAGTAAAAATTGGAGTCATTAGTGTAAAACAATTTTTGTTATTTTTAATTAAAAAATATAGGAAACAATTTTTTTTTTAATTTGTAACTATATTTAAAAAGATAATTTTATTTATATATCATGCAATTTTTAAAATTACAAAAATAGTTTTTTTTTTTTTTTCTGCAAAGTGTTTGTTATAAAAAATCCAAAATGAATATCAAAACAAAAAGAGCTAGTTTATTTTATTTAAAAAAAATGTTAATTAAAATAATTATTTTTGCAGTTATAAAAATATGACACCGTAAACTAAGCAGTAAATTTCTATATGCAATATAAGTAATCTAATCTGGTGTCTATCACAAAATATGATGACATGATTATTAATTTATAATCATGGTTACATTACATTCACCAGAAATGCTAAATGACTGTAGAAACTGTATTAAATTCCCCTGCGGTCGCATTTGACGGCGACAGTTTATTAATTCATTTAATTAATATGAAATATACTCCGATATAATTATCTAATCGCATTGTTTATCGATTAACTAATGATAAAATTTTCGGGCAATGTATTAATAATAATTCCATTGACATTGACATTGATGATTGTAAAAGTAGAAATAAGATAAACTGAATTTAATGATGAAAAAAAAATGAAATAATTTTTATATTGTTGAAATAAACTCTGATTCGCAATCGATAATGCAATTCGGACCGGGGAAAATTGAGGCGACGATTGCGCGACTCGTTGCGCATCGAATATATATAGGTATATGTAATTTGGTAAATTTGTTCAATTGGATATTTAATTAAATACATGCCTATTATTGACAGGTTAAATACTTGATGAATCTTAAATTAGAAGAGCTTGCATGCTCAAGCTAATCAATCATTTCGCTGGTGATACTCTTAATGATAACATTAATGTTAAATTCTGATCAACAAAATATATTGTGGTACTTATTATAATAAAATAGATCGAGAAAAAAATATTTTTTATAAAAATTTAAATTTATTATAAAAGTAAGTAAATAATTAAGCAATTAAAAATGATATTTGTTGGATTTCCAGCGAAATAAACATTTGGAAGCGACTGCGCATACCGTGAATACGGCGAGTACACAAAAAATGTATTGGTGGTGTCAGTAGTTTGAATTTATGTTGTATTAGTGAAAGGTTAAAGCATTAACATCGTATCAAAATAAATTTATAATAACAAATAATGAAGATTAAAAAATTATATCGTGTAATTCTCTCAAATTTAGTGTCACTTTCTCGTCCTGGCTTTAAAAATAATGTTGAGAAAAAAGTTGATTTTCAGAGAGGAGAAAAACAAAATGGAATATGTAGAATAAAAAGAGATACATAGGGACAAGACGCGTGGGTTTTATTAACGTTCGATATAATATAAGTGACAGGATAACTGAACATCGAACGAGAAAAATAGACTGCCATTCGTGAGCTAATTTCAAAACTCAACTCACATTATTTTATTTATTATTGCACTAGTAAACAACTTTTATATTATTACAGGTATTATAGAAATTTAACATACGGTGCTTGTGTCTGTATTTGATGTGTAATGTTCATGTTTGGTATAGTGACGGAATTCGGGGGGAAAGATTCGGCAAGTTGGATGAGTCTGACAGATCGTAAACACCATTGTTCACGTTCTTCACTGTTGTGTTGTGTTATATATATTTTGTCTGCATTACAGCACGTGGCTGTTTCATTCTGTAGATCGGTGTTTTTTTTTTTTTATTACAGTCATAAATTTAATAATTTTCTTATTTATATGTGGATCATCATTAGCAATAGCTTCTTGACCGATTTTTTTTTTTAACTTTATCGATAGCGGATTGGAGTTCAGAAAGATTTTTTAGACAATAAAAAACTTATATTAACTGTCAAAATCAATTTTTTAGTGTTGATCAGAAAAAAAAATTCTCACTCGTAGGAAATTCAATAATTATAAATGTAATTTTTTGAAAATATTATTTTAGTGTTAATTTAATTGTTAAAGGAACCCAAAAAAAGCTATCAGATGTTTACTGACTTATGATACTGACATTTAAAAATTTTAGGAATTTTATTCCAGAAATAATTTATTAAAATCTCTTCCGAGTACTAATTTATTTTTAATAAAATCAAACAATGGTCAAATGTCTGCTGATTTCATATCATAAAATATTATTTTAAAAACATACTATAGCTGTTACCCGCCCGCTTTATAGAATTGCATTTTTATATCTAGAATTGAAATTTAATTGGAGTATTGTTTTAATTTGCACAAATTCCAAATTATCATAAAATATTATTTTAAAAACATATTGTGAGACTGAGATCGATAAAAAATTCTAAAAGACCTATAAATTAAAAATTTATCAATTTCACTTTGTTCAGATTATTAAGTATTATATGTAATAAAATATTCAAATGAACGTACTTACTAGTGTCAAGTAATTATAGTTCTCATTTTACATTGCGTATGGCTTGTGTTTTATAGTGAGTATAAATTATCATTAGAGTGAGTATTGACGTAAAACTTGCGTGTTTTTGCTCCATTGATCCTCATTACACTTTGTCGAGCGATATGAAAACAACAAAGGCGGCTAAATTCCTAAGTATATATATTTGTATTTATTTGATTCAATTTTCATTAGCTAAAATTATTTTTGATTAAAAATAAAATATCAATTTCCTGCAACGTTGAAATTTTTTTCTTATAAACCGCAGTTAGTTCCCGGTAACATCTGCATCATACCGCTGAGATCTCAAAAAATCCAAGAGCAATATTACATGTGACAGAATGGTTGGGTTACGTGGAGTAGAGTACAAGCGAATCGAAAAAGCTAAAAAATATAAGTGTGTATAGAACAGATATAATATGATATAAGATTGAAAGAGGAGTAGAATAGAATAGGTAGTCTAAAAAATTTAACTGTAAACTTTTTTGCAAGTTTATTTCTTTTTCATACTTTGTTCATAAATTGGAGTAAAGAAAACCCAGAAGATAAAAATAAGAAACCAATATAGAGTTACTTAAAGTAAGAAACTGACCAAAATTTCTGGCTGTTGGCGTTAATATTTTTAAATAAAACTCCAAGCCAGCATGCGACGTTGCGACGATAAATATTGGATTCGTTGGAAAGATGTGCTCAGCAAGCGCCACTTGCGAATAATGGCGTCCACCCTTTTTTTTCTCTTTTTTTTTCTTTCTCTTTCTCCCTCATGTTTTCATAACTTGATCACAGCCTTTTTCATTCAATTTTTACAATTTATATTTAAGTATTAAGTATATTTGCAATATAAATTCATTTTTATCACACGATATACGTATCTTATTGTCATTATTATTAGGTGCAAGATCTTAGTTGGGTGGCTAATTTGAAGGGAAAAAAAAATTTATGTTCAAGATATTTACTCAAGTTACACTAATTACTGAAGCAGGCTTATCGCTCGTTGTATAAGTATAGCTAAGTATCCTACGTTAGGTGTTTCATTAATGCGAATTATAGCCCGTCAAGTAACAGCGATCACGCTTGATGAAACACCATCTTGTGAATGCTAAATTTATTTATATATTTTAAATTGCGCTTATAAAAAGACGAAAAAAAAATGACTTTGTTTCTAAAAAATGTATTGAAAATATTGTTCATGTTGAAAAAAAAAAAAAAAAAAAAATTATATTGTGAAAGTTTGAGCTATTTATATTAATATTACCAGATTTACCATTGCAATTTTATAATCTTAATTTTAAAAATATTCCTTTTTAGAAACTTTCGAATTTTTCAATTTAAAAAATTAAAAATCATATATTTGTATAGAAATTTAATGCTTTTAAAAAAAAAAAAAAAAACTGATTGGAAATGTGAAAATCATATTTGACAATTTTTAAGATTTATAAAAAAATAAATTAATGCTAAAAATTGTTTTTAAAATTCTAAATACAGAAATTTGAGAAAAGTATGAATGAAAAATTTTTCGGTACTGGTTTATTTTTTAAATAAAACCAAACAATAGTCAAGTATCTACTAACTTCAGTATAGTTTCTTAAAAAAAAAAAAACTAAATTTAATGGGCATACTTGCTAAATTTTATCTAATTTATATAATAGATTCACATAAAGACAAACTATTAAAAATTGTACGCACAAATAATTTAACATTAAAATTTAAACACGTATGACTGTAAATATGCGTATGTTCAAATGATCTTCGACGTAAAACTAAAAAAATTTGGTTCATTTAATAATCTCCAGATTTAGATTTCAATTTTGTCTGAAAAATTATTTTTTGTTTGGTACATTAAGTAAATTAATTATTGTCACAATATTGCAAAACGTTGATATCTGATTTTTAGTCAAATGTGAATACTGGAACTAAACTGGCAGTTTCTGCCGACAAATTGACCTCTCGTTGATGGCGAACCCTTTTGCCAAACGCCGTTGATTCCGTCACAAAAAACCGGTGCAATGTGTTCATTTTTTGCAGTGTTGCTACAATTGACGCGAAGCCTTAGAAGACTATATATGATGTACGATGATGTAACATCTGGCAACGTTGGATATTCACTAAAATTTTGATGGTGCGATTCGGTGAATTATGTGGGAATTTAAAAAATTTTATGATTAAGTTAATATTATTTTTAATTTATTTAATATAGGAATAGCTAAATCGGCTTAGACTAATCATGGGTAGTTGTTGTCTGTTAATAGCGGCTTAATATTAAAAATACATGATTCGTAGGTATAAAAAATACTTGATTAGTATGAATTTAGTTGCCGCGGTACGATATAATTCAGTGTTCAATATATTCCCGTGAGCTTCGAATATAACATAAGTTGGCCAATTAATAAGATTAGCCAATCTGGGAAACCATTTATTTTTTCATTTTTTTTCTTTGTCACGAAGGGTCTACCTGTCGTTGAATGAAGCGCATGCCAATCATCCCCCGTAAACTATAATAGCCATATTTTTGAGTTTTAAAATTTTAATGAAATATATTGAGGGATCAATTAAGTAAATCGTCACGTCTTTTGGTAAATTTGAGCAATAATTATGCATAAAAAATATTTATTTACAGATAAAAAGCGTGTCAAATAAAAAATGATTTGAACAAAATCTGCCATTACGCATAAACATTAAGGTGGCGGAAAAAATTGACTATTCTTACTTTTTTAAATCTTTTATGAAAATATGTTTTAACTTTCAAAGATGTCGGATAAGTAACTGTTGATTAAAATATTGTAGTAATAATTGTTTTTCTGACTTTTATTCATGCCTCGTAATTTAATTTGCTAACGATAGAAAAAAAAATTGTAAGTTCAGTAATTTTTAAGTTCAAAAATCGCTCAACAAATTGACCATGCTAATATTGACTAGTAGTATTATGCTTCTAAAATTTATAAATAACTTTTATTCTTAATCTACAATAGCACTGTTTTTTTTACTTCTTTAAATCTATGAGTTTTGTAGTTATTAAACTACTCTTTTTGAAATGTTATATTTATCTGATCAAACAAGTTGTACTTTATAAGGAGCAAAAACATATTTAATAACAGTACGATTGAATGATATTGAAATCAATGACCGAACCCATACTAATAATAGGTACATTAGATAATTTATAACACCAATTGTTAAACAGAGTATTACTTTAATTATTAACATGATTTTTGTAATAAAATTTTTGATAAATACTTATTTATTGATTATAAAGTAATTTATTTTATATAAATTGATCATAAATGTACGTACCAAACACGGCAGGTTGAGTTATAATGACCAGTTTTCACAACTTTCTGATAAGTGTACACAAACATTTTTTTTTTTTTATATTATAAAAATTGCAGATATTTCTGTGCAAATGTAAATTTTTATTTCAAGTATAATTAAAAATTAATAATTACGTAATAAATATAAAATTAATTTCTTTTATTTAAGATTTTTATTTTAATTTTAACATTAAATGTTTTTTTTTTTTTATTTTTTTTATGCTGCCTGGTCAATATTTGGTTCTTTTACTCTACTCTAATTTGAAAATTAAAAAAATTTTCATAGGAAACTAAAAAATAAAATAAAATAAGTTTTTTGCGCTAAATTTATAAAATAAGTAAATTGATTATTATAAAAAAAAATTTGATATTATACATGAAATTGTAATAATTTATAAGTTATTTACATGAAAATATTAATTTAGTATTCATTTTGAATTAGTAATATCTGTTCAATATACCGGTGGTATTTTATTTATTTATTCATGCTAAATCGCTTGGGTTTGAGTCCCAAGTGAGATCGGAGGAATGGCAAGTAAAGTTTCTCGGTTGTACGTAGTATGTTGTATCCCGGGGGTTCGGAAATTCGAGGAGACGACACGAGGAATTGGCCAGTGTGTATAGTGACATTATACAGAGTAAGAGTATTGCGACGTAGACGTAACGTGAGTAGAAAGACCAAGTAAGATAGAAAACGAGTGGAGAAGAGAAAAGAAAAAAGAAGCCAACAACGACGCCAGAGTCGTGTTATAGTGGCGAAGGCCGTCTAATCATGACATTTAAATGCAGTGCCGCTTGTTCGGTGTTTCGCGGTGCGCCCAATCCCCATCCTATCCCAAAAGCTAAGGTTACTTCATGACGAAAATGCTAGAAGATGATAAAAAAAAAAAAAAAAAATCGTTAAATTTTCCACTTATAAATTTTATTTTCTTAAATATATACAGCCTTATAAATATATACTTGGAATATTTTTTATAATTATAATTTATTTATATTTCAGAAAAAGGATAGAACTCATAGCAAGAGACTGAGTGGCCTGGAGGTAATAGACAAATCTAAAGGGTTGATTTGAAAAATTATACATAACGATATGGAGTTTGTAAGGGAGGAATGATAGAATGCAAGAAGGTAGTACTGCGGTGGCGCTAGCAATGGTGACTCCTGGGTACGATCAGGACCCTGCAAGTGGGGTTGCCGATTATACAACGCACCAGGATCAAGCTCAATTCGAAGCTGATAAAAGAGCTGTATATAAACATCCTCTGTTCCCGCTATTGGCGTTACTATTCGAGAGATGCGAACAAGCAACACAGAGTTCAGACAATTCAACATCCGAAAGCTTCAACATGGACATACAGGCTTTTGTCCAGCACCAAGAAAGAGACCGAAAGCCTTTTTTAATCAATGACCCAGAGATTGACGGTTTAGTACGTTATGTTTTTTTTTTTTTATTATTTTATTATTATTTTTAAATACTTTATAAGTATAAAAAAAGAAAACAAAAACAAGTGAGGATAAAATAAATGAATATCGACTAAATAACTTTGTTTTGTTTTTCGTCTGTAGATGATAAAAGCCATTCAGGTGCTACGGATTCATCTGTTAGAGTTAGAAAAGGTTCAAGAATTGTGCAAGGACTTCTGCAACAGGTACATTTGTTGTCTCAAAGGGAAGATGCAAAGCGAAAATTTATTACGAAGCGACTACAGTCATCACGGGCACGATATCGGTCCATCAAGTGGCAGCAACGGGAGCAGTCCACTGCAGGTTAGCTGTTTTACCTCGACTGTTTTCGAGAGTCACGGCCCTATTAATCCCAAGCCTGTTTAGTAATCCTAATAGTAAAGAGGTGTATGAAATCCATTTACATACTTTTGGTATTAAAATCTTTGCTTATCTTATCTATCAATTAACTAACTATCATATTAACCAAACTATTTATTTGGGTGCTTTTATTCTTCTATGTGATTAAAAATAGTATCAACTCACACATCCTTTTAGTGATAAAATAGGATTACGTTAATATAATTAATATAAATATTAGGTACTTGTACACCTCTTAAGATACAATAGGATCCCACCCCTTACTCTCTGACGGCTAGATACGACATATATTTGCCAGGTGCTGTCATCTACAGGCAATGATGTTGAGCCGGGAACTAACGGACTCGGAGTGAGTAGAGGAGACACGCCGTCCGAGAACGGCAGCACGAGCCAGGAAATCGTCCAGGTCGAAGGCATCGTCGAGAGGCCTTCATCCGCCCGATCTTCATCTGTTGCTCAACGCTCCATCAGATCCGACAGTCAGGATCAGGATGATCCACTGTCACCTTCTACCGTTCATGGTAGTACACCTCTCTCTCAAATTGGAGCCCATCCTTGTGCTTCTGTCAACGATATTTATCTTGGTCAAGGTAAGTCTGAGTATCTGAACCATAAGTTTCATTTTAATTTTAAATATCACACTCCTACACATCTCCAGTTTGGTTTTCCTGTAATAATCCTGTAATCATTCCCGGGTAAAATATTCCATCTTTTAGATATTCTCACAGATCCTTTAACCGATCCTCTGACAGACCCGCTTGCCCATCCTTTAATTGATAAAGATGTGTATCTCAGTGATCGAATTTACGTTGAAGAAGTCGGATACTGGGGGCTTGTACCTATGCAAGAACGTGAAAATGAGTATGGAGAAATAAAACACTCCAATCATGGAAAATATTCCGGTTAGATTTATTTATTTAACATAGCACGTTACAGATGCCATAAGGGCGTATAATAAAAATTCTATTTTTTTTTCCGTCCAAAAAAATTTTGAGTTGAAAGAAAAATTTTTTTTTGCATTTCTACTCGTTTCATACAAAATACGTCGGTTCCCAAAAAAAAATTTTATTATACGCCCTTGTTAGGGTGGCGCAAAAAAACCAACCATTTTTTTTTTGTCTCGAGTGAAAAAATGTCAGTTTTTGACCCTCTCCAAAGAACAGCTCAAAAAAAATTTTTTAAGAGGTCGCTCCAAATTTTTTTAAATTTCAAAAATCGAAATTTTTTTTTTTTATTTTTTTTCTCGTTACGTCATAATTTTATAGACCAAAAAAAAATAAAA
>CAJNRD030001123.1:13752364-13768835 GCA_905319865.3 Cotesia congregata
TTTTTTTTCCTCTGAAATTGTAGGAAATGACGTTAAAATATATTTTAAAAAGCTAAAAAAGCTTTTTGGAAAAAAAAATTTTTTTTCCGAAATTTTGGGGTACCCCATTTTGCCACCCCTACCCCATTTTGCCCCCCCCCTCCCCTAACTATTAACAAATTAATTTATTCGAAAACAATTATTTAATTTATTAAATTCTACTAAAAATTTTTTAACATTCAATAAATATTTATTTGGGAGGAAAGTATATTTATTAAAATAGTTTATAAGTATATTTATTAATAGTTAACAAATATAGTTATATCTGGTCAAATATAATAAAATCTTTTTATGTCTGATGTATTTTTAAACTCAGATATAGTTATATCTGTTTAGATCTGATCAGATATGACTAGATCTGATTATGTCTGCAATCCCATATCTGATCAGATATAAATAGATCTGACCAGATATAATTATATCTGGTCAGATCTAAACCTTTTTCCCCGGGGAACTACACGGAAAAAAGTAAACTGTAATAAATAACAATCGATTTATAATAAGTAATGTTCAACTACTAAAAATTACCATTTCAAACAGTTAAATCGTGATTTTACTATTCACTTTATAATATTTACCATTTAAACGTTACAATTTACTCTTTAAGTGGAAGAAAATACTATTTAAAACAGTAATATTCGCTATGTAAATGTCTAAAATATTACAGTATAATAATTATAAGAATTCAGACTTTTATATTTATCATTTGGTACCTAAAAAATGATCTTATGATATGTAAAAAGTATTAAATAAAGTTAGTAAATTTCTAATACAAGCAACGTCAATATTGACAAAGTAAAATGGTAAATTTTGAACATAACGCTAAAAATCAAACTGTAATTATTGACTTGGTTAGACTGGTAAAATGTATACTTTAAAAGTATAATTTTTACTGTTCAAATGTTAAATTCTCCCAGAGTAAAACCCCCTTCTCTTTCATCTGAGATCCCCTTCTCTTCATAATATGGACTATACATTGAAATGCCAATTTTTACTATTTGAAACTGTAATTTTTTAAGATGAAAGAGTCGTTATTTATTATAGTGACAGCTACTAATCACTTATTTTGGATATTAAATTATAAATTGTGGCTTTTATACTTTCTACATTAAGTTCTGTAATATTTATATTTTTGCTACCTCGAGTGATGTCCGCTTTACTGTTTGAAACTATAGAAATTAACCGGAATCCGAGTGAATATTACAGTTTACTTTTTTCCGTGTAGACTTTCAATATGGTCACTTTCATAATTTTACATTTAAAAATTGACGATCTTCAATGGTAAAAATTCGTATATTGGCTACTTGTATACACATTATTATGATACAGTACATAGAAATTTAAATAAAATACCTTGTTATCAATCGACAGTAAAAAAAGCGCTCGGCTAGGAAATAGATTTATAAGTATTCTATCGAATGTCAGAGCGTTTTTTGGAAATTTTGATTTTTTTAGAAGATATTCCAGCAATATATTGCATCAAATTTATCTGACTTCAACTTATCATTAGTCAATTAAATTTGTTACTGATTGATGTCAACGAAGTTAATCTCAATTGGTTATTAATTTTTATGTTAATTTAGTTGATATCACTTTTTTTTTATTGATCTCAAGTGAATTGATGTCAATTTGTTACTAATCGATTTGAGGTTCATCTTCATGTCGAACTAGACCTACCGACTTTGGTTTTTAAGTAACTCTGACATAAAACTTTTTACTATCGTGTCCAATATTATATTATAATCCCCTTTGACATTTTCATGATAATTTGTATGAAATCTAGGACAGGAATTTGTAATGAATTTAATGAAAAAAGTTGGAGACCAAGGTTGTAGTGAAGTTGACGGTAAATTCCTACACAATTCGAGTACAACTTGACTAGAAAAAAAAACTATATTAGTTCCCGGATAGCCACCTTAACTGAAACTTGTCGTCAATCTATTGCTGCCGCAATTTGAAGCCAACTTTACGAAAAGAGTTAGAAAAGCAAGCGGTTCCAGCTAAGTTGCTTATAAGTTACTCTGCAATTTGACGTGAAGACTTGCTGTGCAAGTGTTTGAGTAAATTTGTAGTAAAGTTGAAAGGAAGTTTAACTATAAGTTTGTTTATTAACTTATATTCAAATTGCGGCCGTAGATTTTCGTCAATTTGCTTACAACTGTTATTCAGTGAAGAATTACCGCAAACTTGATGTTAAGTTAACTGTAACTGCTGAAAGTAGACTACTTTCTAAGTAAGCGCTGGTTATCAGGGTATGATGTTTTCCCTCAACTTGTATTCAATTACCTGCCGTAGATTTCAATCAACTTGTATTCAAATGTTGCTCACCCAAAACTGATCGTAAACTTGGCGTCAAATTGACAACTACTGATAATCAACTTGTTGTTTTGCAATACTGGCTGATCTGAATAGTGATAACAGAAAAATTTAATTTTTCGAATGTTGGTTATGATTACAGAACGCCATTATCACCTGGCTAGGTTGATCAATTATTTTTTATAAGTATAAGAATCGAAAATCGCTTTACTAATTAAGCGCCTCATTCAAAAAAATTCTTAAGCATTCATTAAAACGATCTTAATTGTTTGATCCATCTTCAGTTTAGTTGTAAATAACTTTTTTAATACAACATTCAAAGAATTAGAATCTTAGCATCTTAGACAAATCATTTCAAAATAATCAGACTAAAAATTAAACATTTAATTTTTGCACTGAAAAAAAAGTTTTACGATAACCTCGTAAATCGTTGGTTTATAGCAAGTCAGTATTTTTTTTTGTGTCTCGTTGTATGAAATATTTTAATTAAACAGTGTACTTACAATTAACAATAAGATGAATGAAAAAGTTTCATCGGATTAATATTTTGTTCTGTCCAGGATAGTCATATGATAAAATTGATTTTTTTAGTGAAATTTAGTGTCATTGCAATGGTCTTGACTTGAATTTGTGCCTTTCCAAGGTTTCATATCATTTCACCTATCTGGGAGTGATGCTTGCTGCCCGACTCAACTTTAAGCAGCAAGTCGAACACGTGAGTGCAAAAGCATCAGCAGTGGTAGCCAGCTTAGCACGACTGATGCCAAACGTCGGAGGCCCAAAGCAGAGCAGGAGACTACTGCTATCATCTGTAGTCACATCAGTGCTCACTTACGGAATATCTATCTGGGCAGACGCACTAGAAAAGCAAGAATCATGGAGAAGGGCTGGACCAGTCTACCGTCTGAGTGCCTTAAGAGTAGCAAGCGCCTTCCGCACAATATCTATGGAAGCAGTGTGTGTCATTTCCGGAACTTTGCCTCTCAGAGTCGTAGCTGAGGAAAGACGGACTCTTTACCAAAGAAAGAAGTCAACCACACTAAGCGCTGAGGAGCTTAGAACAGAAGAACGACAGAAGAGCATAAGTCGATGGCAACTACAGTGGGATGCCGCAGAGAAGGGTAGATGGATGCATCGTCTCAAGACTGATCGAAATATTGCTAAATTAAAATCTGCCATTCTTTAGCCGCGAAGTCATTATTTATTATTTGCAGTCTCCAACTATACGTAACCTCAAAATTATTTCAAAACATTAAATTTTTCTACAACACATGTCTCAAGGAGCAAACGATTCTGAGCGAGAATGCAACGTAGCTAAGTCATAAAAAAGAAACAGTGGGATTATTTTTCTACTTCTGCGCATATGAGAGGAGGCGCAAAAGTGTACTGCATCTCAACTACTTCATATTGTAGTTATATAATGCTTTACATTGGGGCATATGGGGGGAAATTTTTCCGAAAGTTGAGAACTATTTTAGGGTAATACCTCCTTAAATCGGATAAGATGTTGAATCCGACTCAATCCGATCCCGTTTGCTGTCGGTAATAATGTATTTGCTTGTTAACAGCTGAGAGTTAAGTAAATTTATTAGTGAGTTATTTCTTTATCGATCTAAGCTATTAAGAATACCTCGATCGATACCCTGATAGCCAAACCGGTCGCAACTTTCCGTCGATTTGCTGCCGCAACTTGTCACCAAGTTGGCGGCAAGTTTTGGAAATGAACTCGGTTGTTCACCAAGTTGTCGGCAAAAATTGTTTTCGAAACTCTTTCGCACCAAGTTGACGACAAGTTTCTCGAGAAATTTGGCGACATATTGCGGCAGTAGATTGGTCTTGTTTTTCTCAGAAACTTGTAGCCAACTTGACGCCAACAGTTTCAAATTCGGAAGTTGACCGCAAGTTGTCGGTAAGTTGGTGGCAACTATCTGACACCAACTTCCCTGATAACCACAGTTTCAGATCAACCAAGTTGGTGTCAGATAGTTGCCACCAACTTACCGCCAACTTGCGGTCAACTTCCGAATTTGTAACTGTTGGCGTCAAGTTGGCTACAAGTTTCTGAAAAAAACAATCTACTGGCGCAATATGTCGCCAAATTTCTCGAGAAACTTGTCGTCAACTTGGTGCGAAAGAGTTTCGAAAGCAATTTCTGCCGACAACTTGGCGACAACTTGGTGTTCAACCGAGTTCATTTCCAATACTTGCCGCCAACTTGGTGACAAGTTGCGGCAGCAAATCGACGGAAAGTTGCGACCGGTTTGGCTCACCAACTTGGTTGGTCTGAAACTGTAGCTATCAGGGTATATAAACAAGCAGAAACTACACATACATGATGGTATAATTACTAACTGTTTTATCATCTGTGAAAATTTTTCTTTAGTTCGACCCTGATAGCTACAGTTTTAGACGAACCAAGTTGGTGTCAGATAGTTGCCACCAACTTACCGACAACTTGCGGTCAACTTCCGAATTTGAAACTGTTGGCGTCAAGTTGGCTACAAGTTTCTGAGAAAAACAAGACCAATCTACTGCCGCAATATGTCGCCAAATTTCTCGAGAAACTTGTCGTCAACTTGGTGCGAAAGAGTTTCGAAAGCAATTTCTGCCGACAACTTGGCGACAACTTGGTGAACAACCGAGTTCATTTCCAAGACTTGCCGCCAACTTGGTGACAAGTTGCTGCAGCAAATCAACAGAAAGTTGCGACCGGTTTGGCTATCAGGGGACCTACAGAGAGGATTATACTACTCGCGGGAAAATTTAAATTAAAAACGAATAATTTTTGTTATGATCTAAAGAATTTGTGTATGACATGAGCGCTTGAGGCATGCTTATTTGGATTTTCCAAACTTTTTTTTTGATACTATTCACTCATTTAACCAAAAAAATTTCCTCCAAAGTATCAATGAATTACTCCATCCTTCTCTTTTCTTTAAATAATTTACTCACATAAAATAGCTACTGTCTTATTTAATACCCGTCAAACTGACATAATTTAGCTCACATGTTTTTCAAATTAGTATAAGGAAGAACACCAACGTTGTTACAAGAAATCATCGCGGTATTTTTTATCTTGGTATAGTTTTTTTAAATTACAAAAAAAATGATGACAAGTTTGAGGTGATCTGACGACAGCCTTCAAGAATATATAAATTATGTTGACTATCGATCCATTAAATTTTCATAGATTTCTGTTGTTGACCAGTGAATTTAATAAATATGATTTATTACACCCGACAAGACACGATTGTCATTGACTATGACACACTTTGCCACTTCAATGAATTATTACTTATACAAGCTATAAATAAATACAGATATAAATATCTTTATCCCTTCATCAAATTATTATTTCATCAATAACATACAAGTTTAACTTTTTTTTTATCGTATACATTTATATTAATACGATAATTAGTTGAAAAAATAATGTTCAGAGCATACAGGAATAAATTAGTTCATTGCAGCTTATAGATTTCGCGAAAATAGTTATTCTCGTAAAAGGTCAGTAGAGTGAGAACGTTAGTAAATTTGAGGAGTTAGCTTTCTGAGAAGACGCCACGTAAATCAAAATTTTATTACGGATAATTTTACGAGGCCGTCTTCGCAACTGCTAAGACTAGGTTAAACTCGTGATCATTATTGGCGCTCTAACTGTTTTCACTGCTTACTCAACATGTTATTTCTTCACTTTTTGCATTTCTTTTTTTAATTTTTAATTTTTTTTTCTTTTTTAACATTTTTTTCTCTAGCATTACTGTCAATCTTTACCGAATTTTTTCCACCCACACCCTATAATGCAATGGCTTTATCTTGTCTTTATCATTAAGTTCTCTAGTTTTAGTTGTTTATTGTTGTTAGCTCGTACTAACTAAACTTGATAACGTCAGCAAACATCGAAGAGGAAACGTTCAAAGCAAATTAAGCCAAGTGATTCAAGAAATGAAAGGTCAGACAAACGATGCAGAATGCATTCGCGAAATTATATTACGTTCAAGTTTATCCCGAAAATTATATAGTTCAATTTTAGTTTACTCTGTGCCAAGTTTAGGTAAGTAGTTCGGTTTAGGATTTCCAACTTGGATTGTCAGTTTAGAATTACTTCTTTTAGTTATATGAGTAGCAGTTTTAAACTGCGATAGAAGGAATTTTTAATTTTTATAATACAAAATTTTCGTTTTGAGTAAATTAAAATTTCAATTATTTGATTAATGTAGAAATGATTGTATAAAATAGATATTACAATATGCATAAGAATTTTTAGTTGAATTCGTTAAAGGTTGTATTTCTGAAATTCATAATATATATGTATGAGAATAAGTATGACATCATCATATACGATATGGAAAAAATATTCACCGAGGTCGACGACCACTCACGCACATGAAATTTTTAAAAGAAACCGCCAACTTTAAAGCTCTCATCCGCGAGTCAATTAAGTTTCACTGCCTGAAATTCGTAGAAGAATGGTTATGTAAAAAAAATAAGTACATGCATTTAAAATTTACATAAAAAATGTTAACTTTAATATATCTTATTGAATTAGTTAAAAGTGTGTATTATAAAAAATTCGAGAGAAATGCAGAAAATTATTACTTTCTGGACATTTTATCCAATTGATGTAATAGTTTTTTTCCGGCATCCTATGAAGTTTTCTTATCATAATGTCAGCTTTTAATCAACCTAAAATTTTGAAAGTTTTCGTCAAAAAATAGACTTATCACGCAAATTCCAATACGGTATCGTTAGTGGATCAATCAAACATCAGGCAAAAATTACCCTCGAATAATAAAGAGAAAATATAGGCAAACCTTCCGTTATATGATTTTAAGGGATTTATATGTGACAGTGCACTGAAAAAAAAAAAATTAACTTGAATTAAGTAAAATTTACTTAAATCGAGAAAAATTGTTTAGTTTAAAACTTTTTCTATTCAAACCGAGATGAAGTTCTTGAAAATTATTTACTTGATTCAAGTTAATGTTTTTTCTGTGTATTAAATATTGAGAAAATATGTTTTAAAACTATTAATTTATGTTAATATATATCTCTTAACTCAGAGAGCAAATATCAAACCATTCATATATTTCTCGCACCAATTTATAAACGATTGAAATGAGTAATTTGATGAAAACATAAGCTGAAAGTTTTATCAATGATTTTGGACTATCATTTACCATTTTTTGAAGATCATGAGCGACTCTTTGTTGAAATTCAGTTAATTAGTCAGTGATGTAGGATTTACAATTTATAGGTATGAGATCAGTTACTTTGTGAGGGCAGTGAGTAAGTATGTAACAGTAAAAAGTTAAGCTGTTAGAAGACTAGTAAGAAGGAAGAAACATACTTAGCACCTGAGGTTCTTTTCTTAAGAAAGCTAAGTAGCTAAGAATATATTTCAAAGATCAATTATTTAATTTTCTTAAAAGTAACCACGTATCATTCGAAAATTGAGTGTGATAGAGTCTTCATTATTTTTTAACAACTTGTTTGTTTCAAAGTAAAGTGATTCAAAATTGATCGTTGTAAAGAAACGAACATTACTTGCAATACCTGAGTTTATAAATTTATGAATACTAAATTAAGATTTGCTTTGACTTGTGTTCAAATAAAAAAATTAAAATGATCTAGATGACTCTTTGAACAACAAACTGAGCTTGGATTAAAAATAATTTATTATTTAATCGGATTTTTTGATCAAGGTTGAGGATATTTAATCTCCTCTCAACAGCTTCTTGGGAACAAGCTTGAACTAATTTCACGCAGTAGGAAATAATTTGCCCATGGGATTTGATATAAAACAAACACTTTTCTCAGTAGGCGCCTCTGATACTAATACTTATTTTGTCTTTGTCCATGTTCATATATATTTTATCTCCCTCCCACTTGTTGACGAGTTTAAATCCCATGCCGTGATGTCGGGTCTTTTGTATTGACTTGTAGTCTAGTGGAACGACTGACTAATCATGATTTTTTTTTTTTTTTACTATTATTATTCATCTTTTCCTAGCATTCTTCGGGGCCACAAAAATGTCGGTCAGTGTGTTAACCATCCTGTATACTTGCAATAAAATTGTCCAGTGCACACATTATAGTATATTTACACACCAATACCAATTAATTCATTAAGGAAATTGTTCTTCTTCCCACCCAAAAGATTAATAAGTAGCTTTATTTTGTCGTACCAGTATAGCACAAAAATAATTATTTCCCGTCGATTAACGGCAAGCTGTAGAATATTTAAAAAAAAAGTGCGACCGGAAATGTTATAATAAAAATCGTCATTGGAATTTCTTCTTCTTAACTCTGAAATCCAGTTTATCCTATGACAAGCATATAAAAATTCATGTTAGATTTGTTGTTCTGCTGGTATTATAGATTATTTTTAGTGATATATACCGACTATGAATATAAAGACCGAAAAAAGTTCAAGTGGCGCCTTCTGTTGAAAATTTAAATAGTATTCAAAGGTATCAGTTTGAAAGGGAACATTTTGTTTTTTTTTTTCATCTATTCTAAGAAATTTAATAGGCGATGATTCGTGAGATATTAAATTTATTTATGAAGTATCTTCAGAATATCCGTAAACGTCGGTGACTACAAATTAAAAAATAAATAAGTATGAATTTAATAAGTCTTTTAAGAATTGAATAGGAGGAGATCGTTAGCGTATAGTTCTCACGCTGCAAGCGGCTTACTTTGTTGTCTCTCGACAGGCTTATGCTAATTTAATTTATGCGGCTTACGTGCGACCAATCATCGATATCCAAAACCACACGCGAATCATTCTCAACACAAATCAATGTGTTGTATTTTCTCGTTATGTCCACACTAATTTCGGTAAATAGTGTAGATATACTACAATACACTACACCTACACGAATTAATACTTCCTAGAGTAAGTGTCTTACGTAATTGACAAATACCTATCTATATGTGTGGTGGTCTATACATGTTTAAACTCATTCTAACCACTTCTGTGTCTATGAATTGGTACAAGTGTGTGGGAGAAAGAGAGAGAGAGAAAGAAAGAAGTCGTTCTAAATGCCGAACTAATTAGGCGATTTTCATAGGGCCACCCAACGAGCTTTGGTGGTTTTAGGGGCATAGAGAAGAACTAACGAAGATTCACAAAGAAAATGATAAGATAAATTAAAACTCAATTGTGTAATAGAGTATAAAAGTTTGGTGTATATAAATATATTTTCGGTTGAATCAGTTACAGAGTTTAAATGAAAGCGGAAGTGGTGAAGTTACTGCGAAAAGAAAGGGAAAAGAGGGTGAAACTTAAGGTCGAGGATCTCGGTGCTCGGTGCTCGGCTCCGGCGTCTTTGCCTTGACTTGTAAAGTAAACCCAGTGGCCTTGGAAAAAGAAAATGCGAGTAGTAGCGTCGTCTCCTTCCTTTAGTTTCTTTACCTCTTGTCCTGCTTTTCTACTTTCCCCTCAACTCTCAACTCATTCTTATCCTACTCTTAACTTTCTTATTTTCCTCCTATCCGCTCTACTCTTTATCCTGCTTCTGTTGAGGTTCAACATCTTAAAGCAGATGTATAGGATTAAGATAATAGTCTCGAGAGGGCTGCGAAGGAACGTGGATAAAGGTAACGCAAAAACGAGCGATATGATGTGGGTCAAAGTCTCGGGGACTGGGGCGCCGCGCTGGCTCCTTTCTTGTCGTTGATCCACCCATGAGTATATCCCGCTGGTATACCTTTTGACCTTTAAAGGGTCTAAACACGTACTTTTTCATCACTGACAATGTCGAGTGAAGTTTATTGACTCTTAAGAGATACCTTATTGTTTTTTTACTTTTATTCGGTTTAAGTGAGGTAGTTACGCGATTTCTGCGTCTCTTTTCGTGTCTAATAATCAACAGTTCGAATTTCGTCGCTTCCATGTATTCTTATAGAATTGATGGAACTTAAGACCAGTAAGATTTTTGATGATGTAGGTATTTTCCAAAATTTAGAAGAAGTAGGATCAAAGAACATCAAAACTAAATTTTTATTTCGTGCAGCGTTTTATGTTGTTATTAACACTTCATCAGACGTTCATAAATAATAAGCTTGATATTGTCAAGAAACTTATTATCTCCTTGTAATATTTCATTCTTTCAAATTACAGTAATTGATTCTTTCGACGTTATCCATGTCAACGGCAATTTTAAAAAATAATGAAAATTAAAAAATTCAGACAATAAATCAAAAGTAGTCGTTGCTAAATTTGTAAACAACTCTGTTAGTCGGCAGTTGTCATCTTTGTATCCTGAAACCTTTAGAGGGCAAGCACCTTTCAAGGGAGATGAGTGTAATTAGATACTATAAAAATATTAGGCGACTTAGGTTGTGCCTTTTCCTTAAGATTTATCGCATTGCAAACCATTATTGCCTGACTATAAACAATATTAAGAACTCGGACACTAAAAAGAAGCTAAATCTAAATGGTTCAAACACGTACTTTCTTATCACTGACATTATCGAGTAAAGTTTATTGACTTTTAAGAGATACACTTTATTGTTCTTTTACTTTTATTCGATTGAAGTGAATTAAATACACCAAATTTTTATTTTTCTCCCCTTTACCACGATAGTCATTCTATAATCTTTCCTTATTTCCTACACTCTCTACTTTATGTAAAAATTATCAGGCAAAATAAATTTTCAGGGCTACTTACTACCAACTTTGTCAAAGAAAAAATTAAAATGATTTGGCATATCATCTTAAATATACTTTTTTTCTTTTTTCCCGATAGGGCTAAATAGAATTTTCGGGCTCAGCGTACATTATGACCGATGGTATGTGGGGTAGGTTCTTGACTTTTCTTCATTTTTCTCCTCGCCCCCATGAACAAGGACCTGAAGCTGACTCCCCTTAATAAGATAACGTTATAAAAATGATAAAAAAGTGTCACTAAACTCTTATCTACTTGGGTTGATTTTAGTCTTATTCTGGACTTGCTTTAGAATGCCTTAGCCTTTACTTTGTGTTGAAAAATCTGACAAACTACCATACTATATCCGTCATCATTTGATGACAACTTTTGTACACGTAATCTTTAAAGTTTATGTCTTCCGTAAAATTGGAAAGTCAACTTTCTGTTTCGCCAACTTTTCACTGACAGCTGACTAAAGACCGTTAAAAATTGAAGTTTTAAATTTTAAATTGAGTAATCAACGTGAAATTGGATGAGTTTATTTTTATCGTTTATATTCGGTAAAAAGTTTTTGCATTTTATACTACATAGACAACAAAGTTTAATCAAATTCACAAATTTCATTTAAGGAGAAATACTTATTCAAATTGAAATATTTTTATCTGTAATAATTTAACATTGGCGTATACAGAAATGAATTCAAATCCATATATAATAATCAACTCTGACATATAAATCTACAGAATTTTTTATCTTTGTTCCGTTGTAACTAATTAACTACAATTCCAATTGTGATGAAATTTTTTACAATGCATACAATAATTATATTTAAAAGTAATTGACAAAGTGATCAAGAGAATACTCAAACTTAATTACGAGTTGACTTTTAAATCTATTTTAAATCTTAATACGTATAGATATAAATTAAATATTACTAAATAAATTAAAAAAATTTTTAATTGTTTTTTTTTCTTCTTATCTTCAACCTTTAAAAATTTGTATAGAGTGAAATTCAAATGACTACATCGAAAATTGATATTTGTTGTTAATAAAATTTGTCAATTAATTTACATAAAAAAAAAAACTATTTTTAAGTACATAAATATTTAGGCTGAGCCTATGTGCATAATTTTTGCTCCAAATTAAAAAAAAACGATTAATAAATTCCATAAAGGTAAATTAGATTTTAAAAACGTGAAATAAAATTTTTTTCGATTGAATACTAATCAAATCTAATAATTAATCTTGATAATTTATTAAAACATTTCAGTTGAGTAGTTCTCATTTAATTTGTTTGACAATAAAATTCATGTTGAAAAATTTTACAAATTCTACCAAATGTTTAACTAGGGGTGGACAAAATAAGAAATACAAACTAATTTTTTGGTGGTACAATTCGCTTAAGCTGAAAGTTAAAAAAATTTTCTTATATTATAAAGAACAGCAATATTTATTTATTGTTCACCAAATCATGTACAGGTTTTGCTAGTAAATTATAAACAAAATTTTCTTTATTTACAAGTTTAAGTAGTGGATCCTAAAATTGGCAACCACTGTTGAGTATCTAGCACTGTGGAGATGTATAAGGGAGGGGTGGAGGGTTTCGAACGAGAGTGAACGTGCGTAGCTGTAGGGCAACTCAGATGCTAAGGGAGAGAAAGAGAATCGGACTTTGGTCATCCCTCTTTTATTCCTTGGTGAAATGAACGTACTACTACCGTTGGTCAGCCCGTTCTCCGCGAGAACGCGAGGAATGAGGGGGTTGTTCTCGACGACTACAACTACCACCGTTACCGTACGACTACGACGAGACGACAACGAGCAAGAGATGGTGGAGAAGCTGTGTAGCAAAGGAGGTTGTAGAGAGGGGAACTAACTCTCCAGATCAATACTCGTATCTCCGCTGGCCGGACCAAGCCGGACATTGCGTTCCGAAACTCACCTTCTCGCTGATCACGACCCTTCCCGACTTCCTCCCTCTTACCGCTCACATCTCTAGACCCTCGCACATCTTCTACTCCAGTGTCCAATCCAACTCTTGCCTTGATATATCCACCCTTCTCGCAATTTACATACCACCGTAAAATCCTTTTAATTATCTCTCCCTTAGTATCGTAAAAATTTATCGAGACTCTACGTTGTTGCCTCCTAATTTTTTTTTCTTTCTTTTTATTATACTTTCCTTTTTCGATTGCCCTTTTGTCGTTGACCTCAAGAGTAGGCGTGTCTCTTCGTGTTATTACTTTTAATTATTTATTATTTTAATGATGGTTATTTGTTTATTCTTATATTTAATATATTTTAAACTAGATGTTTCTTGCCCGCGGCGTTCGTTGTATTCTGGAATTGAATTTTGAAATTTAACTCAAATATTTCTTCTGCTAACATCTACAAATTCAAAATTCACTTATAAATTTTTTCATTACTTTACTATAGTTAATATTCTTAATATTATAGATTTGGTGCAGTAACAATTCGATACGAGGATTGAGGATTTGCTAGGGCTTAGTAGGATTTGTTATAATATTTAATAGTTCAGTTGATTTAGTAACGGTCCAATTCAAATGAATATTTATGGACAGCAAACGAATTATCTATTTCGGATTGTCTTTTACACTAAAAAGAAATTCTATTATTACATCATGAATAATTGAAAAAATTTTAAATATTGTAAATTTTATTGTGTAAAATATAATCGATTAACTTTTTTATCGTAATTGGTTATCTAACGATAGTGAATTTTGGAATATAGTTTCACGATTCAAACAACAGTTCTTTTTTTTTTCAATCTAAGCTGAGGGAAAAAAAAACTTAAAAATGAATTTTGAGACAAGAACTTCAATATCGACGATTAGAAAAATAAGTTACAAAGAAAAAATAATTTTTATCGTAAAGGAATCGTTAAATAACAATTATCAATACGCAATATCATAGATCTGACTTTATACATGCGTTTGCTTAATCGAAATACGCGGTAATGGAAAAATTTATTTAAATGCTATTTAAAACGTTATTAACTCTTATCATTTAACCGTGTTTTTGATATTTAATTACATCAATGCAGACAATTTATCATCTAAATGTCAATTGAATTAATTAAGGGTCATAAATATATATTTGTTTCAAATCAACTTTCCAATGAATTTGATTTAATAATAATAACCTGTTTCATGTCATTTCTCATAGCACAATTTAAGTTTAACCGACAACCAATAAAGCGGATGAATACTTTCTATTACGAACAAAACAAAGCGATTTAATCGTTAGTTTTTTTTGTTGGTATATTTATTGCGGAACTGTTGTTTTTCGTTGCTGTAAGTATATTCTATTTTTATTTATATTGAAAAAAAAAAGTTTGAAATTAATGTTTTTGAACAATTAATCTTATTAGATCTATTTCAACGTGAGATATTTATTATTTACAGTAGACCGCGGATAATTTTGATCGGTCCAATATATCGGAGAAGTTCATCGAAATAACATTCTCCGCCCTAAAAAAATAATATTTAGACATCACTCGAATACCTTTTTTCTCTGTGCATATAATCAGGAAACGGTTTTTAAATTTACAGATATTCTCTTTGATGGTAAAAAATAAGCATACTCTATACTTTCAAAAAGGGACCCGACCTATGGAGATCAAAGCTTTGGTTAACTGTCTCTACATTAAATAAAGTGTAATTATTCAAAAAAAATATCGCTTCATATGTAAATATATATGTACAAGAATTTAAGTAATTTTTAAAAATACATGGAAAAAATTTTAAGGGTGGAAACATTCGAGAAAATTCATTACAAGACAGATCGATCAAAATAAAAAAAGTATTATATAAAGTTAGAAATTTTGATTTTAGTTGCGTGATTTTTTGAATTCAATAAATGCAGATTATTGTTGAAAAACTTTTATAAAAATTCCTTGAAAATTAATTTTCTGTGCAATTAAAAAAATTAATTTCGTTATCGTCTCTGACAGTCAGATAAAAAAGGGTGTAACTCAACGGTGCGTGCTCGTGAGTAAAATATCCACGCGGAAAAGAGTAATGATTATGACTTCCGTGCAGCGAGTACCGAATAAACGGTACGAAAACGATTCAATCCTACCTTTTTTTTCTTTCTCTTTCGTAAATAATAGTCTTCGGATTTATAAAGAGAAGACAAGAAAAGTTGTTTATAATATTTTTAGAGAAAATTTACGTATAAATACCATTATATATGCTTTTAGAAAAATTAAGTTGATTTAAAAAAAAGAATTTAATGGTTTTTTTTTTTTTATCAATTATTCGAGATTTCATTAATTCTGAGTTTAGTATATAACTTAATGTATAAACATTTAAAGATTAATGCTCAGAATTTAAACAAAAATAATTTCTGAAGTCAACAACAACAAGTAAAATAACATATGAATATAGTAAAGAGTGAAGAAAGATTCGAGAACCTCTGTTCACTGGTCAATTTCCCCTTGGCTTTACTTCTTGCGAGGGTAGAAGAGAGCAGAGTGGTGTGGAGTGTGGGTAGAGAGGAGGAAGAGGCGAGATGGTTGTAAGGGTGGTCTGACGCCTCCTAGCCGAATACACTTCTACTTGACGTCCATATAACCAGGCAAACGACCGGGCTATATGCTTACACAAATGTGCTCAGAACATACATGTATTCTCAGATAAACACACGGACACACACTTTCCAGAAGCTCCTACATAAATTTATGTACACATGGAGCATGTTCTATGTACATGCGCAAGTATACGCGCCCAGCGTGACGTTTACACGCAACAATTCTAGCATACCAAAGAAACTCGGTATTACTTTAGGCTACGCCACAAGAGCCAAGAGGTTTAGTTTGTACGTTTTCATTTTTCTCCGTACAAACGTTTATTTTTTTTTTCATTATTTAAAATATATGTACACGTTGTTTTGTCTCTCCCCCTATGCAAGGATACTTGCTACAGTTTATGAAAAAAATTTTTAAACCCAAAGTACGCAGTTGAAGGTATTGAGTTTATTTTCGTTTTATAGAGAAGAGTATAAAATTCAAAAAAAATTTTTTGACGTAATTATGAAGTTATGTCAGTTTCAAATGCTTCGCGGTATTGCCTATTAGAATGAAAAAATGAAGCGCATGAACTGCAACTATTAATCAGGTAATTAATATCGACAATGTGCAACTCAAGACGACTGAATTTTATTTACACGGAGAAAAATTAATTATACTACCTACTATACAAAAATAGTAACTCCTACTATCTAAAATGGTAATAAAATTAATTAGTAACAAAATAATAGCTGGTATCATTAACAATTTTAATAGTTACTATTAATAATGGTAACTATTACTATCAAAAATAATGATTGTAATTATTATAAATTTTAACTGTTACAATCGAAGATGGTAACTGTAACAATCTCAGATTGTAAAAATCCTGAAAGAAAAAATAATATAAATTTACTTAATTAAATCTTTT
>CAJNRD030001123.1:13768945-13781633 GCA_905319865.3 Cotesia congregata
CTTAGATAGTAGTTATTATTATTACTGATGGTAACTACAACCATCAGGTTATATTAAGAATTATGATTTTGATAATAGTAGTAACTAATTAAAATAATAACAGTTATTATTACTGATTACCATCATAATAGTAGTAGTTACCATCAGGATGGTAAATACTACAATTCAGATGGTTTACTTAATTATTTAAATAATATTTACTACAATTGAATTCAGTTAATAAATTTTAACATAACTAAGATGATAAACTCTCCTATAACATTTTCTCCGTGTATGTATAGATTTAAATCTACAGAAGATTAATCGAGTTTAATTTTTTATTAATTACAATTAAATGACGCTGAATAAAACAGCTATTTTTAATACGGAACCACTTAAGAATATATTTTAGCTAATAAAAAAAAAACGGTGTTAAAACATCAAACGTCTAGGCAACTAGAATTTTTATAAGGAGATTATACATACACAGATAAGACGAATTGCTGCCAGTCATTTAAATTTATTTTCAATTAGATAATTTTTGTAATAATTTATATTCATTTTATATTGCTTTATGTTTTCTTTCCGTCAAGTAGACAATGGATTAATTATGAATGTTCGAAAAAATATTAATTAAATGGCATACTCATTTGTATATTTTATTAATGAATGAAAAATAGATAAGTATTGTGGGAAGTTAACTTAATTTATCATTTGATAATAAAATTTAATTCAACTTAATGTGTACAGATAAGATGGTGAAGTAAAGAAAAAATTTGAGAGAATATGGAACGAAGTGTAAAGTATTTTGAAGAAGCAGGAAAAGAGTGGCCGTACCACCGGGTGGCCGGGCTTAGCTTCCTTAATAAAGAGGATCGGCTCAACTTTTTCGTTCTTTCTATATATGTGCTCAGACTTTAGATATCCAGAGTTTTTTGTTCCTTCTCTAATAGGGTCGCATGATCCTCATTGTCGCAATTTTTTTCTTGTATCCGTACACATAAAACAACGTGTTGAACAATTCAAGAATTCTAAAAAGCAAAAATTTCTGTCATCTTTTTATTTCGAGATAAAAATTTATTACTTTTTTTATATGCAATTTATATATTTTTATTTCTATAATTATAAGCTATTAAATTATCGACGTTATAATTAATGCAGGTGAAAAAAAATATCTCAGTTTTTTAGCCGGTTAATCAACGCGAAAATTACGAAGCGCGCGTGCAAGAAAAAGTTATGACGGGTGGGTGATTGCCTCTGTTATTTGCATGTGTCTGTCGTGAACAAGATAATTGCACGTCAGGCATTCGCTGCACCTGCAACCGATTTTATTTATATATTGTTATATATAAATGTCCGCATAATTAATTCTATTAGATTGCAGAAAATTTTCATATTTATTTTTCTTTTTTTTGGTAAAAAAAAATGATCCATAGACTCATCAAAAAATATAATAAATTTATGCATTCAATTTCTTTATTTACTATTTTGAAATAAAAATGTAATGAATTAGATTTCAGAAACCTGCTTATCAAATATAACAATACATATATTCTACACAACTCTTGAAGATGATGGAAAAGTTTCAAGAATATATAACACCGCTTAAAACTCCCTATCGATTTTTCCTTTAAGATGGAAAGTAAGATTTTAACCAATTTTGATACATTTATAAATATTTATTTATTTAAATACCCAACTTAATAAAATAAGAACACAAGTAAAATCGACAGCTTATTTTTAAAAGCAAAATATTAATAATTTGCGAGATCAGTTAATTTTATCAGTTAATTAGAAACAGTAAAAATTTTAACTGTCGAACATAAAAAATTTAATTAAAAACAATTATATGGATGAAAAATAAAAGATCTTGTTATTAATTTTAATTGTAATAAGTTTGATAATTATTGATTTAGAGAAAACAATGTAGAATAATTAAAAAAATGAACAGTAAGAAGAAATATAGTTGACCACCACTGTTTACTTTCTCCGGTATAAGAGAACCCTTTAGCATTTCACCCCTTGGTACTTTCAGAAGCATCTCACTCTCACTATCGTTTCGCTCTCACTCTTTCATTTCTCCAGTGGCTCAAAACTTACCCCTCAGAGTTAGTCTCACTCGCGGAGTAGAGGGATACTTTCCTTTCTTACTCCTCGTTCTATCTCGATCTCTCTTTCATGTTTTATCCTGATGACCAGTACACAGGTACCCTGTATACTTTTACACATATACCATTTGCAGAGACAGAAAAAGAGAGAGAGAGAGAGAGAGAGAGAGAGAGAGAAAGTACCTATGAGTGTATTGGGTTTTCTATTTCTCTCCATCTTCATCTCCACATCTCTTCTCGGTGGTGAAGGCAAGTGAGAGTGGACCTTGGGTCCAGCAGTGCTGCATCGACCTTCTCACCCCTTCCGCGTGTGTTCCTCCCAGTGGTGCTTAGCTACTGGCCTCGCGCCCTCTTCACGACGACCCACACCGGTTCACGTCACCGCACCCTAATCCCCCATCTCGAAAATACAACCACCCCCTTCAGAACCACTTTCTCATTCTCTCATTCCCGCTTTCTCTTTCTCTTCCTCATTCTCTCTCGACTATTTCATCCCTTGTTTCTTCATTCTCCTTCTCCTCCTTCATCTTCTTCTCTGTACGCTCCTTCCACCCTCACACGTCGTATCGATTGGCTAGTGGCTCGTCAGAGAGCGCCACCATTTTACTGGACCAAACAAATTCACTGACTTGGTCTCACCTCATGCCAATTTATCTCTCGTCTTTTTTATTATTTGTGCATAACTTTTAAATATTATTACCATAATAAAAATATTTTTCATAAATATCGGTTGAATTTATAGTTAATGTGTAAAAAAATCGACGGACAAATTCACAACAATTAATTATTTTTTTTCACCTTTTAAGTCTAAACATGTATATATGTCTAAAAGTAAAAATATCTGAGAGTCAGCTTAATTAAAATAAATATATTAAACTCTTCAGCTATCACATAATATATAAATTTATATACGAAAAAAAGCATGATTAATGAATACTGGAACATGATTCGAATAACAAGAATAAATCTCGTAGTCTAGTCTGCTATAAACCGTGACCTTGAATAAAAAAAAAGTTCCGGGATAAGTGGGCGGTAAAAGTGACAAAAACGCATGTCATACTATCAAAGCGGATGCTGAGAATCCTCACAGACTCGGGAATATAATTCGGCTTAAGAGTTGCGAAAGTTGTAAACGGATAAAAGAAAAATGTTGAGATAAAAAGAATTTATATTTATACATATATATTTGTGGATTATATGTGTGGATGTGATGTAAACAAATGCGGGTGTGAGAAGTCTCACATACCGATTAAAAGGCACTCGCAAACGGTTCGCATGACTCGCTCCAATTTACAGCAATTGCCGGAAACACCACACGTAACAGCCGCTTATACCCTATAAACCTTATAAACCCAGGGCGGTGTACATACTCTTTACCCTCTAATTGTATGTGCGTCAAAACCGCGATATCCACGACCTCAACACCATTAACTGATCAGAACCCATTATTCACTAATTTAAATTAAGTTTTTATCCTATAAGAACTTATTCGCGTTAACTTGTAAATTGATTAATAATGTCTTTTAAACTTACATAGCATGTTAGTATATTTTCTTTTAATTATTCAATAAATAGTGGGTGATTAAAAATTTGATGTAAGAAATTTAACAAATTTATTTAATGTCACCAATTTGTTTTGTCATTAAAACTTTTTAATAAATTTATTAAACGTTTTTAGATTATTAATTCTTCTTTACCGGTGGCAATGACAATCTTGGATTATTGAATAATTAATAAATTATTAATATTAATGTAAATGTCAATGGAATACATTATTTATTAAATCAGAGGTTCAATATTTATAGGGAAGTTAAAGTTTTTTGGTGAAAAATTCAAAGTTTTAATTAACGCTATTTTTTACTTTAGTCATAAGCAGCGAATCGTTTAATATCAATTAATAATATTACATATTAATTCATTGATTTGTATTGCAACTTGTTTGTGATGATAAATATATCGAAATTTAAAAATTACAAAAATTAATTGATATAAAGATAAAGATGATCTTTTTATTAATTTCAATTAACCCGCATAATTATTTATCCTGATGTTGATGAGAAGCTTTACCAGAAAAAAAGAAAGAGAAGGGACCTTTTATTATTTTGTGAGGAAATAGAAATTTTGTCTAATTATGAGCTGTATCCTTAAAATTATTTTTTAAAACAAATATGAATAATTTACAATGAATAATTCATCAAACAACAACCTTTTTAAATTTCTTAAATTGATACTTCAAAAGCTACGTATTTTGAAGATATATATATATATATATATATATCCTTCGACATCTATTGGATTTGAAGATGCTAAAATGTAGCTAATTGTAATATAGGTTAAAATGGTTTTCTGAATTCATTATAAACCAATATTTCTTCTATAATATGAATTTAAAGATCGAATAATATCAATTAACGCAAATAGTTTTTAAATAGAAAGTATTCATTTTCTTTTCGATTTGTGAGTAAAATATATTTTTCTTTAATATACCTACAATAAAAATTGTGACCTTAATGTTATAGAATTAAAACTTAAGGTAGTTCGGCCCTTTAAGCAAAAATTCAAGAAATCTCCCAAACTCCGTATAGAAGTAGTTAAATACATAATACACGCGCTGTTAAAATTTAGAGACGATTTACCACGTCTAACCGAAGATAATTGCAATTGAAAATGACATTTTTACACAGGCGGTATGGGACAAGCTAGAGAAAACCGCGAGTTTTATTATTTTTGTATTGAAGAAATTTTAAGAATTTCACGAAAAACTAACATTACTTAGATTAATACATGTATAAATTACCCTACAAAATTCTGGAATTCCCTACCACATAGTTTTTGAGAAATCATTGATAAACTAGTAAAGTAAACAAATAAAATCATGCGTGGAAGTAAGTGAGCAATAGCCCGTAAGATAGGCAACACTAGCGCGTGACGAAGACAGCAGTCGCATAAACTATAGGTTGGGAAAGAACTACCTTAATTAAAATATATATTTTTTTATTTGAAATATTTTTAGAATTTTGTTAAAAATTTTAAACTTTTTTTACTTATATGTAAATAAATTGTAAATTCTTATTTACGTTCAATAGTTGGGTCATAAAATAAAACTATTAAGAAAGCTTATTAGATTTCAAAAGCTCAAATTCAGTGTTTCGATTGTGTAAAATTTCCAAACTAAAACATTATACCTCTATTAGATGTGAAATTGTTTTTTAAAGTAATAATAAATTTTGAACTAATTGTATTTTCGTACAAACAAAAGATTCTTTTGAATGGAGTTAGACAATTTTCTTAGAACGTCAATATACGATTATTCGCAATGATCACATATTCGTCGGAATAAATTTCGTCAATACCTACGCAAGAATCATGAGACCATTTATTGCAATTTTTACAGTGAATCCATGACTCTGTGGATTCTGAGAAAAGTCAATTGCAATAAAGACAATGGAATTCATCATTTTTATATTTTAAACATGTGTTTTTCAAATTTTTTGGTTTTGATCTTTTTTTTCTTTGAGTTCTTGGCGAGATTCAAGACTCGTAAGAGTCGTGGTTTTCCCTCGACGACGTTTTCTGGGAGGAGAATTTCTAGATTTTGATGGTAATGGCTTCAGAAAAAAAAAAATTTTTTTTATATGCTTTTTTAGGGAGGGGGCCGTCGTGCCCCAGAAAAAAAATTTTTTTTTTGATTTTCTGTAGAATTTTGACTGATTTATTCGAAATAGACAGAAAATAAACGAATTTGATAGTTACAAACATTGTCTATAAGAACTAAAACATTGTTTAATGTTTGTTAGATTTCGTTTCTGACTATTGCTTGTTAAAAATAAAAAAATATTTTTTGCTAAACATAAACAGTTTCATGAATTCTATGGTCAAAGCAGCTTCCTTCAACATCTTCTGGTAAGGTTGCACTCGACATCCCAGCTGATTTGCAGAGTGTTTCCGGCCCATTTCGGAGGACCCTGCTTTGATAGAATACTTTTCGGTTCAAAAGAAGGATATCGATCCAAAAATTGTATTTACTACTAATAAGATTGATAATCATAAATTATTAAATAAAATTTTTTTAGTATTTAATAAAATTTATTAGTATTTAATAGAATTTTGTTACTATATAACAAAATTTTATTAGTATTGCATGACTCATGATGGAGAGCATCAGAGAGTTGTTTACGATCGAAAAGTTTTTTACGCTTGATTTCGGCAAATATTTTTATTATAGGTTTGTTAGTTCGTAGAATATACATATTTTGCATACTATTTTGAAGACAATTTAATGGAGATTAATTCCAAACTTTTAAAAAATTGATTTAGTGTAATAGAAGCAGAAAAAAACATCAAAATAGTTTAAAAAATTTTCCGAACTGTCATGTATGAAGCTCTGAAAATACTGTAACTCGCCAAAAAATTCATTAATTGAGTCAAATTTTTTTAAAAAAATTAATTGAAAGAATTTTAGGTCACCGAATGCGAATTGCTAGGTAATTCAGTGTCATTTATTTGCAATTAATAAAATAAAAAAACCAAAAGACTGTATCCATAAGATAAAAATTAGGACAATGGTTGACCTCAATTGATGCCTTTAAAGGCCATCCCTGCAACTTCCGCTGATTCGTAAGCACTCAACATTCCACTTATTTTGTTTTTGAGTTCTTCGAGCTCAAAAATATGATTTTTGTGTTATTTTGAGCTCTCCAAGCTCAAAAGTCTGATATGAGTTTTTTAATCACTATTTTTTGAATTTTCAATCCACAATAACTTTTGAATGAATCAACTGATTTTCTCGCGATTTTCGGCATTAAACGTAGTTTATTGAGCTCGTGAAAGAATCTTCAAGCGCGGTCAGACTAAAAATTAAAAAAAAAATATTTTTTTCTATTTTTTTCGACAACGATATCTCACGAACGAACGAATCAACCGATTTTGACCGAACTTTAAGCGATCGATGTGATTTTTTGATGTTGATTAGTTTTTGGAATTTGCTGCTTTTTTGTTGCTAATCAGTTACTCGAATTAGAATTATGTTACTTGATTAGGTTCTGAGCAATGATTAATAATTACGGTCCACGTTAGATTATGTCAATGCTTATTTTACAGCCGTTAAATTTTTTGATGCCATCACTTTTGAACTATATTAAAGCATACGTAAATACAAAATTTTGAAAAGTTTGTAGAGTAACAAGCAATGTATCAAACAAACTTTGAAATCTGAAATTCTCGTCGATTAATTTTATTTTTTACGATAAATAGCTTAACTTTTGCATGTCAAAATAAAAAAATTGCATGAAATATATTATCGCTAGCATTCTCAGAAATTTAGTAATTATAGTACTTTTTAAATTTCAACAGTTAATAATAAACATAGAATTAGGAGTACGACTCAGTATAATATGATACAAAAGGCATTGTTGTTTGGTTCTGGCGAATGATTTACTCATTGCGGTTTACCATCAACTCGATAAAATTTTAATACGCGATAAAGTAAACGATAAGTAATTTATCATTAATTTCTATCACACTTAAAATATCTATATTAATTATTGGATATCATTTGCTACAAAAATAATTAAAACTGTCGATAAATGCTAGCTGTAAGTTTTTGCCTTAAGATTTCACTGACAATTGCCTGATAATTAATCCTAACACTATCCTAATTTAACAGGCGATAAAAGTTGACCCTAAGGTTGTTCGTATAGAGAACAATGAAATAAGATAACAAAAAGAAAAACGTTATGCATCATGTTAGGCTGTTAGGGGAAAAATCCCTGATAGTAGAACCCGACGAGATTTCAAGCATTAAGGAGTTATTGGTGCGAGACAATAACGTTATGACGAATTAGGACCACCCTCGTTTTCTTCATCAGCCTAACATCATAGCTACATGAGTGAAACCTACCCCAACGATAAATATGTTTAAGGGGTCGTTAACCTATATACGAATAACCAACCCTTCGAAGCTTTAGTCACTGTATCGGAGTGTGTTTGATGGACTTCCCTCTTATCCTTACTTTGTACTTTCTACTTTCCCTTTTGCTTGTTTATGAATCTTAGTAATGTAATTTTATGGAGCAGAAATATTTTAACAACGAATGCATAAGGGATAATATATACGTATAACTATTGTTAGCAGTGTGTCAATCAGATAGTTTATTTTAAGCCCGATGTGAATTAAAATAATGAAGTAAAAAATTATTTTTATGATACATTGACAAATTTAATATTTACAATAAAATTTAATGTTTCTGCAAATTTTAGTATTTAATTGGTTAAATGACACTTTTATACGAAATTTTGGTATCTTGTATAAACGAACCTCATGAATTTTCAAGAAGAAACCGGATCGTTCTTTCAGACACATTCGAGCTCCAAATAACGATAAGATCTGCTATAAAATTTAGATCACGCGATCAAAAAAAAGATGAGGATCATTTTATCTGTAATATGAATATGAAGTTATATAGGATTATTTGGGTCGTACTATCATAAAAATATCTTGTCGCTTTGGATAAATACATAATAAAGACAACTTTTATAAGTTTGCACCGTAAATAAATAAATACATAAAAACTCAACATAAAGTAATGAAATAAAATACACTATCAAACTGATATATATCTATCTATATATATATATGTTTGTTTTATTAATATCATATTCAATAAAGTTTTTATATATTGCAAGCATTACAAAAAATTTGTAAATTTAATTTTGTGAGAATTTTTACACATACATATTTATAAGTTTATAAGTTTGAAATGTATTCCGTGAATTTGAAAAAAAAAACAATTTTAGATAGACAACTTGGGAAGATTCATCCAAAATCTCTTTTTTCCAAATCTAGAAAACTTTTTTTAACAAGAAAGTTACTGTGAGAAAAATTGTGATTCCTTCAGCTAAGAAATAAAATTGTTGAAGATTTTTAACAAATTAATTTCTTATTACAACATTGCTCATTTTGTTCAAAAGTAATTTTTTCTCTTTAAGTATATGGAAAAATTACAATTTCAGATTATAATTTTTACACATTATATAAGAATTAACATTCTGAAAGGTAGATTTCATAGAATGAATCATCATCTTGTCTCAATAACTTTCGTTTGACATGGAATGAAATTTATTTTAACATATATACATAAGTAGGTTGTATTACACATTGCCTGAAAATGGTTTAATTGAACTTTTAACGTCGATAAAATAACTAACAATTGTCAAAAAGTTAACGTTATATACGTCAAATTAGAAGAAATTTCATAAGTTTTCATATGAATTTATCAAAAATCAGCTATCTTTTTGTGATTAAAAGTTATACATAAATGAAGTCGTCAAAAACGTAATTTTTACTATTTTGATCATTTTGAAGAGCTACTATTTCTGAACTAATCGAAGTATTTCGCTGATTTTAGCGCTCATGCAAATCAATTGTACTAGGAATCTATATACTAAATTTCATAAGGATCTGTTGAGAATTCTCGACAGAATAACATTCATAAGTCGGTTGTACTATACACATTGCCAGAAAATGGTTCAATAGAACTCTTAACTTCGATAAAATAACTAAAAATGGTCAAAATGTCAATGTTATATATGCTAAATTGAAGGTAATTTCATGACCTTTCACATGAATTTATAAAAAATTAGCCGTCTCTTTTCAATCAAAAGTTTATACATCAATGAAAGTCACCAAAAAAGTGATTTTCACTATTTTGATAATTTTAAAGAGCTGCCATTTCTAAACTTATTGAAAGATTTCGCTCATCTTTGAACTCATTCAAGGTTACTATCCAAAGAATATATGTGTAACAAATTTCATCTAGATCCGTCAAGATTTGTAGACACAATCGCGGCAACATCCTGCGTTATATTACATATATATGTATACATACATATATAAATTTTTTAACTAACATCATTTTTGAGCTTTACTCGACTAGTTAAGAGATATTATGACGAAATTCCGAGTAAATTCCGACATGAGGACCAATGCAAAAGATTGATTTCTATGAAATCTACCTAAAAATTACCTGCTTCTAAATTTATGAAATAATATTACCCTTAAATTAATTATTTTAAAATTAGCAAGTAAGAATGAAAGAAATAACAGACGAGAAAGTAAGAAATGGAACCTCTACAGAGTGGGGAATCACCTTAAAAGTGTTTAAATTTTTATACGAGACATAAAAATATGCTGATAGTGACTATACAAAGTTTCAGATAGGAAATGATAAAACACTGAGATTTACAGTGCAGTCTTACTGATTTCAGATAGTACTTGAAATAAATATTACTATCATCTCAACTCAATATACATGTATACATTTTATTTATGTTAACTACTTTGTTAAAAATGCTGTGGAAAATAGCAATGAATTTTTATTTCAAGCTGATAGCTATAAAACGAACTGAAAAAGATACAACGTTTACTAAATTTATATCTTGATATTTAAGTATTTACGTGTTTTCACGAGATCTTGTTTTATGTGATAAATAAGTTATAAGTTGATTTTAATTGAGATTATAACTCAAGAAAACGGTGGGATTTTTTCAACACGCAGTCGTTCATTTTATAAGATCAACCCTCATTTGATCTAGTGGGTTGTTCCTAACTTGTCCAACCCTCAACAACACGTAAGTTTAATACGCTTGCGTGTAATTATAATCTCATTATACCTCTTTTTCTTTTATTTTTTCGATTTTTTGTAAAAAAAATACATGTAACATTCCAAACACATGTAACGCTAAATATAAATGTATTATATTGTCTTTCTGATGAGAAAAATTTCATGAGGCGAATACATTGCCAAAGGTAGTACGTAACAAGTATTCGGACTATTTTATACAAGCACGCATTTTGTTTATATGGTTATATGTGTATATATGTGTATGAGCGAAATAAAGTAAGAAGTAACAGAATGGTTATAAAAAAAGTGCGTGAGTTGAAGGTGAATGTCAGGGGGTTGGATTCTTAACGATAACAAGTCTACATCATGCCACGTGATCCAAATATTGAAACTACTAGGAAAAATTGAGAGAAATAAACAATACTCATAGAATAGAAATAATTTTGACAAATACAAATATTGGAAAAATTTCTTTAGGGATTCCGTAAAGAATCGTTTTACTTCGTATATATTTTATTTATATATACATATTCTGGGGATATGGTGGGCTTACACAGAAAAAAGGATTACGTAAGACGAAAAATATAATCTTACTTCGTTCGAAATGATTTTGATTTTCTAAAATATTTTTTTGAGTCAAGACAACAGATCGTTTTAGACTAAGCATTACTTTCTTTTCGATATACTAAGGACCCTTTTCGAACCATTAATTATTTGTGGTAAGCACAATTTTAGCGATTTTTAACCTCCCTTACCCTTATGTAAGACTTTTTCTACTTAAATCAAGATGATGAAACTTAAAAATTATTTTTTTGGTTCAAGACTTTCTCTCTTGAATTAAGTTAATTTTTTTGAGCAAGAACATCATTTCGACAAATTATACCATTTTAAATTATGAAGAAAAATTCTTTAACCAAGCAATCGGGTCTTGGTTTCAATAAATTTTATTTTAAGTAAGTATTTATTTATTTTTTTTTTTTTCTTAATTTGTTTAAAGTCGCATAAACTACTAAGGTCATGAGCGACTACGGTAGGGGGTAAACTTTTGAGATTGGAAATCGTTTTATTTCTTGGGCTGAGCAGAATAATACACTTAAATATTGAAAATATTCATTGGTGTACGCCGGACTCGAACCCGGTCCAATGCTTTGGTAAGCAAGGGCCGGATCCGATAGGCTACTGCGCGCCTTGTAAGTATTTATTTATTAACTTGATAAATACATATATACATATGCCCGAAGGCGTTTCAGTATACCCGACAAGCCCGGGTACTGGCTCTTACATTAAAATAAACATCTATTTCTTAATTTCTTACATTCTCTTTTTATCTCACACTTCCCTTTTCCTTTCTCTCCCACTCCTCCCTCTCGCTTCCCCACACGGAGAGATAAATATGGAAATCATTCCTATAATTTTAATGAAATATTTTCCTATACCATTTTAGGAGCGATTACTTAAATTATGGGAATTATACCCATAATTTTTGGGAAACGTTACTATAATTATGGGAATGGTTCCTATAATTATAGGAACGATACCTATAATTATAACTGTAATATCGGCATGATTCCCATAATATATAGGAATGGTTCCCATAATATATAGGAATGGTTCCTATAACATATAGGAATAGTTTCCATAATATTATAGAAACCATTCCTATAATATTATGGGAACCATTCCCATAATATTATAGGAATGATGCCAATAATATTGGAGTAATTTTTTTTCACACAACTGTGGTATTTAATTAATTACTTTTCACTAGATTTATTTTTTTTTTGATTAAGTGATTTTTTTTTATAATATATAAATTGATAAAAAAAGTTATCAGTAATAACATTTATTATTATTATCATTATGAAATTAATCAGTTGCAGCAGTTGATATTTTTTTAATCTTGAATGGCATAAATGCTTGTAAATTAAAATAAAATTAATTAAAAAAAAAAGTTAATTAAAAAAAAATTTCTAAAAATTT
>CAJNRD030001123.1:13782034-13849159 GCA_905319865.3 Cotesia congregata
TAAATTATGGGTATGGTTCCCATAATGAGTATAGGATTAATGCCTATAATGATAATTTTATTATAGGATCCATTCCCATAATTGTTGGAAAGATTCCTATAAATTTCTCTCCGTGCAGATTGTGTGTCCCGACTTCCGATTTTCAAATTTACTCTCCTGTAAATCCCGATTCCCTTCATCTCACTTTCACCTTTTTACTCTCTACTTTCTTTCTCCACTCCATTACCCATTCCAACCCTTCTGCCTTTTCCCCTATCAATAAATTTTATTTAATTTAAGAATTTTTACTCTTGATTTAAGATGATCCGATTCTTCAAAATGATGTTCTTGATTCGAGAATTTTTTTTGAATTAACATGGAAAAAAATAATTTGTAGCGTCTACTGATTGGTACTCAGTTGACTTAACCGATTGGTACTCGGTTGACTCAACCGATTTTATTCGATTGAGATTACCGATTATATTTCGGTAGTGGTTACCGATTTTTTCGGTTGAGGGTTGATTAACCCTTTGTTGGTCGCACTATATATAACCGAATCGTCGGCTCCCAAAAACTCAACCTACAGAGAGCTATTATAGTAAGAAACTAAAAAGATGTTATCAACCAAGCGTTAAAGCTAAGATTTCAAACAATCTTATAACGAGGAAACAAATCAGTCAAAAAGGTACAAACGAATAATGTTTGACATAAAATAATTAACAACTAGATTCGAAACAATCTTAATCCTTCAGTACCCTCGCTATGAGAACTTTTCTCACGCAACAACATTCAACTTATAGAATGTCGCTGCAGTGCAAGTGAGACACTAAAAAGAACGTGGGTATTGAAGGGTTAAAGAAAATAAGTCATAGAGTAAAATTATGTGCTATTGGGACCGTCTTAATTAAAAATTTAAATAACTCAATGTCATTATTAAAAATAATTTAATTTGTACAAATAATTAAACAATAAAGCTTTTTGAGCTCGAAAATTAGCGGGAAGTTTTAGGGGTGACCTGCAAGGTCAACTATTTTACAGATTTTTTTAATCAGTTATCGCGAAGATAAACTTTTCTGTCTTAATCATTTTTTTTTTTTTATTAAAAATAGAATGACCCATATGAGGTGTGCTTTTTAGGATGCACCAAACTTATTTTAATCAGTGTTAAAATTAGCTAAAGTTATTACTTATTACATATTCGGCTCTTGTTATCTCTGGAGCGTCGTGTAAGGACGTGCTGGTTTCGAGGCCTCTTCGTGCCAGGCTCGACGCCTGATTCTGTTCGTCAGTGAATGAGCAGCCGTCGCGAATGAAAGAGTATGAGTGATGGACGAGAAAGGAAGTTATAACTTGCGCACGTGGGCAATTATCGCGCAAAACTAACTACTTTGCCTGCCAACTCATTCTGCTAATCTTACTCGTACATCGATTCTTCTTATTCTCGTTGTATATATCTTTAATTCAAGTTCGCTAAAAACTTTTAACAAAAAAAAAAAATTTATAATTCATAATGATAACCTACATAATAACATCTTAAGGGTTAAACAAAAAATTTCTTAATAAATTATTTTCATACTTTTATTTGGTTCGTGCATGATACTTGACAATTACTCATCACCCTGAACAGATGTTCAAATGAAATATATTTTATAATTTATATTAGCAAATATTAAAGATAAAATATTTCGATCTATTACACTGTATTTGGATAGAATAATAATAAGGTTGAACTTAATCATTTTTTTTAATTTTATTTAAATGTAGTTATTTACTAAAATAAATTTATTTTCATTATAATAATCAGTGAACGTCAATTCTCGTAATTTGGTACAATTTTTTCTTTTACGTTACATAATTATTTCAAATTATAGTACAAAGTTCCAATTGCACTTCGTGACGTGCATTTTCTCTCGGCATTTTTTCGTTTCTATAACGTCGACGGTCATGCTAATTGTTATTATTTTGTAATTCCATGTGCAGTGAACCTGAAGCAATACTGGGCTGCTATAGATGTTTATTGCATGGACATATATGTTTGTTGAAAATTCGAATTCTCAACCCGTTCTTTCGTGATTTTTTCAGTTTGTAAATTCTGATGATAATTATTGTCAATTGCTGTAATATATAGAATTTCTTGCTTCGCTACAATTATAGTGTAGAGAAATAAAATCTCTGATAGTTATAAATTTTAATTTTTTGCTGTAAATTATTTTAAATTAATCAACCTCAGCTATCGTACACTGGAATAAAAATAACTTAAACCAAGAAAATAATTTTGAAGGGTTTCACTGTCTTGGCAAAAAATTCGTGAATCAAGTAAAATTTACTTAATTCAAGAAAAATTTCTTAGTATAAGAATTTTTCGACTTAAATCAAGAAGATAAAAACTCTTTTAATTATTTACTTGAATCAAGTTAATTTTTTTTAACAGTGTAAAAGTTTTGAATGAAAATTCTTTAATGATCACTTCAATAATCACTTTTTCTACAAAAAGCAATATTTTCTTAATTTAAAAAAAAAAGTTTCTCAAGTCAATAAAATTGATGAAAAAGTTGAAATTTTTTTTTTTTCAGAATTTCAAAAATGCATAACTTTGAAACGGCTGCTTATTAAGAGCTGAAACTTTCAGAGAATTTTTTTCTCAAAGTAGAAAATCCCTCTACCAAATTTGAAAAGAATCAGTGGAGGTTGCCCCGTAAAAATGATTTTATTTGGTGGAATGACCCATATATTTAAATTCTTTATTTTAACCCAATTATTTTCTATTCAATTACTAGAAAAGAATACAAGAATTTTGAATTTTCTTGGCATAAAGTTACAAATTAAGAAAAATTAAAAAATCCATGTAAAAATGAATTTTATTGCTGACTACGTAAAATGCATGATGTATAATTATTATTTAATTGTACTCATCATTTTAATTTTACAATATTAAAAAATTCCTTTTTTTTTTTTAAGAAGATTTTATGACTGTTCCATAGTATGAGTTTTTTTTTGTAATGTTTTATGATAAGTAACATGTATGATTTTGTTTTTCTCGATAACGATAGAAATCTTTAGTTTATTTTTAAATACAATGATAAAAAACTTATTGAAGGATTTATTAAAGTTTAAATTGAAAGAGAAATCAGAAAGAAGCCATCTATACAATAATATGTATTTTATTTTTAGAGATATCATATATGAGAAAAATTATTCAGTATTTATCTCCATGATTTATGAGCTTTCAGGTGCAATATTCAGTTTGCGTCATAGAGCCAGCATGCAGAAGTTAGTATAGCAGATTCGATAATGCGGTGGGTTCACGAGGGTGGTTAGTAGTGAAAGCCTGAGGGTGCCTCGTACGCCAGTCCGTGTTTCGACGTGACTCGTGCCGCAACCCTTTATTGTTTGTTCTGTCAAAAATTCAAATTCCACTATCCAATATTTACAAAAGTGAAATGTAATCAGTAAATTTGATAATTAATTCACCAATTTACATTTTATTGTAAGAAAATAATTTATCTTCGACATATATTTGTATACACATTTATTTAATTGACACATTACATAATTACTTGTCAATTTGAATATTGTAATTTCGAGTAAAAATGGTAATTTTAATTATGACACAGGCCGCTTAGATTGAATAAATAAGATTCGATTAAATTTGTTTTTTTTTCACCACACGGAGAATAGAATTAATTACGGCCTTATATTTTTCAAATATCGAGGCTTTAAAAATAAATCGGTTGCGTAAAAAAATTTTCGGAGGAACTACCGCACTTCTCCCTGTATACTAAGAGTGTTAATACAAATAAAACTATTCCGTAAAGAGTAAAAGAGACGGGAGTTTTCGTGAACACTGAAACAGTGCATAAAAGCGAGATAAAAAATTATTAAAGAGATACGTGAACGTAAACATCAATGATGGCCCAGCTGCGTGTGCTTAACTAGCTCTTAGCCCTTCTCTTTTTTTTTTTTTTTTTTTTTATATATATATATTTCCCGGAAACAGTTCTATTAATTTATTCTGATATCGTAGTCTTCACTGACCGATGTGAACCCGTAGATTGAGAAACAAAAGAATAAAGAAATTAAACGTTCAAAGTATTAGAATTAGTGAAAGATTTTTATATGGACCCATATATATATAATGTTTATCCTATATATATTTCATAAGATATAAATATTAGTAGTACTGTATTTATTGTGATCGGGAAGTTAAATAATTACTTAAGAGTCCTTGATTCTTTAGCGATTGATTGGCAGGATTGGCAATTTGGCCAATTATCGTATGCCGGGTTCGCGGAATACCGAATCAAATTATAGGTACAGTGGATACTAAGCTCAAAGAGGACGTAACGAATCGGCTGGTTCGCTCTAGCCAACGGCGAGTCGACGATCGAATTCTGATTTACGAATTTTCGGCGAAACTCGAGGTCGAAACTCTCCTCTTGAGCGCCTTTCTAGTTTCTTTTATCCTTTGGCAATTTTTAGTACAAAGGAGCTATTTTTGGACCGTATATAGGTGTATATACATATATTTCTGATAGATTATTGTGAAGATAAGAAATTTTTTGTAAATTAACCATCCACCGAAATATTCATACTTTTCTTATCGTTTGCATCCTGTCCATGCATAGACACATATGTATATAGCTTTGAGGGCTTGCACGAATGTTACGTTTATTGAGATTAAAAGCACAGATAAAAAATAATGATACACTGAATTTGTACTTTGCACCTTGCACATTCGTAAGCAAATTTTGATCAAAAATTACTTTCACTTGTATTTCCGAGATTGTTGTATTGATTTTCGCACACATGTTATTTTTTTTTTCATCTTGTTATTCTTGAAAAATTGCTTTGTTCTACACCTTCGTGTCGTCAGTCACGCAGAGAGATCGATGCGTCATCCGGTGCGAGTAATACAAGGTCTACCGATTTCATGAAATATTTCAGTCTACCGATTTGATGAAATATTTCAGTAATATATTTTTGGTTTTATATTAATTATTAGAACGTACACGGCAGAAAAATTTTGGTTGAATTGATAGAAATATTTTCTTCCTTCTTTTTTTCTTGAATAGATAGGAAACTGTTTTATTTTTCTGTTCAAGAAAATTGAGTTACTTGCGTCAACAGATTATTGTCTTAATTCAAGAAAATTTTTCTCGATTTCAATAATAATAAATGTTATTTGAATGGAAACACTAGAAATTCAATTGAAGAAAATTATTCAAAAAACTTGCGTTAAATTTCGAATTGTAATGCTTGTTAAGATCTATGTATTGTAGCAAATAATAATTAATTAAAATATAAATAACATATAATTTTTTTTTTGAATGTCTTAAAAGCTTAATTATTTTAATATATTTCCAGCAATTATACAATCATATTCTGACTGTAGTGAGAAATACTATCATTTAATAGATTATTAGAGTGAGTAGTATAGTTGACAGCGCCCCGCTAGGTGGCGACGTGGATAAAAAAATGTCCCTCTGAGAATACTTATGACTGAGTTGTTAAAAGCGAATTTTGTGGAGAGAATCGTTAGCTTTGCGCAGTGGCGATATCGTAACCAATGAAGTTCTACTGAGGTGCGATTATTGCTAGTTGAAAACTTTTTACCAATACCCCGCCAAGACGATGTGAAATACCATCGGCTACGGCAATTTTTGAAAGTTTCTACGGAAACTGATAAAGAATTCAATTATTAATTTTTTCGTTAGAAAAATATTATCGACTCTTATACAGTTTAAAGAAATTCGCTTCTTCTTTTGTTCGCTTAAAATTTTTTATTTAGCGATAATATTTTGTTACGCTAATATTTCATCCCACAAGTGATAAGAATTTATTTTATTGATCGTGTCTTATATAACTATTTTCTAATTGACGTGAATATGAACTTTCTTAACAACCGATCCCCTCTTTTTTTTTGCGTCGCACTCACTTCAAGAAACGGCACAGCTACTGCAGTTTTATGTTTTTCTTTTAAACAAATGAGAATTTCAAAAAAAAAAAAAACGCTCTGTTACTAAATAGATAATTAAAAAATCTATTACGTAGCAGAGCGTTTTTTTCAAAATTCTTCTTTGTCTAGGAGAGAAATATAAAGCTGCAATCGTAGGGACCGGCTGTTAAGACTAATTTTTAGAGATAAGATACAATGATAGAATTATAAACCGAGAATATATTTCAATTACAATCTGTTATTTTATAACTATAAATAACTTTTGTCAGTTTATGTAAATGGCGGGATTTGGGACAATGTCCACTAGTTTTGCTGAAAACAATTTTTTAAATCAGTTGTTTTGAGCCAAGACAATCAGAAGACTAAAAATCGAGTTAAGTCTTTTAGTTTTTCGTTTTATTAAATGCACAAGTCATTCAGTTTGAAAATTCAGGAATAGATTAAAGTTAAGGAGTAATTTTGTTCCCAGTGAAACTATTTTTTTTTTCGGATTACGTGCTGTTAATAATAATAATAATTGTATTTATTTTTTTCAACTATTATTTCAATGATATTTGTCACCCGGAAAGCATCTCAACACGTTTTTATTTCGATTAGCTGGCGCATAGAGGTGTCACAGGTCTTGCAGATTGAAGATAATTTTTTTTAGCTTTTCTTTATTATAAATTCATGTGCTTAAGTCTGAATAATTTTTTGAAAGAAATTTTGTTGGGTTTTAAGTTTTTGTTCCAATTAAAATTTAAATTCCTGCAGTAAATCTCTTTGTTTATATTTCAACTACATCATCAAAATTGTTTAATATAAAAGAAAATTGCATTGCATTATATTTATTCATTCATTTTTTCAATTTTTGTGCTGTTATGTAATTTTAAGTAAAAATATTTGACAGTAATTGCATAAAAAAAAGAGATTCGTAAGACTACATTATATACAAGAAACGACGATACCTAATGGTAATTGTAAAATTCACGAGAGTTGTCTCTCGTGGCTGGTAATCCAGACAGATGGGTCTCGTTAATGCCACACGCTCGAGTAATTTGTGAGAAATCTAATAACTGTCCGCTGGGTTGGTACATCCCTCAAATCAAACCACGAAAATAGAATCGTTGGAACACGGAAATGAGTAGACAAAAATTTTAAGATATTTTCCCGTCAAAAAAAAGGATGTCAAGATCGTGGCGCCAATGATTTAGATTTTAACTACACTTTCCATTTTATCTAGTAAAACTTCCATAAATTTAAATTAAGTCCATGAATATTTTAAACATATCGAGAGTAGAATTTTTTTATCGTTATTGCTGTACAAAATCTACCTCCGTCAATTCGGTCACGCATAAAAACAAGAACAGAAATAACCAAATCGTCCGAGAACTCGTTAAGCAGTTTGCGGTCTTCTCATACCTTTTTTTACCGCCCCGTTAATGTAAACATATTCCGCGAAGAGATTTCGTCTCTCCTGCTCTCATATTTTCGTTCTATCTTTTGTTCTCTTACCCTTACTCACCTTTTATATCACCGGCCATCACTATTTTTCTCTTTCACTCTCTCTATATCCTCACGACGCCAGTATTTCGGTTGCGAATAACGTCTAATCAAAAATGAAAGAATTGTTCTTTTATTTATTCAATTCAGGAATGCACTTCGGATTTATTTGGTTTCTCATTTTTTTTTATCAAAATTTAAATCTTCATTTTTCTTAAAAATTTTACTATATTCATGATTATAAGTTTCATTAGAGAAAAATAATATTAACCTTTTACAGGAAAAAGCATTTAAATTTATGGATTCATCGTTTGTTTTAAGGTAGTACCACTTATACCATAAGTGGTACTTACATATTAAAGGTTCCATACAACGCCTTATTTAATTTATGTAGTTGATTTTCCTGTACAAAGTCGCGTTAGAGAAAGAGAGACAGGGATCATTTTTGGAAGTTTTTTTATTAATTATTACTATCAATGATAGTAATAATGATAGGGCCAGGAAGTTGGCATTTTTTCTTTATTCAAATTTGAGGTTAAACATATGAATGCTCATTTAAAGAACTGCGAAAGTCCTGGCCCTAAATCATATACTCTGAATCTGTACTTTTAATGATGCAAAGTATTGAATTTGTTATTTGTTTTCATCATTTGAATTTTTATCGAAATCTGAACGTCACTTTTTGTAAAATAAAATAAAAACTGTAATTTCTCATAAGATTTTAAGTCTAAAACTTTAAAAACTCACTATTCTTTTACTTTTTCTTTAAAAACGTGATAAACTGACAACTTATATTATTGCACAACTCATGATGCGAAGCACCAGAGTGTGCTTTACGATCGAAAAATTTTGTTTGTCTTTTTTTTCGCTACTGTTTTTATTGTTACACTTTCGTTAGTCCACGGAACTTAACTGAGTAGCACATGATCAGATAGAGACTTTAATAAGAGATAATTATGACATAAAAAAACATCAAAATGTAAAAGAATAGTATACACACCATGGGGGTAAATAAGAAAGCCTCAGATCACATGTTTATTGAGCTTGGCTTCGCCTCAGACAACAATTACGCATGTTATCTGAGAAATTTCTTACTTTAATGCCCTATATGTGTAATGTACTATTTTTCCAAGCTAATTCTAATTTCACGCAAATTAATTACCCGAAAAAAATCAGAACTTTTATTTTAACGGCAGCTGAAAATTTATTTTATTATGAGGATTATGAAAAAATTAGACTTTTCACGATAAATAAAATTTCTTATCTATAAGGAGCTTTACATTTAAAGTTTTGATTATTTTACAAATTCTTTATTTTTATAATTACACAATAGTTGTTTAAAAATTTTATTAAAGCACACGGAAGATGAGTACTGTTAAAAAATGCTGATTAAATATTAAAATGATAATTTATACGACAAATAAATAAAATAAAATATACAAATTTAAGTATTCTATTTAAACATATATATTACGAAATTTTATTGCACTTAAATTAAATGTTTCTTGTGAGGTGTAACAATTCAATAAATTAATATTCTATATTGCATACTAATTATCACAGCGACAAGACGTTAAAGCACCTTCTTGGTGTCGTGGCTCACCGCGGTGGGTCTTATAACCCGGCGTCATATAATACTCAGACGTCTGTTAGCTGTATGTGTATTTGTAAAGAAACATATGTACATGCAGGTAAATATATACGAATATGAATATGTGGGTGTGAGAGTTTGGTCACGAATAGTGTGTAAGAGAATCAGCCCTCGCGGCAAGTAGCTGACAGGCATATGAGCGAAAACTAATCTATCCCACACCTTTACTCTGAACCCAACCAGGGAATAAAAATTCTAAATAGACTGTTAAGCAACGCTTGAAATTTATTCTGTCAGTCGTATCAAAATCTACAGTCCCTAGACTCTACTTTAAGCTATATTAAACAATTATAGATTAATTTATTCACTTAAAAAAAGTACAGTAAAATCCATTTGATTTTAGTTTCTAAAGTGAAAAGCTGTATTTGCATTGTATTTTGCAGATTGACAAGAATAAAAAAATAAAGAATCGTACATCCAGACACTGTGGCTGGCTACAGGAGGAGACATCTCCTGGTGGAGGAGGTGCCAGGGCTCTACATCAGGCGCCTCACTCTCGAAGATCCAAGAAGTCTACGAGAAAGAGACCGCCCGGACTCAAGGTCACCATCTCCAGTTCGTCATATCTGTCATTCTCGCAGTGGTCAAGTCCGCCCTGGGCGAGGATCATCTAGGTAACCTGTCTGACACAAAAATTAAATTTTTAAAATTAAAAATAATAAACTCTAACTCCAGTTAATATAATATAAGGCAAAAATAAATGAATAACCGTCTAAAATACCACTAATATACAATTATTCAAGTAACGCCCACGATGTGGATTGCAAATCATTAATTTATGACGTTAAAATTTTAGATCAAACGAATGCCGTTTCTCACAAACGATATGGATACACCGTAAAATCCAATTTAAGATTTTTTAGTACTAATTATTACAAAGTTGAAGATATAATATATAAGTCGATATTTTTTAATTTAAATCCAATGAAAGTTTGTCATTTGGGCTCGTAAAGTATATTCTCACTTTTAATAATTACCAAGTCATTTAAATTTAGATTTTTTATTACTCCATAATCCATAATAGTAAATAAAATTTAACGCATTGGAGAAAGTATTTTTTATAGTTTGTGTGTATATATTTTCTTGGAACGATTTAGTATCGCTATTAATCACCGATATTAATAAAAAACGTCATGGTAATTTAACTATTTTATCATCAGCAGGCATATTTTATTTAAAGAAGAGATGATTATTAGGGGCGATAAAATTTAATTTTTCGAGTAAGCTGCATTCAAAGTTTATGTGAAATTATTCTGATTATTATCAACGGCTAGACTTAACTTCGCATGGTCCAAGCCTTGAATAATGTCTTTAGGCCATCGTGTCTAGGGTTAATCCTTGGAAGCAAATTATAAAGCTTGACAACAAATCTCAGCCTTGAAAACAAATGACCAAGATGAGTCAGGATTTAAATATACATTATCAAGCTTACTTTTAATCCCGTTATTTAAATAAATAAATGATAATTCAATCAACTCTGAGCTATTAGTAATAAAATATGACGGGTCAAAATTTCAATCTTATCTGGTTATACTGAGACGGTGTTGTATTAAAATAAAATTTTTGTTATACTCGCTCCAGAAGTTCAACTTCTGAGCGCTGGGTGGCGTCCGTAAAGGGACTCTTTTCTAGAGACTCTACCATACCGTCTTTTTTTCACGGCCTAGGCCGTGAAGTTTTACTCCCTCCTTTTTTTACGAACTTTTCATGTACACCCAGACGAAATTGAGAGAGATTGTAAAAAAAAAGTCACATTCTAGCGTATCGACCGATAATTTTTAGTCTTAGTTACTATTTAGTGGCGCTAATTATTTTTCTGCTGGCAGTTTATTACGAAGCGGACCTAATGTTAATAAAATAACAACGCCATAAATAAATACTAATAAAAAGTTATTTACATTTTCTGGACGTGAGCAAGATTTTAAGATTAATAAAAAGATAATTAATATAAAATTAATTTTTTTTGGCCTTGTAAAACTTTTTAAAATTTAAATATGTCATTATTTGCCTCCTATCCCTCAAAAGTTAAACTTATGGAGCAATAATAACAAAAAATATTGTATGTCATTTGACCGTTTAGTGGCGATTTTGACAACGACTTTTTTTCGATACTCGCTTTAATGTTTGTGACGCGAATGTTCGAAAACGAGCGTAAATTTCCGTCCTCGGCTACGCCTCGGACGTTAAAATTACGCCCGTTTTGGACCTTCCAGCCACAAACCTTAAGCTCATATCGAAATATCGTCGCTGTCAGAAAACCGCCACTTCACGGCCTTATGACATAAATATCTATTTGTTGAGTTTGAAAAACTTTAAAAAATATATTTTAATCCAAAAAAACTGTTTTTGTGCAATATTTTCTTAACTGCAAAAACTTTTGTTTTTCAATTTATTCCAACTTCCCGTTGTGAAAATTGGGAAGTTATTAATTTCGACCCAATTCTTAAAAATCAAGTTCTCATTAGATCTCCACATTTAGATAATTTTACATTTTAAAATTATGAAAATGAAAAATTTAAAGTATGGTCCTGGATTACGATGTGACAATTGTATTTTTTCCTATAACTTTTTTGCCGTATATCATGTATAATTGTTGATCATAAAAAATAAGTTATAAAGCTGAATGTTTATGTATGATTATGTTTAAATTTATCGATTATCATATATACGACGTAGAAAAATATCATTTTGGTAATATAAACAATAAATTAAATTAAATCTAGTACTAGCATCATAAAAGTGATTTTTTTTTTGTACCCAAAGACATAATGACACATTAATTGTATAGCCATGTATCTAAACGATAATAATGCGGAGTATATTTATATATTTATCTTACAGTTAAATGCTTTATTGTAGTTTTAAGAAAAAATATCATCATATGATCGTACACGTCTCACAACCCAGCAATTAAAGGTATGAAAGCTTAAACGATGAACAGAACATATGGTTATAGCACGACTTAATAAAGACCGAGAGCTGATCAACTACTCAGGCAGTAAATATTATCGCGTTTATTAAAGCCCAGAATAAAAATACGAGCTTATGTATATACGGTAAACTCGTGCACTGCGGATTATTATCTTGGACGTTCGATCTTTTGAACCCACTACACTTTTTTTTCTTATCCTTTTTTATATACATATATATTTATAAATATATGTTTCTTAGCTCCTCTTGAGGTGGTTTACCGTATCTGTCCTACTCCTCTCCAACCCCAACCGGTATTATATTTCAAAGCTGACCCCATCCAGTAAACGTGCAATGTTACCAACTTTATTGCGATTTCAAAACACGCGAAGATCGCTCTTGTTTCTTCAGAAACACGGAGCTCTTATTATTTCTTATATATTTATATCAAATATCCATTTAACATTTTTACTTGTAATTTGTACGTCGTTATCGATGTTTATTTTCAATGTAATCCTGAATCAACACCTCATAAAATAATCTTATTAACTCCATATACAATACCAACGTTCAATTTTTTTTTAAACAAGTATTGACGGTATTTATTTTATTATTCTTTGTATTCTATGGTATAATCTACAAGAAAAATCACTTTTAAATGACTTCTCAGATTATTTTAGAAGAAAATTCTTGAAAAAATGTGTGTAACGCCGTAAAGTGCATAGGTCATGATTCATGATCAAACGACGTGTTCACAATTGACAACAAAAATTTCTAAAACAAGACCATTCTTTCAATAATCACTAAATTTTTTAGTTCAACAAGTATGAAACACTTTTCAAGTTCGGTGAGCTCGAAAGAGTGCAAAAATTAATACCAAGAGCTTGAAAAGCTTAATTAAGGTGTATTTTTGCAGAAAGTTTTAGAGGTTGTATCACGGCGAGAAATTTATGGTTATGATCTAAAGATTATTATAAAATAATGGTAAAATCCGCAAAATACTGACATCAGAGTAACATCCCACAGAAAGAAAAATTTCTTGACTGAAAAACAAAATTCTTGGCTCAAGAAAATTTTCGGGTGCCTGAAGGAAGACCAAAGTTGTGTTGGCCGAAGTGAAAATTTTTTTTGAAATTCTATTCTTGGTAGAAGTAATTTTTTCTTAATGCAAATTATTATAAATACTTGATACAATAAATTTTTATATTTGATCAAGATTTTTAGATACTTTAGGGAAGCAGCACCACCTACTTCAGCTGAGAAAAAAAATTTTCTCACCTTGAGAAAATTTTTCTCTTGAATATTTGATACCCATTTTATATTATTTTAGCGTGCAACTATACATATTGAATGAAAAAAAATGATTCAATATTATTTGATCTTCCCATTTGACATGTTAATCAATAAAAATATTAATGAAAATTTACTTCTATCGAGATTTTTAATATTTTGGAGCAAGAGAGAAATTTTCTCAAGACAAGAAAATTTACTTCTATCAAGAACTAAATTTTTTGGAGTAAGAGGCTGAATTTTCTTAAAACAAGAAGATTTTCTTGACTTAAATAAAGTTTCTTGGATCAAGATACGTATTTCTTGAAGCAAGAGAATTAATTTTGTTGGAATAAGTGAAACTTCTTGTGTCAAAAAGAAATTTTTTTTTCGCTCAAGAAAATAATTAGGAAGAAAAATATTTTCTTGGCTCAAGTGAACCTTTTTTTCTGTGCAGTAATATCATGATTTCGTTGATTATAATCAGATATTAATTAATGTAATAAAAGATAGTAATAGTTATCATCGCGAAAGAAAAATGAAGATGATAACTTGTACCATTAATAGATGATATTCATTACCACATTGGATTGAAAATATTATAATTACTTGCATGTCGATGGTCTAATTAGTAATTTTTCTAACTCCATATTTTTTAGAGGGTGATTTTTTAACATTTTGATGTAGCCATAATCGAATTATAAATTATTTGAATGATTCAAACCTAAATATTATATCTCTAATCGATAATAATGATATTAAATGGTTTTTTAAAGTGATAATGAATTTTGAACTAATTGTTTTTTTCGTACAAATAGAAGATTCTCTAAAATGGAGTTAGACAATTTACTAATTAGAACGTCGATGTATATCATGATTATGTTTAAAAACTTCTAATTATTTACTAAGTTAATGCTTTCAATTTTACATAAAATGAATATGCATGTGCAATTTTTTTTTTTGGGAATTGACACAATAATATTTTAAAAGTGTAATATAGCAAGATAAATTCATTTTATAAACATTTGAATTTTTTTTATACAGACAAGAAGATTTTCTTCAAAATAGAATTACTTTATACTGGCAAAAAAACAATAGTTTTCAAAATTTCATAGCAAACAAATTTTTTTTTTAATTTGAATTTTTTTGATTTTGAAAAACAATTTTATCTATTTTGTAATGGTAAATATTGTCAGCGGTAATTATAATAATTGTTATGTTTTATGTTAGTGGTTACTGTCTTAGAAAATGATGAGTATAATTCTGGAATGGTAATAGTAATAGTTATTATCCCCGATTTTAGTCAACCATTAGTTTTCACGTATGCTCAAATTTACTGTAAGTTTCATAGCTACGATGAAAGACTAAAAAAATTACTGAGATTTGAACAAATAAATTTTTTGAAATCTCAGACCTTTTTGTTTAAAAAAATTAAATCTTTTTCTCTATTATTCTAAGTCTGTATTTGCAACAGTAATAGTCGTAGACTTACAACAATAATAATCCTATTAGAGCGACAAGACTGTTTTTAGTGTAGCAACAGAATTAACATAAGACTTACAGAACACCGTCATCTTGTAACTGCAAGTTTTTGTTTTGTGTATATTGTTTTGAAGTCTGTCATTATCAAGCGAGTAAAAAAATTGTTTTAATACTACTTTCAGTTCATGTAAGCTAATACTCTGTTGAATTCTTGAAAATTCGATTACCTACTCTATTATGTGCATCACAATTAACAGCAATGGTAGCATAAAAAAGAAAAAGAATGAGAGAACGGAAATAACTAAGAAATTATTGGAAAACAATAAAAACTAATAGACCATTTATCTCAGTAATTATTATTTGTTTATTTTTTTTTGGTTGAAAGAAAAATGAATGTGATGTTTTTATGGAAAAAATATTTTATAAATAACTATTCGATAACAGTTACAGATATTGGTTGGATCGCATGAAAAAAGAAAAACCTGCTTACTTGACAATCACATCACTTGAACTTCCAGACTCACCAATTCCTCTAATAGATTCTCAAGCAAGTGCTCGATTTCGTGCTACTGAATCGTCTGATGTCAATTTTGAAAAAGATGAAATATTGGATGAATTTATTGAAAATATGACTAAGCTTGGGAAAGGGAGAAAAAAAGCTACCCGTAGTGCTGGTGCAAATGTCACTAAAACTATTGAACGTGCTAGGAAACAATTTATCGAAACAAAAAAATATAATAGAGCTCTTACTTCCCTTCGGACCAGTACAAAAACTATCGCTGAAGGTATGAATTATTTAGTTATTTACAATTCAATGCACAATATTTGTTTGAAAATTTTTAATATAATAACATGAAAATTTTTAAACTTTCGAATCATTAAGCATCAAATAATTATCTGATTTGATGGCTTATTTTCCTGTGAAAAAATACGGTTAATGTTAGAACTAACGTAATTCACATAGAATATTGCGTTACACGTGCCATAAGGAAGTATCTCGGCAAAAGATACCATTGAATAGTCATAAGTACGTATAAAAGAAGTTTTTTCAGAAAGCGACGTAATTATGTTCTAAAAGTATAATGCTGCAAGAAATTTTTTTTTTAATTGGAATTATTTTTGTACTTACAAAAAAGTTGTTTTTAAAACTTGAATTTTTTTCTCAATTTCATATATTTTATACTCCCGCATGGCATCAACATCGGGGTGAGTCCTGTTGCTGCAACAGAATTTTGTTCTTTTGCTCCCACGGGATAAGGTTCCATTGTAGCAATTATTAATTTTTTTCCGTGATCTGAAATTTTCAATTTTCATATCAAGCCATATGAGGTTATATCAGAAAGTTTTTTCGCGAAATATTAGAAATTAAAATTAAAATACAGTTTGTTTGAATATTTATAAGATATGCGTACCTGAAATGAGTATATTTTATTTTTTCTATTATAATGTTGTATTTATGTTGTATTTTTCTTATATCAGTTACAGAGGGTAATAAATGTTTTTTTATGTTTCGGTTAAAATATCAATAATATAATTTATTTTTTATAAAAAATTAAAGCTTTAATTTTAAGAAGCATAAACTTTTAGATTTTTACAAATATTTTTAATTACTTGTACACAAAAATCACGATATTAAAACTCTCTAGAGTCATTCGACTAATTTAGATATGGACAGAATATTTCTTATTAAAAATCAAATCATTGATTTTTTTGTATAATTTCATGCTTTCTAAATTTCCGTCGATTCTGATACAATCCGACGTAGATTTTTTTATATGTCTGCAGAATAATTTTGGTGTTTAATAACCAAGGCGGTGATTAAATGTTCCAAAATATTATTTCTTCATTCGCGAATGAGATTTATTTACGATTATTTCATTTGCAAGTAATTATTATCAGAGATCAATATTTAATATCTCATTAAATATTTGCAACTCAACCATGTCAAGGTTAAAATCTGATCGCATACATGATGATAAATCACAAAATTTTTTTTAATACTGAATTACATGTGTTGATTTACAGGACCGCCAAAAAGATGTACTAAGTCAAGTGACGTCATGGAAGAATGCATATGTGCGGAAATCACAGAGAATTTAAAAATCAACATCCAGGAGAAAACGGAGGTCAATAAATCTTCACGCAGTCCCAGTCCGGAAGTGACTCACACAATAAGAATTGCGATGAAATACCTTGGTCAGCCCGGACGCCGTGAACAACATGATGATGAAGATAATAATGATGATGAGGATGAATATCGTGTAATTGAAAAAATTTCATCTTCCGATGAGCTATCAAATATTTTAGTTAATCAACAATTGGCAGAACAGAACCAATATTACAGGGATACTAACTGTTGTGCCGGTATTAACGTTGCCTTGGACTTTACACTCAATTGCAACGGTGTTCAATTAACGTCTCGAGATATTAGTCTAAAACCTGTTACTAAAGATAATTCGAATATAGATTAATACAACTTTATGTAATTTACTTTAAACGAGTTTATGATACACATTATAATTAATTTTACGTTAATATGTTTATCGTAAGTGCAGTTTCTGTATGTATAATGATATGCTATGCAAGTGAAACATATTACATGTACAGTGTTTAATTAATCTTCAGTATACATATATACGTAAAAAGTGATAATTGTATCATTCGATTTAATTTATATGATTGTAGCACTTTTTTAATTGGCATAAATATAAACATTAAATGCTCGAATTACTTTTACTAAATTAATGTAAGACTAGCCGACCTGTGCGAATATTTTAGACAGTATCGTGATCAAATAATGAATGGTCATATTATAATGTGGAAATAATACTGATGTTTATTATGACTGTTAAAAATAAAATATCTTCCATTTATAAATATATACATTTACTCATTTCATCATAATAATAATAATAATAATAATAATAATAATAATAATAATAATAATAATAATAAGTTGTTTATTTAGCATTTGCTACATTCTTTACAATTATAATTCTCTGTTTCTTTGGTACAAAGGTTTAAGGATATGTTTTTTATAAATACATTGTTTTAGCTTGATTTTTCAATAATCTCTTAAATACATTAATTGATTTCTGTTCTTTTATTATTTTCGGTAGTTCATTAAACCATACAAATCCTCGATATACTATAGATTTTTCTGCCGTCATTGTTCGTGTATGCTTAATTAAAAGTAAACTATTATTACGCGTATTATAATTATGATTATTGCTTATTAATTCTATTTGTTCATTTAAATAATTAGGTGAAATATTATGGAGCATCTTGAATACAAATAGACAACAGTTGTAATATATCTTTTGTTTTACTGACAACCAACCAAGTGTGTCAAGCATCAGATTAATGTTTGTATATCTATTTACATTCAAAATTGCTCTCATAGCACGATTTTGGAGTTTTTGTAGTTTGTTAATTTTTTCTTGATCATAATTAAGCATCACAGTACTACAGTATTCAAAATGCGGTGCTATTATCGATTTATAGATAATAGTTTTCGCAAAATTACTAACTGTATTCCGGAGTCTAGATAGTAAGTTGACTTTTTTCGCTATTTTATTAGCAACGTAAGTTGCATTGTCTTTGAAATTTAAATGATGATCAATAATGACACCTAGATATTTGGTTTTGTCTACATATTGTATATTGTCTCCATTGATTACTACATTACATGCTTTAAGATCGATTTTGTTTCTTTTGTCGTGAATGACCATATATACTGTTTTTTTTATATTTATTTTTAGTTGATTTTTATTTAACCAATTAGTTAACATATTTAACGCAGTATTTAGTTTATTTTGAATGTATTTAATATTGTTATGAGCAACATACAACATCATGTCATCGGCAAACAAACGACATTTAATACCTAAGTTCTTGAATATTTCAATTATTTCATTTATATATAATATAAAAAGTAAAAAAGTAATTATAATATGACCATTCGTTTTTTGATCACGATATTGTGCGAAATGTTATTTTAATTACATTTATTTATGTATGATTTGAGTGGACGTATAAAGCTTTCAGCACTCGTGTGTTGGCGCACTCACATCGCTCGTTGCCAAAAGCCTCATCCTCGCAGTTACATAATATACTATTACGTTGAATTGTAAACAACAATTTATATCATATTTCTAAGAAATGTGTCCATTTCATTTGATTGATTAGCATAACAGATTACACTTTTGCATAAAATGTAGCAATCCAAATGCTGTCATGCTAATTAAACAGACTGTTAATAGATGGTGCCTTCTGTAGCTATTCAATATAGTTAAGTGTGGAGTTGGGCTTTTGGAGTCAAGAAAAATGAGGGAAAGTGTGAATTTACTTTTGTTAATCTGATTTAATATATTAGTCACCTTTAATTATCACCACAAGCAGAGATATTTTGAAACTTAGATCCTGGTCATCCAGGTAGGAAATCTGACACGTAACCGTGGTTACAAGACTAATTCTACTACGATAGTCGTTCCTAACCTCAATTTGGCGTCTAACCACGCGGTTAACAGCCAGGGAGGCAAATGCCTCCCACGTACTGACCTCGCGAATTTGGATAATTTAATGAAAGAGTACGTCAAAGGGAAAAAAGCTGGTTCGATCAAGTGTAATTTCGCTCAGTTCTCAGGTACTAAGATGCATGTGGGAGTAACCCGCACCAGTGACGCCGGCAAAATATCTGAGCCAGATAGCAAAAAACGCAAAGCTGACAGCGATGACCGTATCGTAGACAACATCGACGAACAAGAACTAGAGGATGTAGTTATGAATGATAACACGTCACTTGAGGTTAATAATAGTGATAAGAATGACTTCTTGAGGAATGTACATAATAACATGAGGATGGACGACAAGGGTGATAAAATTAGAGACCGTTTTAAATACAGCCGACAGGAAAGAGGCCCCTTCGTGGTGTACATCAAAACCACAGGTGAGCTAGTCAAGTCTAAACCCATTAAAGCCATTGAATTAGCCCGTAAATTAGCGAATAACAATATTCGGTTCGACAACATTGCTGAGAGTTCTAGGAATACATGGCGCCTAACATTTATTTTAAGAGAAGCTGCCAATGACTGCTTATCCAACCTTAACTTGGAGAAGAACGGCCTGGAGGCATTCGTGCCAATGTACCTGCGATTTAAGAAAGGAGTGGTCAGAGACATCCCTGTCGACGTGAGTTTAGAAGAATTAAAAAAGTGTATCTAAGAGGAGAACAAAAACACCGTGGTCTCTGATATTCATCGATTAAAAAAGAAAAACAACAAGCCCTCAGCAGACAAGCATAAGTGGATCGAATCTTCAACAGTTTGTATCACCTTCAGCTCATCAGTATTACCCAGGCAAATCAGACTATGGGGAGTTTTACTTCCAGTCAGCGATTATATTCCACCAGTAAGAATCTGTTTCAACTGTGGTAAATTTGGTCACATCAAGGATAAATGTAAGGGCCAAAAAGTATGTTTGTCATGTAGTCAAATTGAATGTTTGGGCCATGATCAGTGCCATAATGGTAAGAAATGCGTCAATTGTGGTGGAGATCACCACACTCTGGACAATAAATGCCCGAACAGAAATGCTGAGATGGAGATTAAGAAGATTATGACTCGCGACAATCTGTCGTTTCCTGAGGCAAAAAGACTGGTAAATCCCAATAAGGACTTACAACTCCAGCAGAAAAACTCCCACTTTCGCGGCACCCAGGAAGACTTTCCTAGTCTGCGGACAAAAGAAACTGGACACGACAATTGCGGCCGCCACTTCTACTTGGAGTCGACCAAATTCAAAACCTCCCCTGGAGGACCTGAAGGGTTCGGAGACAGATGGCAAGGAAACCGGTGGAGCTGCACGTATTGGGGAAGCCCTTGAAGAGCTATTACGGGCATTTATGATGTCAACAGATGTCGAGTTACTAATCAAACATTTGAGGAAGGCGGTGGAGATTCACCTCAAGAATCATGGACGCACGAAATAAGGACTGTAGACAAGCTCACTCGCTAAGTATAGTTCAATGGAACGCCCGCAGTATTAAACCTAAATTAAATGAACTTGTACATAATTCTAGAAATGTTGATATTTTTCTTATTTCAGAGACCTGGCTCAAGAAGAAGGATATCATATATGCTAAGGGGTTTGACGTTGTAAGGAGTGACCGTGCTCGTGGTAATGAAGGAGGTGTAATGATTATGGTAAGAAGTACTTTGAGATACTCTGTGGTTCGGGATTTGTTTGATTGCAATGGTAAGATTGAGACATGTTGTATTAGACTTAACTTAAATGGGAAACCTTTTACTGTAGTTTCCTGCTATAGACCCCCAGGCACTGCGTCGTCTGTTAAGGCTGATGACTGGGCTCTATTTTTTGATCAATTCTCCGATAGTTATCTAATTGGGGGAGATTTTAATGCCCATCACTCACTGTGGGGGCATCGGTCTGACTGTGCGGAAGAGAGGTCCCTTGTGGAAGCTTTGGATATCAAAGATGTCGCTTGTCTGAACGATGGTTCTCCTACTTTCTTAAGTTCCTCATCAGGTGCTGAATCTACGGTTGATTTAACGTTTGTCGACTATAACTCAGCTTTGCTTTTCGAGTGGAAAATAGGTTCGGATTATTGGGGAAGTGATCACATTCCTATTTTTATTAGATGTGACGGCCGAGTCCAGTCCGGTTGTGAACGCAGAAAATCTAACAGGTTATATAATTCGGCGGTAGATTGGTCAATATATAAGTCTTGCATAAGTGAGAAAATTCCTGACCTGGTTGAGTTAATGTCTTCAGAGAATGACATCCAAACAAAGTACTCTTCCTTTACTGCCACTTTGGCGAGTAGTATTCAGCAAGCTTGTCCCTCTGCCACTAGAAAACTTGATGGAAAACCCCACCAGTCTAAGTCTAAATCCAAAGCTCCTCCGTCAGCATGGTGGAATGGGGAATGCGATAGGTTAGTAAGGTTGCGTAAGGCGGCATTACTTAAGTTTAAAGCTAATAGATCGTGTGACAACTTCATCGCGTACAAAAAAGCCCAGGCTGAAGCTCTGGTTGGTTTGAGACGGATCAAGAAAGAAAGTTTCAAGAACTTTTGTGCTAGCCTGTCTAAAAATACCAATCCTAAGTTCCTTTGGAACACTATTAAGGGTTTCCAAAACAGATGGAATTATAGAGAGAATGCCAACGAGTATGATAAGAATAAAATTAGTGCAGTGAAGGTTATGATCGAAGAACTCTGTCCGCCTTGGGTACCAAATCACAGACCTTGTCTCAATTATGATACTGCAGATCCTTTCCTCGACTTAGCTTTCATACGCGATGAACTACAGTTCGCGCTGTCCGAGCTAAAACTGTCATCTAGCCCAGAATTAGATGGTATAGACTACAAGATGATTGTACATCTGCCGGATGAAGCTCAGGTGCTCCTTCTTGATTTATTTAATCAAATCTTTGAGTCAAAAGAATTTCCTCAAGAATGGCATCAATATGCCATTTTCTTTATTCCCAAAGGTGAAAAAAATAAGTTCCGTCCGATCTCTCTTGCTCCCTGTCTGGCTAAGATCATGGAAAAAATATTGAATAATCGTATCAGTTGGTGACTCGAACATAAGAATGCCCTTCCTAGCTCTCAGAATGGTTTTAGAAAAGGAAGATCCTGTGCAGATAAGCTGTCTATTCTATGTGCGGATATTATCAAAGCTTTTAAGTCAAATGAATGTATTGCCGTCCTTTTTTTAGATATCAAAGGTGCCTACGACAATGTCCTACCTGACGTGCTACTGTCCAAGCTTAAGAGGTTGGGTTTCCCATCTAACACGCTATCATTTATATATAATCTCGTTTCAGAGAGAAGTTTGCATTTTAAATTTGGCGAAATAGATGAATCTTATAAAGTTTTTAGAGGTTTACCTCAGGGAAGTGTCCTCAGCTCAATACTATATGCTTTATATGTAATAGAATTAGAAGAAAGGATAAATGGTGTCTTTGGGTGTAACACTTTGCAATATGCCGATGACGCATGTATTTATTCTAATCATCAAAATACCAAAACCGTTATAGAGTGTGTCGAGGAGGCTATGGATAATGTTTGCTACTATTTGAATGATCTGGGGTTGGACTTATCTGTCAGAAAAACTCAATTTTGTATCTTCAACAGAAAGAATAATAGAAGGACAGAGCCTCTCAGGTGGAATATTGTTGTTAAGGGATCACCAATCAGTAACTCGGAGGTAGTTCGGTTTCTTGGCATGGATCTTCAAGCCCATTTAAGCTGGAAACACCACATAGAAAACGTTGATAAAAAATGCCGGAATGCCTTGAAGACAATTAACTGTTTAAGGCGTACTTGGTGGGGAGCAGACCCCATGCTTCTTATTAGGGTTTATAGAGCTTTAATTCATTCCAGACTGGAGTATGGTGGACTAGTGTTGTTTAATTTGACTAAAACCGAGAAAGCTAAGTTGGACAGGATTCAATTCAGAAGCCTCAGGGCAGCGTTAGGCTATTCTTCATCCACCCCATGTAATGTAATCTTAGCTGAGGCCAAGGAACCTCCCCTCAATATAAGATTCCGGTACTTGACGTTCAACTTCTTGGCTAGAGCCTCTTCCAGAGAAGATCACAGGATTTTACAAATCCTTCAAGAAATAATGAACTTGGAGGATAACCCCACAATAATCAATAGAGATGGCCCGGTGAACTTAGTTGAATGTTTCCGAGCAATTGAACTACATAGGCACCTCATCAGGTCGTCAAGTAGTCCCTTATGTTACAGTGTCGGGTTTGAGGCAATTTGGTATCATCCACAAGTTTCCTTCGCGGAGGGCGAAGAGATTAGTAGTTCCATGAGGTGTCAGGAGCTCTTCTGTGACATCTTCGAGGAGTATTTAGGTGGCTGGACATGTATTTTCACGGATGGGTCCAAAACGGAAAACGCTCCATTCGGAGGCTTCGCGGTGGTTCTGCCATTAGAATCGATAGAAATAGAGTTTAGAGCTCCCAAACACGCATCAATCTTCACTCTCGAAGCGTTGGCTATTTATGAATCTCTTAAATTAATTGAGGAATCCCCGTTTAGATGCTTTGCCATTTTTTCAGACTCTAAAAGCGTTTTACAGGCACTAGTGTCAGACAAGGCCTTGGGCAAGAAATCGTACTTGATACTTGTAATTAAAGAACTTTCAAGAAAATTGAGCTTGAGGGGTAAAAGAATCAAACTCTTCTGGATTCCCGCGCACTGCGACATTAGTGGTAACGAGGCAGCAGACAGGGTTGATAAAAAGGCCATTTACTCAGGGAAAGACACCAATCTTCATCTCCCCGCGAGTGACTTCAAAAAGATGGGAAAAGACCTTATGTGGTCGGAGTTTCACAAATGGTTTATGTTTACTAATACAGATAAGGGAAATTACTACAGAAATTTCTACTATACTAATAACTCCAAGCCCTGGTTCAGTAAGTTTAAACTAAATAGACGCTCAGTGGTCTCCATTAACAGACTACGAAGTGGTCATCACTCGCTTAATTCCTGCTTAGCCAAATATAAGATTGTACAGTCGCCTGCTTGTGCCTGTGGAGCACCAGAAGAAACCCCGAACCACATTCTATTTCAGTGTCCCCTATACGAATCTCAAAGAGCTGGTTTTATTAAAGCATTAAGTATTAATATAGGTCAAGGCCCTTACAATGTTGAATCTCTTTTAAGCAGCTTGAGTCAGGGAATTATTAATTGCCTAAGTACATTTTTATCATCTATTAAGAAATTTATTTAATATGTTTTTTTTTTTTAATTTTTATTCAATAACTCTAAAGAAAAATGAGTGTCATTCTGTATATAGCTATTTCCAAGTCTATTTGTCTTTAATAAGCAAACTTGTGGTTGGTTAAGATGAATATATTATAAATGAACAAAATAAGCACACTGATAATTACAAAATATCTTAATAACCATCGCTATAATTTTTATATACTTTATTTGTGCAATGTATTAATGTTTTTTTTTTTTTTTTTTTTTTTTAAATGTACACCTTATGAATTTTTATTACTAAGATGGGATCATTACTCAACTGTGATATGGCATAAGCCCTATTAACCTATACATGTATCATTCTATATATTTAATAATTTTATATTTTAAATGTAAGAGCGGTGAAAATGTACAGTATATAATATAAGTTTGTAAAGTTGGCTATATTAGTTTACACCAACGCCTTGTACCTTATTTTTCTAATAAAAAAAAAAAAAAAAAAAAATAGTTGTGTTTGGCTATATTGGTTTAAACCAAAGCCTTGTACCTTTTAGTAGTTTTTTTTAATAAAGATAGTTAAATGTATTTCCAACAGGTGACGTTAAATTTTCTAATAAAAAGTTGTGAGAAACAACTTTGAGAAACAAGAAATATGATTATTATTCATAAGTATAAATAGATTTTATTTCAAATATCCTCTAAATTAAAATACATGATAGTCTTGAAGTTAGTCAAAGGTCGAAACTTAAAAAAAAACGGGCCACGATTTATTATTGGTTAAAATTTAGGCGCGCGCGTAGCGCGCTATTCAAATTTCTAGTTAAGTTTAAATTTGATAGGTCAACAATTTTTCAAAAAATTTGAGAATAGAGCCAATTGATGTATGCGCATTTTTTTTTATACATGAGAGTTATTGATAAAAATTAGATCTTAATTGATGAGAGTAAATTTAAGTTAAGAAAAAATATATTTAAATAATAAATGAAGTCATAGAGCTGTATTGTTGAAAAATGATAGTATACACGTGATATAAAAGTGTATAAACTGAAAAAAAAGAACATTATAAATTGTAAATTTGTTATTTCATATATAAACATCTTAATCAATCGATTCGAAAGATATGAAAGTTATTCATGATTTGTTTATCTTACACAATACTTATTGTAATATTGAAGAATATGCAGTAAATTTCAGATGCTAATCCCTTTTCACATTCTCAACAATTTTCTTAACATATAAAAGTTTGATGAATTTTTTTGGCATAAAACTTGAAAATTTTCATTTAAGTAAAAATTTTGAGTGATTACTGTTTAAAATGTCTGAATTTGAAAATCAGGCCTAATTTTTTTCTTCTTCAGTTTTGTAACCAACACGTTATCTTGACGATCTAGTTGAAATATATATTCATAAATTTCATGTAAACTTACAATCATATATTTGAATTTATAAAAGTTTTTTAATAAACTTGATTCATTTGGTGAAAAATAGAAACATGAATTATCAAAATTTATATTAATTACAAATTTTTCTAAAATATACTTTAGATTTAAGGGGGATAGCCACTGTGAAATTTAAAAAAAAAAAATTCTTTTTTTTTTATTAAATCCAAGTTTATAGATTCAAAAATATATATTGTATCTAAAGTTTGGTATCAAAATTCCGAATATTTTCCGAGTTATAGTCATTTTTGTGACAGCGCGTCAAATGACTTTACACGTGCGGCACTCCGACGAAAACGCGTTTTTCTCGAAACTACTTTTTTTAAGCTGATGAGAACTGTAATTTGCATAAATATGAACCGATTTGCAACTTTTTTTTCTCTGTATTCGTCTATTCAGTAGCTATAGTTGCACGTAGGGGATTTTGGAAATTTTGATTTTTAAAATTTTTTAGGGCTGTTTGAATCCAAAAAAAGACGAAAAAAATTTTTATGTCGCCATTTTTTTTAAAATCCAAATTTTCAAAATCCCCTACGTGCAACGATAACCACATGCATGCAGATTACAACGCTCTTTCGTTTTTTTGGTTTAGATAATCTGTTTTTGAGTTAGAGATCGCATCATGGAAGGAGAAATTTTTTTGGTGCTCCACAAAAATGCTAATAACTTTGTAACAACATGACATTTTTTGATAAAAATTTAGGAGAATAATATTTAATGTATACTTTATAAAACAAAAAAACTCGATCCCCAAATTCCTTTATTATCCCAGTCGAAAAAATTCCCGAAAATCATCTATTTTTTCGATCCTCACAGTGGCTTTCCCCCTTAATGAAAAAAAAAAATTTACTTTCAATAATAAATTAAACTTTTGAGTTAACGGTGATTGTTGTTAATTAACTTACATAATCGATTCAGCAAAACATATCTGCAATATTAATTCCACTAAAAAAATTTTTTACAATACTTAAAAATATAAAAACCAGTTGATATTTATTGTCCATGAAATAAATATCGAGTCAATAAAGCGTTCTATTAAAATCGATCGTAATGAAATAAAATATTTGAACTGCCGTCTATTAATTAGCTCAACTAATAAATCGTTCGTGGGACTGAGAAATATATCTAATCGATTTACTTTTATTTTGTCCCTTTAATAAAGCAGCGGATAGTCCAGACTGGCGTATACTCATCGCGGAGTTTTGGCTTATAACTAAAAGAGTTTTAGTTGCTTCTTTTTATCTTCTCTTTCTTCTCTCTTCTTCATACATATATACCATCTACATTTATATATTATATATTGGCTTTTTCAAGTTAGCTTCCTCGCTCTCGTGTGCGGCATCGCCAGTTTGTTTAGCTCACCAAATCTCATTTTATTTCTTTTAGTCTATGTTGTTGTACACTGCTCTCAAGTCTTGTTCTTCTAAGGGCGAAAATGGTTCATGGTCATTTCAGCCGCCGACGATTTGGATGTTGCACTACCATACACTGCAATGCTTCTTTCTTCATCATCATCATCTTCTTTATCATCGTTTTCTCATTCTGCTTATTTGACTTCTCATTTCTTCTTTCTTCCTATTTTAGCTCTACTCGTCTCTTACCTCGCTCATCGCCACTTCCATCTATTTCGCAAATTTTTTTAATCTCACTTATCCTTTTTTCGTCTCGATCGATTAACGCGTTTATACGATGACGGTGTGAGAAATGCGATAATGAAGTGTCCCGCGGACTATAAGAGATAATGCTTACGAACAAAGGAAGACTTGTATCAAGACCAAAGAGAACGAAATAACCGCTTAACTATATAAGCTTTGTAGGTATAAGATAGTAGATTGGAGTCGTTTAAAAAGTCGCATTGGAGCAAAAAATTAAAGCAAAAAAATAAAAATAAAAATAGCGGCTCTGATAAATCATTTCCGAAGGACACTCGACAGTTTTTTTAGTTTTGTTTTTATTCTTGATCGATTAAATAAAGCCGAAATGATTGATTAATGCAATCTATAGTTTTTGTTTGATTTTTGTTTCTTCACTCTTAAATGTAAATGTCTCATAAAAGAACTGAGTAAGAAATAATAAAGAGAGAAAGAAGATAAGTAATATAAGAAAAAATGAAAGAGACTTATCGGCGACTTTGAGGGTGGATGACGTCATCAGATACTAGCGCACATGTTTCTTTTCGTGGTAAAGTGAATTCTAGGAATAATTTGATTATGCGGTGGGAGCCACACGCGGAATTTACAGGATCTACTGGCTTGTTAGATGCTCTCAGATTATACTATACTATGTTTTTTTTTTTTTTTTTTTTCGTTTTCGTATAAGAGCAAGGCCAAAAAACTCGCAATTCAGTAGTACTTTTTTTATGATCACTCGAAACAGATTTATCAGACCGGATTCATCCACTGAAAATAGATATTGAACGGATAAATGGTCGGGAGAAATTAAAAAATAGCAATAATAAATATAATTATAATGATAAATATTGTATTATATACTCAGAGATAGAAGTATTAGATATAAAAGGAAATAAAAGTAACTAGTAGAGAAAAATCAAGTTTAAAAATTTGAGAGGCGTATTAAAAAAAAGTTTCATCCGAGAAAACAAGTTAAACCAATTAGCTATTAAAGCTATGAGTTTGTGGTGACTGTAATCGAATGGTAACGTGGTTGAAATGACTATTTTACTTTGTTTTTTTTTTTTTTTATACGAATTCTACAACTTTTTATTGACATACATTATTCATCGAGATATTTGGTTAGAAGCTATCAGCCAACATACTTTTTTGACTTATTAGAATAGCAGTTAATTAATTAATTAACGAATCGATTCGGTAAGTGTATAAAAAATAATAAATTAGTGAAAGTAGAAAAATTAAATCAATTCTCGGGAACGTGCCAATCCATTATTTTATCCTTGACTGGCTCGAGTAATTTCTGAGCGATTAATTTCTCCATGCTGGATATCATCTACTTGATGGGAATATAATCTTGTTTGTGCGTGGTTTCGCTCGTTTAAGCTACGGCTAATTTTTTTTTCGTATCAAATTTTTGTTTTTTTATTCACGTCATTCTCTCTGCTGCTACAATCAACTGATGTTATTTATAATCGCACTCAAATTATAAAATTATTAGAAATCCATTGAGATTTTCTCTTCAAATTATTGCTAATTCTTCTGATTTATACACTTGAACCTTAATTTAAAATGGAAATTTGAATGAATATCTAACTTGCAAATAGCTGATGATTATTGATTGATTTTTTTAATTATTTCGATTGACTAGAACATCAATTTTTTAAAAATGGATTATGGAGAATTAATTAGATTAATAATCATAATCCCAAAAAAAAATTTTAATTAAAAAAAAATCTCGTCAAATTCCCGCTTACAAGACGATGTGAAAAAAATTTGTTTCTATGAAAATATTTTCTCATGAAATTTCATAAAATTTGATGAAAATTATATCTTGGTCTCAAATTAAATTTTATAAGCCTTTATACATAGTAAAAAATTTTTCGTCAAATTTAACACAAAAATATGTGTTGATGATTTTTTTTACACAATTTGTGTTGAATCAACATACTAAAATGTTAAATTCTACACAAATATTTTTACATTTTACACAATGACGCAAAATTTTTTACTGTGTATAATTTTATGAAATATTATAAATTTTTATGAAATTTATTATAATAAATAATATTTCATGCCAACAATTCCTTCGGGTCTAGGTATTTTATGAAATTTCAGCAGTAAAATTTCGTGAAATTTTATTAACTTTTTTCCTAGATTTTTTACAAGAAGAAATTATGGTCGAATTGATTAAAATAATTTTTATTTAATTAAAATTTTAAAAAAGTTTGGAAAATCCAAAAGTGCACGACTCATAATGCTCATTAATTATAAAATATTTAAAAAAAAAAAAAAAAAAAACATAAGTCGTTCAAAATTAGTTGCCGAAAAAATAGCTGTACTAGGAAGGTACTGCACAAGCACCTCTGGTGGAATAAATGTACATAATATCTATAGATATGTCACCATCCATGTTAATTTTACATGGATATATATAGATATACAGTCTTGTAGTTTTCGTTTTTTATTAATTGTAATTAAACGACACTGAATTAATTAATCATTCGCATTCAGTGACCTACAATCGTCGATTAGAATTTAAAAAAAAAAAATTTAACTCAAATAATGGATTTTTTCACAAGTTACAGTGCTTTCGGGTTTCACACATGACGGACAGGAAAATTTTTTGGCCTATTTTGGTGTTTTTTTCCGATTCTATTGCAGTAAATCAATTTTTAAAAAGTATGGAATTAATCTCCATTAAATTATCTCGACAATAGTATGCAAAATATCTTGATTCCGTGAACTAACAAGGCTATAATAATAAAAATAGCTGCCAAAATGAGGCGAAAAAAATTTTTCGATCGTAAAGCACTCTCTGATGCTTCGCATCATGAGTCGTGCAATTATAATGAAAACAGATATATAGTGATAATCATTGTTTAAAAAATTGTTCATTTTAACAAATTCTTGAGTCGAAAAATTTTTGTCTGGGCATAATTTTCTTTCTTAGAGCAATGATAAATACGCTTTGATAAGAAGAATATTTTTTCAAGATTGTTATTTCCATCATTGGTTAAGTGCAATGGACTCTTCTTAAAAAATTGCATCAATTGACATACAATTATAGTTGATCATCTAGATGATCAAAATGACAATGGAAGAGGCCACACAGGAAGACTCTATCACTGTTGATTTAGTCTCATTAGAATACTTATTAATAATTTCACTAATTGTCCTTTAGGGGATTATAATTATGAACGTCTGGAAATGATGCTCATCCTCATTAATTTAAATGTCACTGACTAATAATAAATACTTCTTCGGATTTTATTTAAAAAAAGATATAAACACATTTATTTCTATAATATATCATGACTGAAAAAATTTATTTTAGTGCTAATAATGATAATGATTATACTCGGAAAAATAATACAAAAATTTGTTCTGTCAAGTACTTTGTATTAAAGACGATAAATTATTGCAAGTAAATACTTTGTTAAAGATATAGTTAGTGAGAAAAAATAAATAGCAGTTAGTTAACACGAGGCTTAACTGACGCCTACGATTGACCATCACTAGACGATCCGCTGGAATGCAGTTTTCGGTGTTGCATTGAGTGGGAACGCACGCCAAGAGCCCAATGGGATGGACCCGCTTGCGATTCCACGCTGATAAGCGACGAGCGTTGTTTCGTTGTTGTTTTTAACATGCTAAAATTAAATCTAAAATTTAAAACTAACGAGTTTCTCGTTTTGACAACTAAAACGCAATAAAACAGCTAAGTATTTTTATTTAATCACCGAAATTTTGTCGCTAATTAATTATATGTTCTACTAAAATTAGCCAGATTAAATTTTACCATCCTTCAAGTGCATTCTTTGAGTAAAATTATCTATGCGTAAAAAATTAATTATACTTCCATTAAATAACTATTTTTTAAACGTTGTATAAAGAACTTATTTCTTCTCATAATCAGCGTCATACAATGTGACGAAATAATTTTGTAAATGATTGACTATTTCGATGGTATTGTTAGGGGTAACAATACCCTTTTTGTACTTATATTCTTCATTGGTTGTAATGAATGTTAATATTTATTGTAAGTTTATGTTTCAAGAAAAGAAAGAAAAGAAAAGGAATTTAAAGTTGTAATCGTTTTCATTTTTTTGCGTTAGTAGAAGATAACTCAACGCTTCAAGTTTAAGGCATGTAAAATTTATGATATTTAATACTGATTCAGTCAAACCTCATTTTACGACAATTTTGCAAAACTTTGGTTTTGAAATGTACTCTAAAAAAAATTAATTTGATCCAAGAGGGAAAGAGTTTTAATTCAAGACAGTGGAACTCTTCAAAATGATTTTCTTGATTCAAAATGTCCCCTTTTAAAATCAAGTTAATTTTTTTTAGTAAACATTCATTTTTCCGTTCATCAAAATTACATGGAAAAAATATTAGATTGTTGTTAATTTTTTACTATTTCCAATAGTAATTCGGGCTCCAGGGTAGCATTTTAAGTTTTTTGACATTCATGTTATTACTTATTAATGTTTGAAATGGTATTTTTTGCTGTATAATTATTGAATTGCTACTGCAAAAAAAGCGGTGTTAAAATGGACTCATTTTAACACCGCTATGTAACACCTGTGTATTAACACCGGTGTTAACACTCTTTTGCGGTGTTAAAAATCCGGTGTTAAATCGGTGTAATATCGGTGTAACAGTAGAATAAATTTACACCGTATCGGAGTATGAATATTACATGATCCATAAAACACAATTATTATTCAATATTTATTATCAAAATGAGACAAATAAAATTTATTTAAGAATTTTGAATTTATAAAATTACGCAGAAATCGATTTAATGAATGTTATACAACAAGTTAAATAATATTTGCATTATTAAATGTTTGGGAACAATATAATAATTATTTTTATCGTAACCATGATGTTTTTCACAATATTATGGATGTTTTAAACATGCTAAATTAATAATTTGATAACTTTGCTTTTTTTTTCAGATATTTCATTTGCACATAAACTCATATTGTAACACATAGTCTCCCATAGCTTACACAACAGCATTATATTATCATTATAAAAGAAAATTCTTTGAATTTCACCGTAAATGGGTAATTCGTAAATTTTTAAATTGTTCCAAAAACGTCCTAAAATTGTCCAAAAAATTTTTCATCCATTAATTTCGGGACATATCTACATCGGTGCAAAAATAAATTATCTCTATGAAAATCATTTAAAAAACGTTCAAATTGCCGTAAAATTGTTCTAAAAATTTTTCAAATTTGTTGTAAAAACACTCTAAAACTGTCCAAGAAATGTTCCCAAATTGTCTCAAAAATATCCGAAAAATGTCTCAAAAGTATTCAAAATTTGTTCTCAAATACTTAAAAAAATGTTTTAAAATTATTCAAAAAAGGTTCCACATAAGATTTACGGACAAAATTTTAACTACATTGCTTCAAATAAATTGCATTGATTCTAAAATTATCTTAGAAGTATTCCGAAAATCTTAAAAAAAAATACTCAAAAGTTATGAAATAATTACTAAAATGCACTATTTTGAAGTTTCCGATTGTTTATATGATGTCCCAAAATGCTCCGGGTCCATTTTTACATCGAAATTTTTTACAGTGTATTTATTTCAATTAAAAATTTTTATCTACTTAATATTTTATTATTTTAAATTTTCTAAATTAAATATTAACTTTTTTTGATTATTTACTTTTAATTATTAAACATAAAAAGTTTAATTATAAAAATTGTGTTAGTTAAAATATTATCAACACCGTAAAATTTATAATACCGCTTTTTTTTACAGTGTATGATTCAATATTTTGTTTTTCTAATTTTCAAATTTTTAGTGAAATTTGCCTTTTTATCACTAATTAAAAATAAATATCAAAAGATTGTGTACTTGCTGAAACAGTACCACCAATAAAAAAGGCCGTATTCCTGATTCTAAAAATAAAATTACAAGTTTCCACAACAAACTACTCACTTATTGATAAATCTTCATAATCTTATTGTGTATGATAAAAATCAAACCACTTGCTGCAAAACGAGCATTTCAAGTTTCAAAAGCAACCCGAATTCTCCACAGCTTGCTAAGCATGAGAATGCAACTTGAGTATATTCACTTGACCGAATTCAGTAGTTCAAATAATATACGATATGGTGAAGATAAAGTTAATGAAAATGAAAGCACAACATAGAAAACGGTATATATGTATACTAAAACGCATAACCTTAAAACTGTGGTTAACCTCAAGGGTTCACAAGAGTGTAACACAAATATCCGTTGGTTAGATGGCAAAAGTTGTCGAAGGAGGTGTGTATAGAGTGGGAAGGGTCCTGCGGAATAGGAAGCAGTAGAACAAAATATAACGAGGCAAGTTCATAAGGAAAGATCTCAAGGCAAGAATGAAACGAGGGTCTTGGTGTTCTCGCCCTTTTCCCAAGAAGGTGTAGAACGAGGCATCTGGAGAAGAGTACCCTCTCAAACCATGAATGAATTACAGTAGGTTAAGTTCATTCATTCGTTTTAGTGGCCTAGAAACCTACAAAAAGTCACTGTATCTTTGCTGAAAAGCACCATTTAATTAATAATTTCGTAATTATATTCGTCACGATCACCGAAAATAATTATTCTTTTAATTCAGCGAAGCATATCGGTCACTTTTGTTTTTCAATTTAAATCTATTATAGCTTAATTTCAAGGTTCACCCGGTGGGAATTTAATTATCTTCTCTTCCGATCGATGATAAATATTGCACCGTCAATAACGAATTATCAAACAGAAATAGCAGTCGATTGGAAATTCGCAACTTCATGATGCTGATGAGATGAGGTTCCAAATTAGTCAAAGTCAAATGAGTCAACGGTCTTGCATATAGTCAAGGTCCGGTTGTTTTTCTTCAGCCTCCAATTTTTTATTTCATTTTTCGCTTCCATACTTTCATTTGCACTTATGATTTTTATTGTTTATTATTTTTATATTCTTTTTTTTGTTTTTGTTTTTATTAGGCGAGTATTTCAATTAGAATTGAGTCGAGACAGGAGTGACGAAGCAGACGAATTGCGACGGGCGATCTGGATGGTCCGACATCTGATGAAGATGAAGAATGGTATTTTGGGTTGGAGGAACTTGTGCCATTGACCCAGGTCGGTTTCCTCTGAAAAAGACCCCCATGACGTTGAATCGAGTGTTGTTGTTATTTCGTTTCTCTTTCTGGTTTTGGTCGATATTTTTTCCTTCTTTTTCTTTTGACTCTTGTCTCCCACGTCGGCCAACCCTCACCAACCTTCGATTCGATTAGGTAAGGATTTGTCAGTAGAGAATGGAAAAATGAATTGGTATTAAGTGCTTTCGCTTGTATCGAGTCTCCCTCTTCCGGACGAATCCCGATGCGACAACACCAAAAAGTTACTTCAAACCTATATCGGACTTAGTTTTCATTTCGTGACTAGATTATTCATGTTCTTTTTTTATAGCAGTCTTATTGTATGTGGAACATTTAATAAATTTTGATTTTTATTGCCACTTTTTAGGCTTTACCATGCATACTAATTATTTATTTTTTTTTTTTTCAATCTCTTCATTACGAAATATGTAAAGAGGATTCGAGGAAAAGAACACTCTACTTCATAAATCGTTTTCAATTTCAGAAACATGGTACATAGTTGTAGAGTGAAGCGTTATTATTGTGAAATGAAAAAAAAAATTTTTCAACATTAATTTTTTGATGGTATTTTAAATCAACATTCTTTTATATTTAATACAACGTTTACTGTCCAAGTCCAAGTGATGAAGTGTTTATAAAAAAACTGAATAACTAATGATTTCATCTTTACCAATTTCCGACTCCCAAGTAAACTTCATTCGGTATTTTTTTCCTTTAAATTGAAATTTCACATGATGAAGCAATTTATTTTGTATGTGAGTAATTTTTCTTACAAGAAAAAGAAATTTTAATTACTCTACAAAATAAAGAGTATATTTAAAAGAGTATCGGCGGTTTTGGGGAATTTCTTTAATAATATTTTTATATAAAAATCGATTATGGAAATAACGAAAATTGTATTTGAATTATCCTGGGCAATTTCAAAGCCAGATTATAATCTAAACTAATTACATTATCTTAAAAATGAAAATAATAAATGTTAAATTGTTATGCCCTGACGATCGTAATTAGTGTCGTATGATACACGCAGATCATAGCGGCGGATAATCGTTCGATTATTATTTCTTAGTGATTTTCTGAATTGCAAGTAACAGCACCACTTTTAGCCACGATGTCTTCGTGACGTAAACAAGATAATAGGCTTCCCTCGTGTATTCAAGATGTAGACATAATGACGACGGCCATCGGATTATAGTACGACCAATCTTTTCTTCTTTTTTCTTTTTTTCTGTTATTTTTTCTCCCTTTTCTTCATCGTCAGCTCAATCTTCTTTATTTTTGTGCGATCATTAGGTACAACACATTCTACCGCACAATCACGTCACACTTTAAGATTCTCGTATACTAAAATTAAACGGAAACATAAAAAAAATTTCTTTGAAACGATTTAAGATTCATTAAGATTTTTAATTTGAAAAAATAGAGGAAAGATTTTTTAGACTCTTTGCAAATAACTTCTTGGTAGACCACTAATAAAAAAAATTAATTTTGTTTCAGAAAAATAATATTGTATAGCTTTAAAAATTTATTTTCTTTTAGTTCTTATATTTTTTAATAATGGTCTTTGATTAATAATTTTTCAATTGAAAATAATTTAATATTCTTTTGAAAACTTTATATTTTTGTTTCAAGTAGAAGTTTACTCGTTAAGAACATGTAGAACAGGTGAAAATTTAAATTTTGAACAAGATAATGGGACGTTTCTTAACCAAGTATTTATTGAATAAAAAACGTTATGTATTTCAAATAAACAAACCAATATATTCAATTGGCATTTGTTGTCATTGGTCCAGACTGAATTACCGACATCAGTTCGAGTCGAAAAAATTTAACCTCTATTGAGGAAAACGAAATTTTTGCTCTAACAAATTCTAAAGAGTATTTGGAGAGAGTATTTTTTCATCAACGACGAAGAAACGAGAAGAAATTCGATTGTTTCTTGATGGTTATCATCTATCGTAACCTACCAAGAAAAATAAATTCTTAGGACAAATATACGAGTTTCTCGTTTGAAAACAATAAAGCTTCAACAATTCATTGGAGAACAAAATTTTTAAGTAAAGAATTTTCATCTTTTTATCTAAGAGTAATGATTTATTAATTTAATAATGTTAAATTCCTGAACAAAGAAAACCAAAAATTTTAGAACAAGAGTAAAGTATTAAAGAAAATATTTGTTTCGAATAATAACTTTTTTAACTTTTAAAATTGCTAATCTCAAAAGTGGTGATTTTTGTGGATAAATAGACAATTTTTGTAGATAATTTTATGACCTAGAATTTTTGATGAATATATTTTCATAATAAAACTTACCGTTTGTCCGGAAAGTGCACTCTCTAAAAATGAATCAGTGGAATTTCACTGTTTCACAGTTATAAGTCTACCAAGTGGTATACTTATAACTGTGAAACAGTGAATTTACTACTAATTTCCAGTGATTTTCACTGTTTCAGATTTAGAGAGCAAAAAACCGATAATTTCAACCTTCGATCTTAAATAAATTATTTAGCCGATGTTGGATCGACAGGAATTTTTCAAATTTTATTTGTTATAGTGTACTTTAATTATTTTTAATTAAAAATTCTACTTTAACCGGACTAATTTTTGTTTCATCAAAATACAATTAGAGGTTTCCAGGAGAATAAGTAAAATTTGTTCATTGTTGAATAAACCTCATAGTAAGGGAAAAGATAAGTACCTGTGCCATAGACGGACGTCTTGGCTTTTCACTTTTGGCGACCATTAGAGCAATTTTAACGTCTTCTCAAGCGGGAAAAAAAATCAGAAAGTCGTTGCACTAGTCGACTGAAGACTGAAGAGTGATCGAAGAGGCGCTGAGGTTATTTTTCTCACTCATTTTAAAATTTATCTCATTCTTTCTCTCATCCCTTTTCAGAACGTACTTTCTGACGACTATATACTAAATTTTTCTCTTTTCATTTATATCTCTATCCTCGGGTGTTCTTTCGCCTATAGAGAGCACTCAAGATTTTCGATTCACTCACAGATTGCATTTTATACTATTATACAGCCCCTCATACATCTTTGCGGGTTATTCTCTTTGGTAAAGAATCTAGACGTGGAACGCTGATCGATAAAATCACCTGACATCTCGATGCGACGCAATGATCGATTGATTCGGCACCATTCATGGCCAATAATCAAAAAAGTTGACATTGAAATAAAATATACGTGATTTAAAATTTAAATAAAAATGTCTCCTACTGGTTTACAATGAAATTAAATAAATGAATAAATAAATTATGTTATTAAAATAATATTCGGAGTTCGGAGAATAATAATTTTCTCAAACAATCTTTGCTCACGGTAGATAGATACAAATGATGGCACAACAGGGGTTTGTCGGGACTACGGCGTTTCGAGATCGATTAGCGCAACCATTTTTGCCGCTGAATGAAAAATCTACAGCAATCTTCGTTTGTACTTTGGGGCGTCTACAAAGCAGTTTGTTTTGTTCATTTATTTTTTCTTTTTTTTATTTTTTTTTTTTTCATCTGCTCTTGGCCTTCTTTTCACAACGACAAACTCGACTGAATACCCTGTGTGTAAAAATATACAAAAAGAAAATAACACCAAGAATAGAGGAAAAAAAATTGCGATGAAGAATTAGGTATTGTGAATTACAGTATCTTACTTGTGTCACAAAGTCTCGTATGAAATATTTAGGATATAAATTTGAGACACTTGTTTGATTCAATTCCAAGAATGAAATCCGATTCACTCAATTTTTATCCCCTTTTTGTAGACATCAGAAGCTAAAGTATATATCTGTCCACGACTAAGGAAGATCGTGATATCATAAAATGAATTAATAAAATATAAGTATTTATTTTTTAACAAACAAAAAAATGCTAACAAATAGTCGATTTTTTTGTGGTTATTAGGTCATTGTACTCGTAAATAGTAAAAGATAAATTTTCAAACTACATATGATAAAGGAAACATTTATATTATTCCATAAATATGTAACATGAATTAAATAGAGATATTTTTACTATAGAAAATTGCTTGACTTTGGTAAGGTGAAAATAGAGCACTAATCGATGTGCTTCGCGCTATGAGGCGTGCAAAATAGTATTTTTTTAAAGTTTTTTAATTAAAGAAACTAAAAAGTGAATTTTTCTCCCCATGAACAAAAATAATCTGAAAAATATATTTTACACCTTTATAAAAATTTTGCATACAGTGTTAATTTCTTACAATTTTACAACTATACCCGACTAGAAACTTCAGTGAGGCAGTGATTCGGCGCAAGTTAGGCATGCCGAATTCCAAACTTGCGCCAAGTGAGGCATCCAAACCAGACTGAAGTTTAGGACGTAACGCAGTTGCGAGTTTGGGCCTAAACTTGGCTTCCGACTTAGGCAGTGGTTTGGAAACTATACTTGCTGGTGACTTTCTAAACCTTATTCGGTCCGAATTTAGGCAGCAATTTGGAAACCAAATTCGCAAAGAACTTCGGCGGCAAGAAACGCCGAAGTCCGGCAAACGTTTGGAATGCCTAACTTGCAGGAAATTATAAAATCCAAAGGCTTATGGAAGTTCGGTTTGCCAAACTTAAAAGTAACTAGGGTCATCTATGGTAACACGAAGTTCGGCAAATGTTTGGTTATCGTTACTTCCAACTAGTCAGGCATTCCAAAGGTTCGCCGAAGTTCGGCTTGCCATAGATGTCCCAAATTACACGCAAATTTGGCATGCCGATCTTTGTTTTGCCTAACGTGGATTTAAGAAGGCGTAAATTAGGCTTGCCTAAGTTAGGCAAGCCAAACTTGCCCCTCACTAATTCTTCGGCATTCCTCACTACAATTTCTAGTCGGGTAACAGATTGTAAGTAATTCAATAAAATAATTCATGAGAGTTGCGTATTAAAATTAATAATTGGATGATAGAATCGTTTCTAATTTTTCATAAAAATGGTTTTATGTCACGAATTTCAAGAAATCACTGCAGTATTCCGTGAAGAATGAAGAATTAACCGTTTATAAATTATAAATGGTGTATAATACCTCTATGACTGACGTCATCTATATTTTATCTATTTTTTATTTAGCTATATTGAATATAAAGGTTAGTCATTTCAATTTAGTTTGGTGATAGGTGATTATGATTAGTAATCATTGATTACATAGAAAAATTTTATAAAGAATAAGGTAACTCTATGCTGCTATATTCAACATATAGTAACAAAACGATTTACATTACAATCAATAAATTACGTCATTGTCCTCAGGATGATAATTATTCAAATTCTCGACGTGATGATAAATTTAATTTATCAATGCGTTGCCGTTAAAATAAGATATCAACCACTAAACAAAAGATTAATTGTAATTATTAGGCGACTGAAGCAAGCCTACATCGACGAAAATTTCACTTTTTGCGGTAGATTTTATGAAAATATTACAAAATAATTAGATATGATCTTGAAAACAATTACTTATATTGATGTCTTAATTTGGTATATTAATCATTATTTTTGTGGAAAATAATCACAAATAATAAAAAAATAATTATAATTTGTTTCGATGCATGTGTGTGTTACTGATGCAATATGACTTCAGTCTACATTAGTTAAGAACATTTTTCTTTCCTTTTTTAAAATTTCCTTTCGAGATTAAGTAAAACAAATAATAAATAACGACACATTGAACATATTAAAATTTATTAAACTAATCATAAATCTAAAACCGCGCTCAATTATTGCGATATTTAAAACAGAATTTCTTCAAAAATCGAAAACTTTAAAAATAAAACTGACTTGTAAAACAAATTAGATGTAACCACGAGGTTATTTTTTTTAACTAGTGTACAATAATAGAGAATTGAAAAAAAATTTACCTTATTACAAAAATATATAAAATAACTGATATTAAATAACGATCGTTTTAATCCTATATTCATTTTATAAATTAATCTCCGGCAAGATTGGTTAAATATGTGAAAGGGCTTTTGGCTTTAGAGACCTGACCTGGACAACAGTAACTTGTCACCAGTTAGGTTGATCCAACGAGGGTGGTAAACATTACTAACAGGTTAATGACAGGTAGTTTTTTGACGTAGAAAAAAAAAAGGCAAAAGGTCGATAGACTGGAGATGCAACCTGTCGCAATAAAAATTCTTCGAATCTACCTGCCAAGCGTTTCATATAAACCTTTACATAGTATAATCGTGTGCCCGGAAGATGAGCGATATTGTGAGAAGACGACTTTGTTATACCTGAAAGTAGAATGAACCAAACTAAAACGGGATAAGGGATCTCTCAGGGTTTGTAAGAACGCGAGAAGGTGTCGCGAATGAGACAACCTACCTATGATATGATTTGGGATCCCTATAGATCGCCGTTATGTGTTCTGGTCGGATCGGGCGAACACTTATGTACCTGATGATTGGGTTCTGAGAACAAACACAATATCACTGTAAATATATTACTTTCAATAGAAAATATAAAAATGGAGAAAACGGTACTTCTGCTTCTAATCAAGAGTTCATTTTTTGCTATTATTCAAGTTAATACACTAGCCACATGCCAGTTGAGAAAATACAGGTCGTTCAATATTTTCTTTCTAAAATGGTTCAAAATATTTTTTTAGTCTTCACTACCATTGTATATTTTAATGAGCTTAATCATTTAAATTGAAACTTTAATGCCTATACTTATTTTGGACAATACATAGAAAATATATATATATATATATATATATATATATATATATATATATATATATATATATACTTGATTCAAGTAAATATATTTGAAGAACTTTATCTTTTTGATTTGAGAAGAGAAATTCTTAAGATAAGAAAATTTTCTTTTGGTTTGAATAAATTTTACTTGATTTAAGAATTTTTTATCTTGACTCAAGACAATGAAAATCTTCAAAATTGTTTTTTTTTGATTCAAAATTTTCGACTTCCCGCTATAAAAATCAATGATTTTCAAAAAATCGAGAAGTTATTAAAGTCATAAGTTATAACTTATTACATCTTTTTGTTAATTTGATAATTATATATTAGATTATAAAACCGGATTGATCAATATGACATTTGATTGATTAATATTTTATGGATTGTTTGAATAGAGACAATTATTGTTGTTTTCGAACTAAAAACAAAACAGATATATTTTGAAAATATACATTCAAAAAAATGTGGTGACAAAAACAAATACTTTTTGATCTGATGATGAAAAATTGAAAGATGAATAGAATGATAAAAGAAAAAAAAATTTATTTTTTTGACAGTCAAACTTATCATATCTGATGGTTTTGCAGTTAGAATTTTCGTATATACGATTGCCACTGCGTGTTTTATTTTTCGTGGTTCATCATTATAGACGGTGACTCAGAGACTTGAAACCAGTTTGGCGGTGTAGGCTTTTTTCAATGTGACTTTATATAGGATGTTATACAGCAAGTGAGGGTGAAAAAGAAATAAGACAAAGAACGATCTACTTACCGGTAAGAATAAAAAAAGAAGAAAGACATAGTTACCAATTTTCGTTGTTGTAGTCTGTATAGACTTTACAGTCTTGCAGTTTAGCGTAAATCCCCGATAGTCGCAGGAATGATGGCGTGAACAACATTTCAGTATATCTCCTACAAAAAGAAACTATATGCTATGAAAAATATAAAAGAAACGATGGAAAATATGCAGTACTTTTGAGGCACAGATAATAGATTTGCTGCAACTTAATATATATATATGACGCTCAATTCAAATTATTTTATTTTTCTATTGTGATGCATAGTTTATTGTTTAAAAACAAATGATTTCCCGAGTCGAAAAATAACTACGGTTTTAGGTCTTAAAATGCTATAAAATGAGGTTTGTCACAGTTTAAGCCTCACCATTTAACACTCATGCCAAGAAAAACCTCATTTAGTACGTAATATTCCGGATTGAGACAAAAATGAGACATTTCTAAAGGATATTTAAATTTGAAATGAGGTTAAAATGAGGTTTATCTAATACACCAAATTTTCTTACTCCGGGGTTCAAAATGAGATATGTCTCATATACGGCCTCAACATATGACTGTAGATCGATAGAGGCATATCTCACACAGTCGTCTTAATTTTAACGACGTATACCTGAGACAAATCTCATTTTTGGTCAGACTGAAAAATTTTGTATTATATATATATATTAGGGTGTGCCAAAATGTAAGTTCCGTAAAGAACCTTTTAAAATTGGAATTTTCAGTTCCGCTTTTGAAATCAGCTGTGTTTAGGCCTTTTGGGGTGAGACGATAAATTTGATTTTCATAGAATTTTTTAGCAGGAGGTTTAATTGGGCAATTCCGGCCAAAATTTGAATTTTCAGCGGAAGTGTCCAAACTAAGCTCCGGTTAAAAAATTCTATGAAAATCAAATTTATCGTCTCACCTCAAAATATCTTAGGAAAGACCTAAACAGAGCTGCTTTTAAAAGCGGAACTCAAAATTCCAATTTTAAAAGGTTCTTCACGGAAGTTACATTTTGGCACATGCTAATATATATATATATATATATAATTCATAGCTTTATTTTATTTAAATTAGACTTACATTTATAAAATGAAAAGTTCGAATTTAATTCAATTGAAAAAAATTTGTATTTATTAGTAATGAATCGAGACCAATACATACTAGAATGAATACTAATTAATTTAATTTAATAACTGATTAAGTACATTACTGAATTTTGTAAAATTTTATATAAAAGTAATTATTACATATTGAAAAATGTCTTAACTTCGCTCTCATTCGATTGATTATCGTGAGCATTACCATAATACTGAGTATTAATATAATTATATTGAGGATTTTGTGAATAATAATTTAACATTATTTTACTTTCGTTAGCCAGAAACCATTTTGTTTTGATGATATTGTTCACTTCGTTGATTTTGTATTTTTCTTTTTTTTGGTGGCAACAATTGCGGTGGATGTGATACTTCTGGATTATGGACAATTGGTTCGGTAATTGTTGTTGCAGTATCTATAATGATTTGATTAATTTTTTTATTTTTTTCTTCTTTCTGCGTCCCCTTACGCCGCTTATTTGAACAAAGTTTACCGACGCAATCCTGAAAAGTTTCCCATTGCAGATTTGTATCAATAGATTTTGCCAGTTCTGAAAAAAATAAAATATTAATGAAAATTTTTTGTAAACTGATTGTATGATTTCAGAAGCGAAAAACAGAAAATATCTTATTTTACTTACTATAAATACCCATCATTATTTTTTTATCTATCGAGATATTGCCTCGTGATCCTTTCACAGACATATACTTTAAATGGTTCCCATAAATTTGAACAAACAGGCCATTTATAAGTCCTCTCCAATTATTAACATTGGATATTTGTAAAGCTCTTAATGAAGCTTCATTTAAATAACATCCAGTATGAGGAAAAATTTCAACCTGTAAAATGAAAATTAGTTTATTAATAAAAGAAGTCGAATAAACAATTATTTTCATAAATACTTATTTCACGAAAATCAACATTCTGTGAAAAGAAAATAATATCTAAGATATACCTTACCTTATTTAGTGTATTGGTCAACGCTTCTTTTGTCATCTATAAAAAAAAATTAACTATTAATAAAAATAATTAACCAAACAAAAGAATTAATACGCATATTTCCTTACCTGCGATATTTCCTTCAGTGCTTTGATACTATCAATTTTGTAAGAATATTTCATGGATGCCAACAATAGCTCTTGACTCGCTATAAGTTCCTGAGTTACTGTAATAGAACATATTTATATTTAATATTATATTGTTAGTTTTATAATTTTTTTATTGTTATACTAACCATTTGGTATGAAAAAATAACTCGATGTCGTTGGCTTGGGATCTAATCCAATAATTTCATCATTTTTGTTCGGTTCCGAAACTTTAAATGTAATTTTTTCTTCGTTATTTATGATATAAATTGAAGAGTTTTTGAGATAATTTTCGTCATTATTATCACCAGTTTCATTATTATCATTGTCATCATCATTATCACTCCTGATGCTATAAATCCGCGACTCATAATTATGTTTTGAAAGCTTTTTTTTAATACTTTTTCTTGGAAGTGAATCATTTTCTTTTTGAGATATAATTAAAGGATTATTTGATAATTTCTTCAATTTACTTTCGGGATATTCATCAAAAATTGTCTTTCCATCTGCAATTATTTCTTCTTCACGAACTTGAACAAGTGTTCTTTGTAAATTATTTTTTTTTTGTTTATGTTTTATGTTGGTCCGTTGCATTAAAACAGTTCCTAAAAACGCTTTTGTTGTTACATCGAAGATGCGACCAGTATTTTCATCAACAGAAATATTGTCCAGCAGATCTTTATCATCTGGAATAACATTACTATAATTTTTCCTAATTCAAAAATAGTTTGGTTTTGTACCATCCAAATTTACATTTATATAGTTACTTACCACTTATTTTCAAAATTTTAGCATCTAACACTTCAAATAATTTTGATTGTTCATTTTTCCACTTTAACATAACACTAGCGTTTTCATATCGTGACTGGACGGGTATGCATGAAGTTTTAATTGTCTGTAATTGTTTTGATTTAGTCCAAAAAATAAGCGCATAAATTCCAGACATTTTTACAAAAATTTTTCGCTTTAGTCAAGGAAATCAACAATAAAGTTAAAAATAACAAACTGATCACAATTAGTTTATTTGAACTTTTCACTTTATAGAATAAGAGAAGTGCTCAATATGAAAGCCTAAAATGTACTAACAGGGTATTCTTGAGATTGTTTAACTATGCTATTTTACTTGGTATGTATACATTGTTGAACATGAAAATGTATTTTAAAAATAAATTTTGTCCGGGATAGCCAGACATATGGCCAAAATTTTTTTTAAAGTAGTGTAGACAAATAAAATTTTTATAGCTCTTTAAAGTATTAGAGTCGTAAAAGTTGAAAGGCTTTCTTTGTATTTTAGTTATTTTCAAGGGTACGGAATTTTTAAGTATACGAGTTTCGGAAAAAAATTTTTCCAATATTTAAACATTGTGTTTATTACTTATGAAAATTTATTATTTATGAAAATCTCTTTTTGATTTGTCAGCTATTTTAATTTTTTTATTAAGAAAAAAAAATGAATAATACTTTCTGACTAATTTGTCAGCTGTTTAAATTTTTTTATTAAGAAAAAAAATAAATAATACTTTCTGTCATTAAGTCATACGATTCCAAGTGTGGTTCGCCAGATAAATTTATGAAATAATTCGTTTACACACTAGAGAGTTGTCGCTTACTCTGTCTCAAGTAAGAACTAGAAAAAGCATACAATATAGGGGGGGGGGGCAAAATGGGGTAGGGGTGGCAAAATGGGGTACCCCCAAAATTTCGTAAAAAAATTTTTTTTTTTTCAAAAAGCTTTTTTAGCTTTCTAAAATATATTTTAACGTCATTTCCTACAATTTCAGAGGAAAAAAAATTTTTTTTACATGCAGTAAAAAAAATTTCGTCAAATTTAACACAAATATTTGTGTTACTGACTGTTTTTACACAAACTAATGTTAATTCTACATTCTCGTATGTTAAATCAACACATGAGAATGTAAAATTATACACACTAGAGTGTAATTTGCTACACAAAAATTTTTACACTTTACAAATTGACGAAAAATTTTTTACTGTGCAGTAATTTTTATCGCCATTGTGCATCATAATAATTTTTTTTCACATCTAAGATTTTTTTTTCACATCTAAGATTTTTTTTTCACATCTAAGATTTTTTTTTCACATCTAAGATTTTTTTTTCACATCTAAGATTTTTTTTTCACATCTAAGATTTTTTTTTCACATCTAAGATTTTTTTTTCACATCTAAGATTTTTTTTTCACATCTAAGATTTTTTTTTCACATCTAAGATTTTTTTTTCACATCTAAGATTTTTTTTTCACATCTAAGATTTTTTTTTCACATCTAAGATTTTTTTTTCACATCTAAGATTTTTTTTTCACATCTAAGATTTTTTTTTCACATCTAAGATTTTTTTTTCACATCTAAGATTTAAAAAAAAAATTAGTTAAATACAAAAATTAATTTGATTCTTTCAAATCAGCTGCTAGTAACCTGTCCGTGATTTGGCAAAGCTGTTCTTCGGTTGTTTACATTTTCATTTGCACATTATAACCTTAAACACGTTTAAGTTTTTGTAGTCAGTGTAAATAAATAAATTAGTTTGAATTTATTGAATGGTCTGAAGTTCGCGCGCTACGCAACGTTGCCAAATTTTTTGACTCCATTTTAACGTAGGTTGCTTGAGAATTTTTTGTGATTTTTAAATATTACTTTCTCAATAAATATCTCGGTAACTTATATATTTTATTGCAAAAAAAGAAACCTGAATATTTTGAAAATCTAATTTTTAGTTTTTTTTTACTTCATCTAATCTATGACTGATAGTATAATTCGAGAAATACTGCAAATGTCTGACTTTCTCGTAAGCCTCTGAACAAATACTAACATTTAAAAATTTTATTTTTTCAAAAATTTGTCCGGTAAAGTATAATTTAAACCTCACTATTAGATAAATAAGGACTTCAACTATTAGAAAAAAATTTAATTTACTCATAATCTAATATTTTTTATTTTACATTGGCGGCGAAAGGATCTCCTTAACTATGAATGCTCAGAAAACTGAGTCAGAGGCCGCCAATTGCTTCAAAATCATTTGGTGCGCTTGTGAGGTATATAATTTAAAAAGTAAAATCTTCAGGCCTACAAGATTATTCAACTTGAAAAAATTTTCCTGAATCCCTAAACCAAAAAAAAGAGTGCAAAAAAAATTACGAATCTTTTTTTTCGTGCTATTACTTTGAATTGCGTGAGAACTATGAGTCTAAAATTTTTTTCATCGGGAGTTCCAAATACTAGAATTTTCTCAAGAGAACTCTTTTTTTTTATCTTGATATTATTTTTACTCAAGCGAAACCCGTCAAAAATTACGACAAAGTTTTAAAATTTTTTTTACTACCTCAATTTTTGTTAGGAATATATTGCTTCAACTAACAATGTCTCTTTTTTGGGTGATTTGTTCCTTTGGGTTCTTTCGTAGACTTATCGATAAGAAAATGTTATTTTTTTAAAGATATTTCATTTTCGGACGAAGAAATTTTTTTTTTCACTCTTTCAGGGAGTACCCCATTTTGCCCGCAAAAAAAAAAAATTTTTTTTGAATACGGCAACTTGAAATTTGATTATTTTCCTTCAATTACGACTGAAAACGAGAAAAATCAGCGTATTTAAGTCCTTAAAATCATAACGATTGCTTAAGTACCCCATTTTGCCCCCCCTCCCCTAATATTTCAAGTAAACTAAAAATTTATAATAATAAAATTCGACATAAATAATACCATAAATAATAAAATTCAATATAAATAATACCGTACTTTTATACACATTTTAACATTGTTATAAAAAAGAATTATAATATTCAGCTTTGTTATTATCGTGAGCCACGTGTTAAAATTTGGATAATACTGTGACATAATACAGTATACAGTCGAATCGCGTTATGAGTCCGGCTTGTTTTCTTTGTTTTTTAACCAGACTCGCGTTAATAAGATAAAGACACAAGGAGGGCTCATAACGCGACTCGACTGTACCAAATATTTATTTCTGTATAAGTGTATAGTTTACTCCTATGCATAGCCTAAATGGCATAGTTACCTGAGCGATTACACCAATATATTTATGTAAGCTAATTATTTGAAAGTGCTGTAGTTCATTTTAAGTTTTAAGTATAGCATTTGCTCAGTGACAACGTGTCATTTAACACCAAAAATTTTTTTTCATTACCTAGTAATTTTGATTAAGCTAATAAAAATACAATTAAAAAATGAATTTATCGCAGCAGTTTGAAAAATTATCGAGTGATAGTCGATATAAAGCAATCCAACGAGTAAGAAAACTGGGAAACGTAGATGCAAATGAAAGAAATGATGAAAATCGGTAAGTACAATATTATTAAAAACATAATTCTAATTTTGTTCTTGTTTTTTAATGTGTACACATCTTTTTTTAATAAAAACCTTGTGTATTCGTTTAATTAATAATTTATCCGTTTTTTATCTTTCAGCAGGAGATACCTCAGAGAAGATGATAATGAAGAACTAATTGATTTGGGAGCAGAAGATATCATAATGGAATATTCAGAGTCCATAATGGAATATCAGAAGAAAATGAAAGCGAAAATGAGTTTGACTCCAGTAATGAAAGTATTGAAACAGATAATGATAATCTAAACGATTTTTCGGATCATTCAAGTGATGATGTTTCTGATACTGACATCGATGAAAATTATGATGTAATTGGTACACTCCGCGACAATAGTATAACCCACCCCTCGAATTTTTTTATATTTACTGTAAAACTAAATACAAGTAAATAAATTCCTAACGCGCCAGCATTGTTTTCTTGATTCTAGTACTATGGTATATATATAGTTACGTTTCGATGCTGCTTTGTTACGCAGCGGCGAAGTTATTGGTTTGATAGCGCAACAAAAGTATAACCCATTCGTCTCATTGGCTCAAGCAGCTCGGTGCACAAAAAGTTTACCCCCTACCGTAGTCGCTCATGACCTTAGTAGTTTATGCGACTTTAAACAAATAAAATAAAAAAAAAAATATATATATATATAAATATATGAAAAGTTGATGTGGGTACTCAAATGAAAGGTCTCGATAAGTGTAATGTTGTAGTGAGCTTGTATCTTTAAAAATGGCAATAGTTCACCAGATGCGAGGTAATTTCTTGATTATGTATCTAGAGATAGAGCATTTTCGAATGCAGCCTTAATTCCTATCATAATAAACACTATTGACTATTGGTGAGAATGATATGAAACCTTGAAAAGGCACAACTCCAGGTCAAGACCTTTCTAATGATACCAAACTCAACCATAAAAACCCATTTTATCATATAAATGCACTGGCCACAAAATTTTTCTTATTCTCTTAATAATATAGATTATTATTATTATTATGATAATTATTATTGCTGTTTTAAATATTATTGCCTGTCTCATGAAAGTCATGCTGCTGTCACAGGAAAATCATGTGGCAGTCACATGAAAATCATGTTGCAGCCACATGAAAAAATCATGTGGCTGCCACAGGAATGTATCATGTGGCAGCCCCAATTTTTTTTTTGCGTGTAGGAATGAACTGAAAAGGATAAAATGATAATGAATTTTTTTAATCAAATTTGTTCCTAACTCCACTATCGCAAGATCACAGTCTATTGCAAAATACATTTTTGAACACTTAGATACTATATATGAAGTAAAAACCTTCAGCAGATAAGTGGTTAACGAGAAAAAGTTAAGTTCGAAATTTAGTGGTGATGTTTCTTTGTAAAAATATCTTACAGCATTCGATGAATTAATTGATCGATTCAAAGTAACCGTTTCAAATGTGAAAAAAAAGTAAAAAGTAGCATATTTATAGTTAATTTTACCTTCTTTTTATAATGATGAAATAGCTATCATTAAAATCTTAACAGAACGACAACATAAATTTAGTTATTTTGAAAAGAATTCTATAGTATTACTAAGACAAATTACGAAATGAGAGTGTTAATTCAAATTCAAGAAGAAGAAACTCCAAAATAAATTAACACTGTAGGAATACCTTTGAAAATTTGAATCGATCAATGATTTATTGTCGATATTATAAGTCTCGGCATTGTCGATTACATAAAAACTGGAATTTTAAGCGATATTGTTCTGTCAAAGAAGACCATGAAATAAATAAACGCTTCTATATAAATAATTGAGGGTGTGAAAATTTCGAAGATGTTGAACGAAGAAAACAGTAGTTTTTTTTTTTTTTATTTAAGTGTAAACCGTACACAGATAAAAAGATTAACTTGAGTCAAGTAAATATCTTTTTTCCGAATTTTTTTCTCGAGCAAAAAATGTAAGTAATTTTTTCTGGTTAGATACTTCCTTGACGTTCATACACGTTCTTTCTAAAAAATTTCTTCATGTTAGTAATATATTAGTTTATTAAAATAATCTTATGAGTTAAGAAATAAGCAACAGTGAGTGAAAAAAAGTGAACTGAACACTATCATTGCACACTGGATATAATTTTCAGTGTTGACAAAATTAAATTTAAATTTGAAAAAAAAAAAAAATTTATTGAGAACACTTTATTAAGAATAATTTTTCAAGCTACAACTGGAGATAACTGACAATTATTTCCAAAGATAAGCACACAGATAAGATAATAATCGATGAAAGTTTTCAAATAGTAATTCAAGTAATTTGAATCAAAAAAATTTATCAGAAGATAAATAACTACAATCAACATCCAAACAAAATGATTAGTTACGACCTCGAATTAGGAACTGTCTGTAAATTCTGAAATATCTAGCACAAGTCATTTCAATCACAAAAACCATAATCCCAAACGTGACAAGAAACCCGAAGAAATAATAATTAAATATCAAATCGTCATAGTCAAATTCTTTATAATTTTCACTTTCTCTTATCTTCTTCTTGGTCCTTATTTTTTTAGAAACTCTTTCATTTAACATGTTAGAATAATAAGAGTCGATAATTCCTGATTCTACAACTTTCCACGTCATTTTGTCGAATTTACTCTTCAATGGCCAGTTTTTTCTGGCCCAATAAACGTATTGCTTCGTAAAGACTGTTCTTTCCGAAAGAAACAAGTCATTATACTCAGAAACAATACTTAATAAGTAATCTGTTTCAAAAATACAAGCTATTGTAGAATTTTCCATTGTTTTAATCCAGCATAAACCCATTTCTTCACGAGTCGTCGAATGAAGATATTTTTTCTCGTCATCAGTAACCCACAGCTGTTCATTGATCATGTCATCCTCTAATATGTTCGGATAGAACACATGAAACTTGTTCTGGTAGAGGTCTTTCAGCGTTTCGACGTTGCGCCCTAAAGGCTTTGATAAAATGGCGGACATGTGGCCCTGTAAGTCAGGAACTATCAAGAATGCAAAGAGGAATCCAAAAAAAAATATAAACTTCATCGCCAGTCGATTAAGTGGAGATTCAAGTCCCATGCTGGTTATTAATCTCATGACGTCCATCAAAGCTTGGCGTACGTCATCTCGGTTGATAAGAACCATGGTTATCGCGAACATGACCAACAGCACGAGTGTCCCGGCCACGAACAATACATTGTTAGCTACATCGCTGATTACTGTTAGAAAATCAGTCTTTTTGGTCAAGATTGAATATTCTATTTTGTTAGAATAGTCCGTAATGATATCCACATACTCATAGTTAGTTTTACTTATCTCCATTTTATAATCATAAATGTCATGTGTACGGTCGACTAATTGTTGCATGTAGCCTTGCTTCCAGTATTCAGTTAAATTTGGCGTATAAATCAAGTCTAATGTCGGTGTAGCATTAATAAGAACTGATATCTTGTATGGTAAAGCAGTCAGAGCTTCTGTTTTAAGAATTCTTTTTAAGAAATTATCAGCATTTTATCTATAATTGAATGTTGAGAGTGGCTTTATTTCAAGAGTAAATATAGATTTTATGTTTTCACCTTCCAAATGATCTGTCTTATCGAAGTTTATACTTTTACAAATCTGAGGATCTGAAAATAAACATAACGAGTTATAATCATAAATACATAGCTTGAATAATTAATAATTAAAATACCTTTAGAATATTGCAGACTATAAAGCGTCATTTTTTTTGTCATTTTCGCCAAATTTCTCAATTAAAGCCCACGGCTCCGGAGCATAGCTTGCATAAGGATTGAGCGTGAAGACGATCGTCGATTTTTTTTTAGTGCACAAGTAATAAACAGACAATAAATCCCGCTTCGACATAAATTCTAGGATTCTTCTAGTACTGATGCAACGTGAGTCAGTGGCGAGAATTAAAAATCGAGATTTTATGTTCCACAACGTCGATCTTTGGAGGTTCTCGATAACCATATTCAGATTATCAATGGAGTCAAATGATAGTACATATGTCGGATATGAGGGTAAAAAACCGGTGATCTGTTTCTTGAATTTGCTGTCAATTACAATCAACGAAGTCTTAGTTAGATCCCAATTGTTGTCATATAGATCCTTCGAGATCACTACTGGATTCAAATTATTCGTGAAACACATTTCAACTAACTCCCTCTGTGAAGAATTAATAATTTATTTATTAACTGATGAGCTTATTAAATTTTTATTTCAAATAGAACTTTATAATTGAGTCATTTAATTATCGCAATTATTTAAATTACCTGAATCGGAAAATTTAAACTATTTTTAATTAGAATAATCTGTGTTTGACCTTATTGATCGAATTTTAAATAAAAGTTTGGAAAATCCAAAAGTGCATGCCTCATAACACTCATTGACTATTTAAGAAAAAAATTAATTGTGTAATTGATTAAAAAAAAAATTGTAATTAAGAAATTTCTTACAGAGTAGTTCTTATTTTTTTTTTAAATATCGGCGCCCTTTTTTCTTGTCATATGCGCATGCAGTCTAAGAAAATCTAGCTTGATCAAGTGGTGCCATAGTTTTCACGTGACAAATAAGAAAAGTTCGTTTGGCTTTGTACGGTTGTATCGGAGTGAATTTTAATAAAAATTCAATTTAAAAAAAAATACGTAAACTAGGCGACTGATATGAAATACGGACCCAGTTCATCGAATTCTTAAACTAATAAGAAAGGTCCGATCTTGAAATATCAATTTGTTCGGGAGTAATCGTTGGTACATCCAAAATGGGGTGACATCCGGACGTCCACGTAAAATTTTTTTCAAAACGTTTTTTTTTTTTCAAAATAGCAACATGTAATGATTTTAGAAAGTAAAAGATGGTTTAATTTAAGTGTTTTTTTGGTGTACATCTACTTATATCATTGAATAAGTGTAATATGGTTGTGATAGAGGCATTTAAAAATCACAAAATTGCTTGACCTTAACGAGTCGAGTATATATATATATATATAAAGCACAACCTCACGTGCTTCGCGCTATGAGGCGTGCAATAACAAGTAATCTGCAGTCATTATGTGACTGCCAAGATTTACGGATTGTAAATAAGAAAACTTTGACTGAACAAATATATCTATTTTCTTCAATTTTGTTCAAGATGTTCAATTTAGTTCAACAAAAAAATTAGGAAAACGGTTAACCATAACGGCCATCACTGCAACTTCCCGCTAACTCCATACCTAAGCGCTCAACATTGTATCTATTTTGTTTTTGAGCTCTTCGAGCTCAAAAATATAATTTTTGTAATATTTCAAGCTCTCCCAGCTCAACGAGATAGCTGTTCTATGCTATTGAGTTCTTCGAGCTCAAAAGTCTGATAGAAGTTTAATAAAACACTATTTTTTGATCTTTCAAACCGCAATAACTTTTGAATGAATCAACCGATTTTCTCGCGGCTTACGGCATTCAACGCAGTTTTTTGAGCTCTTTGAAGAATCTTAGAGCGCGAACTGGTAAGACTGAAAACTTCATAGAAATTCTGAGAGAAAATATTTTTTTCGACAACGATATCTCACGAACAAATCAACCGATTTTGACCGGACTGGTGGCGATCGACGTGGTTTTTTGAGGTTAAGAATTGATTAGTTTTTAAAATCGATCGGTTGAGCCGTTCAGAAGGTATTTCAAAAAAATGAATTTTTGGAAATATAACTTTTGAGATTTCTCAAAATTTATTGACTCGAATTCTTTGAACTAGTATCAGAAATCTAAGGGCAATGGAACTCTTCGGAACGCCCACACACACACACACACACACACACACACACACACACACACACACACACACACACACACACACACAGACATAGTGACAACCTCGCGGGGATAGTCAGGGAAGCTTCTTGTGACCTTCAAACGTCGAGATCTGATGAAAACTCGATTTTTGCAAAACGGGATGAAAACAATAACTTCCCGATTTTTGAAAATCTTCGATTTTTTTAGCGGGAAGTTGAAAATAAATAAACTGTTACAATTATATTAATCTTCTTCAAGTTCCAATGAGTAAATAGAGATTCTTCTAATGAATTCAACTAAATTAAACAAGGTAAATTCTAAATTCTTAATTATTAAAAAGAAAAATTTTGAATTAATAACTTAAAAAATTATGCAACTCGAATTTATAATTGAATATTTGATTGTATAGAGTATCGAATTTATAAGTGTAAAATTGAGAATTGTAAATTACTTTTATTTGGTTGTTAAATAAATTCAGCTTAAACTAAAAAAGTTTGTTCACATATATACTTTATAATTAATAAATTCTATTAATTAAATTTCATTTAAATAAGATATTATATTTAACAGTCACTCTTATAGCTCCATCTCAGTTATTTCACTTGGTGAAGGCTAAAAAGGAGCAAGGTAATTATACAATTTAAGTATAATTATGTTCTGACGTAACAGAACCAACAACATCGATTGACAATGATACTTCATAATTCTGAGCAAAGGATAAGATTGTGTTACTAAACTGAGTTTACTGAGTATTAACTGTTGATCGTCGAATGATGTAATAATTGAGCTTATGATTCAAACATTATTCAACAATAGGGACAATTCATAATAAAGAGCGAAGATTGAGAGTTTAGTGATAACTGATAACTAAATTAATAAAGTCCACAAAATATTTAAGGAAGTTGATGCGTGAAACGATTTTTCAAAATATTTTAATGGAACCTCATTATATTTGTTTAAATGACATCGACTACTGCAAACCGCATCAAAATCGGTTGATGCGTTGAAAAGAAATCGATGATAAAAAATTTCGAATAAAAGGTTTTTTTTTTTTTTTTTTTCAAATAAATTCGAAATTATTATTGTACTGTCTTTCTATAAGATTTTTAACTATATTTACGTACTTCTTATCAAACTAATTCTAAAGCTAAGTGACCGATATAGGGGGGCCTTTCATCTGAAGCTAAAAAAAAAAAAAAAGCAAATTTAATTGCAGATTAACTAAACTATAGTTTTTATAAAAACAAAGTTTTACCCAATAGGATTATATCCAGCATAAAATTTATATAGCTGTTTAATGACTTGAAATAAAGGTCATTCAGACTAAAAACTGATAACAATAGTTTGGATAATGGATCCAATGGATCATATAATCTTTTCGCAAGTTAAAAAATCGATTAACACGCTCAAATACAGATTACTTGAATTGCAAACAGTTCAAATTTTTCGACTGAGAGATACGTATAATAAAATTATATTACATCAATAACATTAAAAATTATAATTTATCTAAAAACAGATTGAATTTTTTGATCAAGGTGAATCCATTTAAAAAAATTTCAAAACTTTGAATTAATACTTAAATGAATTATTTTATTTTTCAAAAGTCAGTTTAAGAAAAATGCAATAATTAATTTTCTAAAAGTTGACTTGATATTGAAACTTACCGCATCACGCCTGAGACGCTCCGAAGAATCGAGTTGCTTGGAATCGTAAATTTTAATTTTACTCCCCCCCCACACTCACAATAATTATACAACATAAAATAATTCCTCGCCACATGATTGATTTTTAAATAATTTAATTATTATTTATCAACGAAAATTCTATTAATAACTTATTTTAAAGAAAGATAGAAATTTATAAACATGAATGAATTCAATGATTTTTCTGAGAAAAGTTCAGCATCTGCTCTCTTGAGTGGCGAAGTTTGAAGTGGCGGACAGAGCTCATAAACCTACATAAAACAACACAAGTATCCATGGCAACATTTGTTGTTGCGAATCGAAAAAAAATTGATATTTTCCGGGAAAACTGCTGCGTTATACGTGTTAAGTTATAAGCTATTAGTTTATTAACTTCGCCGATGCTTTCCTTGTTACATATTCCAAATGACTCATGAATGTGTTGCATTATCTTCAAGCTCTATCTTTATGACGCATTCGCATAGAATCGATTTACCGGCATATTTGAACTTGAAATAAGTATTAAAAATAAAAACAATATCTAGTATCAATATTACCAGATCTACAACTTGAGTACAAAAGCGAATTTATATAAATTTTTTGTTCACTATACGGAAAAAAAAATATTGTTAAAATGACTATCCAACGTATCCTCAAATGACGTTTCTTTAAAATAACGATCCGTATTTCTGATTTAAGGATTCATTTGTTTGACTTAAAAGCATACAGAGAATAGGGTTTCGTCAAAACAGGCAACTGTTAACGTGAGGATCTGTATAGTTGAATTAACTAAATGTAACGCTAAAATAATGATATGGATCGTCATTTTGATGATCCGCTGTATAGCTGATTTGGCTATACGGTGTATATCTCTAAAAAAACGACTATACGGCGTATAGTCAGAATAACGATACGTATCCTTATTCTAACGATATTTTTTTCTCCGTGAGTCATTATAATCGACGATATTAAATTGCTGACTATTTAATAATTATATCTATTTGCAAAACCCAACTTTTCAAAAAAAAAATGTGAAAAGCGGTTAGACCTGCAGGCCATCCCCGGGATTTTCCGTTATATTCGAGCGCGAAACACTTAACAAATCTTCAAGCTTTTTTTTGTATTGACATAATTTATTTAAGGAGGTCCTTTCGCCGCCAATGTAAAATAAAAAATATTAGATTGTGAGTAAATTCGATTTTTTTCTAATAGTTAAGGTCCTTATTTATTTAATAGTGAGGTTTAAATTATACTTTATCGGACAAATTTTTGAAAAAATAAAATTTTTAAATGCTAGTATTTGTTCAGTCTTACGAGAAAGTCAGGCGTTTGCAGTATTTCTCGAATTATATTATCAGTCATGGATTAGATGAAGTAAAAAAAACCTAAAAATTAGATTTTCGAAATATTCAGGTTTCTTTTTTTGTAATAAAATATATCAGTTACCGAGATATTTATTGAGAAATTAATTTTTAAAAATCACAAAAAATTCTCAAGTAACCTACATTAATATATGGAGTCAAAATATTTGGCAACGTTGCGTAGCGCGCGAGCTTGAGACCATTCAATAAATTCAAACTAATTTATTTATTTACACTGACTGCAAAAACTTAAACGTGGTTAAGGTTATATTGTGCAAATGAAAATGTAAACAACCGAAGTACAGCGTTGCCAAATCACGGACAGGTTACTAGCAGTTGATTTGAAAGAGTCAAATTAATTTTTGTATTTAACTATTTTTTTTTTTATTTTCAAAATTTCAACGATTAATGCCTCATATACTATTTGTTATTTAATTTTAGGAATTTTTATGGGTTTTTTATTTTAATTTATCGTATATTGACTACTACATCAATTGTTTTGACTCAACTGGAGCGAAAGGATTTCCTTAATGTCTTGAACTCTCCGTGTGTAAAAATCTATTTGTTATATCTCAAGCGGCACAAAAATTTTTTTGATAATATGTTGTTAAATTTAAGTTGACAATTATTAGATTTTGACTTTTTGTTAAATAAAATTTATCAAAAAGTCAACAGTTTTTCATGTGACGCTTGGGATATTTTCAAGCTCTTCGATTGGACCGATTAGCCATTTACGAAATGAAAAAAAAATTAACTTGATCGAAGAAAAAAATTTGTGAACCAAAAAAATCATTTCGAAAAGTTTCATTGTCTTGAATCAAAATTAAAATCAAACTGAAGCTCTTAAAAATAACGAATTTTTTTCTTGAAACAAGTAAAGTTTTTTAGTGTAGAAAAACATGCTTTAGACAAATTATTGAATAATCCTGCCCAAGCGTCACAAATAAATGGTGACTTTTTGGTAGATTCTACTTAACAAGAAGTCAAAAATCAATAATCGTCAACTTAACTTCAACAAAATATTAACAAAAAAAAGAAATTTGTGCCGCTTGAATGAATCTACTATAGTACACTGAGAGAAAATTTCTTTTCAGAAAAATTAACATTGTTATTATAAGAAATTAATTTGTTGAAAATTTTCAACAATTTTATCTCTTAGCTGACGAAATCAAAATTTTTCTCACAGCAACTTTCTTGTTAGAAAAAAGTTTTGTAGGTTTAAGAAAAAACAATTTTGGATCAAAATTCGCAAGTTATCTATGTAAAATTGTGGTATGCATTTAATATGATATGCATAATTATAAAACACTATTTTGAAAAATATGATGTTTTAAATTTTTTACTAAAATATTAGTTTATCTCGGGTATAATATGATCAGTAAGTGTAGCGAATCATTTAGAAATTACATCCATTTATGTTGCGGGCAGTGAATTAGACTTAGAATTAAAACACATCCTTCGTTGTGTAGTTAAAGTCAAGTAAAAGAGTTGGTAAAAGTAGGTATAAAGACCGCCCACTGGACAAAACAGACTAATACAAACCGCCGCGTAACTCGATAGTACGACGTGATATATTTCCAGCGTCACCGTGTGTGGTATATCGATGTCTTTATTAATGGTCTGGACTTTATAGACCTTGTTCATTAATATTAAGCCTAATAACTTAAGTTGGAAAAAAGAAAGACTTATTATTTCGGGCATAATTGATATACGTGAGAGTGATGTAGTACATGACTATGAATCAGTTTGGAAGTTTGAATCAACTTTGATGGAGATTTCGCGGTGTTTGCTCCGAGGAAAAAATTTTAGGGTGATGAATAGGCATTCGTAGAACTCCATTACACTTTTATAAATCCGTCCTTCCTCGCTTCCTTCTCTACGTTGGTTTATTTAATTCTTGTCAGTATACATATGTGCATTATTTGCTCACATCCATACGCTCACAAATGTACGAGACCACTACTATACTTATGTACCTTTCAGCAGAAAAATTTTGAGAATTGAATAACACGAGAAGAATGTCAGAAAATTTTAAATAAATCAATAGATGCGGAAATATAATGCGTGAAACTGCAAATCTTTTTCGTGACGCTTTGATACTATAACTACAGATACATCAATATATCCTTCGTCTTCTTGGATTTTTTCGTAAGCCTCAATGAATGCAAGGAATTACTTCGGGGGTGGAATAGGTTCTTTGTATATATTGCATTATACCTATATATATTTGACATTTTTAAACATGCTTTTCATTTCAAAAAAATTTTTTTAATAAGTATTATTCACATTTTTCTATTCAATAGCGAAATTTCAACAACTCCAGATAATTTTATTATGATGCTTTGATGTATTTGAAAAAAGTTAAACTGACTTTTTTTTATATCAAACATCAGTATTTGGTAAAATTTTCATTTTTAAGTTGATTTCTTTGGAGGTCAGCCTGCCGCAGAGTTTCACGTGACAGCTGTAATGTTTCAATTTATCAAGATATGATGAAAAATAGCATCAGCTCGGAAGTTTTTATATACATAAATATTGGTTCAATGGGTGAATAATAAAAAACATTGTGGGAGTTTGAAAATTTTTTCAATCTTAAAAATCAAAATTCATTGAATTTTTCTCAAGTAAGTTTAAAATAATTAACTTTTATCGAATGTATCTTAAGGTTTCTACGATTATAATATCTGCAGTTTAATTTTTATTTAGAATTAATCAAATTAACTTGATTTTATACTCATATTATCGATGTAAAAAGCAGTGTCTTTTACAAAAAGTTTTTTTCAAAGTACTGGGACAAATTAGTAATTAACAAACTTTTTGAAATAAAATAATTTATATACTAATTTTCATCATCTTTTATATCGCTTAAATTAATTATTATTAAATCTATATAAAACACATGATTATTAGTAATGTCTATAGATAAGATTGAATTACATAAGCATTAGAGGTAAATATATTCAAGCGTTGTGAGTAGTTAGCGTAGGCGACGCTAGGTGGCTAAAATAAATTTATTTGTTTCCGGGTAGAGACTTGAGTCTGAGGTGTTAATTGCTATTTTTTATTACAATTTAATCACTCTGGTTTCCCTTCAAAATACGACTAAATCTTTCGCCTTTTACTAAAGATTTCCGTAGAGGGGAACAACTTGATGAGTCTAAATGACTTATTTTTGAATGCCCAGCGATAGCTGGACAACAATTCAATACAAAATTAATTCTACAGTGAGACGTCTCGAAATGCCGTCAAACGGTATGTGGAGAAATTATTAGTTTGCAAAAGAAGTAAATTAATTTTTAATTAGTATCTAAGAATGAGAAATTTCGTTTGCTTTTAACTGAAAGAAAATTTTACTTTAATCAAGACCAATAATTCTTCGATCGAGTAAAAGTTACTTAAACTAAGAGAAATTTCTCGGTTTAAGAATTTTTCTACTCAAATTATGACGATAAAGTTCTTTAAAATTGCTTTCTTGGTTCAAGTTAATTTATTTTTTCCGTATCGGATATAGCCTCGTAGCACCTCTTACGTTTAATTTAAGTGCCTGATTTAAAAATTTTTAAACAACTTTTAGAATGTGCTTTTCATTAATTTTTATTGAAACTTCACTTAATTATTGTCTTTTTTATTCATTGAATTGCCGAATTAAGATAATTTATTTTAAAGCCACAAATAATCGTAATAAAGCTATACGTGTGTCGTGTGTCTAGAATTTAAATATTTTAATTTCTTAAACAAGAGAAAAAAAAACATTTTATTTGAGGTATTTCGTATTTTTCGTCTAATAATTTATCTCGAAAATTAATTGAATGATACATTTTAAAAAATGTATAGATGTTTATCGATAAAAAATAACTAAAATTCGAGGAAATTTAAAAGAGTAACAGAATATTAATGTTTTAGCCTTAAATATGAATTAGACAGAAATGAATAGTGACCAATCGTCGAAGAGGAAGAATTATACTCGAATCACAAGACACACATCAGATGCCATGAATATAATTTAGGGTGGTTCGTATACACGGTTCTTTACGTTTTGAGAATAGAAGTCGATGCAAGGATGCAATCTGATCCGTCGGGTTACCTGCTCTCGGTAAGTTGGTAGTCGTTTTTAACCGTTTGACATGAATGAGGTGACAGGCATTGTCTCATAATGTTCACGTGCGTTTTACGCCAACCTTGCCGCTTCGCGTCGCGTCTTTACTTTGATCGTGTATCGCGTATAATATGCATAGAATATAGGTTACAGTTGATATGAGTCTTGTTATTTTATTTTATTTTTTTTTTTTATCATTTTTTATAGAAGCTCGAAGCTAGAAGCCAGTATTATGATGATATTATAAACACATGCGTGGCACTCTGTAAAAATTTTCTACAATTCGTCATCTCCAAGCTGTTATTTTTCATAATTTAACAAATAAACCACTAAACTATTAAATGTAATGCTAGCTCACCTGGAGCGAGTGATGAGCGCCTGAGATTTAACTGTCTGGATACGAGAGTTCCATTTCGGTGAGTCAGACCACAGATCACTAGAGTTCGATTAAAATCTCCCAGGAAGTCGCTTCTTAAGCAAGTCAGTCGTATTTTTTATCACCCCATCCATTTTATTGTTTCTGAACGAGATGTTAATTTGACTTTATGGATTTATATAATGTTGTTATTATGATTATTAATAATAATAATAATAATAATAATAATAATAATAATAATAATAATAATAATAATAATAATGACAATAATATCACTATCAACCTTTTCAAATATTGTGACATAATGACTATCGTTAAGAATATTTAGATATTTATATGTATACTTTAGAAGAAAAAAAATTATGAAAATTCTAGTGAAAACTTAATCACAAACGTATCTGTCGAATTAATTAACAGTAGATAAAAACTGGGATTTTTAATTTTTGATTAATTAATATTCTGGGATAGTACCCTTTTTGTTCGAACCTTTTAATATATTACCGCCACATTAGATTCTTACAAAAAGTTTATCTCGCATCTAGAAGCGACTAAATGTTTTTTAAAAACATGGCTATCTTGAATTTTTTTCAAATGCAACTATATTATTCAAGTGTTTATGTCTACTGCAGGGAATTTATAAAAAATTTTTGAGAAATGTTACTTAAGATCAACTTCGATTTTTTTGGAAAGAGCTATTTTTCATGAATAATTAAAAAATTAAATTTTCCTTTAAGTTAGACTTTATTTATTTTTTATTTAATCGTAATTTTTTTCAATTACTATTGTTTTTTTTAGTTACTTCTAGTTTTATACGAAAACAAAAAAAAAACTTAATATATGTATTGTAATTTTTTGTATTGTATAACATTTGCCTTGAAATTTATTTTTTTTGAGCTTAAAAAAATAAGACAATAAATGATTAATTTAACTGAGTTTGTAGGAAGCCCACAGAACTCTATGGTTAGACCTTTTTTTAATTTTCAGAGCAGTATGCCGTATAAATTAAAATTTAGTACTAGAATAAATCTAGAAAAACAATTGTAAACAAGTTTTTTAAAATTATTTCTTATCGTACTAGATTTGATCAAATTCAAATTCTTCAGTTGTGAAATTGAATAAATAGCTAAACTTTGTGCATTAACCTTAAGATATTATGAACGAAGAAACACGATAGCTCTTAGTAAGATGCGTGCGAATTTTTGTACGTGCAAAACTAAAAATAAGTTGAAATAAGTGTTAGAGGAATTTACTAGAGACCGAAATATAAATGATAAGAAAGCTAAATAAAGGATATTTTGATATTAAGATGAGGTTTGAATATTTTGATTAAGTTTCATGTCATGTGGATGAATATCAGACTGCATTTTCTGAACAAATATTTTTTTATGCTGTACAGTGAGGACCAGTCATTGTTGATGCTGCTGCTGTTAAGATTTCGTGCTCTCTCTTTGACTATTGTTGTCTTCACAAGGCGTTATACTGAGAAGAAAAAAATCAGAGAACCAGAAAAGAAGATAAACGAGCATTACTATACGACATTCGAAGTTATAAGACTGCAAAAGTATTTCGGACTTTTTTTTCTGATGCTATAAAATTTATTCGTAATTATTTTTTAGAATTCCAGTATATTCTTTAGTATAAAAAATTACAGAAAAATCCATAATAATTTTACTTTCTGACTCAAATAAAACTCAAATTTTTTGTAAATTGTGATAGCGAATTTTTTAAAAGCATGTGGCTAAAATAATTTTTTTATCGTGGTAAAAAATGTAAATAGACATCTGCAATGTGCTGTGACGACAAAATACGTAAAAAAATAAGATTACTTTTATATTTTATCGAATTTTTTATGCTTTTAATTATTTTGTACTAGTGAAAAAAAATTTATTTTACAACTAATAATTCTAAAAAAAATTTACCTTTTGGACTTAATGTTATTTTTAGTACATAAGTTTCAAAAAATACTAGAATTTTCAGTGATTAGTTTTCAAAATCGGGAGCTCTCGAGTCTTTTTTTGAAACTTGAAATTTTTTTTTTTCATTATTTACATCAAAATCATTAAGCTCTGTTATTTATTACTAAATTGTAATAACGTAAGATTTAAAATTCTTGATGATGAATTTATGGTTTTATATATTTATGAATCTCTGCTAAGAAGTTATAATTTTTATTGAAATATTTAAACACAATATTAGATATTATTAAAAGAAAATTAAAAAAAAAATTTACAGACAATAAATTTTCAATTCAAGTAATTTTTTTACCCGGACAATTGAATTTTGTTGTACTTGCTCGGGTTTCTCTTAATGAAAAGTAAATATTTTATTTCTAATATGACACATTATTTATGCTCAAGAAAATATTTATCTTAAGTGATTTCTCGAGCATTAAAAATATTATTTTCCGATCTGTATGTCTGAAAATATATGAGTTAATATAAAAGATAATTGAAAAATAAAAAATGTTGCAGTGGATTAATATTTCCTGTTATTATATTTGTGTTATTGTTGGGTAAAATATAAACAAAGATGATCATTCTTTAGTAAAAGCTCATTACTCTCCGCAATGTGTACGGGGAGAGGTTCATTCAGTGTTGTGAATTCTTGCATCACAACAAAATATTTGCTTTCTCGAGACGAGGTTGTTTGTATAGGTGCACAGGGTCCCAAGGTCTCTTGCTTCTTTTCTTCTCAACTCCATATCCACGAGTTCTTCTTTCTCCCGGCGCGGATCTTTCATCTCCGGTCGGCGTCCTCCTCCTACTGGCATTCCTAAAAACGTTCGCCCAAAACAACACGTGGTCTTTACTTTTGCTCCATAGGATTCACGCTGCTGCCAGCTACGCAGTCTTATGCATTTATTCTTTGTCTCATTCTTTGTTTTTCTTCTATACAGTTATGTGTACAGACATATTCAAGTACATAAATACGAGATTGTCTCAAAAAAAATTAATTTTCTTTTTACTTCTTTGATTAAATATTTCAGTTGATAATGTTACAGGAAATATGAGAATTTCAATGAATTTTTTTTCGTTTACTTATCATTGAAAAAATTAATAACAATGAAAATTTTAATTTGTAAACAATATTATTTCCATTTAGGGATTCTATTATGTTAAAAATAACAAACCAAAATTTTAATACTTCGTTGAGAAGAAATTTTCAAATTTTTAAAATTACACGATCTGAATTAAACGGAATTTTATGATAATTGCTTCATTTATTAGAAAAAATTAATTCATCTCATTCAATGATTTTACTTAACTTGGATTACACAATCAGACCTTCTCCGGTGTCAATTTTTTTCCATTGACTATTTCAGTCCGATAAGCATCGAATCTTTGAAACTTTGCATTGAATGTTTGCAAAATTTTCATCTATTGGTAAGATAAAATTTTTTTTAATTTAGTAAAAAAAATTAGGAAAACGGTTAACCCTAAAGGCTATCCCTGCAACTTCCCGCTAATTCCATACCTAAACGCTTAAAATTGCACTTAAGACGTTTTTAAGCTCGTCGAGGTCAAAAATATAACCCGGGTCGAAAAATTTAAACTGATTTTAAGCTAAATGATCTGCATTTGAACTTATTGATCTGTATTTGAACTTTTAAAAACATTTTCATCTGTATTTGATCTACTATTCACATTATTTTTGATCGGTTTTAAGTCTAAATAACTTTTTAGTAAAATAATTGAGCAGCTATGAATATTTTATGCTGTTTCTAATCTAATAAAACTAAAAAGTTTTAAAAGTTTGATCGGTTTTTAGTTTAGTTAATTTGTAGATGGACTTTATGTATTGTTTTCAAATTCAATATGAAATCCTATACTGTTTTTGATCTACAATTTTCATTCTAAATGTTCGAAGGCCAAAAGTCGACTAAGATGGTGACTTATAATTTTTTGGACTTAAAAGTATCTCATTAAAAATTATAAGTCGCATTTATTTGAAAAAATAAATTAATTTATAATATATTCATGCGCTCTCATGTTTTATGAACTGAACGTCGATTATAACCTTACATCTGTCATATTTATTTGTCATAGCTCACCATTTCATGGATTATAAAAGTTTTGTAACTGCGAATATTAGTTGCAGTGATAACTAATAAATTTGTATTAATATACGTTTATAAAATAGTTCTCATCGTTTGATTATGGATCTAAATCTAAAGTTTTCTAATTATCGTTATTAAACACAATGTGAATACATCGAGACAAGATTAAAATGTTGACAAGATTAATGTTAAATTTTATACTTTCACGCATCATTTAATGAGCGGTATTCATTATTTGGTAGTGCGAAGAATACCGTTTGATATACATTGCACTACGAAATAGTGAATGGTCACTATTTCAGTTTCAGAGAATGAAAAGCCGTGCCCTGTAGAGGATCTTCGAGGACATGAATAAAATAATAATAAATAAATATATTACTATTATTTTTATTATTATTATTATTATTATTAGGGCCAGGAATTTGGTTTTGTTAAAAGACAAAGAAAAAAGATAGGCGGGGCCAAGCTCTCTGATTGGTTGAAAAAAAAATGAATTTGTTTTGTTTCTCGCAAGCACCTGAAGCTAGTAGCATAGTAAAAAAAAAATCGGATTGCTAAACCAAGATAAAAATATATTTAAAAAAATGCTGATGATGACGCTAAATTCAGCAAACTCTCGACGATGTTGTAATAGCATGTTTTCAGGATAGTGGAAAAAAAACTATTTTGAAATTGCACACGCACCCACGGCCTCGCAGACAAACACGTTGGTAATTTTCTGAGATATTGTACTAAGGGTCTTGCTGGATATCGCTGTATATCTTGCTTGATATAGCGCTGACGGCCTCGCTGGAAATCACGCAGGATATCACGCTGGCGGTCTTGATGGATATCTTGCTTGATATCGCGCTGACAGTCCCACTGGATATCTTGCTTGTTATCGCGCTGGCGGCCTCGCTGGATATCTCGCTTGATATCGCGCTAACGGTCCCACTGGATATCGTGCTGACGGCCTCACTGGATATCGCGCTGACAATCTAGCTGGATATCGTGCTGATGGTCTCACTGGATATCATGCTGGATATCACGCTGACGGTATCGCTGGATATCACGCAGGATATCTAGCTGGATATCACGCTG
>CAJNRD030001123.1:13850144-13867098 GCA_905319865.3 Cotesia congregata
TATTATTATTATAATTATTATTATTATCAAATCCGTAAAAGGTCGGTTTTTGATCTACAGGCGATGAAAAACCGACTAAAAATTATAGAACGTTTTGGTCTGTTTTTGACCTTGATGCGATCAAAACCAGCTAAATGATTGTGACAAATAAAGTCTGATTTTGGTCTTGAAACAATAGAAAACAATTTTATTATAACATTAAAAATGATCTGAAATTGGTCTGAATTGTGAATAGTACGGGCAAAAACAGATTAAATTCTCATATAAAATAGATACACATAAAATAAAATTAAATTGAATGAAAAATATTAAAAAATTTTATTAATCATAAAACAGACTAAATTTTTTGACCCGGGTAATTTAAGTGTTATTTTGAGCTCTCTGAGCTCAAAAAGTTAGCTGTTCTAGGCTTTTGAGCTCTTCGAGAGGTTTAATATAACACTATTCTTAAAATTTTCAAAATGCAATTATTTATGAATAAATAAACTGATTTTCACGCCATTATCAGCATTCTAGGTAGTTTTTCGAATCCGATGGATTATTTTCAAACTCAAATTGATCAGACCAAAAATTTCGGAGTAATTCGAAAAAATCACTTTTTTTTTTATTTTGTTCGTCAATGATAACTCACGAACGAATCAACCGATTATGACCGGCCCGGCTGCGATCGACGTGGTTTTTTGATGTTAAGAGAGGGTTGGTTTTTGAAATCGATCAGTAGAACCGTTTAAAAGTTATTCCAAAAAAACCACAATTGAAAAACATTCTTTTCGTAGTTTTTTTTTTTAGTTCTCAAAATCTATCGATTCGAATCGGTCCAAATTATATTAGAAATGTAAGTTTGACTAATCCCTTTTGAATGGCACCAACCGCAATCAAATCGGTTAATCCGTTCAAAAGTTATGAGAGGTTTACAGACATCCACACACATACATACATACATACATACATACATACATACATATATACAGACACCATCATAAAAAATCGTCAGGGCAGCTTCCTAGAACCTCAAAACGTCGAGATCTGATGGAAACTCGATTTTCAAAAAAGGGGGTAACATCAATAACTTCGCGATTTTCAATTTTTTAGCGTGAAGTTAAATATTTTGCTAAAGAAGTTATTATAATTGGTCCAAATAGTATATAAAAATTCATTTTAAGCTGTTTAATATTTTCAATATTTTTCCGAAAAATCTTATGTATATATTCACAACATATTTTTAATGTATTTTAATGATAATTACGATATATAAAATATATGGGCTAAAAGTAAGAGGTTGAAATTATATTTTATATATTTTTCATTTATTTTTGGTATACATTTTTCATATTTCAAATATGTTTTTGATATAAATTCATTTTTATGGGTGGACTCTGATGGAATGTCCGGAGTTTGTAAACCTTTCCTAGACAAAGCATTGTTAACGTTAAATTAATGTTGTTGTCCATGAAAAATAACAATTATTTTCATTTTTCAATATCCGGTTATATATAATACTTTCAGTAGTTTGATTAGTTTTGTGTTAAGCTATGATAACTAAATTAATTGTTTAAATAAGTTGATTATTATAAAATTTTTTCACCGTATCTCTAATTATCTGAAAAGTGAAAAATTGTATGTGTTTAAAAAAAAAATGGTCATTTCGCAAATTCTATTTAATTAATATTTCTCATTTATATCATAAGTTTCAACAAAAATTTCAATTTTACAACCCTAAAAGCTTTATGATGAAACAGAGGCTTGAATACACAAATAGTGTTTAATATCGAAAATAATTTTAAAGACTCATGATTAAAAATAATTATTTCTTTTATATTTCAATTTCTTAATTATTAATTTTGAGAATTTGGACTAAAAATAAATTTTTTATCGAATCGTTTGTTTACCGAAGTTCATTATGAGATATTTTAACTTTTTAATGTTCAAGATTTAGAAATGATGATAAATGTTAATCAAATTAAAGAAAAAGACATTAAGTTGATGTATGGATTCGCTGACATTTAAAAAAAAATATTAAACATATTAATTAATATATCGAGTGAATAAATATTTTCAATCAATAAAATTTTTTTTTCTTTCTGAGTGTTTTTTTTTTTACCCCAATTGATCAGTAATTCAATAAAAATTAATGTCATAATCATTTATTACATTGACTCGAGCAAGAAACGGTTAACAATTATCCGGACAAAAAAGGCTTTGAGACTAAATTGTTAGACGAAAGCTACAAGAAGAAACATGTGCTCCCACGTGGTGAGGGTAAAAGTGCAACAGTTGTAACATCGTGTGTGGTTGGTTAACACACGTGGAAAACCATCAGCTATTGATTTCTAATTCGGGTTAAAGGAAAAGGGGTCCAAAGTAATTCACCTCAAATCACATTAAACGCGACATGTAATTTTTTTTTCGTCACGTTTGCGACAACCTGTAATTTATTTTTTCACGCTCTATGGAGGGTGTGTCACCCGTGTTGTTCAGCGAAAATAAAAAGAGTTGAATAAAAAAAACCTACAGAATTTACCCCTGAGATATTGGAAACTCTGAAACATCTTGTCACAATTTTATATTTATATTGAGTTTCACATTTTTAATTTTTTATTTATTTAAATAAAAATTTTTGTTTCTTAGTTTTTAAAATGAACATCTTTTTTTTTTTTTTTTTTTTTTTTTCAACATACATGTTCAAATCTTCAAAGAAAAAATAAACTCTTAGTAAGTTTATGATGAATACAGTAAACTAAAAATGTATCTTGTGAGTATAAAAAAATTTTAACATCAATTATATAATGTTAGAAGGATGTTATAAATTAAAATAGATAGAAATAAAATTAAAAAAATAAATAACACGCACCAGTGATAATTTAAATGTCAGGAATCTTTATAAAAATTTGAAAAAATGTTGACTGTCAGTCGCCTAGCAGCCAGTACAAATGTTAGTAGTTAAATAATTTGAAGAAGTGGAAGTAAAGGCTATTGAAACAGCATAGGGAACGAGGAAAAACGAAGAGGGATAATTCTAGCGAGTCACTCTGATTGGACAGCGCTCTGCTCGGCGATGTACATTTTTCGGGGATGTGAGACAGGTCCAGTATTTTCAACTTGTTTTTCAATCGGAGCGGGGGCAGGGGGGAAGAAGAATAGAGGAAAATTCTCAGAAGCCAAGATTTATTTTTTTGAAGAGACTCTAATGGTTCACCTAACCAGAGTGAGATAAACTCTGTCTCTACTCCCTGTCATCTATTCTAAAGTAGCTGAGTTATGAGACTGTGAGGGTGGCTCCAACGATCCAGGGGTCGATTACTTTTTTTTTCATCTTTTCCGACCTATCATTCTTCTTCTGACCGAGTAACCTAAAGGGTTATTCACTGTGTATTTTCAATGATTGAATTTTTATTTTAATATTTGTTGCAATATAAATTATTGATTAGGTATTGATCTGTACATATGCTGATGTATAAATCTATAAAGTTTATGTCGACGTTCTAATTAGAAAATTATCGAGCTCCATATAAGAAAATTCTCTATTTATATAAAAAAAAAAGTACATTAAAAAAATGATTTTTAACTAAAAATCAATTCAATATCTAGCATATGTATAATAATTTTGTCTAGGTTATTCAAATAATGTGTATTCAGACTATTACTATCTGAAAATTTCAAAGAATCACTTTAAAAAAATATGCAGTCAAACAATTTGTTAATTAGAACGTCGATATACATTAATTATTTTGAAAATAAAACATAATTTCACCCCCGAAGAGTGTAAATCGATTGAAAATCATCCACTCCACATTCACTCCGCGAATTTTTTACATTGTATGGAATGATCGCATAGGTATTGAAGAAAATTTTAAAATAAAAAAAAATATCATTGATTGTCAATTCTTTTTTCTTCTTACTCCTAAAATTTTAAATTGAATACTATTTGAGGAGCTGATTTTCAAGAGGGTATGTTTTCATATTTTAAAAGTGCAGTTTTTTGAACTTTTAAATATTAATTACTTCGAGAATTATAAAGATTTCTTAATAAAAATCGAATTGTAGCTTCATAACCGATAACACTTTATAGCTAAATTAAAAAAGTTAAATAAAAATATTTATAATTGAAAATAACCAGTTTTTTGTTTCGATTAATCAAAAATGAAAAGATACCTTTTTGAAACTCAACTCCTCATTTATGACTTGACTATTTAAAATAAAAAAAAAAAATTAATTAAAAATCCATACTATTACATAAATATTTAGGCTCTGTCACTCGATATAACTCCTTAAAAATTTTGTTATTAATTTTTAAAAAATAAATAATGTTTCAAGAAAGTAAAATAAAATAATCTCTATTGAATAATAACTAATTCCGATAATTAATCTTAACAATTCATTAAAGTCACTCACTTGAGTCGTTTTAATTCAACTTTATCGCTATACCAATAATATTCGAAAAAAAATCTTGATTTTTTAATTATCAATCAAATATTTAGCAAGTGATAGAAAAAATAAGAAATATTAGTTTTAAGAATTCTAGTGCATTAATTTAATTAAACGTAAGTGGTAAAGCTTGCGTATGTCTAAATTTCGAACAATTTTCTTATACTTTGAAAGTTAACAATACTTATTTATCGTTCACGAAGTAGACAGGTTCTCCTAATATTAATTATAAGATTGAAGCTGAAGGTTAATTGTCATTTAATATTAATATAAAAAAAAAATGTTATCACTGTACATATCATGATATATAGAATAGTATGACGCAGAGCTGAGCGTGGGAAGCTGCTTTGTAATTTTGAGAGGAAAGGAAGAAAACCGGTTTCCCGCAAAACATTCGACGCTGACGATTCTTACCAAACGTCTCTCTATATGTATATAATACTATATTTACTCAAATAGGACCTGATGGTAGTTAAGTGGGGAAAAAAAACACGACTCGAATAGAAGCGCTTCACCGTGGACTAGCAAAGAAAAACTAATGTTTTCGGAAAAGTCCATATAGACTGCCTTTAACATTGCTGTTATAGTGGATTTGGGTGGCTCATAAGGGGGATGGAAACCTGTTGCCAAAGCTTCTCTCTTCACCCGTCGACATTACATCCTCTTCTTTTTTTATCTCAATCTATCCCGTTTCATTCTTTTATTTTGTTTTACTCTATTCTATTTTACTTTTTTTCCGAATCATACTTATGAACTCGAACAACGTGGAAAAGTTTTTATACTTATCGTTTAGTTTCCGAAAAGAAAATCAAAGCGAATGATGCTGTGGAATGTAAATTGAACGAACGAGATAATTATTGGGTCATTATACATACATTATAAATACAATATATTTATATAGATATATATGTATAGAAGTGCGTTTTATGAGCAATGATTATATACTGAGATGTCGATAAAATTTTTTTTATTAATAACTGAAATCGATGCAATGAATCGGCATCGAATTAAACTTATTTTAATGTATATGCGAGATCTTGACAACACGATTATAAACTGAGAACATGCCTATCTGTATCTGTGATACTTATAGGTATATACATCTCTTGGATCTCGAAGGTCATCCAGAAATTTTAATTATAATCGATCTTATTATTTATAGATTATCGATAGTCACTAGTTGATCGTGAATGCTATAAAAAATTTCAAGTTTATAAAATCAGTTGCGGCATATAGTATTTAAGTTAATTTTGTTTTCAAGGGTATGAAGAGATAAATCTTCTGGAATTGTACCACAGAGAGACATTTTTTTCTTATTTTGAAGAGAAGGTATTTTTAAATTTTTGTTGTTTAATAATTAAGATTGTTTCAACAATTTAGTCATTAGCGATCGATCAGCATAGAACTAAATCTTATTGTATATAATTCTTATTGTATGTAATTCTTCGGTCCGTGTGTATGTTAGTGAACTTTTCCTAAATAGTAGGATAGATTTTGATGAAAATTTTTGTGTGTTCCAGTGAATTCGAGAATGGTTCAGATTTCACAATTCAGTTCACTGGAAAATGTTTATTTAATTAATTTTTTATTTATAAATTGTTGTTGATCTCGCAATGTTATACATTGGATCCGACAGATAGCGCTGCGATCGCAGTTTTGTGGCGGTCTGATCGCCTCGACGCCACCAATGGCCAAACCTGACACTAAAATACGCCTCGAAGCCATCATCGGCCAACAGCGGAATCAACATCAGTGGCGCCAACGTACCTGACTAGAACTAAAATTATAATTATTATTATTATTACAACTAACCGACGCTACAGCTGTAGCATTTTCAAGGGACTAATTATTTATAACTAATTGTTATTTAATAACTAATTATTATCTAATAAAATACATTTAATTAATTTACATATCTGTGTGAATTATTGTAGTGGTAGTGAATTAACCCCCTACAATTGGTGACCCCGACGTGATTGAAAATAATCTCACAAAAAAAGGCATCCCGTGCCCGCCAAAAAAATACACATCCGCGGCGGCCATTTTTTTCATCGCATTCAGTGTGAATAAAATATAAAAATATAAACAAAATAACTATCAAGTGACAAATAATCGACAGAAAAATGGGTACCGATCGCACGCCTGTGAAAACAACACCCGATGACAACAACGTAATCGGTTATGACGCCCTAGGTTATCCGATCTACAAAGATAAAGACTCGCTAGTATTGGACGGCGCGGTTTCTCAAGAAATTCTCAAGGACCTTTTCTCAATGGATCCCTTGAACAACAACAACAACACCAAGACAGGCACAATTACTGGCTGGACTTTCCCGCCAAAACCCACCAGCGGTCGTAAAACCAAAGTTGCCGCCATTCAACAAAACCAGACCGGATTTATGGTTCATCCTGGTCGATGCCGAGTTCACCACGACAAACACTGACGATGATACCACCAGGTACCTCACCGTTATACGAGCGCTGGACCCAGACATCATTCAACAACTCGCAGACGTCGTTCGCCAGGAACCGACAACAGATAAGTACAAAACACTTAAAAATGCAATTATCTCGCGTCTTACTGATTCCAGGCAAAAACAAGTACATAAATTATTGCGGGAAACCACCCTCGCGGGTCGGACCCCGTCTCAACTACTGCGCATAATGCGCGAGCAAGCAGACGGTGCAATTGATGACAGCATTTTGCAGTAGCTATAGCTAGAACGGCTACCTCCAGAGGTTAGACCGCATTTGATCACGACCAGCAAGCTCCCGCTGGACACCATCGCGGAATTCGCTGACCGCTTTGTAGAGCTGATACCTAGTACGCAGGTCATGGCAACTTCGGTACGTCCAGCAACACAGCAGAGCCAGAACAGCCTCGAGCTGAAGATCACAGAATTACAACAAACTCTGGCTACCTGTATGCAGGAAATTATTAACCTGAAAGCAAAACAGGAACAAACGCAACAACTGATAACTAATCAATTTATCAGTCAACAACAAATGCAACATCAACAGTCGCAATTTCAGCAAGCAACTGGTCATCCTCAGGAGTACCAACAACGCCAACGCGGAAGATCTCCAACTCCAACACGCAATGGCATATGCTTCTTTCATAACAAGTTCGGGGCTGAGGCGCGAAAATGTATTTTACCATGCACTTTGGCTTCAGACTTCCTTGCAAAACAGCAGGAAAACTAGAACCGCTATCGTCACTCGGAGCAGTGCATGACAGCGACACAGTCTTCCCAAAAGAGCTCCGACTTCACATTTTCGATAAGAATACCCGCCAGCAATTTCTGATTGATTCTGGTTCGGTAGTATCCATCTTGCCTGCTAAAACTTACAAAAACAAACAAGAAGTCAACTCGTTAACGCTCTACGCAGCAAACTCAACACAGATAAACACCTACGGTACTAAGATTATCAACCCTGAACTAAACTTGCGCCGAGATCTCTCTTGGACATTCATCGTTGCTGACGTTGACACAGCCATCATCAGAGCGGACTTCCTCGCACACTACAATCTTCTCATCAACTTAAAAAACCAGCAGTTAATTGATCCTGTCACACAAATATCATCTAAGGGACGATCTATTGCTATGCAGCTACACGGCATTTCGACCATAAACTCGGACTTGTCGCTTAGATACTTCGAGCTTCTCAAACAATACATTGAGATAACCAAGCCCATTGGCAAATTTCAATTAAGTCCCACTGACTTCGCACACAGGATCATAACTAATGGACCTCCAGTCACAGCACGTCCTCGCAAGCTCTCTGGCGAAAAAGCTGCTGCTGCAAAAGCACAGCTTAAAGAACTCTTAGACGCTGGCATAATCAGGCCGTCAAAAAGCAATACGCGAGTCCCATCCACATGACTCGCAAAAAGGATAACAGCTGGAGAATGTGCGGCGACTACAGGAAGCTCAACGAGTCCACCGAGCCTGACAAATATCCACCTCCTTTCACCATTGACTTATTTCAACGTCTTCGCGGCATGAAAAGGTTTTCAAAACTAGACCTGGAAAAAGCATTTCTGCAGCTACCGGTACACCCGGATGACGTGGAAAAAACAGCAATAATCACTCCCTGGGGTTTATACGAATACCTGGGAATGACCTTCGGGCTCAAGAACGCTTCACAGACTTACCAAAGGTTCATGGACCAGCTCTTCAGAGATCTAAGCTTCGTTTTCGTCTACATTGACGACATTCTAATCTTCTCCAACAGCGAGGAAGAACATCTAGAACATGTCAAAATCGTTCTTGATAGACTCAAGAAGCACAACTTGGTCATCAACGTCAAGAAGTGCGTTTTCGATCAACACAAAATTGACTTTCTTGGTTACACTATCAACCAGGACGGTTACACACCAACTAGTGAACGTGTTGACGCCATCCTACAATTTCCCAAGCCTGAAACCGTGTGTGAACTCCGCAGGTTCCTGGGAATGATCAACTACTACAGAAGCTGCATCCCAAATGCGGCAAACATCATGTTACCACTCAACAACTACCTACGTAAGTCCATCAAGAATGACAAAACTAAAATTAACTGGACATCTGAAGCAGACGAAGCTTTCGAAGCTTGCAAGCACGAACTTGCAAAGTTCACTTTACTTACATTTCCATCCTCAACCGAACCTCTTGCTCTCACCACGGACGCCTCATCCTCGGCTATCGGCGCCAAACTCGAGCAGCTGGAAGGTGACACCTGGAAGCCAATCGGATTTTTCTCCAGAAAGTTGAGTAAAACTGAAAGAAGATACAGCACCTACGACCGTGAACTCTTGGCAATCTTTGCAACCACCAAATTTTTTCACTACCTCCTGGAGTGCCAGAAATTCGTCATTAGAACTGATCATAAACCTCTCAGCTACGCTTTTAAGCAGAAATCAGACAAAACCTCTGAGAGACAACTTCGTCAGCTGGACTACATCTCGCAACTATCAACAGACATAGTCTACGTTAAAGGCGATGATAACGTGATCGCGGATGCTCTGTCTCGCATAAACACTATCAACATGCTCACAGTTCTCACTCCATTGAACATTCATCAAGAACAGCAAGCCGATGAAGAACTTCAGAATCTGATTCAAAATTCAACATCACTGAAGCTGCAAAAATTGTCCATCGATGGTGCAGATGTTTATTGCGAAATCTCAACTGGGATCGTCAAACCTTACATCCCACAGTCTCTACGAAAAGCAGCTTTTGACTCTGTGCACAACTTATCTCATCCAGGACGGAAATCCACGTCAAACAAGCTCCGTGAAAAATACACCTGGCCAGGAATCCGAAAAGACGCTTTGAAATGGTCCCGAGAATGTCTTGCGTGTCAGAAGGCTAAAATCCATCGCCATACCAGGATTAAACCTAACCACTTGGAAGCTCCTGACAACAGGTTCAATCACATCCACCTGGACATCATCTTCCTACCCAAAGTCGGTGAGTACCAATATTGTCTGACAATTATTGACCGGTTTACTCGCTGGCCTGTTGCAGTGCCTATCAAAGACATGACAGCTGACACCGTGGTCACGGCTCTGTTTGACCATTGGATTTCTCACTACGGTACTCCTTTGCAAATCACCACGGACCAAGGAACTCAATTTGAGTCCGTACTCTTCAGCGCAATTGCCCAACTCGTCGGAGCGCAAAAAACCCGAATAACGCCTTACCATCCGCAGTCCAATGGCATTGTTGAGCGAATGCACCGCACGCTAAAAGCGGCTTTGATGTGCTCTCCAAAACCCTGGACCAAAATCCTTTCTACGGCACTGCTTGGACTACGTACCAGTTTCAAGGAAGACATTCAAGCAACTCCTCCTGATCTACTATACGGAACGTGTCTCCGGGTACCTGGAGAATTCTTTACTACAGCTGAAGCTCCAGCTGATCCTCAAATCTTCGTTGAGAAACACAGAGAATACATGCGTGGGCTGAGACCTACAACCACGGCTCATCACAATAAAGCCCGAATCTTCATCCTCAAAGACTTAGATACCTGCTCGCACGTCTTCGTACGCTGCGACCATGTCAAAGCACCACTGGAAGCACCCTACGCGGGCCCATATAAGGTCATAAAACGCATATCTGATCGTGTCTACAATCTTGACATAAACGGTGAGGAAAAGCATGTGTCAATTGAACGTCTAAAACCTGCTTACATCGCTAAAAATGACGATGACAATCCAGTCATTGAGGAACCATCAACTTCCTCACAAAACTTGACGCACCAATGGGGTTCCGCCATGGACAAATCTCAGAAGACGTACCAAAAAAAGGTAACTTTCAAAGTTCCCGCCGAAATTCACTCGGAGGGGAGTGGTTGTGGCGGTCTGATCGCCTCGACGCCACCAATGGCCAAACCTGACACTAAAATACGCCTCGAAGCCATCATCGGCCAACAGCGGAATCAACATCAGTGGCGCCAACGTACCTGACTAGAACTAAAATTATAATTATTATTATTACAACTAACCGACGCTACAGCTGTAGCATTTTCAAGGGACTAATTATTTATAACTAATTGTTATCTAATAACTAATTATTATCTAATAAAATACATTTAATTAATTTACATATCTGTGTGAATTATTGTAGTGGTAGTGAATTAACCCCCTACAGTGTCGAATATTCAAAAATATTTTATTTTAATTTCAATGTGTCCCGATAGCAGGCACTGCGATCAAATTCAGGAAAATTTTTTGTTATTGTGCATGTTAAAATAAATCACGTGCTAATTGAAATATTACATTGTAATAACGTTTTAGTAAAAAATTTTCATCAAAACGGTCCAAACTGTTACATCTTATTCAAAAAAGTTTAAAATTTTCAAATTTAAGGCGTGTGTACAGGACAACGTTTGTTGGATCCGCTATTTAGTTATAAACTATCTTATAATATAATTTTACACAACAGGAAAATCATATTCCTTGGTTTAATTTTGTTATAACTAATATAATTTAAAGGATTTTTCAACTTTATTGAAATTAATAACAGTGTTGAACCATTCCTGAAGCGAGTTTAGGATGTCAGATGTTCTTCTCGGATGATTTAGTCTCGTGCATTCCAGCAACCAATGCTTAACAGATGCCAGATCGATGTGACAGAATTGACATCGTGGAAGCGGTTGTTTTTTGAAGAGATGTTTGTGCGTATGTCCAATTTTCACTCTAGCTAATAGATATTATTCTTTGAAAAAAGTTATTTTCATCATTGAGAAACTCAAATTCTGTATGTTTTGACCTACACTGCAATGATTTTTAAAAGAATTTAAAATAGAACACAAAGAAATGAGAATGTTAGAAAATATAACATTTCTAGTTTTTTTTTTTCTACAAGTAGAATTTTCTTTTCGTTTTAATTATAATAATTTACTTATCAAGAAAAATTCTAAAAATTGTCATATTTCGTGACAAAATTTTTCTGGTATGGCCTAGTATGACTTAATTTGGTAATACATATTCAATTAATGAGATTAGTTTTACATTTTTTCGAAAAAATTTTTGTTGCAAATTCAAAATTTTTTCTACATACTGATTAACTTATACATACTATTTATGTGGATTATCTTAGCTCTCTCTAGTGTATACAAACGAAAACAGTTGAAATTTAATTTCAGACTATAGTACCCGATCTGCTTATAGATTTTAATAGTTTATAAAGATTTTATTATGTGTAAATTATAACAGTTTAATAAGGCATAAACAATTAATATCCATTAAATAAAAATACATGAAAGTCTTGGTTAGTCATAGGTCGAAACTCGCAAAAATCGGGCTATGATTCATTATTGGTGAAAATTAAGGCGCGCGCGTAGCGCGCTTTTCAAATTTCTAGTACCGTATAATTTGAAGGAAATTAATTTAAATATAATAATAAAATTTCACAGCCCTTAAACACGGTTCGGATTACAGTACAGAGACTCGGTGGCCTACACTGATAAAAAATAAACCTGCTCGAAAGAAAATTTCTTGAACCAATAACATCATCTCGAAGAATTTGATAATCTTGAATGAAGTGGAAAAATGTATGACCTAAAAAATTATTTTTTATTCAAGTAAATTTTACTTGATTAAAGAATTTTTCAACTTGATTCAAAATAATCAAATTCTTCAAAACGATGTTTTTCGTTCAAGAATTTTTCTTTTGAATCAAGTTAATTTTTTTATCAGTGTAGCACTACGCTTTTGAACGGGACTTGGCACCAGGCTCTACCGAGTCTGTGGATTTGTAATTTTTCAACTACTTTTTTTTCTGTAACCTAAACTTATCATAACTTTTTTCCAGCAGTGGTTTCACATGTTTTTGCAGTACACAAGAGCTTTTATATGTATATTACAACGTATTTATAAAGAGAATTTCCTTAAAAAAATTTTTAATCGTTAGAAACTTTTTTTTTTGCTATTAATTATTCTAATTAAACGTCATCAATAAATCAATAACAATTTTTGCATCATGGACTGGCAATATGATTGAAAGAACTTTTTTTTTACAAACACTTTTAAAAATTACTCGTTTTTGAAATAATTATAAAAAATGTCCATTTAAAATTACTTTTTTTTATTAAATCAAACATACATGTATCTGGTTTAATGTGACAGAATAATATTCTGTTTGCTCGAAAATAAAGGTATAGTGTAAAATTGCGTACACGCAAGTTATTATTGAATTCACGGAAAGCAATTAAGCTTTCACTTGATTTATTTTCGACATAAATAATTTGGTGAAGTAGTAATTATCGCCCTGAGGCTCAACAGAATCTATCTCTGCGTATTTCTCCCTTTATATACTCACGTGCTTTGCCCAAGAGATGAAAGCATCCGCTCTCTTTGGCGCAGCTAAACTTCCCGTGAAGCGATAAATTTTAGAAACAATAGGAAATTCTCATACTAGACAATAGAAGAAATATACTAGCACCGTTGCAAGAAGACGGAAGTACTTTTTTAAGGTTATTTTCAAAAATAACCCAAATAATATTTTCATCATAAACAAAAAAATCGTTTTTTTATACTTATTGTTTTTTTTTTACAATTTTTGTTCTCTTGATAATGACTATTAAATTCAAAATATTATATTGTAGTCCCAAATGGGAAAATTTTTCTCTCTAAAATTATTGATTTGACGTTTCTGGTATTAAGGGGCGCACAGCTAGTGTGAAATTAAAAAAAAATCGATTTTTTTTATCATATTTCGATAGGTTATACCTTTAAAAAAAATGCCATTCGGCCTCACCCGAAATGGAAGGTAGATTTCATGTGATATGAGATTTTCTTTATTTATATTATTTAATTTGTTCGATAACATGTTTAAGTAATTTTTTAATTTTCAATCCGCTATAACTTTCAAACGATTTAACCGATTATCACGTAGTTGACAACAGTCGATGCAGTTTTTTGAATTCTATGATAAATTTCAAACCGTGAATAGATCAGATAAAAAATTTCGGACTTTGTTTGAAAAAAAACGCTTTTTTCGATTTTTTTCGTCAACGATATCTCACAAACGAATCAAGCGATTTTGACCGGTCCAGCGGCGATCGACGTAGTTTTTTGATGTTAAGAGCTGATTAGTTTTTGGTATCGGTCGATAAAGCTGTTCAAAAGTCATTCTAAAAAAACCACATTTGAAAAAAAGTTCTCATTATTTAAAAATTTTTGAGTGGCCTATAAAATTAATAAAAATCTTCCTAAAGTATAAGTGTTATAGGTCAAATTGAAGGAAATATAATCAGCTTCACCATGAAGTTTTCAGAAATGAGCTCTTTTCTATCAGTCAAAAGTTATTCACGGTTAAAGTTACAAAACTTGAAATTTACAAAATTTTGAAAATTTTAAATGGCCGTCATTTCTAAACTAATTGACCGATTTTGCTCATCTTCGAACTCGACCTCGGTAATCACCCAAAGAATATGTGTACCAAGTTTCATCAAGATCGGTTGAAAACTTTTTGAGATATCCTGATGACAAGGCTGGTTATATTACATACATATATAAATTTTTTAACCAATCGTATTTTTGGAACCTACTCGACTAATTATAACATATAATAGCAAAATCAGGTGAAAATTCCACCATGAGGACTAATGCAATAGTTAGATTTCTAACAAAATCTACCTCAAAAAATATCAACGGTACGGTGACTATTATGTAAATGAATACAATATTATTATTACCATAGTTAACAGTTACATAATTGTGATAAGTACCGCGTAATTTTATCAACACTTTTATAAAAAGAATAACAAATGAGATAAGCTAAATTATGTCAGAATAATTAACTGTATAAATAAGTTATCGCGTTGATTATCAACTCACTGAATAATTAACCGAGAAAAAAAAAAGTTTCGGTGATGATTGAATTTAAAAGTTTGCTCCTCTCATAATATTTAATTACATTTAATAACATCGTTTATTTTTAGAAACAATTTACAAGGGTGGATCGTTATTAAAATTTTTTAATAATAAAATGTTTAAGAAAAATTAGAGGTCCTTTGTTAAATAAAAATTCCGGCTTAGTTGATATAGGAAAAAATTTTTCATTCTCTTGTTTCAGTCGTATGGAAATTTTTTTTGTACTTTAATATTTCATTCACTTTGAAACGAGGAGAATGTATAAATCATAAAAAAGCCAAGAATACCTTATCAAAGTTGTAAAGAATTTTTTACAATTAAAAAAACCATTTCACATACAAAGAGATAGTGGAAATTATTATTATTTTTTTTAATGCTCTCCATTTAAGTAAATAAATTATAGAGGTATTATTTATTAATATTTGATAATAATAATTTTAGAAAATTTAATGATGAATTTTCATTTTTTTCTTTTCTGCATTGAAAAAAATTTTTTAATATTTTATAAGCCTTATTAATTTTTAATAAATAATTAATTAACTGCAATTCATTAAAAGTTAATGAATGTTCATTAAAAAAAAAATTTATTAAGAGTTAATAAATATTTTTATAATCTCATAAATTTAATTAGATCAGTTACACTAATTATTTATTTATAAAAATAAAATAATTAATAAAACAATATTTGTAATAATAAAAAATTTTTTTTTTCACAGTAAAAAAATATTTATTTATATTAAATAAATAAATAAATTGCATCCAAAAAAATAAATTTATAAATGGTTAATAAATTTTTTTTATCAGTGTAAAAAATTTTCACCCACTGAATTTACCCGAAAAATCTAAATACTAATAGGATTGTAGAAGTACTAGGAGCATAAAAATAAAAACATCTAAGACGCGAAGATGGAAAGCTTATTGGGACGTATGGCGGAAGAAATGTAATAGGTTTACGTACAAATCCCGAAGAAGGATGCAATTGCATTTGTGAACTCGAGCGTTTACTCGATTGCCTCGAACTATCTCACTGACATTGTCGTGTTCGCACACGTGTACTTGCTCGGGCTGGGTAGTGGCAGTAAGTACCAGTCCTCTAAGATACCACCCCCTTCCGCCCACACCACTCACAACTCACTTGTGACGTGTTACTCGCTCCTGATTACAACTTAACTCATTCCGTAACTCTATATCCTCACGTGTTGGCTGTCTTTCACCTCTATCTCCGTCTACCGACAACTACTCACTATTAGTCTCGATAATTGCCGAGAATAATTTCTTCCCTTTCCCTTTAGTTCGTTAAATTTATATTTTTTCCAAAAATATCTCTTCTAAATTTATCAAAGATCCTGAAAACTATTATTTTAATTAATACTAAATAGTTGTGAAGTTTATGAGTCGGCACGTATTACGTGAGTTAGCGTACCGAGTATTTAATAATAGCAACGCCTTTGCACTTAACTCCCCCATCATCCCCCGGGTAATTCTTGCGCAATTCGCTCCACGTATACACAATAATATAATAAAATGGATTATATAATCACGAGGTTTGGCTTGATGTTTTTAATTCGAGTACAAGCATTTACTGCCAAGGTTTTATTTATTATTCATTTTTTACTTTTTATCAGACGTTCAAATTAATTACTACGATCAATTATTAGTAATTACTATTTAATTATGTACAAAAAAAATTATTCATATTATTAAGAGAATAAGAAAAATTTTTTTTAGTGAAATTTAGTGTCATTGCAAAGGTCTTGATTTGAATTTGTGCCTTTTCAAAAATTCTCTATCTCTAGATACATTATTAAAAAACGGCCTTGTATCTTGAGAACTATTGAAATTTTTAAAGATATAAACTCACCCTGATATTATACTCATCGAGACCTTTCATTTAAGTACCCACATCAATTTTTAATATATTTATACATATTATATATATATGTATATTAGAGTGGCGCAAAAAAACCGACTATTTTTTTTTTGAGTCTCGAGTGAAAAAATGTTAGTTTTTGATGTTTTAAGAGCCCTCACCAAAGGACAGCTCAAAAAAAAATTTTTAAGAGGTCACTCCAAATTTTTCAAAATTGCAAAAATCGTCAAAAATCAAAAATTTTTTTTAAAAATTTTTTTTCTCGTTACGGTATAATTTTATAGACCAAAAAAAAA
>CAJNRD030001123.1:13869231-13901731 GCA_905319865.3 Cotesia congregata
GCCTATCACGCAACAACTACCTTAAACGCGTTTTTCTCGAAACAGCATTTTTCGAATTTGCTGCGGTGATTATTCGGAGACAAATGATCCAATCACTATCAAATTTTTTTCTGCATGTTCTGTATATAGTTCTCCATACAATGACTTACCAGTTTTTTGATCTGATCAAAAATCGAATTTTGGTAGGCCAAAAACGACCAAAATTTTGGGTAAAATTCAACTTTTTTTTTTAAAACGCCGCCTTTTTGTCAATTTTTGACATTTTTTTCAGCCGTAGGTCATTGTACGGACAATATCTTCTAGTTCAACGAAAATTTTTTTTTTTGGTTTTATTCACGGAGAAGGCCGGAATGCAACTCGAAAAATATTTAATTTTTTTTTTTCAAAAATTTTACTGTGTATTCTTAAAATATGTATAAATATACCCTTGAAATTTTAAAACAATTGATAGAGTAGTTTTTTTTTAATTCTCAAAAATCGCCTTTTTTTAGGCTGTCACATTAGGTATACCCCTTAACAGATAAAATGTAGAACTTAGAAAAAAAGGACAATCTTATTTTTTAAATTCCATAACCAAATGAACTATACCTATAGTTGAAAAATGATCAAATTGCTTTGAAATTTCAACTGCCTATTTTTAAGATTAAAATAAAAATTTTGAACACCTGTAAGAATTTTCACTACAGAAATTAAAATTTATTAAATAAACACAGTGTTTTTTGAATTTTACAAATTATGATTTCAATACCTTAATCATCCTATCATACTTTTCTTTGGCTTAAAAAAATCTAGAAAAGAATTGCCAGCAAATTGAATGTTTCAACAATTTTTACCATAGTACAAAAAAATTTAAGTAAAACTTATAAGTTAATATATTAAAACTTAATATATTAAGTCATTTAAAAAATTATTGATTTGAATTACTACTAAAAAAAAGATCGAAACAGGGTTCAAAATAAGCAACAAATTAAAAAAAAATGTATTAACTCAATCACAATCTTAAATAGCCTTGGAGTGAATTGTAAAGAAAAACTGGATATTTCACACACAAAATAGTAAATAGCATATAAATTTGTTCATATTTATAATAATTGTCGAATGTTTGTCGGACGTCAATCAACGTCAGTCATACCGATATATAGCTTTCAATCCATCTCTTTGCTACACCATGCGGATAGGATAAAATTCAAGAAAAACGACAAGTTGTCTATCTCAGTGCTTGTAATACCTGAACTGACTATAGTCGCGTGAAACCAGTCTATGAGACTTAATTACGCCAGGGACCCTGGCGCTTGTTTGATAGTCCAGCTATTTTTCTCTAGGCTCTGGAGCAAGGGGCGTGTCGGTATCTTGCATTTCAAGATGAGAAGACACGTTACTAGGTAACGCTATACTAGACTTATATTCATTCTATACATATTCTTTAGATATATATGTACGTATTTTTTCTTATTTTTTACGAAATAATCTCTTCTATTAATAGCAAGCTTTTGTTCTGAAAGAAGAACTCGACAAGTAGGTGGAGCGAGAATTTGCTCCAGATGCTAAATGTAACAGTTGGCATAATAAATTTTCTTAGAAATTCTTAAGTAAAATCAAAAATTCATTTACATATTGATAAAATTTTGGTGAAATACTAAACGAACTTCAAGTTTTTACATTACAAAAAAATGCTTTTTTTTTTTTTTAAGTTGATTTAAAAGAAATTGTTTTAAACTAAGAAAATTATTTTTCTTACTACGCTGGTCGAAAGTACGGGGTTTCTGTTGCGATTTCACTGCAGAAAGCCTGACATTTATGCCGTGGTCGAGTCGCGCATGCGCTTTACGACGGGGAGCCGAAAAAATGTATTCATGCACTGACAACGAGACACGAGGCGGCAGAAAGTCCAAAAGTCGGTAGTCGCGCTCACTCTATTACTTATGTTTACAAGCCTAACCTTACTTGTGATTGTTATGAATGTATCTGAATGTATCGGTCTTGTTATGTGTCAATGATTTGAGGTTGAAACTGAGTTAATTACAGAAAATGAATATATTTATTTTAATGAAAATTAAAGTAGTAGATATTTAATAAATTTTAGAATTTAAAAAAAAATAAATTAGTGCAAAAAAAATTAGAAAAAAAATTGACGTGTAGAAATTTTAAAAAATTAAAAATGCAATTTTTTAAAAACCTTTTTTTTTTTAATTTTTTTGATAAAAAAAATTAAAAAATGATTAAGTGACTATTAACTTTGTCATTTTATTTTAATGAAATAAGACTTGTTAAATATTTAAATTAAAAAAAAAAAAAAAAACGAGGAATATTCTTTATTCTGATCGATATTCTCAAATAAATAAATCTATTGGTGAACAAATAATTATTTGAAAAAATATACAAACAGATTTTTTTCTTAATTTTTTTTTCTAGGTATGCATTTTACGATTATTATTTCATTTTTCTGTTTTTATTTTATTCTTAAAATCAGAGTTAATTTATGATATATTTATAACGTTAAATTTATTCAGTTAAATTACGATCTTTTCTTAAAAGAAAGTAGTAATATGATAGATTATATATTAATATCTTTATTGACAGGTGTATTTGATGCCTGCCCCCCCGACCAGCAGCACTCGCTTCGCTCGTGCCGCAAATGTCGGGGGCAGGCATCAATTTTTTTCAACGCAATTTTTAACGTACTTTCGACCGCATAGTAAGAAAACTAGTATACACTACATGGGCAGAAATTTGAGAGCCCTGAACTGCGCGCCATGATGCCCTCGGCTTCGCCTCGGGCATATGGCGCGCAGTGCAGGAATCTCAAACTTTCTGCTCTTGTAGTGTAATATACTATTAAAGAAAACCTGCTGTCTTGCTTCAAGAATTAATGCTCTTGATTTCTACACGAAAAAAAAATCGCCGCTGCAACAGGATGAAGTCCTCTGGAAGCAGCAGGATTTTCATGGTGCAGTAACAGGACTGATCCTGTGGGAGCAACATGATAAAATCCTTGTGTAATTTATAATAACAATTTGATTAGGGCATATGAGAATTTTTTTAGCAATGTACGTAATGATAATGATAATCAAAAAGTATGATATCAGGTGGAACATTTTTTTTAATTTTATTTTATCAGGATTTAATATCTCTTCAGAATTAAAAAATTTATTTGAGTTCGAATTTTTTTTTTAAATTTGAATTTCTCTTAAAAATTATGATTTTTCTTCAGTATTTGAAATTTATTCAAATTTGATTGTTTTTTTCAATTTGAATATTTCTTCAATCCCAACAAAAAAAAGTTTATGTATAAGACTTATTTTAATTAATTAAAAATTACTTATATTTATTCACTAATAAAAATGAAAATTTACTCCAAATTCATTCCCGTCTGTATACAGTGTAAAATTGCTAAAAATGAACGTTATTTAAAATTTTTAATTTAACTTGTAGCTCCCACAGGATAAATCATGTTGCTCTCACAGGATTGCATCCTGTTGTAGTACCTATTTTTTCCGTTGACATTCTTGGATTAAGATCTTTGTATCATTAATTGGTAATATTGTGAGTTGATTTGAAACGATATTATGTATTTTTATTCAATACAATTAAATTCTTCATGCAAGAAAAACTTTTTTCAACTCAAATGATTTATTTTTTTTCTGAAAAATTTATATTTTTGGTGAAAGTAATAGTTTGATCGTTTAAAATTTTATTAGCTTATGCTAAAACTGTGGAATTTCCACTTAAAAAAAACTAAATTTTTTCTTTAATTAATTTCAAAAACTATTTACGATTTTTTTGGAAATACAAAATACAGCAGACACGATTTTTTGGTTTTAGCGACATACTTTGAATAAGACGGTGTTATTTACGACTAATTTTTCAACTGCCTCCTACGAACATTCATTCCTAATTTCATCAATACGCTTTTGGCGAGAATTACCACCTGATGTCATCAATGCACTTAGCATTGACACTTTCAGGACAAAAGCTTACCAATTTTTCTATGACCTTGACCTTAAAGAGAACTTGATACCCGGTATCACTGATGATGATACAAATCGTTAAAATTGGTTTTATTTACAGTGCTTTAAAATCTAAACTTAGTCTGACACTTAACTTACAATTTCTTGCTTACTTTTATTCATCTCATTTTTACTGAATGTAAATGTAAATAGCTGATTACATTACTCAAATTTTTGATTGTTCTTATTGTTCTATTAGCCATAATCCAAATATTGTTAAAATATCTATGTTGATCTGTTTATATTCTTATATGTACTTTTTACTCTTTTATTTTGTATTTTTTGCCATTCGGCCATTGCCTTGGCATTTAAATTAAATAAATAAATAATAATACCATGTGTTTTGATCAAAGAGAAACAAATTTTTGAAAAACTTTACATAAGACACTTACTTATTTGTTAGAGAGTAAAATTCTTGAATGTAGATTTTTCTGCTTCTCATTTAAAAGTTATAATTTATAGATTAAAAAATAGAGAAATTTTGAAGAAAATATTTTTTTCTGAATCGAACAATTTTTTTTTTTTAGTGTGTAAAGTGTTCAATTTATTAGAAAATGTCCCACACAATTACAATAAAACTATTAAAGTATCTGTTTTGTATATATCCTTTCTTTGGGACGGATGATTTAGATTTTATACCTAGAAACAATCAATAAAAAATATCAACAAAAAAGTTTACCTTCAAATTAAACGATTTCATAGTTTTTTTTTTTTTTTTTTTTTTTTCATTTAAACTTGTAAATCACAAAGAAAAAGCAATTAACAATATAATCAATCGTAATTATTTGGTATTATAAAAAAATACATTTGTTAAATCTATCCTGTCATTACTTATCAAGTCAAGAATAAATCATTGTATCACATATTACTGTGTCTGGATCAAAGAACAGGTTGTATTTATAGACTCAATCACATACATGACGTTGATGCAACTTTTTACCACCAATCATTTACGTGTAATGCAATACAACCTTTAAACTTGTGCAAATTTTCATTAATTAAATAAATATAAATAGCATTCGATTCTCAGGATTGAGTTATTAATTTTTTTAACCTGATATTTTTTCATGTTTGTTCTGTCGTGTAATATTTCATTTTCATCGGCTTTTAAGGCACACATTGTCCAAGTAAAATAATCTTTTCTTTGTTTCTTACCTACAGATGCCTTCTGATAAGATATCCATTTATTTGGTAAATCTAATAGGCTTAACGGAATATCCTTAAGAAACCAGATTATTTTTTTTATCTTGTGTTCAACTTGAGAAACACGTTTTTCAAAGAATAAAAAAATACTTTTTTATTCTAAAATTTAATATTGTTTTTCATTTGTAAATTAAATTTATTTTAAATTTGTATGAATAATTTTTACAGCCTCTGAAATGGTTTTGAATTTGAAAAATCTAAGAGAAAATGCGATCACTAAAATTAAGTCCTATATACCTGCAAAGGATCAGCATCATTAAAATTATATATTTGCTCATAAAACTAGAGAGTATAATCATTTTCCATCCTTATCAGATTTTCAAATATAATTAATATAAATAAACCACAGGTATTTGACTGGTAATGTTTGACATTACTCTATTTTTGATTAAAGTATGAAACAAACAGGGATTAGTTGATGTTTAGAAAAATTTCTTTCTATTTCTATATTTTTTTTTTTTTTTTTTTTTTTTTTTTTTTTTTTTTTTTTAAATAAATATATTAAAAAGTTCGTACTAGGACAAAATGTGCATAGTTTTTTATTTTGCAGTACATAAATTTCGATTTTGTTGTTATTAAATCGATAAAGGCAATTGCATGAATTGTTCAATTTTTTACATAAAAAATTACAAACAATTTCGAACTAAATTTAAATTAAAAATTTTTTAAATATCAGAATCATTAAAAATATGGGGAGGGAAAGTTAATTTTACTTCTTAAAAAATATATTTTATAATAAAAAGTAAAATTTGTATTTTCGTAAACTGACCTCATTAACTTTATTAAAAATAAACTTAATAATGCAAGGAACATACAAAATCTAATTTTGCACAAAAATTCTGACAATTTAAATTATTAATTAATTTTTTCATTGGATAAGCTGATCGTTATTTTAAACTAAAAATTAAGAATTCTAATTTTTAGGGAATTCTCTAAAATTTTCATCAACATTTACTCAAGTATTTTATCTTACTTTTTCTTATGCTTCATCTCATCTCTTGTATTGCAAGTCACCTTTTCACTTAAACATATGTAAATCATCCCGATAAAAATTATAGATACCTCTGCGTATTTTTCAATTACTCATTTTTTTAAAGTGCTTAATTTAAAAAATTCCAAGCGTAAGATCTGAATAAATATGATGAATACTAAAAATGAAATCAGTTCTTGAAAATTTCGATAGGGCAGAATATTTACCATATATGCATATGTTTTTAGTAGGTATGTCCAATTCAGGAGATTTCTCCACTCTTTACCCTACGTGATTTCATAGAATATTAGTTGGATCACGATAAGCACCTTCAGAATTCAAATAAACCTCATTTTATTAAATTGGTCCAATCGAAGATTTCAATTCAATAAAATTTTAGCACATGATATTTTAGCACATTTTATTGTCCTTTTAAATAAATAAAAGTAAAAATAACTTAAAATAGGTTTTCATTAATCTAATAAATGTAATTTTAACGAACGTTTTTTCCACAATGAAAAATAATCATACGAAAATAATTTTACCAGTCATTTACTCCAATTATGACTGGCTTTTCGTCTATAATGATACGTTTTGATCTGGAAGATGCTCAGCGAAGCTAGAAATTAAATTCATACTTCAACCTTGAAGCCGGCTCATCAGCTTGATGGATCATCAGCGGCCTGGTGGAAAAAAAAATGAAGAATATGAGAGGAAGAATAAGCCCAGAGAGATGGACCAGCTAAAATAATAACTAAAATAGTGGCAGAGGTCATCGTCAGTTTTGAGACGTGGATGAACGTAATGGAATGAGTATAAGATAGAAGTCATACAACGACTGAACCACAGATATATATATGTATATATATATATATATATATATATATATATATATATATATATATATATATAAAATGAAAAAATTAGAGAATGGGATAGAGGAAGAACAAGCAAATTATGGCGATCGAGACAGCAGCACGAAGATCGTGCAGTCTTGGGACACAAGATTAGCTGGAGGTTGATGCAGGGTCAGATTCATGCTCATGTACTACCAACTCCTAGTTTCAGCTAACACAATTTTCACATGTCTCAGTTAAATATTTCTAATTAAAATTAATAATCTTCTGCGGAAACCAATTTTCGAGATCACGATAATTACTTGCTGTCGATTATGGTTAATAAATTTGTACAAATAAATTGAAAATTGATACGTTGAAGCATCAAGTTAGTAGTGATTGAAATTATATATTGTATTTTTTGACAGCCAGGACTTGTGACTTGCAACTGCATTCCACAGCAAAGAATACACTATAGTGTAGTGTAGACAACAGACAAAACAAAAAGCAGAGAACTGAAAGAGAAGAGTAAGACGAAAAAGAAGAAGAAGTTTACCGCTAATGCGTTTCCTTAATGAATGTTTTCTTTGTCTCGAACAAACACCAAGATCCTTACAGGCTGATCTGTCCGGTGCCCAACTCGCAAAATAATTTTGCACTCGACAACATGGAATTTCTCGTCAACTACTCCCTCACAATGTAACAAATGACTTGATATTGTCACCATTATCAATTGAATAAATATTAAATTTCAGAAATTTTCTAGTTCTGGACTAATAAATTAGTAAATTAAATTAGTAATTAAATTAGCATAGTAATTAGTAATTAAATTAGTAAAAAGTTTGTTAAACAAAAGACTTAAAATTTGTAGTTTTTAGATATTGAAATTAAATTTCCGTATGTAGTTGATACACAGAAAAAAATTTTCTTTCAGATTTATGAGAAAAATTACCGAAGTTTACTTTAATCCTGAGGTACTAGGGCGCTACTTTACCATTTACTAGTAACAGCAATACTTTTGAAAGTTCATGTGAGTATAATTTACCGAAGTCTCCGGTGAAATGAAAAAAAAATTATAATGCAAGTGTATTAAAGTATATTCTTACATATAATATTGAATTAATTGCACAATATTTTATTAGAACGATAATTGTATAAAACTTTGTTAGAATCAACTGTAATTTAGGAACAACTGATTGCTGACATGTGAAATTTTTTAGACAGCTGAGAAATCGAGAGCAATTGCTGTGTTGCCTCAAAATAAATTGGCTCCAGTAAATTTTATAGTAGCTTCATTAAAAACATTAGTTTTTACTGTCATTTTTATTATTCAAAGAGTAAAAAATCATTATTCATCTTATTAATTTTTCACATTCATTCTATTACAGGTATACATTTTATTTGTGAATAATTATTGAGAGAATTGTAATTAGATCCTGGGATTGCAGAGTGTTCTACGATTACTGTGATTTCCACGGTAATTTTTAGAGAATATTTCTTTCCCTGTATCATTTTTAATTAAGTTCTTTCATTTGATGTATCAAAATTTATTTTTAACTTTCCGTTTTAAAAATTAATAATTCTCAAAAATACGATGTTATTCATTTCATTTCAATATTTTTTTTACAGCAAATAGATAACTGATTTATCATTATTTAAAATAATAGTTATTGATTTTAATTTAAAATAAGTACAAGGACTAACGCCCAAAGCAGAGGGAAAATACTTTAGTTTAATTAATTTAAAAAAAATATATATATATGAATTTGTTTAAAATTGAATATAATGAATCAATGGTACTTAATAAAGCATAAAATATTTTAGATTATAAACAGCAATAAGAATAATTACTTGAATTCGATATTTAAAAATTAACTTATCCATTTTTTGACGTGGGAAATACCAGCAGACTTACGTTTTAGAGTGAAAAAAGTAAAGTTTTTTCATTAATAATTTAAAAAATTCCAATCTTGATCGTGTGTTCAAAAGATATCACAATTCAAAAATCTCAGAAATTTTTAAATATTTTTCTGAAACAACTTTCAAAATTATAATCTCGAAAGGCTCGTTTGTTTTTTTTGATATTATTAGAAAATGATATTAAATTTAAAGGGACTGTAAACGGATAAATGAGATGAATCAACTAAACAACAGTAAGGTCTCCTCTATAGCAATTCTTATCATTAGGGTAGCTGTTAAAATATTCAAAAGTAACCACGGCTATAGCCACATCAGACTCTGATGCTATTGAAAATAAATGGGTGCTATTCTCTCAACCCGAGAGCTTGAATACTTGAGCTAGTTAAATTTTAATTATATCCGTCAGGTGCGACACCCAAGCTCCGACGACGTTAAATAGATATACTATCTTCTCTTTTATCTCATCTTCTTTTTTCGCTTCGCTTACCCTTTTTACTACCTCCTTTAATGGTGGCATACTGACACAGAAGAGTTTGTAATATTAACGACTATCCTGGACCAACTATTGTAAAAATACTCGGGGGAAAATAAGAGACTAAGACTAACTGAACTGCTTTAAATCTATATAAAGTATTTCTAAAAAAACAAACTTAATTCAAGTCGACCGTAGAATTACCTTGACATTTTTTATTTGCGTTAAATGTTTAAAAATTTAGTGTGTTTATTTCCGTTTATTATTTTAACTTATTCAACTTGAAATTATTGATAGCTGTTAATCACAAAAAAAAAAAAAACGATAGCACCTTAGTTATGATTTAAAATACGTTTTGAAAGATTTTGTCTCGAAACGAAATTTTTTTCAAAATAATGTGATGTAAGTAAAATGTAAAATATAAGTCGAAATTTTCATAACTAATGAGTGAATTGGTTTCATAAATAATTACAAAATAATGCATATTTTTTACATTTTTTTATAAAATTTTCATAACTTACATAGAAAAAAAATAGTATATTACACTACCTGGGCAGAAAGTTTGAGAATCCTGTACTGCACGCCATGACGCCCGAGACAACACCGAGGGCATTATGGCGCGCAGTTCAAGGGTCTCGAAATTTCTGTTCGAGTGGTGTATACTATTTTTCATCATATCTGCACCGAAAGTTTAAACTTTCTGTTCTATTTTGCGGGAAGAAAGTGCGACTTTTACCTTGTGGAATAACATATACAAACAAATGAACAGTTTGATATTTGCACTAACCTTCCCACAAAAACAAGAACACAAAGGTTAAGCTTTTGGTTACAAATATGATGAAAAATAGTATACGCGCCAGCGAGAAAAGTAGGATATTCCAATCCACGTGTTTGTCACACTCGCCTTCGCCTCAAGGGTAATCTTATACGCGGGTTGGAATGTCATACTTTCCTCCCTCGGTGCGTAATATACTATTTCGTCATTATCGCTCAGAAAGTTCAATTTGAGATGCGTGTAAATCGATTTATTATGAAAAAATGCATGTAAATTAATCTCGTACAAAAAGAAATACCCATTAGTTCAAAAGCACATAGATGTCATACTATACGTTTCACTGATGGATTGATAAAAATAGATTCCGCTATTTAATTCTCTTGCACTATTATTCCAGTAATCATTAACATCAATCGCAGATGATAGAACATAGATATCCGTACAAGTTTTATGAACCATTTCGATTTGTGTTGTGATTACCGCAGAATTATGTCAAGCCTTATCATCGTTTGCAATTTCTCAGAATCATCAATTACAGAATAATTCTATTGACATAGCGACCAGTTACAAGTTTAATTCTTACAAATAATGAAGTTTTTTTTTATTCTGATCTTGGTGTTTAAAAATTTTTATGTTTCTTTAGTTTCTTGTTCTGAAATGAGTGTTTTAAAATGGGATCAAAAGATTAATAATTTCGTCCTGATCATGAATAAATCTGATCCTCAAGAAGTTGAAGAGAGAAATAGTAGAATTGTACAATCTCGATTGTTGGAAATGCATAATTTTCAAAAAGCACCTGTTAGAATAGGATATTTTGAGGTATTGTCAAATAATAACATGTATATATTTTTTTTGGCTTAATAAACAATAATAAATGTTACTTTTTTGTTATTAATAATAAATCAATTCAAAATTAGGAAAAACCAATAATGGTAACGTATGATAATGGGACGAAAATTACTGGAATTGTAGGAGAAATATGGAACACCTTATCAGACCACTTGAATTTCACGTGAGTCAATATAATTGTTCACTCAAGTGGCAAGTAAATAAAATTGAATGTCTACAGGCTTGTACTGGTTAGAAGTGAAACGGAAATTTTTTCCAAACTAAGAGGAGATGTTGTAGATGGTGTATTGGGCCTACTTATCAATAATAGTACCGACATTATTCCTAATGCATTAATGTTACGACCAGGTTCGTCGATAATGACTTCTATATCACCATATTGGGATGATACGTAAGTTAATAGAAATATACAGTGCAACCTTGATATAACAAAACTCAAGGGAAATAGAAATTATTCGTTATATCGAATAATTCGTAATAATGAGGTTTGTTATATAGAGGTAAGATTAAACTCGATTCGTTATAGTAAGGTTGTTAGAAAAATATATTCGTAATATAAAGGTATATTTTACATAGACTCTTATGGGCAGTTCTAGGGTATTTTGAAAAATTCGTTAAATCGAGGAATTCGCTATATTGAGGTTACACTGTATTTGGAAATAATAAATCAATTGTATGATCAATGATCGCTAAGCTGCAAAATAATTTTGCTACATGTTTTCAAATGTTTACCATAATTATTTTCAACAGAAAATGAAAAATAATCATTCAAAATTTTCTGTTCTGTCTTTATGTAAAATTTGGAGTTAAAATTTTTTGATAAGTTTTAGATACAGTAGCAGTCCGAAGATTTCAACAATATAAAATTCGTTAATTTTTTATTTGAATAAAAGCTAATCAAAATATTTTTTGCGAATCAATTTTAGTATTGATATTTAAAGGGCACAAATTGAAAATTTCTAATTTGTCAATATAATTAGTAACAACTTTTGAAATTAGTAATTTCGAAAATTATTGTAAGTATAGCTTGTAAAGCAAGACATATAATTTCAAAGCTTAGTAGTATATTGTGCAACTAGTGCGGCAATACCACACGAGTTGCAGATGGTACACGGAAAAAATAAAACAGCAATGATTACTGTTTCATACAAATATTAGAAAAATGTCCATAGTAGTGAGTGCTGTACGAAACACGACTGGTTAGTGCCAGTAGAACACGACTCAGCAGTGCGCAAGCAATAGTCAGTAGCTTTGATAAAGCGCTCTCTACTGTCCCAAACATTTTAACCTCATTTTCTTCCAAAGCAGTACTGAGTACTGTACAAAGCAGTAATCAATGTTGTTTTTTTTTCTCCGTGTAATTTTCGGTACAAATTTGGAGATAAATTCCGGTACCAAGTTGGGGTCCAAACGCAAAGCCCCCCAAGCTAATGTCTGAGGCAAAGCAGAAGAAAGTAAATTCCACTCGTTATCGTAAAAAAAGTCACAAACTTCACAGCGAATATCGTAAAATCGAGATTGTCTAAATCGCCAAGAGCGGCCGGATGATATACAATATTATTTGTAGTTATTGCTCAGAAGATTCAATTTAAGAAGAATAAAAACCTAATAATTATAAGCTTAGCATCATTTGATCTCCAATTTAATGAATTATACGTAAAGAGTAAATAAGCGCCATTCAAGTAATTAACTATATTTCAAAATTTAACTATTATCTCGACTTATGTTTGCATCTAGCACAAGGATATTTATCCGTTCAGAATATTCATCAAACAAATCATGGTTACTCAAAATATTTTCGTTCAATGTCCTGTTATTCATAATTTTAATAATGATGATGTTCAGTGCCTTGGGATTTATCTTTGAAAATTTTAGCAGTCGAACGAAAACTCAAAAAAAGGTTTCTGGGATTCAAGACCACATATTTTATACATTCGCTGCATTTTGCTCTCAAGGTTTGTTATAAGTACTGATTGTTTCAATAAAGAATAGTATTTACACAATTTTTGAATTGTAAAATTTTATTTTTAGGTTCATTCCAAAAACAGCACAATGATTATAAAATATTTGAGTTTTCCCGGAGAATTTTTACTTGGTTTCTTTTACTCACTGTTAGCTCACATTTGATTTCATTGATGACAAATACTGAAGTGAAACCACCATTTCACAACTTGGGATATCTTCTGTTTCGAACTAAATATAAATTATTACTTCTTGAAGGATCGCTAGTTGACCATAAATTTGAGGTAATAAACGTTCAATGAAATGTAAGGGCACTATTTTTATTTAGATTATTAAAACTTTCTATAAATTGGAGTCAATTTAATAGACACGCGTGTCATAACTCATTAGTTATGACACGCATTTGATTTAGAATTTGATTTCCAATTTTCAAATTATAAAGTTTTAAGAGATAAATTTTTTTTCAGTCGATTGTGATAGAACTCATCGACGCTAAAATATTTAGAAGATTTCAGCCACGTATACTCTACATGAAGTCAAAGACAGAAATGTACAAAAATATCTGTTATGGTAAAGATAGTGAATACGCAGTCATGGAAACACTCGCCAAACGATATTCTAACGAAATGAAAAAATGCAAATTGGAACCCACTGGTCACGCTGTTGAAAAATCGTGGGCTGGGGCTATTATTGCAATCGGCCTTAAATATAAACGTTCTTTTGATATTGGGTATGACTAATAATTCTTAACTTCTTGCTATGAGAATCAATAATTTTCAAAAACTGGGGGGTTACTAGTTTCACTACAATTTTCGGAAATTAAGTTCTCATTACGTCTCCCCGTTATAAGGTCCTAGGAAGCTGTTTTGATTATTTTACGAGGATGTCACGATGTGTGTGTATTTTTTAAACGGCTTGGCCGATCGAAACGTGCTCTTAACTTCAAAATACTACATGCATCGATTACCACAAACAGCATCGAAATCGATTGATTTGTTTAAGAATTGTTGTTTATTGTTGAAAAATTTCGAAAGAGTGTTTTTGGAGTTTATTGGAGTTTACTCCTTAACTTAAGAAACAATTTGAGTTATAAGGCCCGGTACGGAAATTTTATGAGGAGTAAAATCAAATGTAACACGGAAAGTTTAGGCGTTACGTAGTAAGAGACAAACATATATATCTGTAGGATTGAACGTGCAAAAGAATGAGGTGGAATTTTAACACTAGAAATTTAAATAACGCGCTACGCGCACGCCTAAATTTTAACCAATAATGAATCGTGGCCCATTTTTTGCGAGTTTCGACCTTTGACTAACTTCAAGACTTTCATGTATTTTAATTTAAAGGATGTTACATATAAAATTTTAGAAATTAAAAAAATCAGGGGCTTACTGGATAGATAAATGAACAATAATCCGCCTGGAAAAAATTTTTATCACAATTTTTCAATTAGTTATGCAATACTTAATTAATAATTTTTATCTGCTTGAACATGTACATTGCAAGTGTGATAATTTTTAAATTATAAATTTGAGGTTTTTGTTCTCTCTTGGAGCAATTCTTGAAAGGTTCCAGAATAAATTCCTGTTGGAAAAATCAAAGAAGTTTTATTTTTTAGTTTTTTATTAATAATTTTCATTGTTGTAAAATTGAAAATTCAAATTAATCATCGAAAAAATTTATTTTTTCAGAATATTATTAATGATCCCTTTTTATGTTGTCAGAATATAATCTTTTTGAACTCAAAAGTCTGTTGAATATCGCAATTCGAAATTTTCAAAAAAGCGTTTTATAAAATTTTATGTTAGATATGCTTTGAAGAATACTATAACTATAAAAATTCATTTCTATAATCATTTTTGGGACAACATAACAAATATTTGAGGTCATTACAATCAACCTCAAATAAAAACATGTCCCTCAAAAAAACATTTATCTATAATAAGGTTGGCCCTTTGCAAACCATCCTTGAAACTTCTCACTATTTTTGAGTTCAAATCATTCAAAATCAGACATACTTGATAGTAATTGAGCTTTTCAAGCTCGAAAAAAAGTTTATAAAATGTTTTTTTCTCCAAGCCCAAAAATCGAAGAAGTGAAGAAGTAAAGAAAAATTTTGAAGTTTTTACGGAGAAATGCATTTTTTGAAATTTTTGAACTGCAATATCTTCGAATGAGTAGGACTTTAATTACGGCTAACCGAAACGTCGAGATCTGATAAGAACTCAATTTAAAAAATTTTGATTAAAAACTATACTTCCAGTTTTTGAAAATCATATAAAGAAACTCTCACTGACGAGATTATAAATGTTAAATTCTTGGAATGTATGAAATATTATCCTGGTTTATTTTGTTTGTCCATTTGATTAAAAATGTAATTTTTTTTCAGGATTATAAGATTACGTGAAGTTGGAATTTTATCAAGATCGAAAAGATACTTAACCCGTACAGATCACGAAATCTTAGATTCACATCCAACGATCATCGAATTTCAACATGTCTATGGGTTATTTATTATTTTATTATTGGGGAGCTCTGTTTCAGTTATTATTCTTATGGGTGAAAATATTTTTTTTTGGTGCTATAAACGAAAAAAAAATTTGAAATTAAACCAATCGATGGGAAAAAAACGTTTCAAGAAGTTACGAAGGAAGGATGGAATAAAAAAAGAAACTATAAGTTACAAAATAAATTATTAGTGAGTTTGCCTAATAAATATAAATGTAATTGTACGCATTAAAACATGAAGCGTTTAGGTTTTGGTATAACTTTTAACTTGTCAAGATCAAGTATGTGTCCCAATTTCTATCACAGCTATAAATTTATACTACACGGTAGGATGAAAAAAGTACAGGAATATGAAGAAAGTACACTGATAAAAAATTTAATTTGACTCAAGAGCAAGAATCTTGAACCAAGAACACCATTTTGAAGAAAATGAATTTCTTGAGCCAAGAGGAAAAGTTCTTGAGTCGAGAAAATTTTCTTGGTTTAATGATTTTTCTTTTTGCTTCAAGAAATTCATTTTCTTCAAAATGGTGTTCTTGACTCAAGATTTTTGCTCTTGAGCCAAGTTGAATTTTTTATCAGTGTACATTTGCAACCGGAACTAATTTCAAAAATATATTCTCTCGCGTTTATTATATGAAGAAAAAAAAATTAATAGAAAATGTCATTTAGCTTATTTGTATTTATCTTCTTTGTGAATACTCTAGCTACCTAGTATTTCGTGTGTTGACAGGATTTTTATAATTTTTTTTTTTTTTTATTTGCTTCTGAATAATTATAAGTAGTCTCGGATTCAAAATGGCTGCATAGTTCGTGATTGATTACTTATAATTAATAAAAAAATTAAAATAGACTGCTATTTCGTGCATCTAGAATCTCGTCATTTGAGCAGAGAATACCGTGAAAAATTTGAACTTAAAATTACCATACAATATGTCTAATTATCTAAGTAAATACAAATAGCACAATAAAATCTTAAGATATGTCAATTTTTTGTTTTTTTATTGTAATCAATAATTGAGAGTTACAAATTTTTTCTGTATTAATTTATAAAAAACTTCATTGTTTTGATAAAAATTGAATAGGAAAAAAATATATAACTAAAAAGTTTAAAAGCAAATAATTTTTTTTGAGGATAAATAGATTGAAAAAGTATTATTTAATAGACTGCCTTCTGATATGAACGTATATTGATGTTTACATTAAACGGGAAAACAGGAGAGGAGAGAAGAGCCATTAGCGTTTATGTCAACGTTGTCCTTATAGCTCTCGAGGCATCTTCCTTGCATTTCTGTACATCTCTGGGTCGCATCGTGTTTCACATTCTCATCTTGACGTCCTCAAGTCTCTTACTCCCTTCTCGGCCGCATTTACACTTATACCCCTGCACCGAGAATCTCACCCTGATGTTAGTCTCGGCTCACACCCAGCTAGTGTCCTTGTCCTTTCCATCTGTATTCTCTCTCTTTTATATGTCCTGGCACCCCTACGTGCTTACGTATAACAATCAAGTCCCCGCTAGATATCTCCATATGGCACTTACCGAGATCAGGGTGTTCTCCACTCAGTTGCATCTCGATCCGACCGATGGGAATTTCCCGTGTGTACTCTCGCAAGTCCGACTAAAGGGAGTTGTTGAGTCCTTTCAAAGAATTACGTTCGATCGAGGTGACTTAACTCCCTAGTCTCTCAATGCACATTTGCGGTCTCTCGTTGGACATACATTCCACCTTACTACGTAAACCCGCGAATCCCTTTCAATTAAAAGTATACTGTTACAATAATGTCCTTCCGCTACACTTGTTTCTGCACATTTAATCATTCAATATCGGTAATTACCTACCCTCAATGCACTTCTCGTTATATCTATTTTTATTTTTGTTTAAATACTATTTTAATTACCCTCCAGTTTCTGTATTAAGTTATTCTATTATTATTTTTTTTTTTCAAACTATTGACGACTTACATTATACACCCTGTTACATACTTTAGTAGTTATGCACGCATAAAAATAGAGTTATCGATTTCATCATATTATCTCGTTGCTGAAATTGATAATATATGTTAAACTGGTATAATAAATAATTAAATCCTCTACACGGAGAGAAATTTATAGGAACCTTTCCAAAAATTATGGGAATGGTTCCTATGCTTATTATGGGAACCATACCCATAGTTTATTGGAAACATTCCTATATAATAATGGAATAGCTTCAATATATTATGGGAATGGTTCCTATAATATTATGAGAATGACGCACATAATAATAGAAAAATGTTTATGTTCATAATAATGAAGCAATCACATCAAAAATATAAAGTAGTTATTATATATTTTTTTGCTAATAAATTTTTTTTGTAAATAAAAATTGATCTTTCACTAGAGTGAAAAAATATCTTTTTCATAATTTTTATTCACATGTGTACTTAATCTTAAATTGTTTATTTCTAACTCAGTTTTATTGTGTTAGATAATATAGAAAAAAATATCTTTTTCATAATTTTTATTCACATGTGTACTTAATCTTAAATTGTTTATTTCAACTCAGTTATTATTGTGTTAGATAATATTGAAAAATATTTTAGCAATTCTAAAGTTTCTCTAATAAAAGGGATATTTTCTCACTATACAGTTAGAGGAGGAAAGTAGATATGGAAATTCATTGTATATTTTTACAATTTCATTTTATTTTTAAAACAAATTATTTATTTACAATACATACGTTGAATATTTATTAAATCCACCTTTTAGGTATGTAACTTTTATTATTTATATAAACAAAATTACTTATTTTACATATATTCAAATGATGTTATTGGGAAGCAAGTGAAATTATCGAAATTACTAATAATTTCAAATGCTTCAAAGTGGTCATCGAAGTCACAAATAACTTGAGTTGTAATGATAAATATCTCAATATTATTAGGCATCATCACTATAATATTATGGAAATGGTTTCCATAATATTATAGTAATGGTTCCTATAATATTATAGGAATGATTTCCATATTTTTCTCTCCGTGTATCATAAAAATAGCGAACTTATATACCATTCAACAAGCTTTAAAAATAATCTATTAAAATTCCTCATTTGAAAACACATTTAGAATTTCGATGCTTGCTTAGATTCCGAACAATAATTAATAATATCCGTCCAAAATGGATTTGGCTACTGCTAACTTGACGACTCTTAAAAATTTTTAATCTCCAAAGTAGAAAGTTGGAAAATAAAAATAAAATATTTTTAGTAAATTTTTACATTTATGAAATTTTTTTGTTGACTTAAAAAAAAAATACTGATTAATATGTTGACTCGTCAAAAGTCAGACTAAATTGGTTTAAATGAAAATATTCTTAATTACAAAATACTCAGAAATTTATAAATCAGATATTTTAGTCTATTAATGAAAATTGATTTTTTTTTTTTTTTTTATTAAAAGCTAGCCAAAATACATTAAAATTATAAACAAATATTTTTGTCACATTAAAGTTATTAAGTGTCTATATTTGAATTAATCAAATTTTGTATAGCCTTTACGGCTACATAAAGATATAATTGGCTGAAGGTTGACCTAAGTTGAGTTATTTTCCATGACAGCAAAATAGATCTTGAAGAAACAAGTGGTGTTATTGAGTAGTTAATGTTGAGGAAATAATTAGGTACTGTAACAGTAATTTAATACAGTACAAAATAAAAATAGGATGAATTTATTGAGGATCACTGGAGTTTGGAGTAACTCAACTCATTCTGGGGATGGTCACCCTCATTGGACTACAAAATGTTGTTGCTAGAGGCGGCAAAGGGAATAGCCAGAGATAGGGGCAGTGAAAGTAAGAGAGAGAAGCAAACGAGAAGGAGAATTGTGGGTGGCAAGAGGCTGTAAGGGTAGACTCTAAAGTCCAACGAAGGGGAGCTACGGCTACGTCAAGGCAACGGGAAAATTTACGCCTGCTGGTGAATTCCTACAGGGCCTCATATCACACGCATAAGACACCAACACAAGTAAACAATGGTTTTTCCAAGTTCTCCCACGTTCGTTCAATACAGGGGTGTACCTAAATTTTCAGTATGCCCAACAAATTAAGATTATTGATTTTTATGAAAACTCTTTAATTTTAAGTAATTATAAAAATTTAATTTTTTAAAGTTCAAATCTTAAATTCTGAGAATAATTTTGAGCTAATAGTACTCATTTCACTTTAATAAATAATAAATGGTATTATTGACTTTTGAAGTAAAACGAAAAAGGTAAGAAACGAGTATTACCTTAAAAAACTAATGAAAAAAAGAAACAAAAAAAATTGTAAAAAAATACATAATAATTATTGATGGATAAAATTGATTTTAGTTTTATTACTTATAAGATAATTTTTTCCTACATGATAAATAAAATTAAATCATATTTTCAACAATCGAGTATATTTATGCTTTCTATTTTCTTGATATTTACTTTCCTGTCATACAATTGTAATATGAGCTTAATAAAAGTGTTTGAAATATCCTTGAAAAAAAATAAATCTCTTAAAACTGACATTTGTCAAAAGATAATTAATGGTGCAGTGGATAATTAGTTACGAAATGAAAATTATTAATAGCTATACAAAGATTTAGTATTATGAGTTAGACAAGAATAAATCTGTAATTCGCTTTGTCGCATTTTGGATCGATCTTCTTGGGCTCAAGTGAAGGCACCTCTTGGTAGATTTCTAGCTTCTATTCGTACCGTCAGGATTTCTAGACGTCAGAATGACAAGATAGAGGAAGACCAAGGAGAGAGGGGAAGAGAGACAAGAGAAGGAAAGAGAAGATAGGATGAACAAGAGAGCACTGGTCTGTCGACTTTGATTTAGTATTCAGGCAACGTCGATGAGTTGTACACACAACGTCCAAGCCACCGGTGCGGACAGAGTACCAAGTCCTGAAAGGACTTCTTCGGCAATCAACACTGGTCTACAGACCTTGTTTGTCTTTGCGTGTGATTGGCGCCTTGGACTGACATGCCAACCAGCTCCTGGACCGATTGCTGTTCCACACTCTTCCTCTTTCTCTCTCTATTTCTATATATATTCATGTCCTTCACACTCTCACTCTCCTTCACAATCTCCGTTCCATAGTTTCCTTGTGTGTTATATTATGTGCGTGAGCTTCAAGCTTCGTCTGTCGATCGACCCCCTTTCTCTACGTGAGGTCCTTCCATATCAAGCATAGGCATGTGGAAAATCAATTTGCTTACATCAACAAAATTGGATCAAATATTTTTTTATTATTATAATATTTTTATTTCCGCTAAATTTCATCTACAGATGTATAGATATTTTTATCTATCGCATCCTTGCATAAATTTTTAATTGTTTTAAAATTAATGCATTCATTGATATAATTTGAGATATTTTTTTTTCATCAATTTCAAATTATTTAATGTGTGAATTGAAGTCATGGTAATCGCGATTACGCGTAGATAATATTATAACTTTACTATCTAACAGTAACTATATTAATTTTAAAAACCCGACGAAAAGTTTGTACACGGATCCTCACGTTAACGAAACAGTTGCCTGTTATGACGAAACTACATATATTTACAAGAACTATTCTCTGTATGCTTTTAAGTCAAACAAATGAATCCTTAAATCAGAAATCCGGATCGTTATTTTAAGGAAACGTCATTTGAGGATACGTTGGATAGTCATTTTAACAATATTTTTTTTTCCGTATACTCAATTTATTATAAAAAAAATTAGGAAAACGGTTGACCCTGAAGTCCATCTCTGCAACTTCCCGCTAATTCCGTATCTAGGCGCTTAAAATTGTATTTATTACGATTTTAAGCTCTTCGAGTTAAAATATATAATTTATGTGTTATTTTGAGCTTTGCGAGCTCAAAGAGATAGCTTTTCTATGCTTTTGAGCTCTTCGTGTGTGTGTGTGTGTGTGTGTGTGTGTGTGTGTGTGTGTGTGTGTGTGTGTGTGTGTGTGTGTGTGTGTGTGTGTGTGTGTGTGTGTGTGTGTGTGTGTGTGTGTGTGTGTGTGTGTGTGTGTGTGTGTAAACCTCTTATAACTTTTGAACGGCTCGACCGATTTCATCGCAGTTGATGCCATTCGAAAGGGTTTGACCAAACTTAATTTTGAATACAATTTGGACCGATTCGAACAGGTAGATTTTTAGAAATCGCAAAAAACCTACAAAAAAACTTTTTTTTTAATGTGGTTTTATTGGAATAATTTTTTAACAGCTTCACCGATCGATTCCAAAAAATGATCAGCTCTTAACATAAAAAAAACCATGTCGATCTTCGCCAGCCCGGTCGAAATCGGTAGATTCTTTCGTGAGTTATCGTTGTCGAAAGAAAACCGAAAAAGTGATTTTTCGGAATTACTTCGATATTCCTCATTCGATCAATTTAAACTTAAAAATGCTTTATGAGGCTTCAAAAACTGCGTCGAATGCCGCCAACCGCATGAAAATCGGTTCATTCATTCAAAAGTATAATTGCGGTTCGAAAATTCAAAGAATCGTGTTTTATTAAACTACTATCAGACTTTTGAGCTCGGAAAGCTCAAAATGACACGAAAATTATATTTTTGAGCTAGACGAGCTCAAAAACGTAGTAGTGTAATTTTGAGCGCTTAAGTATGAAATTAGCGGGAAGTTGCATCAGGGATGGCCTTTAGGGTCAACCGTTTTCTTAATTTTTTTTCATTAGATGCGAATAACTCAACCTTAACAATGTATTTTTAAGTTTTATAAGATTGTTTTATTTCAAAAAAAAAATTAGAAAAACGGTTCACTCTAAAGGCCATCCCTGCAACTTCCCGCTCCATGAAAAATTTTCAAGTTTAAATCGATCGAGCCATGAATTTCGAAGTTATTACAAGAAAACACTTTTTTCGATTTTTTTCGACAACGATATCTCACGAACGTATCAACCGATTCTTACGTTTTTGGTGGCGATCGATGGGGGTTTTCAAGGTTAAGAGCTGATTAGTTTTTGAGACCGATTGGTTCAGCCAATTCAGAGATATTTAAAAAAAATAAAAAAAAATAACTTTTTTTTTTCACTTTTTTTGCATTTTCTTGAAATCTACCGGTCCGAATCGGTTCAAATTTTCAGGAAATCTAAGTTTAGTGAAGCCCTTTCGAATGACACCAACCGCGATGAAATCGGTCGAGTCGTTCAAAAGTTACAAGAGGTTTACATACACACACACACACACACATACACACATACATACAGACGTACGGACATCATCGTAAAAATAGTCAGGGAAGCTTCCTGTGACCTTCAAACGTCGAGATCTGATGAAAACTCGATTTTTGTAAAACGGGGTGAAAACAATAACTTCCCGATTTTTGAAAATCTGAGATTTTTAACGGGAAGTTAAAATTTTTTTTTAAAGCATAAAACTTTAAAAGAATTGCACAATTTTTTATCAACAACAAGGTACATAGATATATAAGGAAGTTGAGCATGAAAGGATATTGGAAGGCATCTCTTCTGTGTTCTGGCAGGGTGGTGAATGTATTTCGCTTGTCCAAAGCTTACTTCGTGAATATTCCAAGCTCTAAAAGCTTCTTTCCTCTTGCTCTCTTCCTCATCAGCTCGTCAGCATGTTCTCTCTTCTTGCCATATCCGTAAGCTACGAAGGGTCCATCACGTCCATAACAAGCTCTCTCTATCCACCTAGGCCTCGCGAACGATGTCGAGTCTCTTACAGAGTGAAGGAGGAGGAGTGTAGTACGAGATGGCAAGAAACTTGCGAGGGTGAGAAAGGGAGAGTGTGTCTGTATGTTAGGTAAATTCGGCGTAACGGGGTGGGACAACCAAGAGTTTTAGAGAAAGAGGAGGGTGAGACAAAAGGGTGCGAGGGAAGGAAAGGAGAGAATGAGGATGGAAATGAAAGAGAACGGGAGCAAGGGAGAAGAGATCCCTTCGGCTTTGGGGGTGGGTTGAGTGATCGATTGCTACACACGTCTCGTCCACCATACTAGCTCGGACTCTGGATACCCTTCCTATCCTTTAAAGTCGTTCCTGATGTGCTCTCGGATATTACCGAATCATCCCTTGCGTATCTAAGTTTCAATTATAAACTTAATCCCGTCTTGTGATCAATCGAGCCGTCCTCGAAATTGCTATCAAAATTATAATCTGAAGAAACATCAGCTTTTCAAATATTTCAATCATACTGTTAACAATTCATTTTTACAAATATTAATTTATCAATAAAAAATATTTAATTTATTTATAATCATAAAAGATGTCGAAATTTTTCTTACGCAACTACGTATCTCGATTTTTAAATGCTAAAAATTGCAAACGAAAAATTAATAATTAGTTATAAGTTCCTTATCAAATGCAAAAATTCATGGTATAATTATAATTAGTACAATATTTGCGTGATAAAATTCGATTGCTAAAAAATTATTTTTAAACAATAATTAATTTTTTGAAATCATTTTTCTACGTTGCCTTAAAATATATCATATTTGAGATACGGAATTGTATTCGAAAATCATCAATGTGTATTAATAATATGAATTTTTATACACCCACTCGATAAAAATTAAAAATATATTGTCCAGACAAAAATTTATTTAAGTTACTTACATTCTCTTTTCTCCATTCAAAAAATAATTACGTCTTTAGGTTTCAGAATATAGTTTGATCTTTGCTCTCATCTAACCATCAATTTTCGAAATAATTTCATTTAAACCTATAACATTTATAATTACGAGCTTAATTTCAAAATCAGCGAAAAAAAAAATACTCAATGAGGTTTAACGTTTAACTTACAAAAATGTTGATTTACTCTTTCAACTCAACTTTGAAACTTAGTTAAATTTCTGAAATCATCATTTAACTAAGAGTCTTGCAAAAATTTGTTAATAAAACGTCATGTTCCTTAATTGTATAGATCAAGAACTAATTTTTTTTGATTGAGTTATTGATTATAAGGCTAAGGGAACTAATAAAAATTAATCCATACATAAACTTATTTAAAGAACATATTTCAAGTTAAAAAATTTAGTTGGTTTTAAAATAATATTAGCGATTTAATTGCATATATTGCTGAGAAGTATTTATTCATTAATATAGAGAGTTTTACAGAATACAACTTAAATTTCTACAACCATTTTCTATTCATTTTTAAGGTATGAGGTAGCGTCAGAAAATGCACGAAATTAAAAACAAAACAATCAATATCTAGTCTTGTTAATATTCGTTTCAAAACCAAACAAAAAAGACACTGCAGTTTTTAAAAATTATATATTACAAACTATTTGTTTGTTAAATTAAAGTAGATTTAAAATGGATAGGCATGTAATTGGATATGATAATTTGGGATATTGAGAGAAATCTGCGTGTGCGTAGTGAATCGATTCTTGTCTCAAATGACAGAGTTTTAGCTGAGATATCTTTCAGCAGACTTAGGCCCTAATAGGATTTATGAGTCGATAAAATTGTTCTTTGCTGTCAAATGACTCCCGACGTAAACAAAATGATTATTAAAATTTATTACAGTCTAATTTAGAATAACCAGTATTAGTTTAATGTTTTCAATAGGGAAAGGAGGGGGGGGGGGGCAAAACGGACCCCTTAAGAAAAAAATGTTAAAATCCTTAGTGTTTTTCTTTAGTTTTACTTTTTTTTTGTCCCTTGCCAAGTATTTGACCTTAATTTGCTCTGTTCATTGAAAATATGGGGTAAAATGGACCACCTTCAGAAAATTTTTATAATATGAGTTTTTCAGCTTGTTTTACTTCTTTTGGCCTTTTACTGAATTTATGGTATTAATTTTTTGTGTCTATCGAAATTAAAAAATTGAAAAAAGTGGGGTAAAACGGGCCCCCAAAAAACTCAATATGTTTCTTACTACTTTTATGTTTTAGATCTTTTAATTATGCATGACAGCTAAATTCAAAGTTTTTGGTTGAATTACTATTCGATGAATTCGAAAAAATGAGTCTGCTGGTGAGCGGTCTCGATCATCTTCTGCATTTCTGTTTGAGTGTTCAATAGCAATTTTATCTTCATCTCGCATCTTCTTGAAAAATAAAATATACCACGATGCAATAATTTTTTTTTGTATATAAATAATGTTTATTTATTCTATTTAAATATAAATATTCTATAAAATTCTAGAATCCGTATAGCTGAAAAATATTCGTTGGTTTTTAAAGTCTAATCAGCCCATTTTACCTCCCAAACACTTTGAGTGTTGAAAATGTTGAGGGCCCATTTTGCCCCCAAATATTTTTGGATATTTAAAATTTTAGGGGGTCCGTTTTGCCCCCAGGGGCCCATTTTGCCCCCTCCCTACTTCATGATTTTGTTTGGTATTATAGTTGATTAGAAAACAATAGATTTTTATTTATTTGAAAGACTTTTTAAAAATTAATAACCAAATTAATCAAGTAAACTAAAATCGATAAAATTTTGATTTTTAAAATATTTGATTGTAACTTTTCTTATAATAATTAATTCACTAAAAAATGGATTTTTTCTATCGTCGTAATAAACAAAAATCCGCTATTCTTTTGACAGACTTTGACCATCTTTCTAGAAAGTATCACTAGTTATCAAATTGTGAATTATTTAAAACATATGTTAGAATAAATATTTTTTTTTTCATCGTAATAATTTTTTTAATTTATCATACTTATCTTCGAATAAAATCGCCTTCAAAAATATTAATAGTTGTTATTGACTAACTATAAGTCCTGTTATAAGACAAGCTTGACGAATAATGAATTATGGCAGAGTAGATGCTGTTAATTTGGGTTCTTGTGGAATCATTGACAGCTTGACTAATTGCAACAGTATGAAAACGCTTGAGTTAAGTGGTTAGCCAAGTACAAGACCATGTTTAAAAATATTACTAACTTGAGTTTCACTTTTATGAAGTGACTAGACTACCGCCTAGATTGAAGTGCACTCTCTATGCTAAGTTATATTATTTTTGTAACTTATTCTTTTTGGTGCTTTACTAGAGAGTAATAAAAAACATCCTGTCGCAGTTAAAAATGAGCAAATATGGTGACCACACATGCGCTCCTGGCATGTTTATTGGATGGGACCGAATTTCCATGTTGCCCATAAGGGATTTCAAGGGAAAAAAAACGGAATTATTTATGTTGATCATGGTCACTTTTATTTTTTTTAAAGTATCTCATTAATTTTATAGCCTCTAACCAAAATGTAAATATTATTTTATTATTTTCATTGAAAATTATATTTTTTAATGGAGTTTGTAATAGTGATACAGCACTCCTGAACAGACTTGATGTGAATTATCAATAAGCTTGAACTTCTTCCACAACTAATTATCGAAGAGTGCGAGTTTCCTAAAATTGCTATCCTTCGTCTGGCTGCGCTTCCTGCATAAACGATGCGAAAGACGAGACGTCGTAATTTAAGGCTGAAATTCACTCGTAATATGCGACTCTAACATTGAACGTATATGTCTTATTAAGTAAAATCTGATGATGTGATTATAATTCTATCAATGTTTTATGATTTAAGAATATTCTATTTTACGTATAACTGAAAAATTTTCGCGCGTGCGTACACTTGGCATCGATTTTTTGAAAAACTTTTGAAAATTTTTTACAATATTCAAAGTATATACTGAGTTTTAATTTCCTAAGTTTATTAAAATATCAAGTAATAGTTTTTTCACTTTTTGACAACTTTAATGTTACATGTGGGTAATTCTATGTCAAATCGAATAATTCAAAAGTTATGCAAAATTAAAAATTTTAGGTTTGAAAGATTTGCAGAACAAACATTAAAAAAATCGTAAGTTGACATTGAATATTCGCTTCATTATATTTGTACAACTGATTTTTGAAATGAGATTTTTTTCTAAAGTATAAAATTTCTAATTTTATTGAGATATAACTTGTAAAAAATTGCAAAAATCACTAATTTTGTAAGTTATTATTTCCACCGTAAATTTCGAATGTCGAGTTTTTGTAATATCTCCACGTTTTGAGATTTCAGAAAGCTATTTACATTTTGACTATTACTACGATGATGACCGTATATTTGTATGTGTAAAAGAAAAAAAATAATATCAACAGTTCATGTTGTGCTCAAACGGTCACCCAACCACGTTCTAAACAAGCTCAATGTTGCTTAACTTCAGTAAGAAGAAAAGAACTGATTGTTTTTTTTTTATTGTGTTATTATTATTTTTTTTTTAATAAAGTTTGTATGCTTTCGGTAAATACAACTCATTAATAATTTAATTCATTATAATTTCAACTGCAATTAACAACAAAAAAAAGCTACTTTATTAGCAATATAATATTTTTAAGATAAAATGGCTTTCGGCGAGGAAAATGTCATAAAACTCATCTGTGCTCGTAGTCTTTTTGTCAAGAACTGGTGGTTCTATAACATAATATCCCCGTTGAACAATGTATGAAATTAGTTTCTAAATATGGTTGTTGGTAAATAGGAAGATAATTTTCTATAAAAATTATTAATAAAAAACGACGCGCGCACGTATGTGTTGGTGAGATTTTGATAATAATACTTCAATTTCGGTTAAATCGCATACTATCAATAATAATAATAATTATTGTAGCTATCGGGGTTCGTATCTCTTCGGTAAAAAAAAGTTTCAATAAAGTATTTGCTGAAAGCAAAAATGTGTTATCTACACTTTTTAAAATGCGATTTATTAGACAAGATAGCTTATTAACTATGTTAATAAAATTCATTGAGATGATTCAAGATAATCGCAGTTAGCAAAATACACTTAGCAAAAGTAGAAAACACGCAATATGTAGTTTACGCTTGCAGTATATCATGGAAACTAAAACATGCTATGCAATTAAATATCATTTTCATGTATAAATCAATAACCATTGATTGTTAAAGTTCATTTCTGTATGACCTTGTACTGAATAAAAAAATAAAATTCTCGAAAATCATCCAGTTATCTACTTAGAAATTGTGTGAATAAAATAAAAAGGAACGTTTATCTATGCACATCAATTTTAAGATTCTTATCGATGTATCTCATCGAAAAATTGTACATTCGTTTCTAGTGACATCTGTCCTCTACTTTACAAAAAGGAATTATTCATAACATTCCTTTTTAGTTAGCTAACGCCCGTGTAAAAATGATATGATATCATTATGAGGCTCGTAATGAATATCATAATGAATCTCATATTTTGGCACTGATATGAGATTCATATAAGAGTCATATCAATACTTTAGAAACCCGTAATAAGTAAAATACCTGTGGGAACGAATTTTTTTAAGTAGATCAGTAAAATTTTCATTTTTTCTGCTAATTAGAGGAAATGTATAATAATTGAGAAAAACAGTATTTTTATCATGCACTATACTGTTGAACTACTTAACTTTTCTCCTCGTCTTTCTTAACTTAGAAAAATATTTAGAAAAACACTGACTATCTTGGTTTAAAAAAAATTTTTGACTGAAAAGATTTTTTCGTCTCAAGATAATTATTTTCTTATTTTGAAAACAATTTAAATCCTCCTAAAAATTTCTTTAATTTAATTATTTTGCAATATTTCCTGTATACAGTTATGACTCAATAATTTTATATCACGATTTAAAAAGACTAAAAATATCATTATGATATCATTATGATTTTATAAAGATATGACCATCATTTAATTATTAATTCATTTTAATATCATTATGATTTCATAATGAAATTATGTCAATATCATCATGGAGATACTGTCCTAAGGAATTTCCAACAGTTACAAAAAAGTTTTTTTCTTGAATTATGAATAGAAGGCAACAATATCATAACAATATTATGATGAATTTGAAAAAAATATCAGCCTGATTCCATCATAAGTTTACGCAGTTACTATTATGACTTCAGTATAAAATTATGCATTTGTCACGAATCTCTATAAGACCGATCCGTGTGGATCCAATTTTATATTTAATAATAATTTTAAACTACTAGAAATTTGCTTTCTCCAACAAGAAAAATAAAAATTTTATAATCTAGTTAAAAAAAAATTCGTTTCCATAAGTATTTTATTAAATACAGATTTTAAATGTATTGATATGGCTTTTATATGAATCTCATATTAGTGCCAAAATATGAGATTCATTATGATATTCATTATGAGCCTCATAATGATATCATATCATTTTTACACGGGCGGTTCATTGCAATATGTATACTTACACTGGTATATAAATTCACTTTCTTTTGAGAAGTTGAAGTGGATTAAGTTACGGGTATAAAGAAAAGCCAGTTGAACAAAGATGCCGGTAGCGCCGGTGGTTGAAGTACCGTATGAATCTCAAGGGAATCATGAACCCTTGGATTTGTTTTGGACATCGACGATTTTTACTTTAAAACTCCTTATATATATTTCGCTTACTTCTAACAGAGTCACTGGGTCTGAGCTCTTGTATAAGATATCTCAGCAGGTTTTATTCAAGATCTTCTCATCTTAGTTTTACTTATTTTTATACCTTCACATGTATTCTCTTTTTTATTTAAGCTTCCTAGTTCTTTGCAAATAAAATTGAAAATGAAATAAAGAACAACTTTTATTTTAACCTATATCTTTAGGAATAACCTATTTATTCATGTCAATATTATAATTGTACACATAGTGATGCAAAAATAATAAAAAGTTTGGAAAATCCAAAAATGCACGGCTCATAATGCTCATTCAATTATGAAATATTAATAAAATAAAGAATGCGAAAAAAAATATATAAAACAGCTAAAATACCACGATAATGTGCAAGCGCCTCTAGTGGTATAAATGTACACTATATATATATATATATATATATATATATATATATACATATATATATATATATATAGATATACAGTCTTCTGGTTTTTGCTTTATTTTATTAATTGTACATTAATGACATTGAAATACCTAACCATTCGCATTCAGTGACCTACAATTCTTTCAAAGAATTAAAAAAAAAAAAAATTTAACTCAATTAATGCATTTTTTCGCAAGTTATAGTATTTTCAGAATTTCATGCATGACGGACGGGAAAATTTTTAGACCTTTTTTTTTGATGATTTTTTCTTGTTCTATTGCACTAAATCAATTTTTTAAGTGTCAAATTAATTTACATTATATTATCTTGACAATAGTATACAAAATATATTGATTCCGTGAACTAACAAGACTATAACAATAAAAATAATAGTTGCCGACATGAGGCGAAAAAATTATTCAATCGTAAAGCACTTTCTGATGCTTCGCATCATGAGTCGTGCAAAAATTTTTTTTAGCGTCAAGGTAGTTGGGTCGTGCAAGACATATTTCAAGAAAATTATGAAATTTCTTTTATCGAAAAGTAAATTTTCATTTTTGAGTAATTAATTTTCGAAATTGCATCTTTTACACGTAGAGATATGAAAGATGGTAAAGTTAGTATGAAATCTTCCTTACCACTCGAGTGATGCAAATAGATAATTTACAAATCATTTAATGTATCTCGAGATATTATATCGATCGATATTACTTTGCAATGACTTGGTATTAAAAGCTCAAAATTAAAAAAAATTTATTTTTTGATATAGAGAACAATTTTTCAAAATTTAAAAATGATTGGTGAAAGTCATTTCGTAAACATGATTTTATTTGGTGGAATGACCCATACATAAAAATCATTTTGATGAAAATACTATTTCTGAGAATCAGACTGTAATAAATATCTTCCAAATTACACTGTTCCTTTTTTTTCGGTGACGCGACCGGTGATCCAACAACAATTGATCCGTGACGATTAATCCACGATAACTGATCCACAAAAACCATGATAAAAGAGCACAACACAGTAACAAGCTTATGTGTTGGTCTAATGTCGAATAAACACACACAAAAACCATGATCAATTGTCCGTGGATCAATTGGCTTGTAACCTTTTTTTTCAGTGGGAAATTAAAATATTTCCTATTTTATATTTTTATAATTGTATATTTACTGAATGGGAAAATTTTATTGAGTATGATATTTTTATATTTTTACTCATTAAATTCACCATACATTCAAAAAAACAGGTGGCACGTTGAAAATAATTTACACCAACTAACGATAAATGAAGAACTGCATCTTTTCAAGCTGACTTCTCTCCAAATAGTATGTATGGTAGCCCTCACTTTATATTAAATTTTTGCATGCCTTAAGCGCGAAGCGCGCAGGTATGCTCTACTCTCGCCTAAAAATCGTGATTTCGATTAATACGTGATTTTCATAATTTAAACGAAAAAAATTATGGATAAAAAGCATATTAAAATAAATAATAGTAACTATAGAACACATTAATAGTATATTACACACCTAGGGAAGTAAAGTAAGAAATGTCTCAGATCACATGTAATTGTTGGCCGAGGCGAAGCCGAGGTCAACAAACATGTGATCTGAGGCTTTCTTATTTACTTCCCGAGGAGTGTATGCTATTTTTTTGCTCGACGAAGGCAGAAAGTGGCAATTTCGTTTAGCGCAGCGGGCCGAAATTTGACGCTTTCTGCCCGTCGAGCAAAAAAAAAATTTTCTCATCGATTAAATAAGATTTCTCAGAAAAAACTCGTTTTTCTGATGAATTAAATGAATAAGAGCGTGGTATTCACGGAAGCTATGGGCTTGACAACACCACAACTTTGTCAAAAATCACTTTCACGATTTAATTTTTTTTCTGTTTTATTCCTGAGGAAGTTTATCAAAACCCTTGTGAAACTTGCGTGTCAAAATAATTCCGTTTCGATACAGTTAATTTTTTTCGATTGCCAGTTCGGTGACTTTTTCTGCGATTTCGGCAGCCATATGTATTATTTTTCATAAACAGAATTGAAATAACTATAAACAAGCAGAAACTATACATACATGCTGGTATAATTACTAACTGTTTTATCATCTGGTAAAATTTTTCTTTAGTTCGACCTACAGAGGGCATAATACTACTCGCGGGAAAATTCAAATTAAAAACGAATAATTTTTGTTATGATCTAA
>CAJNRD030001123.1:13928610-13971358 GCA_905319865.3 Cotesia congregata
AAATATTTCTTAGTATTTAAAATGATTTGTTTGTATTTAATAAATCTAATATTCATTTATTAAATATTAATCAATCTTTTTAAATACTAAGAAATATTTGTTAAGGATTAAAAAGTGGTCTCTAATAAATGATTTGTTAAATATTAACAAATATTTTTAACTATAAACAAATCCTTCTATCAGTGTATTGATTTTTTTTGTATATGTAATATAAATACGTACAAATAAATGTTGTATTTATTAGATCCATCTATCACGAAAAATTCGTCGGTTTCTACTTTTTCGCAATCGTGCAACAGCGCATACCTATCCTCACTCTCGTAACATACTTGTACTTGCTTATCTATCTTGAGCTGCATTGAAAGCGAGAGAGTCGAAGCGGGATAGTTTTAGCTCATTATTGGTAACGTGTTCTATTAAAACGTGGTTCGACTACAAGTGCGATGGTGGTGTAATGGTCAGCATAGTTGCCTTCCAAGCAGTTGATCCGGGTTCGATTCCCGGCCATCGCACATTTTTGCTTTTTACAGCAAAGTTGACGTGAAAAATTTTTAAATCATTAACTTTAAATTTTTTTATTACTAAAATAACGTATACTTTTTCGTAAAATTATTTTTATTTTTACTCTAAAAAATTTATCGATTTTGACTGAAAAAAAAAAAAAATAGATTAAATGTTTAACAAAATCATGACAAAAAGTCAGTTATAAATATTTTAAGTAAAAGAAAGTATCAACTAAATAAATTTCATAAGTTATCGTTTTTTCTTATAATAATTCGTACTGAACTTAAAAAAAAAATTAATTTAAATTTTAGTTTGTATTTATCAGATTTTTTTTATTCAGAGGATTTATATGTATACAAAATTGTACGTTTCACGTCCATCAAGATTTGTCCAAAATTCGGTCGTGGACGGATCTAACAATAACAGAGCATCCATTATACTTTGATTTCTGTAAAACGTATAGATTGCTTTTAACCAGACGTGAAGCTGCATCAACCCCTGCCCGCGGTGAAAAGAAACTTCCTGAGTATAATGTGTAATATTATGGACGGTAAACTGTAGTGGTGCTCTGTCATAGAGGATAGAGGCCGGTGTACACATTTTGGGAAAGCCAGAAAGGATTCCGTGGGAAAGAAGGGTGCAATAAGCAAGAGTTAGATTTAAAAAAAAAAAAAAAAAAGTTTAAAAGAAGAAGGTAAACCACGATTCAAAGGGGAAGTTCGAGGGGGTATAAAGCGGCTGTCACGATTCTCGCAAATTTTCACGCTTTTACGAAGAAAAGTGACGATATTACCTTAGCGATTTTATACTGCCAAGTTATTATATTTCAAAAATGTAATTTATAAAACGGGTAAGACCTTTAGATGGTTACCATAAAGAAAGAGAACGGAAAAGGGTTGAGAAAAGATTAAAGGATTAAAAAAGGATTTTAGGGTGACTTTAGGTCATATGATCGTGATTTTGATAAAGAACCACAACGAAATAAATTTTTAAAATCAAGAAAAAAAAATTTTAACAAGTTCTAAGTGGACAGGTACTTTAGCTATTGATGTGAACCTTTTCAAAGGGTTAAATTCAATTTTTTTCCCATAGTTTAATTTCACTAGAAAAATCAATTATGATTTATTTTTTAATTTATCGAACCCTTTACCTCAACTCTTTTATCCGTAATTACTTCTCATTCTCGCAAAATAAAAAATTACTTACTCTTGGGTTAGTTCTATTTAATAGCAGAAAAATTTTAATGCATGCTATAGAAAATCAAAAATCCATTATTATAGTAATTTTCATGGTTTGACGTTCCCTAATTTAGTACACATGAAAAAAATATTACTTTTGACTCTATTTTAATAGGTACAATATGCACTCTGAAAAAAAAAAAATTTACTTTGTTAAAAGAAAAATTCTTAAACAAAAAAAAAAATGATTTTGAAGAATTTTTTTTCAAGATTTTTATTTCATTAATTGAGATAATTTTTTTTCAGTATCAATATTAATTGGTAAAATACTAGCCTTGTTCTCATAGAAGAATTTTTCAGAAAGTATACTGAAAAAAAAAATTCTTGACTAAAGTATAAATTTTCTTGGCTCAAGAAAATATTGACAGGCGAGACAGTCTTTTTCTCGCTTTGCTCTCACGGAGTTCAACGGAACTATCTCTGTCGCACTCCCAACAGCAGAGCAATTGCAGTTTCGATTGGTTTCACGAAACAAATGAAATTTTTGAAAAAAATTTTTTGTGGTGAAATAGTTTATTAAATTATCTATTTTCTCTAAAAACGTTTTTTTAAAATTTCCATTCGTTTCGCTAAGTCGATTGAAACTGCAATCACTGGTCTCGGATGTTAAGGAAGAAATATTGCTCCAAAATAATTTTCGTTTTCCTTAAAATTTTCTTGGCGCAAGAACTTTGTTTTTTGTGTGTAATAAACCAGATTTATTAAAAATTTTATTGAGAAAAATTCATCTGAAATCAATAATTATGAAGTATTAAAAGTACACATTTATGTTCTATATTTCGAATTTCATAACAATAACTCCGTAAGTTACTAAATCATGTATGTATAATGTCTTACATGGAATTCTCCTTAACTAATGCTGAAATCATTGACAAAATAATGTGATTAAAATGTTAGATAAATATTACGTGAATGATACTGACCCAAATCGAATTTCTATTTTTTAACTATCACCTACAACTGAAAATATATATTCAGTAATTCAAAAGTTAAAATCTTGGATATTAAAAACTTTGTATTTCGAAATTTATGTAGAGATGAACATTAATTCAAAATTTTTAGCATTTTCTTCGAAATTTGAGCTATCATAATTCAACAGTAATTGAATAATGTATGCTTCAACTATTTTCAGCTATGAAAAATTGAAAACTTAACATACATCGGAATCATTAATTTTTAAAAATAAGTTTTTATTTTTAATTAGCCGAAAATTAAGATATGTATGTTTATAGAGAAGAATTTATGAATCATTTAATTTTTTACAGCTCAATACTGGTCAAATGAAATAAATATTTATTTTTGAATATTTTATTACAACATGTGATTGTATTATCAATTATTGTATTGTTTTTGTTTTGTTCTCGATCATTTATTTGCGGCATAATTAACAAACTTTTTATGATAGTTCTATGATTTATTTTTATAAGTAATAACTTTTTTTCCGTGAACTCGTTTCATTCCTTAAGGCAGCAAGATCATTTTCAAGTTCATAGACGTAACTCCAGGCTTAGCTGTCGTACCTATTGATCATAGAATATTAAATCATGTGAGAAATTTAATTATGCATGAATGATTTTCTTACCGCAATTCCAAATAGAGAAAGTGTCGCAACTCGAAAAAAGAAAAAAAAATGTTAATAATTGGTGAGTTTCAGGAAAACGATCCTTCACATGTTTAACGCATGCTTCGATTTGTAACGGTTCTCGTATTACAAGAAGCTGTTTAAGTTACAACACGTGAATAAATCGCAGATAATATTTTCACTTAGGTGGTCATTTGATAGCCATAAATTTCCATATTTGCATTTCTAAAGCTTTTATAATTTTATTACATCATTTTTTCCGGCAACTAGCTAAAAAATATACTATAGTTTTTATTATAAACTCAGCATTGAATAAGTAGAGATTCTAGTTCCTGTATCTCAAGTTTAATCTGACTTAAATCTTTCATGAAAAAATTTATTGTCACCCAATAATAAAGAAAACGTGATAGCTTTCCTAGTATAAAAAAATCATTTCTTGTGTATAGTACACAGTTTATTCTATACTATATAATACCGTGGATAATAAAATGAAAAAGCTTATACATACTGTAGTTTAGTGTAAAAAAATTGTATGTGATCATTGTAAAAAATTTTAGAGTTGAAATGTGTCACGTGCTAATATAAGAGACTTCTTGTCCTTGACAAAAAGACATGGACGAATATCATAAACGCTTACTTGAGTACTACACGCACCTACACGTGTAGTCACGTGTGCACTCGGCACTATTCATATTATATATAACTACTATACCCATATATACTTATACCTATACTTATTCAATGGTTGCGAAGTAAAGGAAATAGAATCAAAGTTGAGGAATTCTCTACATACATCGAGTCCATTGTCCGAGGTAATTCTCTTTATCTTGTATTGGTTTCTTGGTTGTTTGGAAGCTTCATTTTAGATTATAGAATCTGTTGAGCAGCTGATTGGGATTTTCTTAACATGGATTACACATATGGCTCGGTTATGTTATGATCTAGAACCGAGTAAGCTTCAAGAAAGGGATGGAGAAAAAAATATTTGACAGGAGTAATTGTTATAGCAAGATGGCTGTCATTTTTTTAGAATTTTTAATTTTTTAAAATTAGTACCATTAATAATCCATTATTTTAAATAAAAAACAGCTTGGAAAATTTTTAAGTACACCCTTGATGACGCTCATTAAATTTTTCACAAATAAATTATACCTTCGATTTTTAAAGTAAAACAAAAATAAGAAAAGATAAATACTCTTGACAATTTACACGAGAAAAGAAACGAAATTATAAAAAAAAAAAATTACATTCAATTTCAAATATTTCGCGGCGTGATTATACTTCATTAATTCACACAGATTTATGAAAGATCAGTTGATTCTAATTTTTTATTAAATATAATTGAACGACACCGAATAGGACAAATTTTTTCACTAAAGTACAGCTTAGAGAGATTCTGAAACTATTTAAAAAAAAAAAGGTGTTAATACATTAAATGTTTTGGCAGCTAAAGTGTTTTCAAACAGAATAAACACTTACAGACTAATTTACATCGATTATGCGATTCTATTCTGATCAATTTTTTTGTAATAAACAATAATATGTTAATGAAAGTCCTTGAAATGCTTGCATTTTAACTTTCTACATGTAAAATATGAATATAATAGAAGTGATTGAAATAAAGAAAAATGCTTGAACTTGACAAGTTGAGAATATTGCACAAGATTAAACGCTTCGCGTTATGACGTGTGAAAAAGAAGTCGAACTGAAATAAAATAATTTTATCAGCATAAACTACTAAATTTATTCTTAAATTGTACAGCAGAGTATACTGATCAGTAAATTTAAAATGAATAATCGTTTATATTTTTCAAAAATAAAAAATTTTTTCATTTTTCTCAACAAACCTTTTTTATGGGTCAATTTTAAGTATTTATGTGTTGAATTTATTTAATAGAGTACTTGGTAGAGTGTAGAAGAAAAGATAGGGTGGATCGTGGGCGGGTAGAGGGGTGAAAGGTGGCAACCTGTTGAGTCAGACAATATCGCGTTTTTACTAATGCCCTGGTATCCTGTAACCAGAGTAGAGCAGATCCCCAAGTGAATCGCTAATAAAAAGGGTTTGTTACATTTTTAGTAACCCTGCGGAACTAGATTCTACCAAGCGTTAAATAACGAATTATCTCATTGTTAAATTTTAAATATATGCCTCGATAAATTTTTTGTCGGTGATTTTAAATAATCAGAGTCTGGGCCCCTCTTCTCTTCTTTTTTTTTTTTTTTGACGAGTAGGAAAAAAATATAAACAGTAAGTAAAATTGGTGACTTTGAATTTTGTTCGATGTCTAAGATAAAAAGTAAAAGTATGAAAGTTAAAATTTAGCATCATGTCAAGTTTAAATGCATCATCGCATTCTTCATTCTTCTGTCTTGACAACAAAGGATCCTTAAAATCCTTAATCTCTCCATTCGTTTTTCAAGGAGATGACTTGTCGATATTTTCAACTTTATCCTCTAACCAATTCTACGAATCAACTTTGTTTAAATTATTTTATTATATAGACATAAAAACTCCGTGTACTATTATTTTGACCTCTGATTATTGAGTTAATGAAACGTGACATATATTTTTATTTTACAAAAAAAAAATTGACAAAGTTGTAAATTTTTAAACGAAAAAAGTTTCAACTTTTAAAAAACTTTCAACTGCGATATTGTTTTAGGAAGTCGTTTGACACATTTTTTTAAACCTAAAAATTTTCACAACTATACAAAAATATATCGGATCCAAAATCTCAAATTAATGTCAAAAAATACGAAATTTTATTTTTTTTTAATAACCTCAAAATTATTCAACCAATTGATTTCAAAATTGAATCAGAATTAAATCTTTTAGAATTCTAGTCAGATGATTGCAATCAGTGGCTTTGATCTAGAGATATTGAGAAAAAATTAAATTTTAAAAATTGGACGAAAATCAATAATTTTTCGAAATTTGAAAAATATTAAGGTAAAATTTTGAAAGAAATTCTGTACATTTGTACTGCACAAAAGTATTAAACTGAAAAATTTAATTTTTCAAAAGTTATAACTCATAATTTTACCAAGCCCATAACCTGTTGAAGAAATTGTCTTCAAAAGTTAAAACCTAATCTAAAAATTATTTTAAAAATAGTTATCGTAATTCAATGATCTCAAATATGACAAATAATTTTGATTATTATTATTAGCATTTCAAACTAAGGCACTAAATTTACAAAAAAAATCCATGCTATCATTAACGGAATTCCAGTTAAAAAATTGAAATATCAATAAAAAACGTCTCCATCTATCCAAATTTATGAACTGTTCGATGAGAATTGGATTCACTTGAAAGGCCATTATGGACATACAACATATGTACATCTTTTATCTGCGTAAACACAATGAAGTTCAATAAATTTATTCCAACAAAAGCAGTATGCTATATAAATAAAAGCAAAGTAGTTTAAATAAACTTTTAAGTGTAAGTATAAATTAAATTCATTTGTCCATGAAGATGAAGAAATAATCGGGATGATAGGCGAAGTTGAGAGTAGAAAGATCTAGCTGATGCATTATCGGCGCGTTTTCTTCAATGGACAAACAAGGGTTCACTCAGCGAGTCGAGATGACAGTGAGTTTAATATGTGTGTGTACATACATACATTGAATATACTTTTGAAGAAGCATTCGACGTAAGAGCTCCAGTGAGCGGATAGTATATAGTAGCATCTGCCTTCATGAGATGATACTCCTCTTATTTCTTACTCTTTCTCGTACTTACTACGTACTTTGCTCCTACTTCTGACACTAGTTAAACTCAGCCGTGTTTTTATTATATACGTGTCCTGTATGTGTACGACTACCATACACAGACTATGACGAGGATGTTTTGTTGTTTCACGGTGTGTTAAAGTGAGATGAAGAAAGTACAGTACACAAGTTTAGGCCCGATACGACACAACTATACACTTTGTTAAGTTTAGCTGGAAAGTTTGCGCTTCCCAGGCTCGGAAGATACACCTGGTCCCTCTCTTACATTATAGAGCCTAAACTCGATCTCTTTACTCGGTGCACGGCGCCGCTTTCGTCTTCTTACTCTCACTTACTCACTGTTATTTATATTACTCATCTGTGGTAGTAGGCATGCTTTCCTGAACCTGAATAGGCACATCCCAGAGCTAAATCTCAATAGAATCCCGCAGAGCCCATCCCATCCTCCAATATAGATAGGACTAACATAAGCAGTAGAAGTAGAAGTAGAAGTTGAAGTATAGAGATTTATCTCACTGCACGCTCTTTGGCTCGTAGCTCGTATCTAATGTCAATGCTTTTCTGAAATTCTATTTTCCTGATCTAGACTGCGAGATCATCTACCATCTACCATCTAGAATCTACCGGATGCACTCGCGGCGACGCTCTCTAGGAAATCAATTCCTGTAAATGAGTTCCGAGGGAGGCTACTACTTTTTTTATTTCATTCAACACACACATCTCTTTATATATGTCTGTATATATTTATATCGCTTTAAAATGAATGTGAAGTGGAGTAGAATAATGAAAGAAGAAAAGAAAGATTGATGAATGATTTACTAGAAAATGAAAATGTGCTTCACAATGAAGTAAATAAATAATTCAGCTTTTTATATTTGGATATCTATTTTATTTTGATATTGTAGTGTTAATAGAGACATGAATTATGATTGACCGTTTAATAATTCGGTAATTTTTTTAATTAGGAAACAAAGAGAATAATTCGGCTTTGAAATTTTTGATTAAAAATTAGCGGTGCTCAATTTTAGAAGAAATCAATAATGTATTCAAGTCGAAGTGATTATGTAATTTAAAATTGAATTGAAATTAATAAAGCTTGAGAGATTTTTATTTGATTTATATTAACTTAGAATGGTTTTTTAAAATAGAAAATTTTCAAAAGACGAATGTTTTAACAAAAATTATGTTATTATAATTTTTTATATTTCTAAGACTTTTTTTAAAATTAAAATAATATAAATTTTATTAAAATGAATTTTCATTGTCCCATTTATACGGATAAATAATTTTGATGATTTGACCAAAAAATCTGATCAAAAATATTTTCGCTTAAGAACAGGTAAGACAGGCGAATATTTAAATTTTGAACAAGATGCTAAGATACTTTTTGACCAAGTAATTTTTGAATAAAAAATCATGAAACTTGGCAGGAGTACGTGAATAATAGTCTTTCGTAAATTGATACATTGATAAAAAAGTTCAAAACTTCATTCAAGAAAAAAATCCTTGAACTAAGTATACCATTTTGAAGAGAATGATTTTCTTGAGTCAAGAGAAAAAATTCTTAGGGCAAGAAAAATTTACCTATATCAAGAATAATTTCTTGACTCAAGAATTTTTCTTCTTGATGCAAAAAACTTATTTTCTTCGAAATTGTATTCTTAGGTCAAGATTTTTTCTCTTTAGTCAAGTTATTTTTTTTATCAGTGTATACTTTCATGTAGGCCGCAAGAGAGTGGCAAAAGTAAATTATCTAGTTTAATTTTTTAAAGCAGTGTTTAGTCAGTCTGATAACCTCCTTCAGTGCATTTTACATGTGTTTCAAATTAACAAACCGATGTATTCAATTGGCATTTGTTGTCACTGCCATCCAGTTATAAATAAATTGCATTTTGGTACCCAATATATGTAGTGATGTAATAACTTCTTCAGCACTATTAAACTGAGCTATGAATATTATCATGAAATTTTGAATTCTAGAAATAAAGTGTATTTAACCCTTCAGTACCCACGTTATTCGGCTCACCTTCTTTACTCTCGCCATGAGAAAAAATCTCACATTTAAATAACATACGATCTAAACAAATATGTCGGCGGAGCGCTTACCGAAAAGAGCCGATCTACGCCGTAGGGAGCCGAACAACTCGATTTTTAACAACCTTTAATACTCTCGCCATGAGAAAAAATCTCATAATCTTCAAAAAAAAATTTTTTTTATTATTGATAGTGAAAATAAGTAATTTTTTGATAAACAGTTAAAAAGAATATAAAATTTTCGGAAGGTAAAAAAAATTTCAAATGGTCTTTCCATTTGAATTTAAATAAAAAATTTTATTCTACTCAAAATTTATCCTAGCTCAAGTTTGGGTTAGAATTTAAAATTGCGAAAAAAACAGCTGATGTAACGGCTTCTTATTGAGGTGGTTATAAGTACGCCAATAATGACAATTGAATTTCATAATCCCAAAAATAACTCGAAATATTAAAATTTATTAAAATATCACTTTGAATTTTTTCTTAGTACTTTTTTTGTAGCATATGGTGTTTAACAAGCAAAAAATTCTTGAAATTATTAACTCATTTAGAATATTTTTGGTAAAAATAAAAAATGAAAATTCTGAATGGAATATTTTTTTAAATGCGGAAAAAATGAGAAACATCTGTCACAGAAAATTCTATTCTGTATAAGCAACATTATCATCAATTCTTTACTAATCCTAACCTAATAAAATTCAATTAAAAATTTTTTTATTAATAAAATTCACAATTGGGCCATTTTTACGAAGATCGATCGTAAATTATGTACTAAGAAAGCTTATTATCATCGAATGACACTAATTAATTCTGTAATATCTTAAAGGGATGATTTGTACTTTCAAAACTTCTAAAATATCCTTGATGTTAATATCGTTCGTCAATATTTTTTTAATTTATGAAAGTGTACTCGATTAATCCTACACCGACACTTAATATTAAATTGAAAGAATAATATTTGTGATATTAAAACGTTTTTTGTTTTACAGTGATTTATTACATCAATTTAAATTATTTCGTTTTATTTTTTAATTTAATTACTCATTTATAAATAAAAAATAATTGTTGTATATTTTTTAACCGGCAAACTTTAAAAGTTAACAGCCTGTTTCATAACACTGAGATAATTTAACATTAACAACTAATTTGTAATGTTCTTCAGTTTATAATTAATTCATTACCATCAAAAAATAAAGGTGATTATTTATTGTATACGAGTATTAAGTTGTAAATGTCTGGTTAGCTGAATAATATATCTTGGTTAAATATCATAAAATATAAAAAATTATAGAATTAATTGGCGTAATAATTTTAAGTCAGTTTTTTTATCATACATGTAGTATGTCTGCATATAGTATCCGAGATACATAAAATAAAAATTCAGTGATTTCACTTGTTGCCCGAAACCAATCCGATTTCACAAGATACTCGATTTCATATATTATTTTTCTTTGTTCGAATGAGTTATAAAATTTAATCATCTGCTATAAATCTAAATATTTTTATTGAGAGAATAATTTGGTTAGTGCAATTGAGTTCAGCTGAGGAAGAGTTGGCTATGTGAGGAGTAAGGAGTGAGAAGTGATAATGATAATGTATTACTACTATATCAACTAAAGATGGATTATACAAGACTGGCTCATTATGGTATTATATAGTAAATGATATAGAGGGAGGAGAACCATCTGGTGTTGCTCTTGTATATGTAACAGAACCGTAGAGAATCAAACGTCTGCTCTTAGAGCGAAAACGCCTGGGAACGGAACTTCACTTGTTCCAAATTAATGCTCAATGTGGAGTAAGTTCTACCTCATCATACTAAATAGAATTCTCCTGAGATTCTTAAGTCACCCAATCATATAATTAATTTGCATTATGCCGTATGATTGCAACAATTGGATGTAATTTTCTTATTCTTACACAAATTTGATCACATCTAAATTATATATGTACACCAAAAATGGTTTACTCTTAGGTGAAAAAATGTTATTTATTTTTTTTTTTTAAAGTTGAAGTTCATGACATGTAACGTAAGACGTTAATTTAAACCAATAAATTTTCCAGGAAGATCTGAATTAGTTTGGAACAAAAAAAAATTTTTTTTAACGTCAACAAAATTTTACTACAATCAAGATAATTTTAAGTTTCAAAAATATTTTTTAGTTCTTTTCATTCAATCATTGACTTAAGAAAATAAGTCCCTCAATGAAGAATTTTGCTTTCTGTACATACAAATAAGAACTTTATACTTCTCAAAATATATATTCATAGATATAACTATTTATGTATTTCCTTTTAGGAAGTGTACATTAATAAATAATGTAGCAGTAGAAGGGAGAGCAAAACTTGCCCCTTAAAAAAATTCAGATAAAAATTGTAAAATATCACCGCATCTAATTTTGTTTTTCTCGGTTTATTCAATCGTTTGGTAAACAAAGAAAAAAATTTTAGGGGTTCTGTTGGTCCGTTTTTCTCTCCGCCCTTCTACCTTTTATTTTTGTCCATTTATGATCATATATGGACTCATAAAAATGTACACGGTTAATAAATTAGAATATTTTTTATACATCTAATAATGGAGTAAAACAATAAAACATCAAATTTGAAAGTTAAAATGTTGATTGAAATTTAACATAACTTACTAATGACGTTAAGCTCTGAAATTCATTGTAAATTTTACAGAATTATATTTTCAGTTTTTTATTAAAGCATTTTGATCATTAATTTTCCTGTAGATGCACAAAAGAGCAGTTAGGAAATCACAATTTTGTATAGTAAATATATAACATATGAACCTGTAAAATCTATTGTTCACAGTAGCTAATAAAAAATCTGTGAGAAAATTTAACTTTTCATTTTGCGTTCGAATGTCTCATAAAATAAATATTACTGTACAAAATGTAATCATTTATCAGTTGTGAACTGTTATTTAATTTTGAAAATTTGATAAGTTTTACCAGTAGTGTCTACTGCTGTCTTTTGTTCTAAACTACAGTCGAGTCGCGTTATGAGTCCGGCTTGTTTTCTTTTTCTTTTAACCAAACTCGCGTTAATATGAGAGAGACACTAAAAGGGCTATAACGCGACTCGACTGTAATAGATTAAAATTTTTATACACCAAGAGTATATAATATAAATTGCAGATCATAAACAATTTTAACAATAATAAATTTTTGTCTAATAAAAATAAATAAATTGGAAAAAAAACGATAGTATTATTTTTAGAGAAAACTAAAAATTTACTCTTGTTGATACATTAAAATTATCAATAATTTTACGATATATACATTCGTCTTTTAATGTTCACATAGAAATTTTTTTCTTGATTTTTTCAAACATAATAAATATAGAAATTTGTCTTTAAAATTTTGGTGTGAATCTTCTAAAATTTCACATCCTTGTTTTCAATTTTTTTTTTGTTTTTTATTTAAAATCTATGTATTTCTAAAAAATTTTTAAATCTATTTTCCAGGTTTTTAGCATTATAAATTATTAAGAATATTAAAAAAATAAAAAAAATGTATGACAGTATATAAAGAATCAATAATGTATCGGCATTTGTATTATAAAAAATATAATTAATAATAAGTGTAGTAATAAGTAAACACCTATGACTTTTACTCTGATTTATGAACGTGACAAAACGGTGTAGAATTAAGTTGAAGGGAAAAAATGCTGGCAAGGGAAAAAATAGCTTCACCATCACCATCACTCGATCTTTTTTTTCCCGTGGGATTACACGGGGATATAGTAACTGTGAGGATTATATCACACCTATTTGTGTGAACACATATACAAGCTTGTCGCAACCATTAACTTAATATCTCTTTAACAAACAGTATATATGTAGTATATAGAATATAGAATAAAGAATATACCACCAACTTTTCTGTGAATATAATAAAGCTTTCTTCAACTTTTTTTCACGTGACCTACCTTACTTTTTATCAATGTGTTTGAATTATAGCCTAGAATTACACACAGTTCAATTAACATAATATGTACTAAAATTATAGGAAGAGAATAATATTAATTCATTTGGCTGTTAAAATACTATTTTTTTTTGTTAATTGTGTAAAGATTTAAAATTTTTAATTTGTATATTTAACATTTAACGAGCACAATTTCTTAAAATAATGTATTTTTAAGGGAAAGTGAAAAAAACCTGCATCGTCACGTTTATTTTAAATGCGCACTGTTCGAGAATCAAAAAACGTGAGGATGCAACTCATTACAACAGCTGTCTTTACATTTGTAGTGTGGGAAAATTTACTCGACACATCGATAGAGATGCTCTCTGAAAAGACTAAATAAAATATTCAATCTGCTTTAGATAAATTAGAGTTTTTGAATCCAGGTGTACAATCAATAAACTGGCGGTTCTTCAATCATAAATATGTATAACAAATATAAGAGGAATTGATTTTTCAATAAATTACTTTTAGTGGTCAATAGATATATATATATATATATATAACGTAAAGTTAAGCCGATGATTTACAAGAAAACTGAGGCCGAAGTATTATTTGATAATCATTTTAGTAGAAGTTACAAATTATTAATTTTTCTAAATGATTGTTCGTTTTTAGCAAAAAACAGTTTATTTTTATAGAATTTCGCTGACAGTAGCGACTAAGAATTAGGCAAAATTATAGTGCGAATCAATTTTCATATTCGAGTCGAATATAAATTCTACTTAAAAGTTTTAATATTTTGTATTGATGTAGAAGCTATCAGGAATTCAGCATTAAGAAAGAGTTTTTGCAAGTTTTTGGAACTTAACGCAATATTGGAAATTTTATAATACTGATAATAGATGCAAATCATAAGAGTAATTATAATTAACTGAGTAATAAATGCAATTGTAAGAAGTCACTAAAATTTTTATTAAGGGATCACACTGGTTTGTAACTTTTGAAAAAATTATTTTTTAACTTCCTTATTAAGCACCTAGGTATGGAATTAGCGGAAAGTTGCATGGATGGCCTTCAGGGTCTACCGTTTTTCTAATTTTTTTTTACATTGTTCATAAGTACATATATTTACAAGCATCGTGTCAAATTCCTAAGTAATCGGACTACTGCAACTATATTATTTTACGAGGTTTATGTGAATTTTCGAGTGAAAGAAAATCAAATTTTCAAACAGATTGAAAAGATTTTGTGTGATGCTGGCATCACTGATTGACTAAGTAAATTTATTTTTTTTTTATCCAAAAAATTTTAAACGCGTTTATCTCAGAACATGTTTTTCTAGTTTACGTAAATGATATCACCGGAACAACTGACTTGATCTTCGTAAAATTTATAAAGCAAGTTCTATAATAGTTTCTGTGTAAAAAAATAATTAATATTGGCTTTTTTCGAGTGCCGCAACGATAATAATTCCTTAATGGATTGATAACAGTTAATCCGGCAGAGATTAAATCGCGTTACAAATGCCATAAGGGTGTACCAAAAAATTTTTTCGGGAATCGACGTAGTTATGCCTAAAACGGGCAGTAATGCAAAAAAAATTTTGGTACGCCTTTATGGCACCCAGGGTACCTACTAGGAGCCATAAGGGCGTACTAAAAATTTTTTTTTTCGGGAAACAACGTATTTTTACTTGAAACGCGTAGAAATGACGAAAAAAATTTTTTTCAAATTCGAAATTTTTTGGTACGCCCTTATGGCACCCGGGGTACCAACTGGGGACCATAAGGGCGTACAAAAAAAAATTTCGAATGTGAAAAAAATTTTCTTTCGTAATTTCTACGCGTCTCAACTAAAAATACGTTGTTTTCCGAAAAAAAAAATTTTTGGTACGCCCTTATGGCTCCCGGTAGGTACTCTGGGTGCCATAAGGGCGTATCAAAAAATTTCAAATTAAAAAAAATTTTTTTCGTCATTTCTACATATTTACCGTACATACTTTTACAAAGTTTCAAATTTTATTTTGCAAAAAATTGAATAAGATAATTAATGATTATGAAAATAATAATAATAACAAGAATGTATATTCAATATATGAAGATCGGTGTTTTAAATTTATCAAATCAAAGATAGTTAATAGAAAATATTATGGTGAAAGAATAATAATGAAAAGTTAGTCTGGCTTATAATATTTACTATCTTTGATTTAATAAATAACAAAAATAATAATTATAATTATTACTATAGTAATTATTTACAGAATTGATAAATTATTTATTCTAGTTATAGTTTTGCTAAGTGAAGAAAAAGATATAAATTTTTGCGTGCAAAAAATAAACTATATTTTATAGTGACAGATGGCCATAGGAGAAAATTATGAACATTTTGAAAAAAAAATTTTTTTTTTCGGCTTGAGTTTCCAAATAGCCCAATTGGTGGGAAATGGCTTAACCTGGCAACACTGTGAACGACTTCTGTACCCGAGTCGAAATTTAGCGCCTCAATAGCACCTCAAAGGCTTTATTTCTTTTGTTTTTTTTCGGAACTGTCATTTTTAACGCCTCAACAGCGCATCGAGCTCCTCATTTGAGACTCTAATGCCCAAAAATGGAGGCGCTATTCGCTTTTTAGCACCTCAATAGCGCCTTAAACGTCTCTAGCGCCTCAATAGATGCTCGAGAACCTCAATATTTTTCGAAACTGAGCAAAGCTTGGATAATTTTCCAAGTTTCATTGATATAAATAAAAAAAATTAATAAATGAATTAAATGGTTTTCTTATATCAGTGAATTTATTTATTATTCAAATTCTTTGTTATTTACAGGCAAGCTAAGATAATTATTATTTTTCGTCCTAGACGGACGTATGGGGGTTTTTACGTGCAGACGATACTCAATCTGTAAATAATACGCGTACGCGCCAGTATCTACTAGGCTGTATAGAACTTTATACAGCCCAGGACAATGCCACACATGCGTTATCAATCTCTATACAGCCGACTAGCTTACGTTTTAACTGTAATTTTAAAAAGCGCGCCGGGCGCATATTATGCTGAAAAGTTAATATAATTTCAATATTTGTAAATCAATTGTTTAAGTAAAGCAGTTAAATTCACTGATGTCAATTTTTTTAAAAAATATGTTAAAAATTTTATACGTTCCGATGGCTCCCGGGACCCACCTCGGATGCCATAAGGGCGTATAATAAAAATTCTATTATTTTTTTTAAGTGCAAAAGAAATTTTTACTTTGGAGAAAAAATTTTTTTGCATTTCTGCACATTTCACGAAAAAATATGTCGGTTCCCAAAAAAAATTTTTTTTTATGTAGTCCTTTATGGCATCCGAGGTGGGTGCCAGAAGCCATAAGGGGGTATAAAAAAAATTTTTTTTTTTCGGAAATCAACTTATTTTTACCTGAAACATCGAGAAATACAAAAAAAAATTTTCTCAAAATTAAAATTTTTTTTGAAAATTGATTTTTTTTTAAGTCCAAAAAAATTTTTAGTTTAGCAAATGCTAAAAATAAGAATTTATTATTTAACCAAAACAATTGAATATCGTCTAAATTGATATGGTCTTAAAAAAATTACAATATAATAATTCACAGTTAAATTTTTAATATTGAGAATTTTGAACTTTAAAATTTATAATAAAATATTAAAAATATACAGAACGATGTACAAAGTCTAAAGTAATATAGGAACTTAACTTTTGCATTTTTTTTTAATTAATGAACATTTGAAAAAAATAGTTAATATTTATTAAATAACATAAATTATATAAATAATGAACCGTCACACTTCGTCACTGCACAGATTTAGCTTATAAGAAGGATGAGATGAGTCTTAACTTATCGGTCGTGCGGTGTAGGGGTTAGTTATTGGTCTGGCAAGCGTGCATCTCGGGTTCGAGTCTCGGTTAAAACGAATGCGATTTTCACTTTATTTCTATAGTTAGCGAAAGTTAGGTCTAAATAAAAAGATAACCGGTCTAAACATGTGATAGCTCGACATTAAAAATAATATAAATAAAAAATAAAAATTCGAAAATTGTTTTTTTATCATTTTACTAATAACAAAATTACTACACAGAAAAAAAAGTCATCTTGACTCGAGAAAATCATTTTCTTCAAAATTTATTTCTTGTTTCAAGTTCTTGTTTATTCTTGAACTAATAATGTCATATACTTATCCTAAGTAAATCTTTCTCTTGGTTTGGAAAGTAGCGCCAACGGTGGTGACGTGATTTTTTGGAACTAAACCGAGATTTTTTTAATAAAGAATTAAATATAAAAAAATAACCTTATGCATGATTTTTATTTTTTGTGTTCATTTAATTAGACATTTTTGATTAATTTTTAACTTGCTGATTTCCCATTATATTACTGATTTACAGTTAAGTGTGTAGTGACGAAAATATTTGTATATACAAGTATTTGCTCGACTCATACAAAGTACACGGTTAGAAATTTGTTGCGTTAATAACTCAATAACTATAAGTGATATCGACAATCAGAAAAAAGATCCTCAAAGAGGAGGAAATTTCTGAAAAAAAGTCTCGACTCCCGGAACTCTAGCTCCATAAACAATAATTTTTATTTAATGTTGAAAATGGGTTTCCGCGTGGCTGCTGTCCTACTCGGGCCTCGATGCGCCCGTGTGTACTTCAAGCAAGTTCAAAAACCAAGAGAATGATTTACTTGGATTAAGAGGTTTTTTTCTTCACTTAAGTTGGTATACGTATGTTGGAACTAGGGAATATTTGCTTAAACCAAGATTGACCAAAACAAGAAAAAAATTTACTTAACTCAAGAATAAATTTTATCTTCAGTTGAATATACTTGGATCAAGTAAATATTACTTGACTCAAGATGACTTTTTTTTCTGTGTATTAATATTATTATTATTATTATTATTATTATTATTTGCTGGAGACTTACGGGCGCTATTGAGGTGCTACCCATTTTCATTTGCTCCTCAATAGCACCTCAAAAACGTCAAATTTTCTTTCGAGACTGAGATGTTGGAGATGCTATTGAGGCGCTATAAGCACCTCAATAGCGCCTCAAATGTGCAAAACGGCCAAAAAGCGTCAACTTGAGGCGCTATTGAGGCGCTAAAATATATGTTATTTCACTATTTTGGATGTACCCGTAAGGCCGCAGTTTGTCAGAAATTTGAGGCGCTAAATTTCGACTCGGGTAACTACAACTTAGCACCTAAGTTTTAGAAAGATAGTGCCACGTATACTTTTCTGAAGTAAAATTTTTCATCGAAATAAAAAAAATTTGAATTAAAAAAAAAAAGAAACTCAAATTCTGACAGACATTCAGGAAGATAATATTAATTTTAATTTTTAAAATTTTTAAGTACGCATCTTAAAATTTTTAAGCAAGTAATAACTATTTTTATATTTTTATTCAATACAAAGAACTAAAAGTTTACTCCGCCAAGTGAATTCTATTAATTATATAAAATAAATCTGTCTTAGAGTAAAAATTATTCTCGGAGGGAGTAAATCAATTGAAAATCATCCACTCTAAAGAAAATAAAAGACTATTTCATCCCAAGCAAACTTTTCTTCCATGTACTTAGCCTCTCCTTCGTTTCAAAGTTTTTTTACACATCCTGAACCGGAACAGGAAATGCAAAAATTCTATTTCCCACAAGAAAAAAAAACTTTTTTAAGATCATCCCATAGTCAATTTTATGTAAAAAAATATATTCCCAAGGGTGCACTGTGGTTAATATATTCATGTAATATAAGTTTTAGAAAAAAATCGTTGAAAAAAAATTTTCAGAAAAAGATATTGACTTACACAGGTGTATTTACGTAAATAAATTAAAAAATTTTACAGAAAGTCCCTTATGTGCAGTGTAAATGTGATTAAATTGTTTTAATGAAAAACTCAGTAAAAATTTTTACCGGAATATTGTCAATTTTCAATAACTGAATTTCATTAAATGGTTCAATTGACATAAAAAAAGTAAATAAATAAATTTTTACCGTCAATTAAAAAAATTTTTTTTTAATATTAATAGTATATTAATGTTCATAGTAATGTTAATTTCCAAGTACATATGTCATTTTGGATTAAAAAAATTTTTTTCTTACTTCTTTATTTATGTAGTAATTTTTATCTAATCATTTCTGAAGAAAAATAGATGTACAACATGAGGTATACATTTATTAATATTAAATAACAACAAAAATAACCATCGATATTCAAATGTTAAATTTGAAACAGCGATCAGATAATTGATTACCATTATTAAAATATATAATATATTATAAATTATAATAAATAAATGATGATTTTATGGATATCAACAGAGCATGAATATCTACAACGGCGATTTATATTCGGTAGACAAATATAATATGTATAGTAGTTATGTTAGTATACTTTCAGTATAGTTGGCTCCGTATCCAAGAAATTGGGTCCCACAGCCTTGAATATACAAGAGGAACATATGGTCCATGAGTAGTGAGAGATGAACACAACATTAACTACAAGACTGAAACTCGTAATCTCACAATATATCACAGGATGCGTTAGCGCATCCAGCTATTTAAAAGACGCCATCGCCATCTCAAAGCAATAAACTGGACGGGTTAATCCGATGTACTTTAGTTTTTCCAAAGAATACTATACTACACCGTATTATATTATAGAGTATAGATGCTCTTGTTTGTAACATCCAAGTGAGAGATTATTTTTATTTCACACGCTCCTACGTTCTTGACTGCCAATTAAGTTATCCTGTTAAAAAATATTTATCCCTTATTCTTACTATATTATATATATTATAATATATTTTATATCTACTTATAAATATTGTATGAAAAGGATTTGAGGTTGGTGGTTGGATTACTATAATTACAAAGAATAATAATTATGTATAAAAAATTTTAATTTGGATGTATCAATTATTTATTAATTAGCTATCATTTTGAAATCGTATGAACATTTGTACATGTGTTTTGCATCATGAGGTACTTGTGTATGGCATCGTCAAAATACATAATTCACAATGTTTTCATACATCGTTTTTATTTTATTTAACTTTATTGTTTCTATATATTGATCATTAATTATCTATTTTTTCATTTATTATATTTTAATTTTAATAACATTAATTTATCATTATCATTATTATTATTTTTATTCTTTTTTTTTATTCGTTATTAAATCGTGGCGGCAGTGATTTTATAATGCGTATGAAAAATAACTTCAGTGATGCATTTATTTATCGACAATTAAATTTTCAAACTTATTTTATAAAATAAAGTGGTAATACGTTTGTTCATAATTTGAGACTCTTTCAAAAATTAGGTCGATTAAAAAATTTTTAATTATTCAATTATTTTTTGCGTCCAAAATTACATGTATTATACAAATTAGAGTCGGTATTTTAATTTCTAAAGGTCAATCAACATTTTTTAATCTACAAATTTTTTTATACTTTTTAAGATTTTACGAATCATTCCTTTCAATTTAAAAATTTACATTAAATTTAAGTTACTCGGAAAATAATAATTGAAGTAAACTACTTTAAATGTTGGAAAAATTTTTACTAATTATTGAGGTAATAATTTCGAAAAATATTTTATTTTTTAGCACGTTTCCTTTTTTTGAAACGCAAAATTTTAATTTATAAATTCGTTACAAATTTTTAAAATCGCAATTTTTTACGTTATTTAAAATCAAATTTCTGTTTCTTCACATTTTCTTTCTTTCAAAATTTCAATATTAAATCATAGCTATCACATATTGGCTTAAATTTTGAATAATAGATATAATTTTAGGTGCAAGAAGTTTGTAAATAACTTAAAAAAAAAAAAAAAAAAAAAAAGATTGTATAATAATTTTATAAATTTTTTGAATTTTCAGACACTTCTAAAAATCTTATCGACCTCATCCTAAGAAGCTCTTAGATTAAAAATTTTAATATATTTTAATAGAACTATTAAAAGTGAAATAAATTTTTTAGCACCACTCTCTTGAATAATTATTGAAATTACCAAAAATCATGAAAAAAAAAATTATTTATAAAGACATCAATACGTGCTATTGACATATGAATACATAATACGTGCAATGAATAATTGATACACTTAATTGATCAATAACGTTAGAAATACATCGAGTTATGTCCGAAATGTTTGAACTAATTATAAGCAACTTGGACTTAGAGATTTGATTAACATTAATATTTATATTTATTTTTTAGATTTTTACACTTAATTTTTTTCTTTGACGTATCATCGACACAATTAAGTCCGTCATTTATAATAGTGGACGAGACTGATGTTATCTGAGTGCCATTTATGAAACTATAATACCAGCCGCCACGTAGCTCGTTGATTGGCATCTCTTATATTATATCATTATTATCGTTATTATTATTTTCTTTTTATTTTCATTCATTTTAATTTGAATATATTAATTATATTTAATATAATACGTATCCCAATAGAACAATTCGTTCACCACGAATTAAAAAAACATTGAAATTTAGCTAAAAGACGCATAGTAAAGTGTAATAAACTAATCCTAACATCATGGTTTTTATCAATAAATTACTTTTAAATTAATTGTAGATCGCTCAATATTGCTTAATTGTCAGGTAGATATTGCCTAAAACTAGTAATAGTAACAAAGAATGTTAAGACTGGACTTATGTTACGGGTAACATTATTATTCAAATATATATAATAAATAAAAATGTATAAATCTCAGATGGCTTAGATTTTTTTTATCAATTCTGTAAAACGTAATATTACTTTATTATTATTTAAAATTACTTTAGCCAAGATTCCAACACTTTTATTAAATTACGAATGCCCATCATTACCTTGCATAAGAACTCCACTTACACTATTTTATATTTTATGAAATAAAACTTCATCAAGTTTCACATTATTTTAAATAAATTTTATTTTTTGTTTGTCGACGTGTCGCCATAAATTATATCTTAATAAATAAAATTAAAAATATAGTAAAAAAAATTTATATAGGTCATTTCATATCAAATCATCTGAATTTTATAAGTGTCTTTAAAAATAAAAAATGCACCTTTTGAAAATTGAAAAATCTGTTTGTACATTTTTTAATATCATAATTTTTTAGTTAATTATTTATTTATAATTTAAAATGTTTTGTCTTTTACGTACATGTATTAAAAAATTAATTTTTTTTGCCATTTTTTGACATTAGTTTCATAAAAATTAATTAAATTGAGATAAACAAAAACAAATTTTTTTTGTAGCTGAATCATATTTTTAAAGGTGCTCCTATGAAATAAATAAAATTTTAGTTTAAAATGTAAAAAAAAAAATAAAGGAAAAAAAAGTTTTATAAATTAGAAAAAAAATGATATTGATATGGAATGACTCATATATTACTACTAAATAAATTAATACTAAATAAAAGGAATAAAGGAAAATCATAAATAAATAATCATAATTATATAAGTTTGAAATAAAATATATTTATAAAAACAGAATTAAACGCATGTAAAATAATACAAATTGTTTAATTATACAAAACCACATATTTTTCTCTATAACTATCGTGTTTCCGATTATTGAGACGGTTTTATTTTTATACATTAACAAAAACCATTAAATCACTAATCATTAAAATTAACTGTAATTAATTTATTTACTTAATTAACTATAAATAGTAATTATTTCTATATTCACCATGAATTCAAAAATTTACAATTATTAAAAGTATTTTTTTTTTTTCGTTACGTATAATTATGGCACGAGTGAAAATACAAAACTGTTATCATTTTCATTTTCATAATTAGTCCGTCTAAATTATAGTACTCCGAAAAAAAAAATTGTTCAATAAAAAAATTTATAAAATTTACAAAAAAAAAAAAATAATACAACATAATAATACGACGGACTTACAATACTATACAGTGTTATGAATTCACGGTGAAAATTAAATATAATAATGCCCTCAATAATTAAATTACGTCGGACAATTGAAGAAAAATTAAAACAAATAGAAACATTATATTTTGGCACAACCAATGGTAGTTTGGTACTATGTATTAAATATAAAATCTTCACTTTATTTTTATCTTTTTTTTTTGTGACATTTAAATGCTGGTCGTTTATATAATATATATATTTATATAAATATAATATTAAACAAATCGATTTTTAATTTTTCTTCTCACAATTCAATTTATTATTTTTTTTTTTTTAGATTTATTAACGCGTATTTTTTATTTATCATCACGCAGTACACAATAATAAAATCCTATAATTTGTTCTTCATACGAATTTAAATGCCCGTATTATGAATCCCGATAAAATGTTATTATTATTGTTAAATCTAATAAAAATTGCTTCGCACAATTATCTTTCTGATGTTAATATATTATTATCATCATCATCATCATTATTATTATTAATATTTTATTTGTTTTTATTAATAATTTCATTTTGTTATTCTTTTATATAAAAAAACATCTTAATTATTGATATGAATTAAAAATATGTATCGATTGTGTTGATCTTAATTAACTCTTATTTTTTATTATTATTATTATTATTATTATTATTAATATTTAATAAAACTGAGTATACAGTAATACTGTTTGATATGTCTCTAATGTACGTCGATCTATTTATATTAGATTTATTTATTTTCACATCTATTTTAATAACTCTTAATGAAACAATAATCGGCGGGCGATCAAACTTATTCATCTATTGTACATCAAAAGAAAAATTAATCAATTCATAACTTCGGGTTGTAAATTTATAACTAACTAAAATAATTGTGATGCTTTATCAGCGATGAGTGATGATTAATCATTCTGTTTAAATTGGATTAAGAATGAATTAACGTTTGTATAAAAAAAAAATCACAATTCGCCCTTACGATATATTTCTGTTTTTTTTTTTTTTTTTTTTTTTTTTAATCTTGTTAAATTTATTTTACTTTTTTGTTATATTATTTTATTATTATTGCATTGGTTTTTAATCATTTTACTCTCCTTTCTTTCTTCAATAATTCCTGAACTCTGAGGTAGTCTGTTCTGGGACTTTATGTATTAAAAATGGCAAGAGACTATAAATTCATTTGTGTTTTAATAAAATAAGTTTTAAAATAAAACTGTTATTTACAATAATCAGATCTCGTCTCGAATAAATAAATCTGTTGTGGCGGAAAAAAAATTAACAAATCATGTAACGAAGACGAGATTGACACTATTAATCAATAATTAATAATAAAAATTATAACTACAATATACTAATAATAATAATAAAAATAAGTCGAAACATTTGTTTAAAAACTGAATTACAAATTTTATAATTTAATCAAATAATATAAATTTAATAAAACAAACTTAATGACTGCAGGAAAAACAAGTGAGCATTGAAAAATATCGACTTGTAACAACGAGACAAACTGATGTCGAACAATTATAATAAACGTAACAATGCCTGCTATTTTCATTATTTTTAAATATAAACAATCAAGTAATATTATTTTATCAGCCGATAATCAAATAACGATTAACATAAACAATTGTGCACTTTACTACGGCAAGTTTTATTTATTATTTATTAATTTATTCACATGGCCCTGTTGAGTTCTCGAGGATTTATTAAATAAATTTCAATACATATGTATATATTATTCTGATAAATGTGATGAGATTTATTTTTAAAAACCTTTTTTTTTTTGTTTTTTCATTAATTTATTTGTTTTCCTTCGAGATACTCACATGTTGTTACTTAGGCTAAGTTAGGTCACAAAAAAAGAGAGTTCAATATATATAATGTGAAAACATACAAAACAGCTGCTCATTGCCGTACAGCGGAATGTATATGTTGAATACTGTCTTAAAATGTTATATATGCGTTTATAAATAAAAAAGATATAAATTGAAGCTAAAAAAATTACGAAAATAAATTTTTTTACAATAAATTATTTTAATATAAATATATAATACTTTTATCTATGTAACAAAATGTTTTTTTTTTTTGTTTTACCATACGCTAACAAGCAACCGTTTTAGAATTTTAAATATTTCTTTTAAAACTTCTCTTTTTTTGCCCCATATACGCTATAAAATACGAGTATTATGAATTCAATTTCATAATCTGTTTCTAATAGATCACATTATTTCAATAATTACAATAATAATATGAATAATAATATTATTAATTAATAATATATGCCTATACAATTAAAGTATTTTGTACAGTCGATAAGCTTCGAAGGTTTAATATCATCAATTCAATATCTATATTATTCATTCAATCATTTATTTAATTTATTTAGTTATTTATTTAATCATTTATATCTGTGATTCACATTCATTTTAAAATCATATTGAGCTGATACAAATCCTGTAACTATATTTATTTTTTTTCATTTCTTGATTTTATTACTCAAAAATATAATTATTTAATTATATTTTCTTTAATTAATTTGTGAATACAGTATTTTCTGCCAAGTCTAATTTATAACTTTTTTTTTTTGCTTTTTAATTTCATTTTATACCACAAAAAGTAAAAAATAATACTCTTAAGTAGACGATAAATAAATATTGAGCATTAAAAATTGTTATAAATAAAGCTTACGGCCGTGGCAACTGAGTACGACTTATCATTGAAAAATCATCAGAGATTTTTCGACGATAACTGATACAAAAAGTAGTTGCAATAACACGGTCGTAAGTAACAATAATTCTCCAGAATTGACCGAAATTAAATTTAAAATAAATAACAATGTAAAAAATTTGAATTTGAAAATAAAAAAAAATTAAACCAATTAAATAGATAATACCTACAACAACAACGATGATCGATGATCTCTGGCAGACTTGTGGCGATGAATAATAAACGTCTATCGTAGATGTATATTTTTGTTGTTGTTGTTCTTTTTATTGTGGGTCTGAACGTGTTTCATCATGTGGTCCTTCCTGATGAATCCCTTGCCGCAATTAATGCAGACAAAAGGTTTTTCGCCGGTGTGGAGGCACATGTGCCGCCTGAGGTCTGTCTTGTGATTGAACTGCTTCGGGCAAATCTCGCACTTGTATGGTTTGTCTCCAGCATGCTTTCGCAGGTGCTCCGCGTGCAAACTCTCAAGGGGAAACCGCTTGCCGCACTGACTACATTTAAAAGGCTTTTCGCCAGAGTGGAAGCTCTTGTTGTGTTGCGTCAAGTAACAGGCTTTATTAAAATTTTTGTTGCACTTGATACACATGTGTAAACCATCATGCGAAATGTAATTTGAGTCAGTACTGGTAACTTGATGTTCCTTAGTGGTCTCCAATACTGGGGCAACAACTTTTTTTTTTCTACCCCTGGTACTTTGAGTTTGTTTTCCGACGTTTGGATTTATCTCTTCTTTACCCTCGTAGTGAGGAAGATTGTTGTTGTTGGCTTCCACAAGTTGCTGGTGCTCTTGATACGCAGTACTATTAGGATTATGCAAGACGTGATGATAGTGCTTCAAGATGTCATCAGAATTTGGTTGTTGTTGATGATGATGATCAATAGTCATCAGAGACTCGTATCTCGGTGGTGAATTGTATGGATCGTAAATGGCGTTTTCTGTGCTGAATGACCTGTTTTGAGGAACATCGTCCTCTGGTCTTAGCCCCCCCACGTTAATGGCCTGCGGTTGATTTGGGCCAACTAAATAATCAACTACGTTGAATTGAAAAAAGGTCTGCTTCTGCAGAGGCCTTGGATGATTAATCGTAGCGAATCCGGGCAATTGTGACTCGTGAAGATTTGATTGACTGGTTACTTCATTACCAATAATAGTTTGCTGGTTGATAGAGTCCAGCAGACCCGGGATGCTGGTAGTAGTTGTAACGTGGGGGGGCAAATCGTTTGGGTACGGCTGATGAGGCATCGAAGTACCCCCCATTGGCGGTGAACCCATTGGCGGGACTCCCACCATCATGGGGGACGGGGAATTCATGTGTTGGGATCCCATTGACGAAGGGGAATTCAGGTGGTGCGGTGGCGGCGGTGGTTGCATGGGTGACATGGGCGAACTCATGGAGTGGTGGACCGACATTTGCGGGGGCGAACCTATTGACAGGTGGTGGTGCTGCCCCAATTGGGGCGACGGGGAACCCATTTGCTGGTGGTGCTGGTGGTGGTGGTGGTGGTGGTGGTGGTGGTGCCCTGGGATTGAGGGCTGGGTTGGGGAACTGAGCCCCGCACCCCCCATTGACGGGCCCATGTGAGCCGTTGTAGATGTCGGTTGCTGGGATCCCTGGTGCTGTGGTTGCTGCTGGGGTGGCTGTTGGGCCGGCAACACTGTTGCCGAAGAGTCGCTGCTGTTGCTGTTGGTGCTGCTGTTGCTGGAATGGTTGGTGGTGTAGAGATTGGTGGGCGTGTGGAGCAGGCCCCTCGCCGCCTCGCCCGAGGGACCTGCCATCAAGTTTGGGGGACTCGCTGAAGTTGACAGCTCCGGTGATCTCGAAGATCCTCCGCCCCCTCCGCTACCCCTGTTTGTGGGATTTCCATTACTATCTCTGCCAGGATGGTGATGGACACTGATAGGCATGTTCGCTGGATCTGGTTGATTGCTCTGTTTCACTGCATTTTTGTGTAACGTGGTGTTGTAATGCCGCTTTAAATGCCCTGAACTGGTGAACCACTTGTTGCACGCTGTACAGTTGTAGGTCTTTGGTCTACGTGCCTCGTTACTTTTCCACGATTGATTAGTTGCCAGTGGTTTTTGAGGCTGCTGCAATAAACTCCCCGGCAGTGGGTGTCCGGACATTGGTTGAGTGCTTGTGATAATTGGTGATCCGGCATGACGCGATGGTTCCACTGGCATATGTTGCCCGCGCATGAATGTACTCTGGTCTGGTATGGGCGACACACTGTCCATGGGACCAAGTGGTGACATACCGGGGTGATACTCATGAGGTTGACCAGGAGGCCAGCCGAGCATGGAGCTCACCGAGTGAGGAGGATTCCTCGGATGCTGTATCGGGTGCTGTTGTTGTTGCTGCTGATGTTGTTGTTGTTGGAGTATCTGCATCTCTTGATGCTGGTGAATCCTCATAAGCTCTTCCTCATAACGATGAGTTTGAACTTTATGCGAATCAAGATCCAGAATCTCCGCCTGCTCTTCAACTTCTTGTTTTATCTCTGTCTTGACACTAACACCGCCTCTGCCGTAGTCGAAGCTCGATTGAGATGAAGGTTGCGGCTGTTGATTATTCTGCGAAGGTGATGTATGCAACGGCTGTTGTTGCGACTGCTGGGGGCTTCCACCGAGCTGCTGATACTGCTGTTGTCCTGGATACGCGCCCGGCGAGGCCGGATGATTAGCACGTACATGCTCAGCTAGTTGGTTGGTGTCCTCAAATACTCCCCCGCACTTTTCACACTGCAGTGGGCTGCGTGGACTCGTCGAACTCACCGAGTTGGCCCGATCACCCGGATAATGATGTGGATGTTGATACGGATGATACCTTGCGGCATAATTGCTGCCGGTGTTGTTTGTCGCATCGTCGTGGGTAGGTGAGTAATGATGTCCTGGGATCATATAAGGTTGTTCGTTATGCATAAAGTAACTCGTTTCGCTAAACATCGGTGTCGAAAAGTGATTATAACTTTGCACACCGGGTGGTGGTTGCTGCTGAGACGAGGTAGCCGTCTGAGCAGTTTGTTGTTGCTGTTGTTGCTGTTGATGTTGAGCAGACGTAGGATTAGACGACGGAGGTCGCGACGAAGATTCACTAGAATCTGCTGGCGCAGTTATACTCTCGCGCTTAACATGACTATTGTGGTTTCCAGCTTTACTGTTATTGTTATTACTCTCCTCCTGTTGAGTTTGCATGGCCCAGTGACTCAGCAGATTCTCTTGGTGATAACGTAAATGCACCTCAAGACTTTTGTCGCTCTCAAAAGTTAGGTTACAGTCTTTACAGTGATGCTCTGAATTTGAGCTGCCACCATACTGCTGCTGCTGTTGCTCTACACTCGTCATTTCACTCATATTGTCTTTTTACAGTTCCGTTTATTTAAGAGGCTCGTATCCGAGCCGACCGGCGCTGTCACAAACACCTTATATTGTTTATATATGGAGTATATTATTAATATCACAGTTCACAACGAAATAATCTTTACACCAATAAACAAAAAAAATGAAACAAAAAAAAAAAGTACTTTACGTTCTACATTTATCATATGATCGCACGATATTCATCCATTAATGTCCACAGTAACAACGCCACATTCGATCGAACGGTGGTTCCAGCGGATACGGACGGCATCATTCTTGGGTCCGCGTGTTCGACTCTCACCCGGTACCACTTAACGTTATCGCTCGCGGATTTTAGCTATTCAAAAATAGCCGTACGATAAATTACTAAATGTTTAAAATAAAATAAATAAATAATAAAACTGTGTATTTTAACGTATTACATGGTTACAATCTTAACTCCAAATACTTTTCGACACTTTCACTACTTTCAGGTATTTTAGTCAGATTGCCCGTGTTTATAAATTTAATAATTAAATAAAATAAACAGTCACAGATAAAAATCACAATTGTTAATCACTTTTAATAACGTTTGCATTTAAATAATAACTAAGCCACCAGTATTTTATTTTATTTTTTAATTTTTTAATTAAATAAAAAATTAACAGTACATGCTGGGCCGGTAATCACGCGTTGTCTCAACAACCAACTGTTATGATAGAAATCGCGCAATATCGAACAAGGACAAGACCAAGAATAAGAACTAGGGAATAGAATAATAATAAGAGGAAGAAGAGGAATCTCCTTGACTGTCTTTTCAACTCCCGCGCTCGTAAACAACCGACGAAACTCGCGCACTCTCCCTGTAGTATTAACTTCCCCACTTAGTGTTATTTCCTTCTCTTTCTCTTTATCTTTATCTTTATCTTTATCTGGATTCTATCCTCCCTCTCGTTTACTTTTGGTCAAAACCAAGTTTCTCAATCGTAAACTCTCACGTACTTCGAGATCCGCGTTGCACGAACGCCGGCACTGTTCTGTCGGTTGGAATTCCAGACTTTCGAGTCGTCGGGCTCACACCAAGGCACTGACTACTCAGCCCCCTTGTCCTTCTTACCCCTCGCCGGCACTTGCTTCCCCTCCACAAGCTTCGAGGCGACCGACCAGAGACTCGAGACAGCCAACCAAATTTGAGATGCTGAGCGCTCCTTGTCCCCACTGCCGGACTTCTTACCCCTACCGAGAAATTTCGTCACTGATGCCACGACGTTCAGAGAATCCCGCAGGACTCTGCTCATTCTCATTACATTTTTCAGCCTCATCCTCATCCCATTGTCTCTCTGCTCACTATTCACTATTCACTTGCATTATTTTACCCTCATGTCGTTTACTAGCTTATAATAACTCAAAATCTATTCACTGTTAATTACTAATAACTAGAATATTGTATCCTCGTTTTTTTTTTTTTTTTTTTTTTTTTTTTTTTAATTACTTTGACGTGGATCGTTAGTGCTAATAGATACATTTAAGTGATAGACTATTGAAAAGTTAAATCAAATATTAAAAGACAGTACCCTTGAAAATTCGGGTTTTTTTTTTTAAATTATTAATTGCAGCTAATAAATTTAGATTTCTACGTATTTATTTGTCATATACAAAATTTATTAATGCTTATTAATTAACAGATGATAATAAATTGGCAAAAATTTTATGACTTGTCAGTTTTTTTTTATGCATAAATTTTCAAAAATAATAATAAAAAAATGCACGTTTGTGAATTGAAGAAAAAAAAAAACACCCTATGAATTTTCAGATTAATTTTTTGTAATGTTTTTTTTATAATGCAAGTGTAATAAACAAGAAATAGTATTTGAAAAAATAATGTAATTAAATTTATAAAAAATCTAGACAAATCTAAAAATTTTTCAGGAGCAGATTTTTTTTATAATTTTTATGAAATTTTATTAGTAAGGTGAATTATAGTTTAATTAATTTTCTACCTGTGCATATTTTTATTTAGTTTTTTAAGTTAATTTAAATATTATTTTTGAACAAATATATTATCAGAATTTTATTTTTTTTAAATTTTAGCTCAAAAATTATATAATCATCTGTAAACGTACACTTTCGATGATATTTTTTTATCAAAAAAAGTACAGAGATTTATACATGGAGAGATTTGAAAAAACTGCAGTTAAAAATTTCTGAAATATTTTTGCAATGACTGTATATTGTTTTCAATGTTATGTATTTTCATTAAGGCGAAAGTTTACCTGAGGGTTGATTAAAGGTTCCAAACAGTTTTTAATTCTATTTACATTGCAGTGTTTCTATAAATATATTTATAGATAATTTTCATTTAGCTTCCTGAGTACTAATTACAAATAATTATCGACAATTTGTTGGCTCTTTAATTGAAACTTCCGGTACAATCCGGTTTTTAGCTTTATTTTAAAATTGAGTAATTAAAATACTTGCCGATAGAAAACTGGTTGATAAAATAAACAAAATTTTTTGTAATTTTTCAAACTAAAATTGATAGCACAAAAATCAAACAATTGCAACAGAAAATTTTTTAGTTATTGATAGGTTTTTTTTTTTAATAATGATACGTATCTAAACATTTATCCGAATTGCCCGATAATATTTCAATGAACGTCTACTTTTTTTAATTTCATTAAAATTGTCATCGATAAATTAATCTACAACAAATGCAGTACTGTAAAATCTACAAAAAAAAAAAATTTTTAATTTTCTAAAATAAGAAAACTCGACAAATGTAATTTGTCTTAATTATTTACGAGTTCTAAGAAAAGAATAAGGCTAATAAATCAATTAGAATAAAGTGACCAAGTTTTTCTGAAAAATAACTTTTGTCATTTAATTTTTTTTTAATTTTCTTAAATATTGATACAATAGAGATCATTAATTTTTAATTTAAACTTATCATTCAATTTTCGTAAATTTTTTTTATGCCAATTTTAAAGATATTTAATTTTATTAATAAATAATTTAATTTGTTTACATTCTATTGTATTACTGTGTTCTCAATAGTCAAATATCATTAGGATATCATATAATCTAAAAAATTTCCCTGGAAAAAAAAACCCAAAATAATATACCCATGCACGTAGATTGTTCCTAGTCTCCAATAGATAAATTTAGATTTACAAATAAGTATTCTTTTCATGTAGTTTAGAATTACAGACAATGACCTTAAGAATGTATATTTGAATAAATGCACATTGAGCGAGTATTAATTGTCTACTGTGAGAATAGACGTCGCCTAAGGTATTACCGTACAACAATAGTTCAGAAAGTAGTAAAAGACAGAAACATTAATTTGCAGGATTATGCTTTACTTCAAGCCTCATTAGACTAATTCGGAAATAATTTTTCAACTTTCCCAGAATATTTTTATACTTCGAAAAATTACAGTAATTTATAAAACATAACTACTTTGATATTTAAATAACAAATTTTTTTATAAACTGTCTTAGAATAAAATTTGGATTATATGATTATTTTATTCTTAAATAAAATTCCAATTAATTAAAATATACCACTAGTGGTTATTTTTATTGTTGTTATTACAATTATTAAATTAAAAGAAATAATTTATTTTTATTTTATATAAAACATTCAATAAAATATTCAAAATCTAACATACTTAAATTCAGTTTCTAAAATCTTATCAGCGACAATAGTAAGGTATATTTGTAACAAAAGAGAACACAAATAAATTAAACATATACTTGGGTGAATATATATTGATCGTAAAAGTTGATTGAAACTTTCTAAAATGAATAAGACGTGCCGTGCACCGATGGCGACCCCAACGAAACAAGAGTAAAGAAACATTCTCCTTTGCAAGTCCTGCTGTTGGTATTTGAGTTTATTTAATTTTCATTGCCATAAGGCTTCGGGCATATAATGGTATATATAACATGACTACTGAGGAAAACGATCATAACTGAGCCCTGTGACGAATCAGCCTAACTACTGCAAAGTGATTTTATGTGTCTTGGTCAATTCACTTGCTATTCGCCGTGTAGCGTATTATATGTACCCTTCACTGTTTATACATTTAACAAACTACAATTTTTAATACTTTTTTTTGCACATATTTATTTACGGTTCATTTATCATTTGGCTTTGCATTGGCTACATTTTAAATTGTCAATCGAAAGCGAATTTAATACAAAAAATGCTTACGCAAACTATACACTTTTTATTTATGATATTGTACAGAGACAAAATAGATAAACTCGAACGGTCAGTTAATGTTCTTTTGATATTATTTTTTAAAAAACTTTATAGAAAGGCTTTTTTCATAATTTTATGGCATGAAAATACAGTGAAGTTTTTTCAACTGCAACTGAGAGGGGTCCTAAATTCTAAGAATTGAAATTAGAGAATACACAGCAGTAGACGAGCTCCTCTAGTATATTCCAGTACAAAATGGTGGGAGTACAATAGGGAGTTGGAGTTAAAGAACGAAGAAGTTGGGGAAACTTCGTTGTAGTCCGTAGATTTAAAATAGAAAAACTGTAAAATTATTTAAAATTACAAGAAGTTAGGTGAACATTGGTATCATTATGATAAAAAAGTACTTGCAAAAATATATAAGTGAACAGTCATAGTTTACAAAAAATATTTTATTAATTTCGTTCAAATCGATTATACTAAGAATCTTACTTTCAAATTTTGCTGATTTGAAGTTAAATTTTTACACGGAGAAAAAAATGTGGAAATCATTCCTATAATTTTAATGAAATATTTTCCTATACCATTTTAGGAGCGATTACTTAAATTATGGGAATTATACCCATAATTTTTGGGAAACGTTACTATAATTATGGGAATGGTTCCTATAATTATAGGAACGATACCTGTAATTATAACTGTAATATCGGCATGATACCTATAATATATAGGAATGGTTCCCATAATATATAGGAATAGTTTCCATAATATTATAGGAATAGTTTCCATAATATTATAGGAACCATTCCCATAATATTATGGGAACCATTCCCATAATATTATAGGAATGATGCCAATAATATTGGAGTAATTATTTTCACACAACTGTGGTATTTAATTAATTACTTTTCACTAGATTTATTTTTTTTTTGATTAAGTGATTCTTTTTTTCATAATATATAAATGATAAAAAAAGTTAACAGTAATAATATTTATTATTATTATCATTATGAAATTAATTAGTTGCAGCAGTTGATATTTTTTTAATCATGAATGGTATACATGCTTGTAAATTAAAAAAAAATTAATTAAAAAAAAAAAAAATTTAATTAAAAATTAATTAAAATCAATTACAAAAAAAAATTTTATTAGCAAAAAAATACATAATTTTTTTTTGATTAAGTGATTTTTTTTTTTATAATATATAAATTGATAAAAAAAGTTTTCAGTAATAATATTTATTATTATTATTATTATGAAATTAATCAGTTGCAGCAGTTGGTATTTTTTTAATCTTGAATGGTATATATGCTTGTAAATTAAAATAAAATTAATTAAAAAAAAAGTTAATTAAAAAAAAAATTTCTTAAATAAAATCAAATTTCCAATTGTTTTGAAATTCCAAATTTTCAAATGTTTTCGCGGTTCAACGTATGTATTGTAAATAATTTGCTTTAAAAATAAAATGAAATTGTGAAAATAAACAATGAATTTCCATATCTATTTTGCTCCTACAATTGTATAGTGAGAAAATATCCTTTTTATTAGAGAAACTTTGAAATTGCTACAATATTTTTCAATATTATTTAACACAATAATAACTGAGCTGGAATAAATAATTCAAGATTAAGTACACACGTGAATAAAAATTATGAAAAAGAAATTTTTTCACTCTAGTGAAAGATCAATTTTTATTTACAAAAAAAAAATTTATAGGGTATGGTTCCCATAATGAGTATAGGATTAATGCCTATAATGATAGATTCCTATAAATTTCTCTCCGTGTAGGGTTCTAGATTAATTTATGCTAAAAAATGTTTTTTTTTTCAATTCACAAAATTACTGGGTGATATGTATGTAAATTAATAAAAAAATACAGAAGATATTTTTTTTCAAAAACACAAAAAATGTTCTTGAATCAAGCATATAATTTTGAAGAACTTAATCTTCTTGATTTGAGTAGACAAATTCTTCAACTAATAAATTTTTCTTGATTGAAGGAAATTTTACTTGATTCAAGAATTTTTCGTCTTGATTCAAGACAATTGACCTTTTCAAAATTATTTTCTTGGTTCAAGAATTTTTCTCTCGAATCAAGTTTATTTTTTTTTTCAGTGCATTATTCCATTTCAAGTAATTTAATTATAATACTAAGCTTGTTTCTCAATACAAAAATATATTTCATTTTTCAAATTAGCGGATTGTTTAATTCAACTTTACCTATATTTCAACAAAGTTAATAAAAAATTAATGAATTAAATTTTTGATTATAAATTTTTGAAAACTGCAGACTGTATCTCGTAAGAAAAGGTTGTCTAAGATCCTTGCAAGGATAGAAATTTTTTTTGTTTAATTACCGGTAAAAATTACAGAATTCAAGGAATGCCCCGCAATTCCTGACCTAATTACAATTCTCTGAATAATTGTTCACTAATAGAATGTAAAAAATAATAGAAAAGTACCAATAATTTTTACTGTTACGTAACGGTAAAAAATAATAAACGTAAAAAATTAATAATTATTTGTTATGACCCGAGTTAAAAAATTAACTTAAATGAACTGAACTGTTATACTAAAAAATTGATTTAAGCTCATTTTTTTTTGACTCGGGAATCAATTTTACAAAATACAGTCAAATTAATTGTTTTTACTAGAACTTCTACAAAATTTATCGGTTTTTCTACAATAATAACTACACACCTATTTCGAATTTATATTTATTATTTATTTAAAATAAAGAATTATAATTATATTTTTCATCTGGGTTGAACAACCAATTTCGACCTATAAATCCCGTAAAGCAGACGAGTATTAGTTATTTTAAAATATCTCAAAAAACAAATTTCGTATTTTTACTGCATTTGAAAAAATTCATTCAATTATTAAATTGAATTTAGGATTTGTAAATAAGTTGCATCGTATTAAAATATTTTCCAAAAAAATGTAACTATTATTGAAAATGAGCGATTAATACCTGTCTGACCTGGTAAGTTTTCCATAATTGTTTTTTAATGCTAATCTATCGAAAAAAAATATATAACTAGTTAAATAAAAAATCAAACTGATTAATAATCAACAATGTAAAAAAGATGATTGTCTTGTCAGTTTGTAAAAAAATAGTTTAAAACGAAGTGTAACTATAAATACATTGAATAAATAATAACCCATTATCCTACTACACAGCCAATGACCCGAGTAATAGTTAATATAAGACTATAAGATAAGCTATAATGATAACAGAGACACCGACAACGCACAGCCTTCGACGCTATTATATATGGGATAAAAAACTCTCAGTAACCTTGCATTTTTTTCGTGGTAACTTTTTTATCCGCTTTGCAAAACCAAGCCCCAGACTTTATACTGGTATACTTTGCATACAGAATATACGTCATTCCCCTTCCCTCCAGTCTTTAACTCGCGCTCACCCATGAATATGTTTATCGTGTTGCACTGTAACCACACATCTTATTCTATTTTTCTTTTCTCTTCTTTAATCGCCAGTCAAATGAACGAAAAAAAAGTCAACACACCGTGTGTGGGCAACACGCTTAGTCGTTAATAAGCAAATCAGTTTAATGGAATAGCAAAGTCTCGATGACAGATTGAACGAGGTCGCCAATTTTTTATTTTATTTCATTTAATACGCGAGATTATTTAAATCCCTGAGAAAAATTGTCTTCTTCTCAGACAGGATGGAATACAAGGGCTCTCTTACGCAGATTTTTTTTAAAATTTCTTTCAATATTTTATCAACTTTATTAGATCGATTCATTCGCTATTTTATACGTACAAACTTTATTACGAGTCATTTCTTGTAACACTTATAGACATTTTTAATGAACCATTGCTAATTATAAATGGTTTTTAAGTTTAGCAATAATTTTATTTCTGTAGGTGAATTAATTATGAAAATATTTTATTATAAACATTTTTTTACAAGATAAAAGTTAATTAAAAAATCGAGTTAATATTTGAATAAGTAAGTCATTCTTCAACTTATATATGCGCATAAATATTGAAATAATGTTTTTTATTTTTACTTGGTGTTCTTTTTATAAATATTTATCTTCAACGCACTCGATTAAATTCTTCCTTGTTGAATTTCAAGAATTTATAATTAAAGTTTTATAGCATTCAATTTAATCATAGAACATAATTAACTCATTCATTTATGTTGATTTTAACAATGAAATTTAATTTTTATAAAAATTACATTCGAAATTAGTGTCCTTTTATGGGTCGATACTTATGGGAAATTATTATTAATAAATTGAGGAAGGAATAAAACTAAATATAAGCCCAAATTTCAGACCAAAGTGAGTTTAGTTTATAGTTCATTATACATTTATGCTATTCACTAGATAGTTTAAATTGAGTGCTCAACAGTTTAATGAATATCATTGCATTTATATCCATATTCATTAATTTTGTTTAGATGTATCTGAACTTATATTAGTTATTGTTATTGTTAATATTCTCTAAAGTTTCACATTTTGAATTTCATCTATTCAGATTTCATAGCATACTAAACTAATATTGCCCTACCTATAAAATGTATTATCATAAATTCCACCATTTTTTGTTTTATTAATAATTATTTGAAAATCAATTTTTATATTTATGAGAGATTTGTTTTCTTAATGGAATACTTATCAGTACATTTTCAACAAATTCTGTTTCTTATTACGGTAGAGCTTATAAAAAAGTTCAATAGATGTCGCATACTCGGTAATTGTGCCCCCTGAATACTTATCGCAGAAAACATAAATATTGAGTACCATTTTAATAATATTGCCTGTGTCGATTATAACGGATAATAAAAAAATCAAATGATAACGTTATTGTTAAAATAAATTGTTAAAAACTATAACTTAAAATACTTTTAAAAAATACAAAATGATTTGTGTTTGACTCGGAATTTATGTGTGGTCAAATTTTTAAACCGTTGGCATTATAAGAAGAGCAAAAAAGTTGTAGAATTTAAAATGAGTTTCTTGTACATTTAGAGCAATAATTAAATATAAGAAATTCCAGGGGTGTGGATAAATCTGTATAATTATCGTTAGTAGCGTTTGACAAATTCTAATTATATATAAAACTAAGAAGACATCACTTAAATAGGACTGATACATTGATAAAAGAGTTAACTTGATTCAAGAGCAAAAATTTTGAACCAAGAATACCATTTGAAGGAAATGATTTTCCTGAGTCAAGAGATCAAATTCCTGAGCTAAAATTTATTACATAACTTCAAAATTTCTTCTTGGATCGTTAAAAAAGTAAAGAATAATTTTTTGTACTAAGTTAGCCGCATTAACCGTCGCAAACCACATCAAAATCTGTCGATTCGTTTTAGAGATATCGTTGTCTAAAAATTTGGAAAATAGTGTCTTTTTCAAATAACTTCACAATTTTTTCTCAGATCGTTTTAAATGTAATGAATCAACTATTAGTGATCCAACAACTACGTCGAAAGGTGCCCAGTTAGTCAAAATCGGTCGATTGGTTCATGAGATATTCAATTTTTTTTAAATTCAAAACACGTGGTTTTTTTTTATAGTTTTTTAATTCTTTATCAAATTGAATTTCTATCTGAAAATTTTTGTAAAGTTCTCTGAACCATGCAAAATTTAATGAATATACAAACCCAACTTTTGAGCTCAAAAGCGTATTACAGTTCCATCATGAAGCCTGGAGACTTCGAAATAGCTGTATAACCATGTTTTCGACCTCAAAGATCTCAAAAACATCGTATTAAGTGCATTTTGGAGCGCTTTGCATTTGAAATTAGTGGGAAGTTACAGAGATAGCCTCTGTAGGGTTAACTGTTTCACTGATTTTTTAAATTAAATAGTAACAAATTCGTATCAAATGTCGCTTAAAATATCACATTTTAGGGACTTTATACAACCGATGAATATTTTCTACATTACACAAAATTTAAGTGAATAACTAAGTCTACATCGTCGTACATATCTGACACATTTTGAATATCCTTAAATACTTCTTTTTTATAAATTTATATGATTGTCAACAACATTTTATTATATTCATTTAAACGTCCTAATTATAATTTATCCATCAAGTTAGAAAAATATGAATAAATAACACGGGTCAACATGAAATTTGACTTTGATTGCAAAGCATTAAATTTCGGTAGTTTAGGTCGTAATAAGACGGAAAAAAAATATATGGCATGAAAAACTTTGCTTTTGTGCTTAGAAGACTGATTGAATGAAATTTTTAAAAATCTCGGATTTTAATTTTTGATTGAAAATAAAACTATTGAAATAAAAATGTTTATTATTTTTATTAAGTTTTACTATCAAATTAGCTTACAGAAAAGTGGAAAATAACTTAAAATTGCACACTTTTACTTTTTCTTTTATGTTCATAGCTACTTTCTCTCAATAAACCCCAAATATAGTCGCCCATCATGTTTTCATTGTATTGGCCTTGATAGCGTTGTTCAAAATTCATGATGTCCTGATGGAAACGTTCTCCTTGCTCTTCGGAATAGGCTCCCATATTGTTTTTAAATTTATCCAAATGAGCATGCAGCATATGTACTTTTAATGACATCCTGCAGCCCATGGCCTTAAAATTTGTAAGCATATTCTCAACCAACTTTTCGTAGTTTTCAGCTTTATTATTTCCTAAAAATCCAGAAACTACTGCTTTAAAACTGTTCCAACTTGCTTTTTGAGTACGATTCAGCAACGTTGGAAATTTTTCATCGCCGAAAATCTGTCTTATTTGCGGACCAACAAAAACCCCAGCTTTATTTAACCTTTGCTTCCGATAACTTCGGAAAAAATTTTTTTAAGTATCCAAAAGCTTCTGAAGTTTCATCCAGTTTTTTAACAAATTGTTTCATAAACCCTAACTTAATGTGCAAAGACGGCATTAACACTTTTTCCGCTTCAACAATCGGCTCAAATTTGACGTTCTGTTTTCCGACACACAATTCTGTTCTTACAGGCCATGACCGTTGAATATAGTGTTTAGAATCCGCTCTGCTATCCCACAAGCACAAATAACACGGATACTTTGTATATCCACCCTGTAGCCCCATCAAAAATCCCACCATTTTAAAATCTTCAATCAGCTCCCAGTTATACTCACGATACTTTATAGATTCAAGCAAAATTTTGACACTTTCATAATTTTCTTTAAGATGTACTGAGTGAGCAATTGGAAGAGACGGAAATTTATTTCTGTTGTGCAATAGAACTGCTTTTAAACTTTTTGTAGAGCTGTCAATGAATAAACGCCATTCGCTAGGGACACTGGGTATGCCAATTGCTTCAAACATACCTTTAATGTCATTACAAAAACAAAGTCCATCTTCCTTCGTGAAAAACGTTGCAAACATTTCATGCCTAGTCCGCTGATCCGTGATCTTAATATCATCAAGCAAATTCCACTGTTTTAACCGAGAGCCTAGAAGCTCTGCTTTATTTTTTGGCAAATTTAAATCTCTAATTAGATTGTTAAAATCTTCTGAAGTAATGAGATAGTGTTTTGGTTGTTCAGGTGTAGGCAAAAACTCCTTATCGGAATTACTTTTATAAGAACTAAAAGATGAGCTACTTTTCTGCGATAATTTTTTTGGTGGCTCAGGTACTGGTCGTGTCAGGTCATGAGCCATTGGAGCAGAAGAAGATTCGAGGTCACGATATTCAATAGGTTTTGCATTTTTACCTCTACGTCTTTTACTCGGATTCACCATACAAAAGTAGCAGTCAGTAATATGGTCTTTTGGTTCTCGCCAAATCCTTCGTATTGCAAATTTCATAGACCTTTTCTCACCTCGATACCAACCTAAAAATATAAAAATAAAAATTAATGTCTATTATTTTGGATTCATCGCTTAATTAAATAAAAATTGCTTACCTTCCAAACACCTTTTACAATAACTACAAGCAACATGTGGAGCCCATGGCTCATCTTGATTCCCTACAGGACAGTCAAAATATGCTTCATAGGCTTCACAGAGAACGTGAGATGTCTTTAGTTCATATTTCACGTCTCGAACTTTAATAAATTGACCACATATAAAACAAAATGCATCAGCATCGTATTTGCACTTTCGTGACGACATTTTAAGTTATTCTGGGCTTGTAAATAACACCTGATGGTTGTTTATCACTCGGGTGCCATCTAGCGGCACAGTGTAAACGTTAATACCCCACTCTCACCGCGCGGTCTTTTTAAAAATATTAAAATCAATTAAAATTTATGAAAAAATTGAAAAATGAGTATTATTATTATAACTATCACAAAAGCAAACTTTATACCGAAAAAAGGTATTTTCTTTTCGTTTTTGTGCATAACTAACTGGAAAATAATAGTATAAACTTTAGGACAAAGAACGAAAATTTTTTTGTAGAGTCGTGTCAAAGATAAATACTTTGACAAATTTGTCAAAGATAAATAAAAAAAATATATATGATTTTTACTTGTATACAACCTTAGTGTGTTTTTACATGGAGAGGGTGGGGATTTTTACTTCCACTTTTTGTCCTCTCTTTTTTCTCACTTGGTTATACCTTTGTAACTATCACATTTATTTCCCTCCTATTTTGTTCCCCCCCACCCCCTCAGTGTGATAGATTTTTTCTACCACACCTTAATGCGTTCGAGGTAGCGGCTGTGGCCGACTTACGAGTACTGTACGCATTTGCCTGTGCCTGCCCATTTAAGCTTTAGCACAGTGACCAAGGAAAACCACAGAAAACCGGGTCAGTACAGTTCGGCTACTAGAGCGACCCTCAGCGGTTGTTATTGAAATCAATTTTCCAACAACCGCTGGTGCTCGAACCCGCGCCTATCGGCACGATATCCGTACAGACTAACGCATTAGTCCGCACGGCTATCGCGGCCGCATTTGTCAAAGATATTTTACTATTTTTTTTTCCTCGAGATATAATTGTTTTTTTAAACAAAAATTTTTTTTTTAACTCCTGCTTCCAAAGTTCAAGATTCGAGCCTTGCTCAGCAAACGCAAAGTTGCGTATTCTCGTGATGGTTGCATACACTATAGTAGCGTGCGGGAAAGTAGGCGTAGTCAAACTTTCCATCTGCTTGACCGTGCGGGAATGAAAATTAACTACAATAAATGCATAAGATTCATAGAATGTATATGTCCGCCACTACCACTACAAATCAAACTATCAAGCATACTGAGACTAATTCTAGTGCCTGCGCATACCAAATAACCACACATGAATAGCAGCTTGTCGATCATATGTTCAACTCTGTGCAACTACTAACCATAACTGCGTGTATTATTTATATTATTTATAATTATTTGATAACTGATATAGTTCAGTTAATTACAATATTTCTGTATAAATAATAATTTCTCTCTGTTGAACTTTGAAAGCAGTCGTTACAAAAAATATTGTTCGATACATATGTCCCAACTGAGGCACTCACAGAGCCTAATTGAGACACACCAAAAGAAACGACACGTTTACAATGAGACCGAGTACGCTTACCCCCACTCGCCTAACGGCTCGTGGGGGT
>CAJNRD030001123.1:14013151-14104408 GCA_905319865.3 Cotesia congregata
AAAAAAAAAAGTTGTTTTTTTTTTTATTTTTTTTAAATATCTCCGAATTGGCTGAACTGATCGGTCTCAAAATCTAATCAGCTCTTAACCTTGAAAACCCTCATCGATCGCCACCAAAAACGTTAGAATCGGTTGATGCTTTCGTGAGATATCGTTGTCGAAAAAAATCAAAAAAAGTGTTTTTTTGCAATAACTTCGAAGTTCATGGCTCGATCGATTTAAACTTAAAAATTTTTCATGGAGCTTCAGAAACTGCGTCGATTGCCGCCAACCGCGTGAAAATCGGTTCATTCATTCAAAAGTTATTGCCGTTTGAAAATTCAAAAAATTGTGTCTTTAAACTGCTATCAGAGTTTTGAGCTCGAAGAGCTCAAATTGACACAAAAATAATATTTTTGAGCTCGAAAAGCTCAAAAACGTAATGTGTAGTTTGAAGCGTTTAAGTACAAAATGAGCGGAAAGTTGCAGGGATGGCCTTTAGGGTGAACCGTTTTTCTAATTTTTTTTTTTATTTTCCGATCACAGTTTTTGATAATTTCTTATAGCAACCTGGCTAGAAATTTTAATGTAAGACTTATTGGGCCCTCATTGGGTTACCACACATAGGAATGTAACGCTAAGTCCTATGCGGCCCTCATTGTGCAATCCCTCTTAGGTCCCAATGGGGAAATCCCCATTGGAACCCAATCTAAATTTTGAAAAAAAAAAATATTATGACTTTGGAAAAAACTAAAAACAATTTAGGATCAGATACTCATATCATATTAGAATTCATTAGTAAATTTAATTTGAATTGAAATGGAATGATCGGCTGAAAAAATCCTTGGCGCGAGTTTTAGGCTCGAACTTGAGCCCTTTGGGTCCTCAGTCACGTTACTTTTTTTTCTCTTAAATAAAGTTTGTTTGTTTTAGAAAAATAAAAAATTTACTTAAAAGCTATGAAGCTGCAAACAATGACTTAAAAACTAGCCGTTACAAACCACTTAATCTCTAGAAAAGACATTAAATTATATTGCAAATTGGTCAAAACAAATTGCCAAAACAAATTTTTAAAAGCTAGGTTAATTATGATCAAATTATGAATTATTATTATTCATGTTTATAAACTCTCTAATTTAGACCAGAAGCCTTGATATAAAAGTGAAGAAAGAGCTGCTCACGTTACCGCTGATCCAAGCAGGACTACTGATACGGTAATTTCTTATTTCATATACATCAACTCAATCGGTTGACTACGACATTATTCATGTTATGCTTAAGCTTCAAGAAATTATTTTTAACTTCCCGCTAAGAAAATCGAAGATTTTGAAAAATCGGGAAGTTATTGGTTTTACTCTGTTTTGCAAAAATTGAGTTTTCACTAGATCTCGACGTTTCATGGTCTCAGGAAGCTTCCCCGACTACCCCCGCAATGGTGTTTGTACGTCTGTATGCATATGTGTGTGTGTGTGTGTGTGTAAAAATTTTTTATTTTGACGTTGGGTATTCTCACTTTGGTCTCACATGAATCTTAACTAATGAAATTGACAATAAATTTATTTCGTTTTTAATTGAGATTTCCCACTTAGGTTTTTCATTGGGTCTTCATTGAAATTTCACTATTGGGCATGCCCCATTGAAATCTAATAGGACGTATACCTTGGGTATTCTCGATATAATTTCTAGTCGGATAATTAAGTGTATTTTAAAAATGACGATTACAGAAGAGAAAATATTGATCTGAAAAAATTCGGATATTCAATCAATAATTTTTTCCAATCCATAATTATAATTTTGCATAATTGTAATTGAGTTGAGGGATGTAATGAATCATGAATATTGAAACACTGCAAGTATGAAGGTAAGAGAAGATGTAAGTATGGCAGCTTGATTAATTAAATAACGTAATGGATAACATAGTGATTATATAGGAGAATGAAACCGGAGTTGCTTTTACCTATCGGAAGCGTCCATCAGCAACACAGCATCCCTGAGGCATTGTTTCGCCTCGATATGTCCGAACCTTCTAGCGGACATGCAAGGTATTATTTAGTGATGTGATGATGGTTTCTCTATGGGAAGGAGTAAGAAACCTATCACCCCGGTGTTTAGTACATATAATATACGTATATCAGCAGATTTATTAGTTTCCGTCAAAATTATATGTGGTCAGGATCAGCAGCATAAGTATTCACTCCAAATTTCAAAAGAATGGAAATTATTTATGCATTACATTATTGGTCAGAGTGAATGCTTGTGATCATATTCAGGTATAATATATGGAACAATACTAATTTTCAGAAATTCTTGAATAAATCTTTAAAATGAATAAACCATTATAATCTATTATAATCGTTGAAAATTTCGAAAAAAAACCTTAAAAAAATTAGGAAAACGGTTGCCCCTGGAGGCCATCCCTGCAACTTCCCGCTAATTCCATACCTAGGCGCTTAAAATTGCACTTATGATGTTTTTGAGCTCTTCGAGCTCAAAAATGCAATTTATGTGTTATTTTGAGCTTGGCTGCCCAATTTCAAAACACAGTAACTAACATTTCAAAATTTTTTCCAATTTTTCTTATTAAAAAAAAGTTTACCCGCCAAATTGATGAAAAATTTGATTTATGAATAGAAAATACTTAAATATAAATATTTTTAAGAAAAAATACTTGAAATTAAGGTCTAAAAGTTATAAAAAATGCAGCAATACTAAAAAAAAAATCAGGTATAAAAATTTTGTAGTTACTGTGTTTTAAAATTGGGCAGCCAAGCTCTCCAAGCTCAAAGAGATAGATTTTCTATGCTTTTGAGCTCTTCGAGCTCAAAAGTCTAATAGAAATTGAATCACACATTATTTTTTGAATTTTCAAACCTTAATAACTTTTGAAGTCGAGATCTAATGAGAATTCGATTTTTGCAAAACGGGGTAAAATCAATAACATCCTGATTTTTGAAAATTTTTAATTTTCTTAGCGGGAAGTTAAAAAAAATTAATCCAAATAAGTGCTTTTTTAGCTATTGATACACTTTAGTTTCGACTCAGAATATACCTAAACAAGCATCATCAGTATTTAGAACAGTTAAATTTTTTTCTGGTGAAAAATTTTCACATTAATATACATATTACTTCCGTATGTATACTCATGTTCACTAGGTCGGAAAAGTCGCAAACTTTTGTCTATAAAATGTTTATTATTCGGATAACGCCCTTTTACATGTTACTCGGTCTATTTTATCCGTTTAGTCTCTCATTCTTTTTATTCCCAAGTTATACCACAGTAACATGAGTACTAAACTACCCCACACTAACCTTACCAAGGCAAGTTGGTTTCCTCTATGAATAAGCGAAGCTCTAGCCCAATTCCCTCTAACGCTAATTTATCTTAATTACATTCTAGGCGCGTTGGCATGTTCCAGCAGCTTTGAGGGTATGCGAACGTGACGCGCGATTTACTCGTGTATATATAAGTATCTATGTGTACGTGTATACAAACGAGTGAGTTACATACATGTGTGGACTTTCATGCGTGTATATACCTAACATATATTAAAGCAGTGTGTACATGCGCGCGGTTTAATCTTTACGTCGCGAATATTCTACAGTCCGGTACAGAGCGTGGATTCACTCAGAATAGGGGTGGAAAGCGAGCGAGATAGATGCCGAGTAAAGGACTGCTAGTAAAGAAGAAGAAAAAGACGAGAGTCTCAATCGATTTGCGATTCTCGCAGAGGGCCTGGTCAAGCGTCTCACGTTATTCGCATGTTGCCCAGAAAGTACCGTCAATATATACTTCACACTGAATACAAAAAAAATTTAGAAAAAATAGTCTTTATCAGACACAAGCGATATTTTTTACTTTCATGTTTTATAAGCGTGTATACATTATCTTGTAAGCAAATATAATGATTTACATATTAATATTATTTTATGCAAATAAGACTGTAGAAGAAAACATATACTTATTAGAGGGACAATATTATTCGATTTTTACTTTTACTCTTAAAAGTTTTAATAAAATGTTATCAAGAAAAATTTCCAGAATTTCATAAGTTCCAATTTTAATAGATTTTTTAAATTGCTCACAAATTTTAAATAATTCGTTAACTAATCCGAAATTAATTTGATTTTACATTTTTATGTTCTTGCTACAGTCAATTTATTTTCTAACCTCGGAATTTTCTTAAACATAAACCATACTAAAATTTTGAGTCAAAATCTTAATTTTAAGACTTAATTTTTTTATAACTGTTTATTCGTATTGTAATAAAATTTTTGGTAAGCTCTAAAGTATCGATACGAACAAAATTAATTTAATAAAAAAAAGATTAGTAATATTGTTGCATCGAAAACTTCAAGGTCCGTAAATAGATTATTGGAGAAAGGTTTATTGTTCGTACTTGTGTATTGTACCTAGGTTTAATACTATAGTGTGAATATGGCAATCGCCATGTTTATCCCAAATAAAATTTTCCCTCATGCGAAAACCTTATGCATTTTTGAACATACTTGTGCTCACAAGGGAATTTAGTGTACTGGCTTTCGTTAGTTTGAATTTTAGGCACGTGGTAGTACTGTACGAAAAATTTAAACTGATTTTAAGCTAAATGATCTGCATTTGAACTTATTGATCTGTATTTGAACTTTTAAAAACATTTTCATCTGTATTTGATCTACTATTCACATTATTTTTGATCGGTTTTAAGTCTAAATAACTTTTTAGTAAAATAATTGAGCAGCTATGAATATTTTATGCTGTTTCTAATCTAATGAAACTAAAAAGTTTTAAAAGTTTGATCGGTTTTTAGTCTAGTTAATTTGTAGATGGACTTTATATATTGTTTTCAAATTCAATATGAAATCTTATACTGTTTTTGATCTACAATTTTCACTCTAAATGTTCGAAGGCCAAAAGTCGACTAAGATGGTGACTTATAATTTTTTGGACTTAAAAGTATCTCATTAAAAATTATAAGTCGCATTTATTTGAAAAAATAAATTAATTTATAATATATTCATGCGCTTTCTTGTTTTATGAACTGAACGTCGATTATAACCTTACATCTGTCATATTCATTTGTCATAGCTCAACATTTCATGGATTATAAAAGTTTTGTAACTGCGAATATTAGTTGCAGTGATAACTAATAAATTTGTATTAATATACGTTTATAAAATAGTTCTCATCGTTTGATTATGGATCTAAATCTAAAGTTTTCTAACTATCGTTATTAAACACAATGTGAATACATCGAGACAAGATTAAAATGTTGACTAGATTAATGTTAAATTTTATACTTTCACGCATCATTTAATGAGCGGTATTCATTATTTGGTAGTGCGAAGAATACCGTTTGATAAACATTGCACTACGAAATAGTGAATGGTCACTATTTCAGTTTCAGAGAATGAAAAGCCGTGCCCTGTAGAGGATCTTCGAGGACATGAATAAAATAATAATAAATAAATTATTATTATTATTATCAAATTCGTAAAAGGTCGGTTTTTGATCTACAGGCGATGAAAAACCGACTAAAAATTATAGAACGTTTTGGTCTGTTTTTGACCTTGATGCGATCAAAACCAGCTAAATGATTGTGACAAATAAAGTCTGATTTTGGTCTTGAAACAATAGAAAACCATTTTATTATAACATTAAAAATGATCTAAAATTGGTCTGAATTGTGAATAGTACGGGTAAAAACAGATTAAATTCTCATATAAAATAGATACACATAATAAAATTAAGTTGAATGAAAAATATTAAAACATTTTATTAATCATAAAACAGACTAAATTTTTTGACCCGGGATTCTAAGTGGTCTCTTGGTGGCGTCCAAAAGCATCTTCTGGCGCAGATCATGGAGCATTTGGTTAGGAGGTCACTTTAGCTGGCCAAGAGTTCTCTGTTTCAAACTTTTTGAGCACAACCACACAGTAAAAAATTTTGCGTCAATACGTCAAAAAATGTTGTGTTAAAAATTGTTATGTTAAATATTTAACACTTTTTTGTGTTAATTTAACAGTTTTTTGTGTCAATTTAACACAATAAATATTAAATTTACACATAAAAGTGTTAAATATTTAACACAAAATTTTTTGACGCAATGACGCAAAATTTTTTACGCTGCAGAGAACTGCACACCAAATACTTGGAATTTATACTCTTTTACATTTCTAATAATGCTAATCACTAATTGATCCATTTTTCTAATCTTTGAAGATGTATCAAATAAATGAATTACTCTATCACTTTTAACTTTGAAACGTACTTAAATTAATAATTCGATCTTTTGCTTTGCAAACAAATACTTTGAACTATATTTAGCGATTGATTGACCACCGCGAAACTATTTACTTATCAACGCTTTTACGTGACTTGAAAAAAAATTCATATTTATTTTTTTTTCTTCATTTCTTAAAAAAATCAGAATTATTGATAAATATTAGTGAATTCAATTAATTTTTTTCACTGATTTAAATTTTAAGAGAAACTTTTCAAAATAAAACATTGCAGATTCTTTGAATTCTTATAAATAAATATTTTTCTTGATTTATAGTAAAAGTTATGATTTCATCTACTTTTAATTTATATTTAATTAACTATGACACGTGAATCTTATACTCATAGACTTGATGGTAATATATAACTGTGATACATATTTAAATAGGAGAAGTTGAGAAATTTTCGAATTGAACATAGATAATTCCTCGAGATGGAGAGAATTAAGGATATTACTTACATGCGTATATATGTATGCCTATAGATATATACACATGTAGAACAAAACTTGACTCTAATAACCTGGGACCGTTTATCTTGAGATTGAGCATTAGGATTCGGCGCGGGAGAAGAGCCTTGCCGGGCAAAGATAAGGGATAATTTCTGGGTAACCAAGAGGGGGTCAAAACTAGCCGTAGCTCATCTCCGTAGCAGCTCATTCTCCTTTCTGTATATGTCTGTATGCGTATATATATATTATACACGTATATATTAGTTTACTCGGGGTTGCAACTTGGGCAAGCAGCTCTTGAAGGTACTGGTGTGTAGCGACCCCCGTGGCGAAAGTCGTTTCCACGATCTTAGTTCAAGCTTCGCTACCCTTCATCTCTCTCATCCAACTCGCCGAGTTAGCCTAACCTGGTAAAGCATCTCCAGACTTTGGTCGACATGCAAATTAGGATTTTGTGGTATCACAAACCACTTCAATATAATTAATCGCGTACGTCTTTTGCACGTGCTCTCAAGATTGCTGCTTCACTGAAACTATCAAGATTAATCTTTTTTATTACTTAACGCCAAAAAACTTTTATTTTACTAGTTTTTAATTCTTTAATAATAATTATTTATTACTGAAAGATAACTTTGCGATGGTTTGGTTAAAATTGATTGAACAACGTCATGTCATGTCAAAAAAAAAAAATAACAAAATTTTAAGTAAATTTTTTAATTTAAGTCAACTTAATATTTGACTGAATATTTGTAAAAAATATTTATAAAAAATTAAATATGAACATATCAGGACATACATATGCCTATTACATTTTCTGATTAGGTCATATATGGATATATCAGACTAAATCAGTAATTTATTTCACAGGAAGTTCAAGGATACTTTTTACAGTGCTAAAACGATAAGAAGGTTAAGTTGCGACGGTGTAAAAAATTAATGTATATTTTTTTTCAACTTGAAATCCTACTATCATTAAATTTGGCATTCTTGAAGAAATAGCATTTTTTTCGCCGCGGATGTTCAAGGAGGAAAAAAGTTTATAGAAAATAACTTCCAAGTGAATTTTTAGAGGTGAAAAAATTAAAGTAGTCCAAATTAAAACTCAGTCCCAATGAGTCCTACGGATTTGAATTATGGTAAATATATTCTATTAACGCAGGCCTGATTTGAGCGCCTTATGGCATTTGTGTTGCGAACCCTAAATGGCTGTATATCGACCGACGCTTAGAAGATGACGAAAAACAAAGTAGATCCCATCGTTTTCCATCGGCGTGTTGAAATGAACGGAATATGCGTGTTATAATGAAATAACACAACATAACGCGGAGATCAAGTCTGAAGAGTTTTGACAGAGTAATCTATTAACATGATGAGAACTAATCGAACGTCTTCATATTTTTAGTCAAATCGTTTGCTAATGGCTGGTACAGTAGTTATGGTAAGATTACTTCAGTTTAAATTAATTTCATTTTGTTTAATTTTTGAACAAACTTCGTGCATTTCCGCTGTGTCGATGAACAGTCTAAGATTTTGCTTCATAGATTATTATAAATTGCATAAATCAGGCAATTCAAAAAGCATTCAAAATCAATCATCACTATTTCGACTTTCTGGTTGACCCTGAAGGCCATCCTTGCAACTTCCCGCTAATTCCATATCTAAACGCTTAAAATTGTACTTATGATGTTTTTGAGCTCGAAGAGCTCAAAAATATAATTTATATGTTATTTCAAGCTCTCTGAGCTTAAAGAGTTAGCTGTTCTAAGCTCTTGAGCTCAAGAGTCTGATAGAAGTTTAATAAAACACTATTATTTAAATTTTGAAACTGCAATTACTTTCGAATGAATAAACCGATTTTCACACGGTTGGCAGCATTCAACGCAGTTTTTCAAATCCTATGATTAACTTTCAAAGACAAATTGATCAGATCGAAAATTTTAGAGAAATTTGAAAAATTCACTTTTTCCGAATTTTTTCGACAACGATAACTCACGAACCAATCAACCGATTTTCACGTTCTTGGCGGCGATCGACGTGGTTTTTTTGGGCTCTTATAATTAATATTTTTTTCAACGAAAACGACCCAAAAAGAACTGTCGAAGTTATGTAAGAAAAACACTTTTTTCGAAAATTTTCGTTTTTGATAACTCCCGAACGAATCAACCGACTTTGACGGAATTGCTGGCAATCGACGTGGTTTTTCAAGCTTAAGAGCGGAATAGTTTTTGGGATTGATCGGTGGAACCGTTCGAAGAATATTTTGAAAAATTTTATTTTTAAGATTTTTAAGAAATCTAGCGAACGGAATTGATTCAAATTTTCACGAAATTTAAGGGCAATGATATGCTTTGGATTGCCACTAATCTCGATCCGATCGGTAAAAGCCGTTCAAAAGTTATAAGAGGTTTACATACATACACAGACACATAGACACACACACACACACACACACACACACACACACACACACACACACACACACACACACACACACACACACACACAGCGGCACGGACACCGTCGCGGGAATAGTCAGCTTCCTAGGACCCCAAAATGTCGAGATCTGATGAAAACTCGATTTTCGCAAAACGGGGTAAAACCAATAACTTCCCAATTCAAAAAAAATTTTCAATTTTTCTTAGCGGGAAGTTAAAAATTAATGTCTAATTATACTTTTATAATTACTTCTAATCATTTTATAGCTCAAACAATATTGCTTTGTACTTTGTAGATGGTTGGATATTTTATTATTCAGTTTTATTAAGTTATAAACCGATCCTAAAGAATCAGTCACGCGACTTATAAAAAAACGATCGATTGTTTAAAAAAGATTCATCGTATCAGTTTCCATTTATTTTTTTTTTATTTTCATCAATAAACCGACATAAAATAGTGACTATGTCTTATTAGTGTTTTTACTAAAGAATTTACTGTCAATTATTTCTTTTATTAGGCTATAAATTTTCAGTAATAGTCTAATAATAGACATAAATGTTGATTGCTTCTACTTTTACAGTAATTTATAGGTTAAAATTTTTGGATTTTATTTATTATAATATTGAAAGTTTTTGAAACTAAACGAGAGAAATAAATAAAATGAATAAATAACTTTAATCATGAAATTATAAATAATAGAGAACTAGCGATATTTCTTCATTGACCTTAAAAGCTAAGTTCTAAAACAAGGTGGATCTGCCGCAAGAGACCTTTAAACTCTCCCTCAACATCCATTTCAGGGTTAAGGTGCTAATACGAAGGGTCACAAAAGTTACCTTGACTTGTCGTAACTTCCGATACTACAAAATATTTTGTATTACTCAATAAGTAAAACAGGGAGAGGAAGAGAGAGAGAAGAGGATCAAAAATATTATTTATTGCAATAATAAAACGCAATACTTGTAAAAAAATTAATGATATGCTAACATAATTTGACTTGATATAACCAATTTTCAGAACAGGAAATATCAGATGATATCGAAAAATTTTTTCACGAGTATTCAAATTTAATTTAAAATTTCAAACATTTATGAATGTTGATTGAGAGGTTTAAAGTACAATAATTTTAACAATATATTTTTCTAACAGATGTGTGGATATATACACATTGGATTTTATCTATCAATTTCAGACTATACTAGGCGACTTTCATCTTGGGCATCTGGAATTGAAAAGACGAAGAAAAGAAGAAATGAGATAAATCCAAACGCGTTTATTTACGAATAGAACCTGAGAGTCTACTTGGATGTTTTTTCGACAAACTGTATATGTAGTAGTTGAATTTTCGCGTGTTACGGACAGTAGTAGATGTATGTAGCAAGAACCCCTTCATCTCAACGTCCAGCCAACACCCTCTTGTTAGCCATTGGCGTCGCAAAGATACCAATCCTATCAAATATTTACTTTAACTAATCTACATAAATTTACCCTCCTAGCACTCATTACCATTACCATAATATTAACTCCTTTTTTAACACCAACAAACAACGTCTTACATCTTTGATATGCAAACATCTATTTTGTATCACAATAAAAACCAAATATATAAATGAATATTTTGCATACTTTGAGCGTGAGGATATGCTTTGCCGCCTGAAAATAGAATAGTTATCGATTATGACACGTTAAATCGTATCTAAAATTCGATGTACACGCTTAAATTGTGGAATAAGAACTCAATTTAATCTATAAATAAATAGTAAACAGGTTTTATTTATTGAAATGTTTCGCCGAGAAACATAAGTCAATATATTGACCAGAACTACATATAGTTTATGCATGAATTTTTGGTCATGCTTTTACAGATCGAGGGTATTGTAACGTAACTTCTTATATACCTATGAAATTTATACTTTCGAATGCTGATATTAGTATAAACATATAACCATAAGATTAGATAAGTAATAAAGTGTTTGAAAGAAAAAGGTGTTTTTTCGAAAAATTTCGGAAACTTTTTTTACTCCATATTTCACCAAGAAAATCAACAATTCAAAAAAATTGAGAAGTTATTGGTTTCACTTTGGGTGCTAATATAAAATATTCTTGATTTTTTTTTGTTTTTTTTTTTCTCCAGAAAAACCCTTTTTTCTATTTTTTATTTATGACGGTTAAAAATTCATTTATAGTGGATGATTTTAAATTCTAATTTTTGATGATAATTAAAAGTCCAAAATCCTCGTTTATCGATTTTATGAAAATACATATAGGAATAATATGGCTTCAAAACATGTTACGGTACATTTATATTATGAAACATTAAGGATATGCAATAGTGTGCAAGTATTGAATTCATAATTATATTAACTTAACACGTAACGCTACTTTACCGGGAAAATATAGATTTTTTTCAATTCACAGCAACAAACAAGGCCATGAATACTTTGTATTTTTTTGGCTATGGTGTGTGAGGTGGGAGAGAGCTATAGTGAGAAAGATTGAACAAGAGAGAGAGAGAGAATACGGGATATCGAGAAAGAATATACGCCCTATTGGTTGTGTATTCGTTTACTAGTTAATTATTATACTAATAATTGTTTCTTTATTATTGAAGTAAAACTTCTTTATCGACGTATGAGAGAAATTTTATAGCAATATAAAAAAAATCGTCACGATTTTCGGTTACGCGCCATGTTGTTTGTTTCTATCGAAGCTTCGTATAGCGACGTAAAGAATTAATTTAGTAATTATTATTAATTCTAAAAACAATTAAAACAACAAATTAAATAATAATTTAAAAATCAAACAGTGTGTAAGTTATTAAATATCTGCTTTTAATTATTTTTACTATGTTATGACATAAGATTTGAATATTAATGTTTTTTATATAATTTTTATAAACTGATTAAATAATTTTTAGATTAAATAATGGCATAGTCTAAATAATGACAACAATGTTAATTATAATGCGATGAAATACAATAATTATCATAAGTGCAATGATAAAATGAATTACTCTTATTATCTGTATGCATGGTTATTATAATATTGAAATATCTTTAATTTAATATGGAAAAATTTTTTTTTCTTAAGCTTTATCTACCCAATTTCTATGAAGTTATAAATAGTAGAAAAATGATGTGTCATAAAGAAGTTTTACTTCTTACCTGTGTACTCTGATACACATACATATTTTTTTTTTTTTTGAAATTTGATACGCTTGGTAAGTCATTACAAGCTTTGCTACTGAAGCGAGTTGACGCTGAACTTTTTTAAGGAAAATCGTTAAATTTGTCAATGTAATTAATCTTTAATGTTATTTTTTCTTTTTTTGATAAATTCTTGGTAGAATTTTGTTCAATAAATAAGATTTTGGTGAAGTAAAAATAAAAAATGTGGCAAGAAATTATTTTATATTGCTTAGTTATAGTGAGTGTGACTGGAAGTAAAATAATAACTAACGATTCCAAGACAGAAAATTCTTCTTACTGTTTGAGGTGTGATGTGGTAAGTATTGTTATTTATTGAATTATCATTTGAAATTGAAATTAAATGAGTTTGGTTGATCGAAAATTTGTTGATTATTTACAGAGAGAATTGATTGAAATGTGTTTCCCGAATAATTTGAATCCAGTGGTAATCTCTAAAGATCTATATGATACTTGGGATCTAACTAGGAATTCGTTGATTGTAATTGACTATGAATTCAAAAAAGAGATCACCGGTTTTCTACCCTCATATCCAACATACGTCCTATCATTTGAGTCGATCGATAATCTGAATATGATTATTGAAAACCTCCAAAAATCGACGTTATGGAACATAAAATCTCGATTTTTAATTCTCGCTACCGACTCACGTTGCATCAGTACTAAAAGAATCCTAGAATTCATGTGGAAGCAGGATTTATTGTCTGTTTATTACTTGTGTACTAAAAAAAAATCGACGGTTGTCTTCACGCTGAATCCTTATGCAAGCTATGCTCCGGAGCCGTGGGCTTTAATTGAGAAATTTGGCGAAAATGACAAAAAAATGACGCTTTATAGTCTGCAATATTTTAAAGGTATTTTAATTATTAATTATTCAAGCTATGTATTCATGATTATAACTCGTTATGTTTATTTTCAGATCCTCAGATTTATAAAAGTATAATCTTCGATAAGACAGATCATTTGGAAGGCGAAAACATAAAATCTATACGTACTCTTGAAATAAAGCCACTCTCAACATTCAATTATGGAAAAAATGCTGATAATTACCTAAAAACAATTCTTAAAAAAGAAATTCTCACTCCTTTACTATATAAGATATCACTTCTTATTAATGCTACACCGACATTAGACTTGATTTATACGCCAAATTTAACCGAATACTGGAAGCAAGGCTACATAGAACAATTAGTCGATCGTACACATGACATTTATAATTATGAAATAGACATAAGTAAATCTAACTATGAGTATGTGGATATCATTACGTACTATTCTAACAAAGTAGAATATTCAATCTTGATTAAAAAGACTGATTTTCTAATGGTAATCAGCGATGTAGCTAACGATGTATTGCTCGTGGCCGGGACACTCGTGCTGTTGGTCATGTTCGCGATAACCATGGTTCTTATCAACAGAGATGACGTGTGCCAAGCTTTGATGGACGTCATGAGATTAATAACTAGCATGGGACTTGAATCTTCACTTAATCGACTGGCGATGAAGTTTACATTTTTCTCTGGATTCTTCTTTGCATTCTTGATAGTTCCTAACTTACAGGGCCACATATCCGCTATTTTATCAAAGCCTATAGGGCGCAACATCGAAACGCTGAAAGACCTCTACCAGAACAAGTTTCATGTGTTCTATCTGAACATGTTAGAGGATGACATAATCAATGAACAGCTGTGGGTTACTGATACCGAGAAAAAATATCTTCATTTGACGACTCTTAGAGAAATGAGTTCATGCTGGGTTAAAGCAAGAAAAAATTCTACAATAGCTTGTGTTTTTGGAACAAATCACTTATTAAGCATTGTTTATAAGTATAATGACTTGTTTCTTTCGGAAAGAACAGTCTTTACGAAGCAATACGTTTATTGGGCCAGGAAAAACTGGCCATTGTAGAGTAAATTCGATAAAATGACGTGGAAAGTTGTAGAATCAGGAATTATCGACTTTTATTATTCTCACATGTTAAGTGAAAGAGTTTCTAGAAAAATAAGGACCAAGAATAAGATAAGAGAAAGTGAAAATTATGAAGAATTTGAGAATGATGATTTGATATTTAATTATTATCTCTTCGGGTTTCTTGTCACGTTTGGGATTATGGTTTTTGTGATTGAAATGACTTATGCTAGACATTTCAGAATTTACAGACAGTTCCTAATTCGAGGTCGTAACTAATCATTCTGTTTGGATGTTGATTGTAGTTATTTATCTTCTGATAAATTTTTTTGATTCAAATTACTTGAATTACTCTTTGAGAAAATATGTCTGTATGTTTACAGACAATTTCAAACGCGAGGTCGTAACTAGTCATTCCTTGTATGCTTATTGTAGTTATATCGTGTGATGGATTTTTTTTGTAATCTTAATTAACTAAACTAATATTTCAAAGTTTTAATGGAATATTCTGTTATCTCTGTAATATTACATTGCGAGAGATCAGGATCGAATTGAGAATAAATTTATCTCCTATTTCATTTCCATCACTCGGAGTATTGCAGTGACGAAATAAAACATTACGCGTACAGGATATAAATCCGGAATTTTTTTTTGGCGGATTAATTGCGTAGTGATTCTGGTGTGAATGTGGATTTATAATCCATAAACAACTGAGTATGTATGGTGTGTGTATGTGTAAATCTCTCATAACTTTTGAACGGCTTGACCGATTTGACAGAACTCGATTCGTTTGTGAGATATTTAATTTTCATGAAAGTATGTTTTCAACAACCACTAGATTTTTGAACTCGAAGAGCTTAACACTTCAGCGTAGATAATTTCTGGAGCATTTTGAACCTGTTTATAACGGGAAGTTCCAGGAATAGCTTGTAGGGTTAGTCGTTTTCTAGATTTTTTTTTATTAACAATATCAATAAAATTTTTTTTGGAGTGTTTCTCTGAAGTGAATTTCACAGTAAATCAATTAAAAATCATCCACCCCGCAAATTTTCCACAGTGTATTTGAAAATAATTTTCAGCTACCTTTAGCTGTAGTTTGAAAAATTACTCTCAATAAATGTGCTATCAACAAATTAGTTTATTAAAAATTAAAATTTATTTTTGGTAACATCAAAAATGCCATATACCATGTGCATGGATAGTTTTTAAGCTCACTATTTGTACACGGAAAGAAATTATCTTTAAAAATTACGATAAAATTAATTTATTTTACTGTAGACTACGGTGAAATTTTTTGAAAAAAACGAGCAAATTATTTATCTTACTTACTGACAAATGATGAAGCCGAGTCACCCGTCCCACAAGTACCATGAATTCAATGGTCATTTTTAAAGAAAATTTTTCTCACTGTATTGACTTTAGTTTTTACCTAATGAAATTAAGCTTTATTAATCTAATACATTAATTTTTCAGAGAAATATGTGGAACACCTTACGGTGAGTAACCGAAGAAAACTGTTTACTTTTTTTACAAGCACTTTATGGTATAAGACATCCAAATGTTCGTGAATCAATTACTTATCGAAAATACTTGATCTTTATAATTACTAGAAATTTAAATAGCGCGCGACACGCGCGCCTTAATTTTAAACAATAATAAATCGTGGCCCGTTTTTTACGAGTTTCTACCTATGACTAACTTCAAGATTTTCATGTATTTTAATTTAGAGAATAGAATTTTTTTCCTTACACAATACCCTTCGAATTCTTGGAAAATAGTTTACTAAGTTTCCTCCATTATAATCAATGACTTTCCAGAACTGAGAAATTTTTGGTTTCAAACCGATTTTCGAAAATCAAGTTCTTTTCAAATCTCCACGTTTTGAAATCCACCCAAATAATTCTAAATATTTCCGTGAAGATTTTTTGATGTGGGTGTCTGTGTGTTTGTATCAACTTCTCATAATTTTAGAGTAGCTTTTATCTGAACTTGAATCATTTTGGCCTGATAGATTTTGAGAAATCTCAAAAATGAAAGTTTCAAAAGTATGTTCATTGGGAATAACTAGTAACTTTAAATAGCTATATCGATTACGTCCAAAATCTAATCATCTCTTAACCTCTTTTGAATTTTCGCATTGCTACGTTTCATAAGTTGAAAGTTCTTTATTTTATGTATAAAGAACTGCGTTAAATCTCATAAATCACATCAAGTTCGATTGATTTGATCGGGAAGAAATTACTGTTTTTCTGATTTTTTTTGAAAATTATAACGAAGGCACAAAAAATTGAGTTACAAGGCTTACGTCATAGTACCCACGATTTATTATGTTTCACGTAAAAAGTGCGCTTTATTCAAAAATAAGCTTTCAACACTACATTATATACAAAATATTATTTGTGACATACGCTGACGCTTTAAAACGTAGGGTTGAAAATTTACTTTTAATTAAAGTAGGTATATTTTTTTTCAATAGGCATCTTCTAAAAATTGTCGAAAATTAAAAACAATATAATTTTTTTGACAAAAAAATAATTTTCAAAATTTTTAGTATTTTAAATTTCTTCCATATTATCAGAAACTTAAATTCGGTATATTTCAATTGATCGAAAAGAATATTTACAGACATGTACGTATACAATGTATAGACGTATATATCCTGACTACGAATGTTCCCTGATCACGATCCTTTCAAACCGATTAGTGTCGCCCATGGAAAGAAATACGACGGTCCAATCGACAGTACATTTACTTGGTGAATGCTTGAAATATTCATGAAACTTCTTAAAACTCCTAGCTACGCCACTGGCTCTGGTCCACCCTTGGTCAAGAGTACGTAGGGGTGAAAACCGGTGAGTGAGCCAGTAGAGAAAATCCTATAGGCTGGTAGTGAAACGCTTGGATACACACACGCAAAATGATAAAAAAATAAAAAGTAAAATAAGAAAAAAAAAGCTAGAGGAAGAAAAGAGGAAATAGCGGATAAGAGAAAAACGAGTTAGAAGAGAGAAGTGACAGTGGGCGCCTACGTATCTGAGAAGGATAAATAGCACAACCAGGCCTTATTTTCAATAACCCCACAAGTCCAAGGCTGGTGGAAGTGGAAAATGTAAGTTTGGACGAATATATATGGATACATGGATACACGTACTCATACTCACACACGCAAGCGCGTCTTGAGCTTGAGCGTCTCTTGAAATTGGGGAACAGAAGAATGGGGTGAGGACCAAAAAGTAGCCTTGTCCAGCTACACTGCCAGTCCTGTATACTCTTGGGAGAATTGGAGCTTTGAAAAGTTACTGGAGCAAGTGAGATAATATGGCGGTGGGGTGCGGTAATTCCAAAGTGGGAAAGATAGAGAGATGAAACATCAGAATAAGCAGAAGGAGGAAGAAGATGATGATGATGAAGAAGAAGAAGAAGAAGAAGAAGAAAGGATGTAAAGCTCTATCTCCTGCACTTCTAACTAACATGTATTTTGCATAAAGCTTACATTACTTGAATTACAATGCTCCGACGCTGTCTCATCCCTCCAAGTGGTGAGATGGTGCCATGTAAATTGCTTCTGGAGCCACACCAGTTTGGGATTGTAGATGCTGCGCTGTGGGATGAGGGTGGCCTTTTGAGTAAAGTACACATGGTCATGTGTTGGTTATGTGTTATGTGGGTGTAGACGTAAAGACGATAGTTACTTGGACGCTCAATGATATGAGTATGCGAGCGGAGCTATTTCTCCACAAGTGAACACTATTTTGGACAGACCCTCCATCCCATCTACTGTGTACACTGCACACACTGGTTGCTAGTCTATGGTCTGTCTTCTATGTTCATCTTCTCTGCCTTTCTCATTGCTATTCTCCTGCTCCGTCTTTTTCACTCATCTGCATGGCTATTGGGAAAACGAAGACACAGAGAACCGAATTTAGCGATGGCGATGAGCGCGAGCTGAAACCAAGTTATGTTGATCCACGACCCCGGTGTGACCAAGGGTTGGTCAAGCTCAAGAGAAATTCATTACCTCGGTCATTCCAGCGCGTTATCGCATCCAGATATAATTGATGGGTGAGTGGCCAGAGGTCACATCAGCTACCGATTCATGCAACACCCTGGAGCCTAGGCTTCCAATCAACCCCACCGACGCTCGGTTATTTATTTATTGATGTTGCGTGCTTCAACCCTTTATTTTACTTCGTGATATTTCGCATAGTTGACAATCAACCTACTTAAATTTATATTACGGGTATTATTGTTACTATCAAATTACTGCTGCCTTAACTAGAAAACCAGCCAGCTATTATTTTCAAGTTAATTAATCTTTTCATTATCTTTAAAGTAGTTCTATTATGTTTAATGACATTTTTTTTGGTTTTACAGTGGGGTGAGTTGATATTTTATTTTAATTTTTTTGTTTTTAATAACTGAGTAATTGGATATTAAAAATGTTTTTTTTATAGTTTGAATTTTTTTTGTTGAACTAAGAAAACTTTATTCCACTCTTTGTAATAAAAAGATCAAAGAAATATTTTCTAAAAAGTTTTACTAATAGAAGACAATTCTATTAAAAAAAAAAAATAATAATTTTAATATAGATTTTTGGAATTAAAAAATTCTCAAAATGAAACTCCAACTTTCGATTAAAAATTTGAATGTGATTCATTAAATTTTCGACATTTCTGTGTATTGATTATTCATGTTTCACGTAAAAAATGAAACGATTGACAAGATAATGTGTTGATACGTCTATTTTTTAATTTTTGAAAATTTCATCAAACAAGTGAAATCTTGATTATCTCATGTTATTTTAATGTATTTAACCACAATATTGAAAATTCGAAAAATTCACGTACTTCTACATAATTCTTTTTCGAAATTTTTTTTTCTTTCCATAATTTTTAACTACTATAATAGCAGAAACTTGAGATGGTACTTTTCAAAAAATTAATGAAAATGTGCTTTAATATTCACTTTAAAAAAATTGGTATCGAAGACAGTTTCATTATATTAGTTACAATTTTGTGATCAAATGTTCCGAAATTTAAATCAATTTTAAATTAGTACAATACACTCTAACCTTGTTGTTTATAGCGACTCAAAATAATTAATAAATGAATAAATAATACATTATTTTTCTCAAAATAAATTTCACATTGTCAATAGTTTATTTTCGATTATTTAAAAATTTTTCTCAACATATTGTTAAGTATTTAATTTAATTTAACATTTTGATTCACACACTTTTGGCAGTTAACCCTATATCTAAACAGTGACATGGCAATACAATACTTTTGTGAAAAAAATAAATCTCGACAGACAAATCCAGGACAGCAATCTGAGTGATCGGAGCACTGGAACAAATAACACATTATTGAAAATTATAAATTATTATTTGATGATAACTATTAAGATAATCCCATTACTTACAGCACCAAAAAGTTTATTACAGTAAGTGATTTCAGTTATCTCTTCATGATTTTCCCAAGAAATATAATCAGTAGAAATATCTTGATTTTCATCTGCTAGTGCATTAGAAATTAGAAGTGATGCAAGTAAAGCAAGACTTGACACAAGTTTTGACATTTTTAGTTTCAATGATGCGAGCTCCTGGTTCAACTTTATTCATTTTAATATAACGGCATCTAGTTTTATAGCAACTAAAAAGGGAGGTAACATCTCCCGGCTCATTTTAACGTGAGTAGATTCATGTCGCTCTTTGATTGGTGCAAACATTTTAATTCTTAATTATTTTTACTGACGTCAATCTGCATTACTTGAGGAATTCAATTTAAAAAAAAAAAAGAAATCAAAACTTATTAATTTATCAGTCGTAAAATTGGTCATTTCTGTAAAACTAAGATAGATAATGACTGAAGTCATTTTAATTGGGATCCAATACATCAATCAAGAGATTGTTTTTAAACATGTTTAATTGGTTTTTTTTTTTTTTTAGTAGTTATGATTTAATATAATTTTTCATACATCAGAATTGAGAGTGACGTGCCTACAGATATACTATTCTGAACTTGAACATCCCATCCTTCTATGACCAATTTACGTCAGCTGATGAAAAATTTTTCAGCCTTGTGATGATCATCATGATTTTTTTTTTCAAATGTCTCTGTAATATTTCAATTTACAATTGTTTTAACAATTTAAAATATGCCTATAACAATTGTAATAATGTATTTAAGAATTAATTAATTAAAAAGAGACTTATCGCTATTTTACAATAACACCAGTAATTACACTGAGAAAAAAGTATTTTGCTACTAAGGATATTTTTTTTGATAATCAGAATACTTGGTATTGTGCTACTAAGAATAAGTGGTATTTTGATTATCAAAATAAGTATACTGATTATCACAATACTTAGGTATACTGATTATCAGTATACCAATATAACAGACTATTAGATGTTTATAACCTCACTTTACTGACACAAATCAATTGACTTATAAAGCTAACAAAACAAATTAACATTAAAATTGTAATAATAAATTTTTTTCAAGCTAATATAATAAATATTAGTTGAATTCTATTTTTACCAGTGCATAAATCAAATAAACTGACTGTTAGTGTTACTGCACAGAGTATAGGTCTTGAATTGACTAGTATTCTGATAATCAGAATACTTGGTATTTTGATTATCAGAATACCAAGTATTGTGATTATCAAAATACTTTTTTCTCAGTGTATCCGAGAAGGTAGAAGCAGTATCTTGCTTTGACGTCAATAGACATATGTCAATCGCTGATTGGTGGAAACTATTTGATTATTACTTTAACAAATGTTGGTTTAACTATCTTTTTTTTTTTTTTTTTTTTTTTTTTTGTGAAATATCGATTAATTTGATTCGTTTTTCATACTCCAAGTTATAAAATTGGAACAGTTTTTAATTAAACTTGATTATGTTTACCTAGTTTACGAAGGAATTTGATCTGTTTTTGTCCATATTATTCTCTATGTAGACGAATTCAGATTATTTTTATAACTGTTTTTGATTGCATCCGGAACGAAATTGAACCTTCAAAAAAAAAGTAATAATAGATGTATTTATCTCATTTAATCGCTAGATAGTATTCGTGAGAAAAAATTTCAAGTAGCGCAAAATTTCGTAAAATTTTATTCCTATCCTACATAGCTAAACAGAAATAATGAGAAGAAATCATGTCTTATTATTTTAAAGAGTTTCAAATAAACACAAGAAAGGTAAGAATGCACACTCTTTGTTAAAAAGATTTATTTATGCTTAAGAATAACTACGAGGATTTTTTTATTAAAAGAAGAATATTGAAGAGAACAATAAAGCATTTGTAGTTGAGATAAAAATTGTAACTTCGGACAAACTGAAAAACATCTTCACGAATGTTAAATCTCCCCAAGGACACGTTTTGTCATTTTTCCCAAAGTAGTTTTTTTACGTGTATGTGTATATGTCTTTGTCTTGTTTTTTTTTCTTCATGCTTTTTCATCCTATCTTCTCACACCCAACTTCCTTCAAAAGTCCGCACGTATGTACAAGCACGCACGTACCCCATACAAATATATGCGCACGCGCGGACTTTCTTACTTATCCGATCTGACGATCCACGTCCAAGATAATAACGTCAGATGTGGGTGCGCGTGAGTTTAAGATAATTTCAATTTTCAAACTTACAGTCGGTAATTTATGAGCTTAACCATCCAATTTTTTCGTATTGTGCTCGTCGATAGCAGAGAATAATATCATAATAATAACAATAAAAATTATGATAATCATAGGAATAAGAAAAGATGCAAAGTAATTGAGATTAAGAAGATGACATTATGAAGAACTGTAAAACTGCGAGTAGTTGTCTGATAGTTGAGTGTAAATCACAGGAATATGAGAACGACCCGGAAGGTCTCTCTGAGAGGATAAGTCGAGGATTATCGATGGACATCCACGAGATCAACGACCCGCGGTCTTTTGACCCTTAAGAAAGGGAAGAATAAAAGGACTTTCAAGATATACCCAAGCGGAAACCAATAACTCTTCTCCCCCTCCCTCTCCGTGTTATCGATGAGCGATAACATTTGCGTTAGATAGAAAAGCAAATGTCTTGAGATCTTAACCAGAAGAATTAAATTATACTTTCTGTTACACAGTGAAAAATCAGAAGTTGATTCGGAGTAAATTTTTACTCCCATCAATTGGAGTACCGACGTCAAAAAATAAAACACTTTGCATACAAAATAAGTCTGAATTTTTAACTTCCCGCTAAGAGAATTGAAAATTTTCAAAAATCGGGAAGTTATTGGTTTTACCCCGTTTTGCGAAAATCGAGTTTTCATCAGATCTTGACGTTTTAAGGTCACAGGAAGCTTCCCTGACTATTCTCGCGATGGTGTCCGTGCGGCTGTATGTGTGTGTGCGTGTGTGTGTGTGTGTGTGTAAACCTCTTATAACTTTTGAACGGCTTTACCGATCGGATTGAAATAGGTGGTGATCTAAAGAGTATCATTAAATTTCGTGAAAATTTGAATCGATTCGGTTCGCTAGATTTTAAGAAATCTCAAAAATAAAATTTTCAAAAAATCGTCTTTTTGAAATAACTTCTAAATGGCTCCACCGATCATTTCCAAAAACTAATTTGCTCTTAAATTTGAAAAACTACGTCGATTGCCACCGGTCCTGTCAAAATCGGTTGATTTGTTCGAGAATTATCAAAAACGAAAAATTTCAAAAAAATGCTTTTTTTACATAACTTTGACATTTCTTTTTGGAACCTTTTTCGAAGAAATAAAATAATTATTAGAGCCCAAAAATCATGTCGATCACTACCAAGAACGTGACGATCGGTTGATTGGTTCATGAGTTATCGTGGTCGAAAAAATTCAGAAAAAGTGAATTTTTCAAATTTCTATAAGATTTTCGGTTCGATCAGTTTGTGTTCAAAAGTATATCATAGAATTTGAAAAACTGTGTGGAATACTGCCAACCGCGTAAAAATCGATTCATTCATTCAGAAATTATTGCAGTTTGAAAATTTAAAAAATACTGTTTTATCAAACTTCTATCAGACTTTTGCGTTTTCACTTTTCGTTTCAAGATATTTCTCTATTCTACCGGCAACAGTTTTGTCCAATAAATCTCGATCTAACTTGTCCAAGTCACCGTGTTTTCTTCACATACACAGTAAATATATAACATGTATGTAAGTAAACGTATAAAATTTTTAAAGCAACAAAAAATATATAGCTACCGGTAAATGGATTTTGGTTTCTTCTTCTTTTTGCACATTCAAGATTAATTCATAGTTTAGTAGAGTGAGGAATAGAACAGTAAAAAAAAGAGTACATAGTAAACAAAATTTAATAAAAAAAAAATTGAGTCTTGGTTTTTTACAGTTTTGGTTAATTTTTCTAATAAAATAAAGTTATCCTTATGAGCAAGTCGAACAAAAGTTTTATCTAAAAAAATTCCAAATCTATTACTCTTCTTTTAATTCGTATAAATCTAAATAAGTATATCCTAAAAATTACGACACAAATAGTTGTTTTAGGTAAATCAAAAATCGGTGCATTAAAGATAGATTTGTTACCTGAATGACGCTTTCTCATGTTTCACTTGAACTCACGCAACATCCAAGAGGTTGAGTAGTGATTTGCGGGAAATCACGCGTGTAACAAAATGTTAATCAAATTTAACAGTAAAAAATTTTGAATTACCAGCAAAGTTATTTCGTGTGCTATTTGTCTGATGTTTTAGGTAAAAAATTTTTATTATTAATTGAAATGGATATTTAAAATAGTATTTGTGGAACAGCTATTAGATTTATGTTGACTTTAATTAGGAATATGATCAATGAGTCTGAACAAATTACATCACATTTGGCTAATCTTGATTAGTTTACGATAATAGATTTATATTTTCGACAAAATTTTTTATTTATCAGAACAGATAGTTGTTATAACTTATTAAATAACTACACCGTAGAAATTTTCAATTCAAAGACGGTTCCCGATAACTTTACATGACCGAGTGAATGTAAAATGATGGTATAAAACTTTTGCTTTTATCATATTTGTCACACGGTGTTATCCATTTCTTAATGACATTTTGTGCCACTAAGGATAATTTTTCACACTAATTTTTTATTCCATCAGTTCGTTTATAAGCATATTTTAGCTCTTATATGGTTTGAAGTGGTAATATATACTTAGATACATCTATAAAAATAGCTAAATACCTATGTATAGCTATGTATGACCTGACATAGCCAATTTCCATAAGAGCCCATGTCAGAAAATTTTTTCTTCGGAATTCAATGAAATTATGATTCAGAAGTATGATTAATAAGAAAATTTAAATTATTTTTTTTTATGTGCTTCTATAGTATCCTACCTCGAGAATCATGAAGGTCCATTAACAACTATTTTCGCTAGTTTTATACTTTAATTCATAATTACATCGACAATTTCAAAATGATTTTTAACGAACTATTTAAAAAATTTTACATAATTTCCTGTGATTTTTCCGGGATGTTCTTCCGTCATCACTGAAAAAAAAGTATGAGTCTCACACTTACAAGTTTCAGTGATATTGAAATACTTGGTATTGCGAATATACTTAAACAATATTTAAGTCTCAACGCAATATTTTTTAAGCGCTACACTCAAACTCGTTTAAGTCATACACTTAAACCAAGAGTCATACACTTAATACACTCAAATAAATATTGCTGTATGTTAAAGACATTACGATCAACTCATTAATTTAAAAATTAAATTTGTTTAAAAATTAATAAATAGTTAATAATAATTATAATTTAAATCCCAGAATATTAACTTAGTATATATGATAAGGTATATTGATATTCATATAATTAGTTTTTAAAATCTTTAATGTCCAAATAATAATTTTAGTAATGGTTAGATCGCACAATTATAAATGATTGATCGGAATAATTAATTAAATTGAATAGAAATCAACAGTACTGAAACAAATAACTAATGTTAGGTATTCCTACGGGTTGAAGGACAAAAGTATCACTAAATTCCACCTTCCATTTGGACCAGAACTTGATTTGAGGGCCAGCTTTTGGAATAATTCTTTTTATTACCTCTTCTGTTAAATTGGCAAAAGCTGCCTTATCAATTTCTTCATCTAAATATGAATTTTAACGAATACTTATTATCAACAGAATTCCTCCCAAAGAAAATATAGAAATGATTCTAAAATTAACAAACGTCTGACAACGTTTTGATCCAATTAAAAAAATTACTTATATTAAACCAAAATTTTTTTTAAACCTTTTTCGAAATTTTTTACCTTTTCCAAATATTTATTTGATTTTATAGTAATTTTGTACTTATGAAAAACTCATAAGAGCTGTCAGATGTTTGCTTATTAAAATTTAAAAAAATTAACAATATCTAAGTTGTTCCTGGCGACTCACATATGTTAATATTTTTTTTATTTTTTGGTAATTTATTTAATTTTTTTAATTTTAGTTATTAAAAAATAATAGTTAAAACACTAATGTTACAATTATTGTAATTTAGGTTAATCTCGATTGACAATGTTTTTATTTTTACACGGGAACTTTTTTTACTATACTCTCTAGACTTGCAATAGTATCGTACGGAAAATATGTCACTCACTTAAACCGAGTATTGCGATTATACTTAAACTCTTTTACATCATATTCGCAATACCAATTCATTAAAAAAGAGTATACCAATAGGACTTAAACTTTTTTTTCAGTGATATATTTATAAATAATCGCCGGAAAAATAAAAGGTGTCATCGACTTATGGAAAAATGTTTTCCAAGAAGCATCAGGTGCATCTTATAATCAGATACATAGACGTAGACAAGTGTTGTGAAACAGGGACTTAAAGACGGGGAGAGGGAGGGAAATTTGTTTGCAAGTGTGAGAAGACAATATAGGCGACATGTTGGCATGTATGGTAAATTTATGTATTTGACTGAGGACGCTGTGGAGGAGTAAGCGAAAGCTTGGTGTGCTGGCGTCCAGGTTAGAATCCAGGGAAAGCGAGTGGATGCTGAGGCTGAGGCTGAGGCTGGAGGAGGCTAGAGGCTAGAGGCTACTTTGTATGTACACACGCTGACATCTTACCCACCCTTCTAAGCTGGTGGTCGGAAAACCGGTGGGGGACGGGGATGCGAATAGAAGCAGGCAGAGGCAAGAAAGGGGTGGTCGGCGAGATCAATACTGGCACCCCCTGGACCAGAGCCATCTCCATCCTTTCTTTCCATCTCGGCCCCGGGTGGCTCACGTGTGTGAGCACCGGACCTCTTAGAATCAGCAACCTCCGAAAACTGGAGCCCTTGCTCTTCACCTCTTCATCTCCTCGTTCACCCTCTTCCACCCTCGACGTTACTCTGCTCTACTCTGGTGTTTCTCTGGCTCTACGCTGCCTTCACTTTGGCTCTACATACTCCTCTATCCACGTACAGCGCTATACACGCAGCCTTAACGTTCACAACCTTAACGTTCACAATCCACCCTCTTGCTGGTATCTCTCATCCACTCTCTCACTGTCTCTCCCTCATACTCTCTCCCCTCCTTCGCTCAGTATCTACATATATGTATAGTTGCTTTAAACCGATGTGCTCGTATTAGGAAGCCACCGCCGTAGCTGCTGCCGCTGCAGCAACGTCATTTCTCTTCTTCTTTCCTCTATATCGTCCTTTCGCGTTCACACACTGAGATAACGCTTTGCGAACCACCCGAGAGAAGAGAATGGCCTCGACGTAATCGCTAAGTCCGCCCGGGACTCTCACACGATAAATATTCAAAGCACTCCGGGAAAACCCAGGCTTCCTTCCTCTCTTTTTCTTTCTTCACATATTTTTATTTTGCCTACTCTCTTTTACTTATTTCTCTAATTTATCCCATCCCCCATCCTCATTATCATTTTTCATCTGTCTTTTAGTTTTTGTTAATTTTTTACTTTCACATTAAATTGGATCTCTAAAAGTTTCGGTTTCTTTTAAATAGTTTAAAATTTTTTATAAAAATTGATACAAAAATTTGAGTTAGAAAATCATTAAGATTTCAAAAAAAAATGAACTAATAGTTTTTTTAATTTTTGGAATTTTACTTACACTGAAAGAAATTTTCTTTAAAAATTACCGTTAAATTCATGGTAATCGTGGGACAAATGGCACAATCTAATCATTTGTCGGTGAGTGAGATAATTTTTAACTTTTTTTCAACAATAAATTTTACCGTAGTCTACCGTAAATTTTATGAAGTCTACCATAAAATAAATGAATTTTTTCGTAATTTTTATTTCAAAAATGGTAATAAATGAAAAGGCTACATTATATCCCACGACTACAATAGATTTAACGGTAATTTTTAGAGAAAATTTCTTTCCGTGTATAATAAAAAAATGTATACTCCAAGATTAATGGAATCAAATAACAGATTGTGCATGCACAAAAAATAATAAAAAATTCAATAATAACGGACAAGATCGGGTATAATGAAAATTTGCAGTTACTGTATTATTTTAAAATCGGGCAGCCTTTGTATTGAAAGTAACACAAGTTCATAATGTATTTTTTAGAAACCAATTTTGTAATTTTTTTCACGTGAGAATGTAATGAGTAATATACTTAAAGTGTTAATTTAAACATTTTTTTCCACGCTGTTTTGATCAACTGAAAAAATGATATATATGATCGAAATGAAACCTAGTTTGAAATAAAGAAATGGTATGTATGAAATATATGATATTTTACTCCTTCTGCTTACTCTCATGGCAGCTATATATCTATCTATGAAATGTACATTAGAAATTAAAGAGAAAAGCAAAGCAATGTACTTAATAATGTATGACAAAAATTATTAGTTTAAGCCCATCAAGCAATATCAACTAATGAAAAACTTTTCATTTTTTAGAGAAATATATACGATAACTAACATGTCGTATTAATTAACAAGTTGGTTTATTCGTTGTTTAAATTGAAAACTAATGTCAGATATCGATGGTTTTCTAACGCAACTTCATATCTCAAGAATGACAATTTTAGAGATGAGGTGAAAAATAGCTTATAAAAAATTAATATTCATCTAAAAACAATATTTTATAAAAATACTATCGTATTTATTATTAATCTGGTTAATATTTTTTTTTAGTAACGCGTTTATAATTAATTATTAATTTATCAGTTGAACCCTTTCATCTCCAAAAATCGAGATACGTGGTTGCGTTAGAAAACCCTCTATATGCTCCTTTGCAATGTAAATCGAAGTGTTTTAACAAAACACACATAAAGTGTTTTGTTCCTATCTTGAAGCATTGTGGTCACTTTTAAAACACTTTCACGTGTTTTAAGTTCCTATGTTAAATGCCCATTTGTAGTCATTTTTAAAACACTTGGATTTACAGTGTATATGGAGAATCGAAAAAATTGATTTTTATTTTATAACTTAAGATTCTGATTTAACTCTCTTTTAAGAAAACGATTCAAAAATCATGCGTCCTCTGTCAAAAATTTTCAACACGACCTTTAGTCGAAAAATAATATACATTCATATGTGACTTATCAACCCATATATGAGCAATTTTTCCGCGGGAATCTACAGTATTTAAGTAAATAAAATAAATTTGTATCAATATTGACAATCGAATAGATAATAATTTCCATTCACAAAATGCATTAATTAGTTATTAACACAAAAATCTTAACAGTATTACTATTCGTTTCATGAAAAATCTTTGTTTAAACAAATTGTTATTTTGAAATTTAAAAAAAAAATAAGCAATAAATACATTTTTAGCTAAGATTTTAATTGAAGAACACTGATTCATTATGATGAACCAAAATCCAAAAGTATTGTTCATTATACATATTTGACATGGATAAAATTTCAACCGTTTATTTTTTTCTAATACAATACAGTAAAAATTTTTTTACTTTACAAAAATAATAAATGTGTCAAAAACGTATGAGTTCAACCTTGAATCAAATTTCAAGAGCAACTGAAAAACTAAATAGTTTTTAAAGTTTTTTCATCGAATATCCGTTGTTACAGTAAAAAATTCAAAATCCATAGAAAGGTCGCTTCTTTGCGATATATAATCTGATATAAAACAAAGTTTGTCTGGTTTCATAGTGGTAACATGATCAAGTAGTTATACCAAATTTAATGCTATCAATTTTATGAAGTGGATAAAATGATGTTGGTCGACCGAGTTTTGTCAAGTTTAGAAGAATTTTTATCCGGCCGTAAATCAGGGAGATGAAGCAGCTTATATTTTTTTTATTATTTTCGGTAAATAATTGCTAAAGTGGATGCGATCATAACTATCGACTGAGGTTTCCCAGCTTCCAAAGATTATATTATAACAATGTAATAAAAACAACAGTAATCATAATCATAATCAATTAACCAACACAAGATTATTCTCTTGTGGGTTTTGACAGTATTGAAGCACGCTCTCAGCATCAGTGGGAAGAAACGTTATGAAATATTCTGAATACTAATCGTTTGTCTAACCGTGTTTAAGACAAAAAATCTGGCCAACGTTTCTAGAGAAGATGATTGGCCGTTGGTCGTCATCCACTCATCGCTGGCCGAGGATTTTTGCATCACAATTAATTCACCAGCTTAATAGCCTCCATTCGAGCCACCTGGCGCGGCCACTGGTCTCTAGGACAATGAGACACAAGGCGTCATCTCAGTTCTCATTGGGGATCAAACTAAGAGTATCCCAAAGTGACCTGCATCTCGTGACAGGACACACAGCATCCGCATTCCCTATCTTCCTCGAAAGGCTAAGGGGTACGAGCCTGAGAATTTTCAAAGAAGAATCATCACTTGGGGTTGTCGTTTACCCGGAACAATTTAATGTCCAATATAATTAGCATAATTAACTTATATCAACATCAAACATACGTTTATTATTGTTATTATAATTACAATTATTCTATTATAAATCGCAATATTCATAACTAGAAAAAATCGCATTTGGTATTGTTTATTACAGAAAGACATTTTTTTCGTTGAAAGAAGAGAATATTGATTAGAAAAACGAAAATTATCGTGGCTGAAGTAAACTTTTTTTTCTCTTTTGTGTTATATATTTTTACTATTTTATTTTATTGATTAAATTTCTTCTGCTTTAAATAAATATTCAAAATTTATTTGATTATATTAAAAAAGTATTTTTTGAATGAAAATGTTCATATCTCTGAAAAAAAAAAACCTAAAAAATTTTATGACAATTTAATCAAAATTGATAGAAATAAATTCAAGCTAAAAATTTAATAGAGGCGCTTTGTTCTCATAATCATACCAAATTTTCATTTTGTGAAATTTTTTTCATAGCTCCGGATTCCCCTTTAGAGTCAATAGCGACCCATTCTCGTAACCATAATAGTTTTCAAGATAAAATTGAATAATTCAAAAAAATTGTGTAACTTTCATACTTGTATAACTTTCGAAAACAAATTTTCTTCTTGGTAGCATTTTATTTTATTTTATTTTATTTCGATAGGTTTGATAAGATAAAAAAAAATATCTACTCTGCATTTCCAGCACGATTATAATCCATATTTGCTCCTAAATTTTTTCCGTATACTGTTGTTTTTTTTTTTTTAATGTTAAATATAATTGAATTGTCTTGTGAACGTATAAAACCGAGTTAAATTTTATTATGGAAGTATAATAACTTAAAATTACTTAGAATCAATCAACAATCACTCGGTTCATTTCGTGATGTAGAAAATCGTTGGATCGTGATGGGGCTTTCGTTGATGATAATAATGAAACGTCTTGATCATTAAAGGTATGAGAAACAAAGATATCACGAAAGAAAAAAAATATACATAACGTAATAAATAAGACTTGTAGGAAAATAAACAAAAAAGAAAAGAAAAAGTGAAATAGAAAAAATAAGACGCGAATCAATTGCAATCTTTTCCGGAGCACAAACCGATTAAAACAATGATCGGCCTCGAGTCTTGACCTCACGTTCGTCGTTCGGTTTGCTGACCCCAACGGTCGCCACGATTACACGCTCGTCAACGTTAATGACAGTATAATGATCTCGCGGCTTATAAGACTTAGATCCACGTGAGGTGACGACCGGCTAGCAGATTTATATGACTGATGGTCAGCGCGCGACCACTGGACACCGTACGCTCTTAGGGGACAAAATACCCCTATATACTTATATGTCTACTTACACATTTCTCTTTTTTTATATGTACACACTTGAATCTCTTATACTAATCCTGATTAATTGTTGAACACATGTGCTACGTACAACACTTGAAAAAGATATTCAAATACATTTTTTACCCTATGTAAAAGTGAATAATAACAATAATAATAATAATAATAATAATAACAACAACAACAACAACAACAACAACAACAACAACAACAACAACAACAACAACAACAACAACAACAACAACAACAACAACAACAACAACAACAACAACAACAACAACAACAACAACAACAACAACAACAACAACAACAACAACAACAACAACAACAACAACAACAACAACAACAACAACAACAACAACAACAACAACAACAACAACAACAACAACAACAACAACAACAACAACAACAACAACAACAACAACAACAACAACAACAACAACAACAACAACAACAACAACAACAACAACAACAACAACAACAACAACAATAATAATAATAATAATAATAATAATAATAATAATAATAATAATAATAATAATAATAATAATAATAATGTTATAGCACGTCACATAAGATTTGAATTTCATTCATATATATAGTTGTGAAAAAATGACTAAAATCTTATTCAGAGCAAAATAAGTCTGACAATCTCAGATGTGCAATCCTCATAACTTTTATCAACTTTTTTTATAAACGCAAACTGTATATTATTTTACAACTTATTATTATTATGGAACACAAAAAAATTTATTTTTCTCGATAACTGCCCGAGAGAAATTGCTTCATTAAATTTTATAAAAAGAGTCAATACCTCTAATGTTAGGCAATATAACTAAATTTTTAATTTCCCGCTAAAAAAATCGAAGATTTTCGAAAATCGGGAAGTTATTAGTTTTACCCCGTTTTGCAAAAATCGAGTTTTCATCAGATCTCGACGTTTTAAGGTCCCAGAAAGGTTCCCTTACTATTCCCGCGATGTTGTCACTATGTCTGTATGCATGTGTGTGTTTGTGTGTGTATGTGTGTAAGTATGTGAACCGGTGATAACTTTTGAATGGTTCGGCCGATTCCATTGCAGTTGGCGCCACTCAAAAGGGCTTGGCCAAATTTAGATTTTGAATACAATTTGGACCGATTCGGGCCAGTAAATTTTGAGAAATCTCAAAAAAATCACCAAAAAAAGTTTTTCAAATGTGATTTCTTTAGAATAACTTTTAAACGGCTTTACCGATCAATTAAAAAAACTAATCAGCTTTTAACATCAAAAAATCACGTCGATCGCCGCCAAGCCGGTCAAAATCGGTTGATTCGTTCGAGAAATATCGTGAACGAAAGAAAAACGAAAAAAGTGTTTTTTCGGAATTACTCCAAAATTACTAGTTCAATCAATTTAAAGTTAAAGATTCTTTATGAGGCTATAAAAGACTACGTCGAATGTCGCCAACCGTGTGAGAATCGGTCGATTTATTCAAAAGTTATTCCGGTTTGAAAATCCAAAAAATAGTGTTTTATTGAACTTCTATCAGACTTTTGAGCTCGGAGAGCTCAAAATAACACATAAATTATATTTTTGAGCTCGACGAGCTCAAAAACATAATAATTGCAATTTTAAGTGCCTATAGGTATTATGGAATTAGCGGGAAGTTGCAGGGATGGCCTTCAGGGTCAACCGTTTTCCTAATTTTTTTTCAATTCTATAATATTTTAGAATATTTCACAGATTTTTATGAAATTAAACTCCATTCTATAAAATTTCAGTACCGAAGTTTTATTAAAATTTGTGAGATTTTATGAAACCTCATAGAATACTATGAACTTGAACAACATGATAAACGGAAAAAAATGTTTGCATCTTGATATGTCTAAACATGGCTTAATTGGTTATATGTCAAAGCATATCGACGGTCTAATTAGCAATTGATGTAACAATAGTCTAATTATAAATTATTTGAATGATCCAAATCAAAATATTGCACCTCTATTAGATATTAAATTATTTTTTAAAGTGATAATAAATTTTGAACTGATTGTTTTTTCGTACAAATGGAAGATTCTCTAAAATGGAGTTAAGCACTTTGCTAATAAGAACGTCGATATCTGGCCTGATATGATTAGATCTGTCAATTTTTTGATTCAACGTAGATTTTCAAGACTTTTTGATTAAAAGCTTTTCTAATATTAGTTTTTAGTTTGATAAATTACTGAATTACATGTTACTTAATACGACATGTTACTTGACTTACATGTTTCTAGAAAAAGTTTAAAATTAAAAAATTATAATAATCTATTTTTTTGCTATCATGTATAGCCGGATATGGCCATGTATGACTCTTAGAGAAGATAAAAATGTAGCTTATGTACTGCAAAACTATAAATCAGTTGATAAATAGCGCCCCTGTGTGGCCTAAGGCTAAATTATTGACTCATCGAAGACTAGTCAAATTTAGTTTCTTATCAACGATCAATAAATGACGTCGAATTAGACAACCATTTTTAATAAGCTACTTTAAGCGTGATTCTGAAACTAATAAAAATAAGAAAAATGGTATAAATAATGAATGCTTTGGCGGCTAGAGTGGTTATAAACAGCATCCATGTGCACAATCTAATTAACGTCGATAGTAATTTTCTTTTCAATAAGTTTTTTGATATAATGAACGAGATGAAATTTTTTCTTTTGTAACATCAAGTGTATGCTTCGAGTTTTTTTGGTATTTATAAACTTTTATTATCTTACAAGTGCAGTATGAATGTAATGAAAGTGAATGAAATTAAAAGAATAGCTTGGCCTTCACAAGTTGAGAGTCGTGAACTTCAAATGCTTTCTGCTGTTAGCGTACAATATATGAAGTTTCTTTAATTTTTTTAATAGTAAGAGTATAATAAAAGATGTAAAAAATAAATCATTTTTACTAGAACACTTCAATAATGATACTTTCAAGTAATTATGTGATATTTTATTCGAACTTTCTGATGTAAAAATATTTATTTATGCAAAAAAATCCGGTAATAATTAAGTGAAATATAAACTCATTCATCAAAATAAAATAGTATTTATTATGTTATAATATTATAAATTATCTCAATAAACGTATATGAAATGTTAACATTTAATCAGCATTAATAAAAAATAATTATAGCAAGTTTAGTTTAATAATTATTCATATGGTCTAGAATGTTAATGGTGATAAAAAATGCAAACAAAGAAACGGTTGGTCCTCGGCAAATTGATGACTTATGCAAGCACACAAATGATGTCACCTCGTTAATTAACATTCACGACACGAACTTGGTGAATTCTGAGTCTGCAGATATGCACTCTTGGTGATTTATTACATATACTAAAGACTTATACATTTAGATATTGTCGTGAATAAAAAATAATTAACAAAAGTAAATGTTATAAAAATAATAATAAAAAATTTTACCTGGTTTTATATCCGCCCAAATATATATATGATGCTAAAAAACCCAGACACTCTTTAAATTATTGTGCAAGTTAAATGATTTAGCCTCAATTAGCTCAGAAATTTTGACTTTAAATTAACTTGATTTCATTATAAATTAATCAATAACATTTAAGACATATAAATACAAATACCAATACCAGCCATGCACTCGAATAACATTAACAAAAAATATTGTTAAGTTAAACTAATCATCAAGTTAATTAATCTTCTGAAGGACTTCAACATACCAATTAAATTCATATTATTACAACCGATATACTATATTAAAAAAATATTTGATAGTGATACCTAAATTATTATGTTTTATCTGTAAAAAAAAGTGAATGCAAAAAATAAGAGTCAGATAATTTCAAAATGCATTGACTAAGCTAAAATGAAATCTTAAAAATTGAAATGTAAATTTCATAAGTAAATTTTGAATAAAACTTTTTCTTTCTTAGTAGCCTTATTTATAAGTTATAAGCATAAATTATGAAAAAATTTCTTCTTTACTTAATCAAAAAAGAATTTTTTCTGTGTATTTTAGATTATAGCTGTACTTCATCTCATATATTTATTGTGTTAAATTATAACATTTGATCTAGTTAAAAAATTACCTGACATAATTACTTTAAAGAATTTAACGCTCTGATAATAACATCTGTAAGCTTTTTTGATCAATTTATTGGTTCGAAAGTTATTGAATATGTAGATCACCGAAAATTTTCACTTTTTTTGTGGTTTTACACTAAAGTTAATAAAATCTGGAAAAAAATTTTTAATTTGATCTAGAAAAATAAAGAAAAACACTCACGTGGATGTTATTTAAATATTTAAACCATTGTTATGTACTGGAGTTTTTCGATAATGACCCACCCCAATTAAAAAATTAGTTAAATACAAAAAATATTAATAAAGAAGACAATTTTGAAAAATTTGATTATCAAACTAAGCAATAACAATCTTAAACTAACTAAAATTTATTTAGACTAATAAAAATTTCTCTTTTAAAGAACTTTTCTGCAGAATCTAAGAAGAGTAAATTTTTCAAAATTATTTTCTTGACCGAAGATTTTTTCTCTTGAATATATTTAATTTTTCATCATGCAGTGGATAGTTACAGTAAAATTCTCAAAAACAATCGCAGTACTCAGATACCTTAAAAAACATCTATTGAACAAATAAAATAATGACATTTGTAAAATCACAAAGTCAGAAAATTTTAAGAAGTTATTTCCTGCGTGTACCTTGAGTCGCCGTTGTCCAAGACGGAATTAAGTTACCGACTACCCCTTCCTCGAGGAATTCAGCGAGGGAGAATAATATATATGTACAAATTCTATAAGGATACACGCACGTAATGTATAAGGAGAAGGGTGAAGAGGAAGAGACCGAGGGTCACGCATGGGCGTTGCCCAGGACCTATCCGATTTCACCGTCAACCAGATCGCTTCATCTTTATCTTTTATTTTTCTTCCTTTAAATAGAATAGATCCTTGCTTGCCTACAACAGGAGCCCATGGTCATTTGCTTTTTTTTTTGCTTTTATATCCTCATCGTTTGCAGGTAATACTCTGGTTCGTTACGCACGCCATTGATTACAGAAACGACCGGTAGCCACACACTCACCGTCTTCACTATCCTTCCTGATGTGCGTTACATGTTATATTGTATTCTCTTCTTTATCTAGCTCCTACTATACAGCTACACCGATTCTTTGGTAGTTTTTAAAGCTTAAGAAAAAAATATTTCGGACTTGCGGCACGTGCGACCCGATGTATAAAAGCTATGAGCTATGACCATCGCCCGAGATGTACGTTAGGACCTTTTTTGTTTTGTTAAGTATTCTCAATTCATTTATTTAAAAAGATACCTATATGCATGATGCATGATGTATAGAATGTAATTGTTAAAAAAGAGGTGGTGGTGAGTAGAACCACGAGAGGTTAATCGAGGGAGGGATCCCAATACCAAGAAGCGTGTTAGCACCAGGGAGAGAATAAAATCCTATAAGTGTGGACATGCGTGCTTCTAACGGATATGCAAATCTTTATAAATTTTTACGGGATGGCGAACGGACATTTTACGCTTCTTATCGAGTTCTTCAGACATTCGCTTAACGCTTCTGGCATTTTATTCGATAAGGTTACTTTCGATAAAGCTAATAAAAAAAAATTAGAAAAACGGTTCACCCTAAAGGCCATCCCTGCAACTTCCCGCTCATTTTGTATTTAAACGCTTCAAACTACTCATTACGTTTTTGAGCTCTTCGAGCTCAAAAATATTATTTTTGTGTCAATTTGAGCTCTTCGAGCTCAAAATTCTAATAGCAGTTTAAAGACACAATTTTTTGAATTTTCAAACGGCAATAACTTTTGAATGAATGAACCTATTTTCACGCGGTTGGCGGCAATCGACGCAGTTTTTGAAGCTCCATGAAAAATTTTCAAGTTTAAATAGATCGAGCCATGAATTTCGAAGTTATTACAAAAAAACACTTTTTTCGATTTTTTTCGACAACGATATCTCACGAACGCATCAACCGATTCTAACGTTTTTGGTGGTGATCGATGGAGGTTTTCAAGGTTAAGAGCTGATTAGTTTTTGAGACCGATCGGTTCAGCCAATTCGGAGATATTTGAAAAAAAAAAAAAACAACTTTTTTTTTCACTTTTTTTGCATTTTCTCGAAATCTACCGGTCGGAATCGGTTCAAATTTTCAGGAAATCTAAGTTTAGTGAAACCCTTCGAATGACACCAACCGCGATGAAATCGGTCGAGTCGTTCAAAAGTTACAAGAGGTTTACATACACACACACACACACACACACACACACACACACACACATACAGAAAACAGTATCTTCCCGATTTTCAATTTTCTTAGCGGGAAGTTAAAAACTCCATTCAAGTTAATTATTTATACTTATACTTAGGCGGACTAGGAAAATCTTGTGAGCTGGATGAAGATTGCGATGAAATAAAACACGCAAAATGTTCCAAAGATGGCAAGTGTATCTGCCGGATGAAAACAGTAAGAACCGATCCATGGACTTGCGCACCAATTTTGGGAGGATTTTGTTCGAACAATGAAACTTGTGCTGCTGATAATGCTGTTTGTGTTAACAGCGAATGTAAATGCAAGAAAGGTTATTTTCAGCGGCCGAATAACCAATGCGTACGCAGTGGGTAATTTTTTTACTATAAAAAGTGATTTAATATTCACTATTAATAGGTTTATTATTTGTAATAGATGTTTTGGGTACTCGGTGTGAAAACGATGAAGCATGTAATCTTGTAAAGTTTGCAAAATGTTCTGAATATAAAGTATGCGCTTGTACATCCAATACTACTGCAATAACTTCAATTTATTGCGCTCCAATTTTTGGCGGATTTTGCTGGGAAAATGACGAGTGCGTGACACTTAATTCAATTTGTTTAAACAATAAATGTCAATGCCACGGAAAATATAACCAATATACTACTGAAAAAGGATGTGTATCAAGTAAGATGAATTTTTTTTATTATTTTTATAAAGTTTTTAACAGATAAATTATAGCAAGAAAAATTTGTTTATGAAATTCCATCTTTAGAAGCACTAAAAAATTGTAAATGCGATTTTTTAAAAATAATTTTCTTGGGCTAATTTATTATTCAAGAAAAATTTTAAAAAGTCATCAAGTGTCTGCTGATTTCAATATCATTTTTTATTTTATTGTCATGTTATAGTTCGTGGAAATGTTATGCGTTACAAGAGTAAGATATTAGCTGAGAATAAAATTTCAAATGCAATATGTACTGGAGTAAACGACTCCCGGGTCAAAAAATTTACCCGGGTCAAAAAATTTAGTCTGTTTTATGATTAATAAAATGTTTTAATATTTTTCATTCAATTTAATTTTATTTTATGTCCCGGGTCAAAAAATTTAGTTTGTTTTATGATTAATAAAAATTTTTAATATTTTTCATTTAATTTAATTTTATTATGTGTATCTATTTTATATGAGAATTTAATCTGTTTTTGCCCGTACTATTCACAATTCAGACTAATTCCAGATCATTTTTAATGTTATAATAAAATTGTTTTCTATTGTTTCAAAAACCGACCAAAACATTCTATAATTTTTAATCGGTTTTTCATCGCTTGTAGATCAAAAACCGACCTTTTACGAATTTGATAATAATAATATTAATAATAATAAAAATAATAATATATTTATTTCTTATTATTTTATTCATGTCCTCGAAGATCCTCTACAGGGCACGGCTTTTCATTCTCTGAAACTGAAATAGTGACCATTCACTATTTCGTGAATATATTATAAATTAATTTATTTTTTCAAATAAATGCGACTTATAATTTTTAATGAGATACTTTTAAGTTAAAAAAATTATAAGTCGCCATCTTAATCGATTTTTGGCCTTCAAACATTTAGAGTGAAAATTATAGATCAAAAACAGTATAAAATTTCAGATTGAATTTGAAAACAATACATAAAGTCCATCTACAAATTAACTAAACTAAAAACCGATCAAACTTTTAAAACTTTTTAGTCTCATTAGATTAGAAACAGTATAAAATATTCATAGCTGCTCAATTATTTTACTAAAAAGTTATTTAGACTTAAAACCGATCAAAAATAATTTGAATAGTAGATCAAATACAGACGAAAATGTTTTTAAAAGTTCAAATACAGGTCAATAAGTTCAAATGCAGATCATTTAGCTTAAAATCAGTTTAAATTTTTCGACCCGGGCTGCGTATGTTTCCAACAATATCCATTCGAAGAAACTAATCGATGTACATCAAAAGATGAAATTGTATGTGAGGCAGATAACTGGTGTGTAGTCGAAAATTCTGGGTGCATTGATAATTTTTGCCAGTGCAAACCACAGTTTGGATATAGATCCAATCAATGTCTACCTCGTAAGTTTTATTGTTAATAGTATAAATTTACAACACCTAAATAAAAGTAGTTTTAATTTTCTTAATTTATTCCAGTTGCTCATTTAAATGACTTCTGTTTGCTTGATTATGACTGCAGAGAAATAGATCATGCAATATGTTCAAAGGATAACAAATGTAAATGCGATGAAAACTATGTAGCTGTGAATCAAACTTCATGTAGACCAATTTCTGGTGGAATTTGTTCAAAAAATAAAGACTGCGGAAATATTAATGGAGCGTGCATTGACTCTAAGTGTGGATGCATGCCATTTATGGTTAAATTTTCAAAATATTTGTGTTTAGCACGTGAGTAAAAAAATTATAAAAAAATTTATAAACTTTTTAGCAATCCGTATTTTTTGCGTTTTGAATGAATTTTTTTTTTTTATTTTATTTGCAGCTCAATTAGGGATACCATGTAAGAGTAATGAGGATTGTAGAAAAATATTAAACAGTATATGCTCCGACAATGGAATATGTGAGTGCAAAATAAATTTTGGAGAATACAACAGCACCGCATGTGCCTCTCTTCTTGGAGAATCATGTTTTGAAAATCAATTGTGCGTCCCACTTCATTCTAATTGTAAAAATGATATATGCCTGTGTGATGATGGATTTTTAGATTATTCTAAAAAAAAATGTATACCTCGTAAGTCATATGATACTGAACAATATTCAATATCCAAACATTCATTAATTTGTTGCTTCTGTATTTATGCAGACTACTTTAAGTCTGGTATCCCTGGGAAAGAATAGGAGTTACGGATAATTATTACGTGAAGCGTTCCAACATTTACGTAACAGGATAATTGGTAGGAAAGGATTGAGAAAGGATTGTGGAGAGGATCATCTTAATGTGAGTGTATAGAATATGCGAGAAAAAATTATTAGATAGCTCGGACTGGGATACCATACTGGACTGCATACCACAGTACATATTTAATATGTATTGTGAAAATGATGATAATTGCAAGTATATAGCAAATGCAAAGTGTCAGAATGACACAAATATTTGTACTTGCAAAAATGGCCATGAGATGGTTAATGAGACAGCTTGTGCTCCGCTTCTTGAAGAATCATGTTTTGAAAATCAATTGTGCGCCCTACTTCATTCCAGTTGTAGAAATGATAAATGCAAATGTAACGATGGATTTATACAATATTCCAAAGAAAAATGCTTACCTCGTAAGTTTACACAAACTGGACAATATTAAATCCATGAACATTCATTAATTTGTTTATTTTCTGTATTCATGCAGACTACATAAGGATGTACTGTGAAGATGATGATAATTGCAAATATATAGCAAATTCTGAGTGTCGAACTGACATAAATATTTGTATTTGTAAGAGTACCCATAAATTCTTTAATGAAACAACTTGTGCTCCGCTTCTTGGAGAATCATGTTTTGAAAATCAATTGTGCGCCCCACTTCATTCCAGTTGTAGAAATGATAAATGCAAATGTAACGATGGATTTATACAATATTCTAAGAAAAAATGCTTACCTCGTAAGTTTACACAAACTGGATAATATTAAATCCATGAACATTCATTAATTTGTTTATTTTCTGTATTCATGCAGACTACATAAGGATGTACTGTGAAGATGATGATAATTGCAAATATATAGCAAATTCTGAGTGTCGAACTGACATAAATATTTGTATTTGTAAGAGTACCCATAAATTCTTTAATGAAACCACTTGTGCTCCGCTTCTTGGAGAATCATGTTTTGAAAATCAATTGTGCGCCCCACTTCATTCCAGTTGTAGAAATGATAAATGCAAATGTAACGATGGATTTATACAATATTCTAAGAAAAAATGCTTACCTCGTAAGTTTACACAAACTGGATAATATTAAATCCATGAACATTCATTAATTTGTTTATTTTCTGTATTCATACAGACTACATAAGGATGTACTGTGAAGATGATGATAATTGCAAATATATAGCAAATTCTGAGTGTCGAACTGACATAAATATTTGTGTTTGTAAGAGTACCCATAAATTCTTTAATGAGATAACTTGCGCACCCTTGTTGGGTGAACACTGCAAGCCTAATGAACAATGTGCTATAAAGAATTCTCACTGTATAAGTGATGTGTGTGCATGTCAATTAGGTTATCAAAATCATAACGGAAACTGTGTATTTATTAATTGTAAATATCTTCTTATTTTTATAATCATATATGTATCAATTTATCAATTTTTATTATTTTTTTATTAGCTGGTTCGGACTTCATTCCGATATCGTGTCGTGAAGATAGTCATTGTTCTATCATAAAATATGCCGTTTGTTCTTCTGATGACAATTGTAAATGTAAGCCGAATTATGTCCCCCTCAGCCATGATAAGTGTCTAGGTACTATAGGCGAATATTGTAATTCCAACGCTGAATGTTATTCTTATAACACTGTTTGCCTCAATAATATATGCCAGTGTTCTGATAAATTTTATGCTTCTAGCAAAACTCATTGTGATCCAAGTAAATATCATTATCTATTATTTTTAATATATATAATAAAAATAAGAAAATTGAGATTAATATTATTTATTTTCAATTATAATTACATAAAGTTCATCTGGGATGAACATGTCAAAATAATCAAGATTGCTTAGTAGCGATAAAAAATTCAGAATGTTCCACCAGGGATAAAATATGTGTTTGCAGAAAAAAAATATTACCCTGTAAATGAATTCGAATGTCTTCTTTCTTTGTATGGAGATTGTCTAAGCAATGATGACTGTCGATTAAATTCCACTGTATGCATATACAACCAGTGCAAATGCCAAGATAATTTCAGCCCTATTTCAGAAACTCAATGCAGACCAGGTAATTCCAAACCAGATAAAGGACAAATTCAAATACTTGATAAAATAAATAGATGATAGATAATTGATAAATATAATTATTTCAGATGATTATTTCTACCGTTGTGATCAAGTAATAGATTGCGGCGATCCTTGGCATTATACTTGTAATGCTGATAAAAAATGTCGTTGCAAAAACAATCATTTTTCAATAAATAGATCAACGTGTTCACCAGATTTGAAAGGTTATTGCTGGAATGACACTCAATGCACTACTCATAATTCTACCTGTGTTGATTTTCACTGTAAATGCAATGATAAATTTGTTGGCGTTTCTAACAATTTATGTTTACCAGGTATCATCATTAATTTTTTTTATTTATTGAAATTTTTTTTTTATTGTTTATTGAATTTTTATTTTGTTGCAGAGTCTCATTCAAAACGATTCATTTTTTAAAAAGATGAAGAATAATCACGATTTAAACTGAATATACTAAACAAGAATAAATACAAAAATACGCTGACGTTATAATTGAATATTTCTATCTTTCAAAACATACTTTTTTTTATTGATTTAGTGTTTAAATTGGGACATATCGACGATTTTATATTGCAAAATCGTCCCATAGCGGCATGTCGAGAGTAAAGCACTTCCACACGCTCACGCGTGAGGTGTACAATAATTTACTTGATTAAAAATAACAATTTTTTTTACGTATGTGTATTTAATGAATGTAATGCTTGGTTTGAATTTTTTTTATGATTTACACATAAACTATGCGTCATAATTGACTTTATTCTATTTTAGTTTAAAAACATCTAATCCGGTCAAAATCGGTTGATTCGTTCGAGAGATATTGTGAAGGAAAGAAAACCGCAAAGTTTTTTTTCGGAATTACTTCGAAATTCCTTCTTCGACCGATTTAAACTATAAGATTTTTGATGAGGCTTAAAAAACGACGTCGAATGCCGCCAACCACGTGAAAATCGGTTTATTCATTCAAAAGTCATTGCGGTTTGAAAATTAAAAAAATAGTGTTTTATTTAACTCCTATCAGATTTTTGGAGAGCTCAAAATGAGACGAAATTAGTATTTTTGAGCTCGAGGAGCTCAAAAACGTAATAAGTGCAATTTTGAGCGCTTAAGTATGGAATTAGCGGGAAGTTGCATCAGGGATGGCCTTTAGGGTCATCCATTTTTCTAATTTTTTTATATTGGTTAACTGAGTTCCTTTTTTTTTGCTTCATTTTGATCTTTTTTTTTCTTTGAGTTCTTGGCGATACTTGACTCGTAAAAATCGTGGTTTTCTCTCTACGACTTTTTCTGGGAGGAGAATTTCCAGATTTTTATGGTAATGGCTTCATTAAAAAAAAATTTTTTTATGTGCTTCTTTTGGGGAGTAGGCCGTCGTGCCCAGAAAAAAATTTTTTTTTTTTCGATTTTCTGCAAAATTTCGTCTAATTTATTCAAAATACACGGAAAACAAACAAATTCAATGGTTAGAAACCACAAAAAGAAATAATCAGCTTAAGTGAGCCGTTGTGCCCCACCCTCTCGTACACTTTCTAGTAGATTTTCATGTTCACAAAAATGTTATGTTGACCGAAAATCGTTGATAAAATTTCAATTTATTTAATCAAATTTGCAATTTTTCCTTTAAAATTATTCTGATTTAGATAAACGAAAAGAAAAATATATGATCGTTCAAAAAAAATTAAAAATGTCATTTTTATCTATTCAAAAGTTACCGACCTTTTTCTAAATAATTAACAAACTTTTTTACGTTTGATAGACTAAAAACTCAATCAAATAATTTGAATTTAATCATATAAAAATCATTGAATAGTTCAAATCTCATTTTTAATTGTAACAGTTTTTCATACACAAAACAACTCAATCGCAGCATTATTTTATAATAAATGCGTGTGTTAATAAAAATTCATCAGATTACATAAACGCATAGTCATTGATAGAAACAAGTCTATCTTCCTAGATGTCATCAACACAGAGTGGTCATCTGAATGGAATCTTATACACATTTGTATACAGGTGTCATTATACTTAAAATCCCCCCAGGACTCTTGTATCTTTCAGTGGACAACGGCATCCTCAGACTGGACCCACACGAGTAGCACGTGCCTTTGGTCAATTCTATCCGTTCGAATGACCGACCGAGATCAAGTTTTTTTTAGTCTCGCATCCCCTTAATACTTTCTACATTCGTTCTACTATAAAAATAATATTTTACATACGTAAAATGAATCATTATACGGCTGTCATATTCCTGTCTACATCTATCGAATTATTAAAAAACAATGAAAAAAAATTCAGACAAACGATCAGCCAGAACATTTTTCATACTTGGCATCTATGTTAAATTGTGAATTATTTTTTTAGCAATATCTCAATCCGTTCGTGTTAAAAATGAGCACGTGTCATGTATTATGTGAATAAACTAAGCGACCGGTTTCTTTTTACATTTTTTCATTCTATACCATCAATGACCGATGGTCATTCAACTTTACCAGTCCAATTAATACCACTTTCAATCCAGAAATTTTACTTACGAACACAAACTAAATTTAACTTATTTTTTTTCTGTATTGGCTAAATAGTATTGAGTATGGTTAGTTCATGGGTCAAAATTTAACTATGGACCTACGGGAAGGTTCGGATCCAGTCATTAAAAATCATAATGTCGATTCAGAACCAACATCTAAACCAATGACGACTCAATGAATTCATGTTGTATGCATAATATTGAAAGGTAAAGTAGATCAGGTTATTGCTTTATCTAATTTAAAACCTTGTGTATACAAGTGAATTCATTAACCTGCTAAATTATCATAAACATTAATAATAGTGACTAGCAACCTGCAGTTACTTTGTGAGCGTTGTAAATTATGAATTATGAATAAAAACATTTTGATATCGAAAAACGATTTTTCGATACTTCTAATTACATTATGTTTCTATAGTTTAGGTACTTTTGAAATAAATTTGAAAAATAATATTGCTATGACAGGATCAATTAAAAATAATTTAATGAACAAATGCAACAGACACAAACACAGATAATCAACAAAATATTCAGAACTGCTGAAAAGACTTGGTTGGTCAAAAGTTATCTTGATTCAAAAGATAAATCTTTAACCAAAGATACCATTTTCAAGAAGATGATTTTCTTGAGTCGAGAAAGTTGTTTTCTTCAAAATGGTATTGTTGGTTAAAAATTTTTTCCCTTGAATTAAGTTTTTTATCAGTGTTGACAAAAAAAAAATTGACTATTGCTAAAAAATACATAATATCTTAAAAAAGAAAAAAATTCGAATGAAGATTTATCTGGATCATACCAAAGTTAACTATAAAGTCCTTCTGAAAATAAAAATATACTCATCGGAAAATGTTCCTTATTCTCTTAATTATGTAGGTGATAAATTAATTATCGTTGAAACAATATTAAGCCAGCACAAATTCAGGTTACAACCTTTCTAATGGTACCAAATTTAATTATAGTCAGGACCTTTCCAATTAAACTAAATTTATAAAAAAATTTATAAAAAACTAACATATCAATATGTTAGAGACAAAGTTTCCCGTATTCTCTTAATTATTTAGATTATCAATGTTTTGTATTATAAATCGCATATTTGAGTATTCAATGAGACAAGTATTGTATGATGTTTTTATTAGAAAGTCTGAAACTGTCGAACGCTAGAGCCTAGGCTTGTCTTTGATTTTATCAATCAAAAAATATCAAATATCACAAATCTAATGAGTTTTACCATTAAAATTTTTTATTGTTTTATACAATAAATTAATATATTATTTTAAATTTTATTCTAAATTATTTTCAATCATTACTGTAAATTTTCTATTTTTATAATAAATTTGTGGAACTTGAAAAAAAATTAAATAAATCGGTACAACAATTATTAACAAAATAATAAAATAAAAAAAAATTTTACTTTTGATTTTTTTATCTAAAATAGGTGATTACACCGGCACACAAAAAAAAAAGTTGTCAGTACTTTTGACCGGACCTACCTATCTTTATGTATTTTGACGCGCTGAATCCGAATCTGAAGTCAGTTTTGCTCGTACATCGTCAAAATTTTGAGTAAAATCCTAAAAACTCAAAAAAGGCGAAAAATTGCGAAAAACTGCAGTCACAGCGATGAATAAAATTTTGTGGACCTAGGTCAAGTATGATTATTATGTATTTCAATTCACTGAATCTGAATCTAAACGTAAATTATTATTCTTCTTAAATAATAATTATTATTCTTCAATCATAATTTCATAAAACAAAATTTTTAGTCTTCTGAGACTCTGGTACAGACATCTGAAACACTTTTAGCTACAGGCTAATATGTATGAATTTTTTTTATATAGGTTAGACGCTCTTATAGAGACAGAGATCAACTCTAAACTCACAGATAGTAAACAGAATGACATACTAATATGTATTAAGTTCGATATGATTAATTGATTACTGCCACTTCAATTTTATTTTTAAATTACTTTTTGAAACATATCAATAATGTGACGTCAAAATAATATAATACAACGAGTAATTATATAATAGCCAAATATTTACATAACAATATTTGTTCTTCAATTACGCTCAATTTGGACTTGATTGTTACAAATCGATGACAGTTAAAAGTGACAATAATTTTAACGGAAACTCTTTCCATCGTTATAGATCTACTGAAAATAATAATAATATTATAAAAACCTAAAATAATCCGACAAAAAAAAAAACTACGATAATATAATTAGTAAAAAACTAAAACAATGCAGAATCAATCTTACTACAGTATCATTAAATGCCTTCAAAACTATGTACACTTTTACAATTTGTTGAACATTTATATCGAGATGCATGAAATTTCATTTCAGTTAGACAATTTTGTAACTATACATGATATTTTTTCCTTACAACTAGCAAAATATATATTCTTATTAGTCAAACATGAGTACAATTCATTTTCAGTTATAGATCATCCTACAAAATTCTTATCTACACTACGTATAATTAATCATCAAATTTTTTTTTCTTTCTTATTAATATACTCCACAAATTGTATGCCATTGATATTAATCAATTAAAAACTTCTTACCCTTTATCCACCAATAACATATCAAAACACAATTATTAAGTTTCTGCAATTTAGTTCTGATACACTGGACTACTCGCGATTTCAACTCACCCAAATTTTTATGCATAATATAATCCACATTTCAAGACTAAACATTCAAATCAATTGGGACGAAATTTAAATAAAAAAAGCATGGCAGAAAAAATGGTACTTTCGAATGAAGATCCAAGATATTGATATAAATGTATTTTTAATTACGCATACAAAAAAATTTCTTTAACAAAACGAAGACCACCATCAGCGTATTGACAAAGTTCTAAAACAGCGAAATAACGTAATCAGTTAATTTGTGTCCATCGGACCTTTTGAAATATGACATGACCTAGTGACATTTTAAAAAAATCCCAACTGACCATTTATATAAGGAGCTAAAGTGCGATAACAAATGTACGGCTTACCGCATATATGTTATAAGTCACCATGACGAGCATAACTCGTCACCCTCGGACAAGCATATGCTTATGACAATGACCGCCGTTGAGTGGCTATCTTGAAAAAACATATTAATCAAACGACACCAAGTAGCAAAGTACTCGAGAACTATCAACACATATGGGACATATCACACGTGCTGCAAAGCATAAACGACTTAAGCTCGGATATTTTTCAAAGGATTTGTATCAAACAAAGTCTATTGAATCATTCTGTCAAAAAGTTTAACGACTGTTTCTGGACATTTACCATATTTTTTTTCCACAATGCTTATTCTTATTATCGCAACCTCTGCAACTGTAGGCAAATATTATTTGTAAATTGGAAGCTAAGCTAACCGTCAAATTGGATTTCATTTAGTTGATGTGAATATCTTAGCAGGCAGCTCTAGCTTCTATGGTGGCAAAGGCTGTCAGGGGAATATGTGCCAATAATACCGTTGAGGATCTTTTCATCGATGAGATGCAAAGTTCCCGCGAAAAAATATCAATCACTGGGGCGCGGATAAATACGACACATTAGATTTATTTTTATAATGTATGCGAAAAAGGATATAATATAATATAATATACGTATCAAGAGCATCGGAGACGAATGAATGGGAGTAGGACTACTATAGACTTATGTACCTGCTCTGATGCCGATAATACACACTAGTTATGCCTGAGATCGGTAATCCTGTAAGCCTTGCACTTGGACGAGTTCCGCGATCGAATACTAACACAGAAAAGAGAAAAGAGCGAGACAGGCCAACGGTTTTGCATTGATTCCAGGTCATGCCATAACATTTCCTTATAAATCCTGGGCCTTGGCTATAAATCTGTACGTTACGGGGCGAAAAAGAAAGGGGAGACAACTGTATGGAGGGAAAAATAGCATTGAGAGGGAGAGACTGAGAATTATAATGTTAAAGGGATGCCACCTATACTATTATATAGACCGTAGTGTAGCGGACCTTTGAAAAGCTCTCTTAAAGGGGAGAAATTAAAATGTAAAAGGGCTGATATGCGTGGAAAACCCAGCCCGATCGCCTCTTCACTCTCACTCTTTACAAAGCAAGGGATTTTGCAGGGAAATTAAAATTAACAGGCGGTGAGGAAGGGGATCTATGGAAGAAAATAGATGGGGTCCCGCACTCTGAGCTAAATGTAAACCATAAGGAGTACATGTATACTGTCAGGGACCTCCGGGATGTCATCTCGAGATATGTATGTTTTATCCTTATGTGTACTTTTTGAAAACAGAATACGTTCTACATATCAGACTTAATTTTATAAAAATTATATGATTGATGAAATTGATATTAGTTTTCAGAAATACTAAACACTTTTGACAGTGGTTTATGATAAAAAATTTAGTGACGAGCGACCTTATTTTTCATGAATTTGTTTCAGGACTAATTTGATCTTTAATTTTATATTTGAAACAACTATGATTTTATAATGAATTTATGAGAAAAACATTTTTAATTTTTTGCTAAAATGTTTGAAAAATAAAAAAAAAAAATAAGTCAAATTTCATGAATTTTTTTTCGAGTAATAAGATAAAAGTACGAAAATGAACTAGTGATAAATGTTTTTTCTGGAAAAATTTTCAATTTGTGATATTATTGTTGCAAAAAGAATTTCATAGATTAGTGTAAAAAATACAAATTATTTTATAATAAATTAATTCATTGTGAAACTGTTAGTTTCAAAATATGAATATAAGAATAAAATCCATCAGCTACAAATTTTAACACTTAACATCTTGTTCAGAAGATTGTTAATTTAAAAAATTCATGAGGTTATTACTTTCAGCGTAATTTTTAAAATTGAGTTCTTAACAGCCAACGTTTTAAGGTTTGAAAATATGTAGTTTTCGAGCATATAGATAGAGTTGAATATCTAAATATATGCGCGGGCGTTTGTTAATTTCAAATAATTTTTTGAATTTAATGCTAAACTAAGAGCACTTAAAAGACTTATTCTATTTTTATGTCACGGAAGTTTTACACACAGAAAAAAAAATGTTCTTGAATCAAGTATATATTTTTGAAGAGCTCAATATTCTTGGTTTAAGTAGAAAAATTCTTGATTTAAGGTAGTTCCAGCATGAAATCACTTTTCGACAGATTCGGCTGAAATTTTTTTACGGGTTCAGAATAGCTTTATTTATAAATTCCTGAAATTTCACAATTTTTGACCGTTTAGATCACGAAATTTTTAAAGTCAAAGTTAGCGATTTTGAGGGTCATGTTCCATCTACAGCATGTAAAATGTCCGGTCTCTCCAACTATTTCTTATTATATTAAAAAATTCTCTCGACAGAATTGGAAAAAAAAATTAGGAGAGTGTTGAAAAATGTTTTTAGAATAAGTTAAAAAAATAAAAATAGCACCTCACCGTTTTGTTATCGAGATATAATAATTTTAAAAAATAAATTTCGATCCATTTCTAACCTGCTCACTTAACAACTCATAGTGATTTGGCAACGCCGTGCGCAACGCTGTATTATCCGTTGTATGTATCAAACAAATATAAATAATGCTGTGAAGCAGGAAAGAATAGGAGTTACGGATAATTATTACGTGAAGCGTTCCAACATTCACGTAACAGGATAATTGGTAGGAAAGGATTGAGAAAGGATTATGGAGAGGATCATCTTAATGTGAGTGTATAGAATATGTGAGAAAAAATTATTAGATAGCTCGGATTGAAATAATGTAGCATAAAAAGCGGGAAATTCAAATCTTTCACGGTTTTCAAGAGCAACGTTGCCAGATCACTAGACTAACAACATGTGATTGTATGTGTGAACGTCTGTGTGCCGTGGCTTTTAAATTTTTGTCTATAGTAAATGCTCTGACTATACTATACCACGCTGGAACTACGTTAAGAAAATTTTTCTTGATTCAAGACATTACCCTCTTCAAAATTTTATACTTGGTTCAAGAATTTTTCTCTTGAATCAAGTTAATTTTTTTTTTCTGTGCATGCATCAAAGGAATGAAAAAATTTCAAACTAAAATTGGCTCTATAATTAAATAAAAAAAACTTTTTTTTAGTGCACAAAACTTTTTTAATTTGTTATAATCATATGGTAGATCAATCATTTTAATGAAAACAACATTTTTAAAACTGATTTAAAAGTAATCTCAAGTACATATTCATCTCGTGCAAAAAATTTAACGATACTAACGGTACTAACTATATTACTACGGTTATCTAGAAGTTATAAACGATTGTGTCGATGGAAAAAAAAAACTGCTGATTTCAAATCAATAATTAATAACAAAGAATAGTAGAACTTTAAAATGTAGAAAAAAACATTTTTCAAATTCAGAGCACATGAAACAGTACAAAGTTGTAAAGTTAATTTTGAAATTTTTTTTTTCTCGTTTCATGCTTTTTAAAAATAATAACTGACGTACCCTTACATTGATACGTAATTTTCAAATTAATACTAAATAAGAGTTGAAAAATTTTACAGTAAAGGTTTAAATATTGATAGAATTTGTCAAAAACTAAAAAATTGATACAACCACGCAGGTATCTCGATAATTTGGATGTATTTTTAGTTATTTATCTAAATCAATCTTATGACAAAAAAAAGTAAAGCAAAGGAGGAAGCTAGAGAAAAAAAGAACAGAAGGGTACATGCTCAGTATAGATACAGGTGATCTTGTACCGTGAGAACATTCCCACAGCATCCCCCGGACGAGTCACCCCTTCTCATCCTTTCACTGTATACTCAACAATCTCTATCTTTTTCTTGTTCTTGATCGTCAGGTTAGAGCTATTTCGATATCCGGTGTATTCCTTTACTTTCATGAGTGTATCCATAAGGTGCTATAGTGCTAAAAGACCCCCCTGACCAAATAAGTTCAACCCCTGCTTGTGATCGGTCCGGACTATAATAGGAAACGGTTAGGGGCATAATTCTTCCGGGTTGCAGAAGATATTTTTACTGGTACATAGGAGAATCCGCATGAGCAACAGAGCGACGGGATATCATTGTCCTAGATACGGAAAACTGACAACTGTAGAATGCCAAGTGAATAGGAAGCTCAGCTGGATGATTCATGTCATTTCGCTCGTCTTGCTGTAACTTATTTTTATATTTTTAAACCGTTGCGATACTATCATACCTTCGGTTCATTCCAAATTACTTCACTATCAACTTTTAAAGACTTAAGTCTTTCTTTCAGCTAATTGAAAACACCAATAAGATGATAACAATAACAAATTTTGGAAAAATTTTCATTTTTACCTGAAAATAATTTTTTCTGCCCTCCGGCCGGAAAGTGGCAACTTTCTGGCCGCTGCGCTAAACAAAGTTGCCACATTCCGGCTACGTCGAGCAGAAAAATAGTATACACACCTTGGCCAGTAAAAAGTAAAGCCTCAGACCACATGTTTGTCAACCTCGGCTTCGCCTCGGCCAATAATTACATGTGGTCTGAGACTTTTCTTATTTTACTGGCCTAGCTATGTAATATACTATCTCTCAATTAAAATATGATAAATTTATTGAACAAAATGAATAATGCAATATTAGGACATGTGAAAAATTTTGTATGAACTCATTAGACCATACCAGAAAAGTTATGTACGGGATGTTTTCCATTCAACTAAATTATAGTTACAGATCATCAGTTATCAGTAAATTATAAAAATTATTATTTGTAAGTTTTATTAAAAATTTTTAACTCTACACTATTTTAAAAATTATTAAAAAATGAAGTAGCAAAAAAGATAGTTAAAAGCAATTGAAATTGACATTTTCTTATTATCTGCCGTGTGATTTATATAATATAAGTGAACACGTGTAATCTATAAGTTGTAACAATTTGAAACTTTATTAATTACCTTTTACTGATGAATGACCTTAGGCTATTTTTATAGGTTAATAGCAGTGAGGGTGTGTCACCAGCCCATAAAAAAATTGGCGATAATGATTTTGCTATCTAGCTCAAAGAATGAATGTGGTGTAATTTATGATATTTTTAACTCAGTCAAATATTGGAATGATATTTTCCGATAATATAATGTCACATATTTTGATTTGCTTCTTAATTTTCCATTAAGCATGTGAGAAAATTATTTTTTCAGTCATCTAAATTGAGCTTACTGGACCCGATGATTCGAATTAGCTTCAGAAAGCTGTTTTTAGGATTACGACGTTTTAAATGATTGTGGTTTTGCACGTGTGAAGTAATTCTTAAATAATTTCCAATTTTTCGGCGTCTACTATTATTATGCGTTTCATTCATCACGATCAGTGAAGAATGGCTTGAAAATAAGAAAAAAATTAATAAAAATAGTTCGATTTATAAATTTTTTGATTTTTCATGAATTTTTTTCTTCAATCAAAAAATTGTAACGTGTATAATCGCGCGAAATTTTTTCATTCATTATTAATGTTTAGTACTTCAGTAATTGTCTGATAAATTTAATTTATTTTGCAAAATATTACTTGAAAAAAAATAGAATCGAAATATCATACCTTTTTTCTATTATAGCAGTATTTCTTTTTAAATATCTACATTTAACGGAGCGTCCAGATAATTTCTTTACCATAAAATAATATTTTTTGTGAACTCTTTTAGTCGCTGCAATTTTTTGCATGCATTTAAAAAAAGTATTTGTAATAAAGCAACTGGCTCTAAAATAATTACTTTGATTATTGTACCACTTTTGCAATATTTGAATAATAAAAAATCAATAGTTACAATCCAATAATACAATACCTGCACTGCTCGTAAATTTTATGATTGCTAAAATGATATAAGCATCGTTGGCACATTAAGTTAACCATCACAAACATCTCTGCTTTAAATGTACCCATACAATTAATTTTCATAAAATCAGATCGAGCTTCATCTGCAGTCATTACATCTACACTTCGACAATTTAACATAAAAAGTGAGATTATTGTATAAGACGTAAGAATTTTTAAACCCATTCTACAAATAGTTCAGCGTAACTCTTACACTCATGAAATAATATGGTTATTCCCTTTCGTAAAACTAAAAAACTAAAAATAAAAAAAGTAATTAAACAATAAAACTTATATCTTACTTATTTGTATCCGTAAGTTTATCAAATTGAGTGATATTCACCGCGGGAATATTATGGATAGCAACAAATTTAATTAGATTGATTGTTATGTGCTACACGCAAAAAAAAAAAATTGGGGCTGCCACATGATTTTCCTGTGGCAGCCACATGATTTTTTCATGTGGCTGCAACATGATTTTCATGTGACTGCCACATGATTTTCCTGTGGCAACCACATGATTTTTTCCATATGGCTGCCACATGATTTTCCTGTGACAGCAGCATGACTTTCATGTGGCAGGCAATAATATTTAAAACAGCAATAATAATTATCATAATAATAATCATAATCTATATTATTAAGAGAATAAGAAAAATTTTGTGGCCAGTGCATTTATATGATAAATTGGGTTTTTATGGTTGAGTTTGGTATCATTAGAAAGGTCTTGACTTGGAGTTATGCCTTTTCAAGATTTCATATCATTCTCACCAATAGTCAATAGTGTTTATTATGATAGGAATTAAGGCTGCATTCGAAAATGCTCTATCTCTAGATACATAATCAAGAAATTACCTCGCATCCGGTGAACTATTGCCATTTTTAAAGATACAAGCTCACTCCGATATTCCACTTATCGAGACCTTTCATTTAAATACCCACATCAACTTTTCATATATTTATATATATTATATAAATGTATATGTGAAAAATATATCAAAAATGCATGTGGGTACTATATATGAATATATAAAAAATATATCAAAATGCGTGTGGGTACTCAAATGAAAGCTCTTGATGAATGTAACATCGGGATGAGCTTATGTCTTAAAAAATGTGAATAATTAAGAAATTACCTTTGTATCTTGTGAATTATTGACATTTTTTAAGATATAAACTCATTTTGACGTTTCATCAAGAGCTTTCATTTGAGTGCCCACATGCATTTTTGATATATTTTTCATACATACATATATATAATATATGTAAATATATGAAAAGTTAATGTGGGTACTCAAATGAAAGGTCTCGATAAGTGTAATATCGGAGTGAGCTTGTATCTTTAAAAATGGCAATAGTTCACCAGATGCGAGGTAATTTCTTGATTATGTATCTAGAGATAGAGCATTTTCGAATGCAGCCTTAATTCCTATCATAATAAACACTATTGACTATTGATGAGAATGATATGAAACCTTGAAAAGGCACAACTCCAGGTCAAGACCTTTCTAATGATACCAAACTCAACCATAAAAACCCATTTTATCATATAAATGCACTGGCCACAAAATTTTTCTTATTCTCTTAATAATATAGATTATTATTATTATGATAATTATTATTACTGTTTTAAATATTATTGCCTGCCTCATGAAAGTCATGTTGCTGTCACAGGAAAATCATGTGGCAGCTATATGGAAAAAATCATGTGGCTGCCACAGGAATGTATCATGTGGCAGCCCCAATTTTTTTTTTGCGTGTAGTAATTAGAATCTATGTATTAATATTGAATTGAATAAAAAGACAGAAGAAACAATCTTAAAAATTTTTTATTGCTTGTTTCACTTACAAGACTTAAAAAATACTTTCGCGATTTGAGAATTCATATTACTTATAATATTTTTTACAAATAACATTCAAATATATATATTGCGAAAATCATACTAGACTAAGCTCAAGTAATTATCAAATTTCAGAAGTTATTCACTAAATTTTATTCGAGTTTGTAGAATTTTATAGAGCGATTAAAATCGACTGTAACTACTTTCTAATTCTTTTTTTGTGTAGTATTATTATTGACAAACATGTACAAAGATTCAGTAAAAGATATAATTACAAAAAAAAACTTGTAGGTCATAAAATGAACTATAATATTTGACAATGGAGTGAAGAAAAATACGCAATCATTATTTTGAATGGTATTAATATGTAACTCACCACTGTGCAACGGAAAGTTTTGGGTTACCTTTCGCCACCTATTGACTACCACGTTACTATTGACTTCACTTCTACCAGATTAAAAAAAAAAATATTCTTTTTTTTTCTTTTGTTCCAATTAATATTAAAGAACGAAAATTTTGTAATGCTAATAGTAACTTTTGAGTTTAATTATAAATTTAACATACAATTTGGATATTTTATGATTAGCATGTTTTTTGTAAGTATACTATTGATAGCGTTTATAACAATATATTGTCTGCAGAATGACAATGTTAATCTGTATATGAAAATTCAGTCACTCAGCCTTTATAACAGTACAAAAAATCATCAAATTATAGTATATTTGAAAAAGTGACCACTCTGTAATTAGTAAATTGAATCAGCTCAACAATATAATCTTTATACGTTATCGGGCAAAATTTTTAATTACAAAAGGTTTTTTTAGTCTTTCGTTAATAGATATCAAAAACAATGTAGATATAAAAATATATTTAGTGTACAAATTTTACGAGTCAAAGTATCCGGTAATAACTTTTAAAACGTACGCCAATTAAAAATTGTATCTTTCCACACGAGTGTCACAACTATTATAGAATTAACTTGACATATAATCTGCAATTGTATATTCACGCCCATTTTGACTTATTCATTGACCCATAAAGCTTATTGTCCGGTTTTCATCTGGACCTCTGACCAAAGAACAGGTCCAGCGTGCGCTCATTCTAGTGGTTACTTTGCTTCTGTTCTATTGTTGGGTTTTTGTATTGAGTTGTATAATAAATAAAAAAAAAAAAGGGAAGAAACTAAAAAATAACATGCTTTATTATTTAGAACCCAATTATAAATAAACAATCATTTAAATATTGACAAATTAAAAAATTTTTAGTAGTTGAAAAGTAGCTCGATGAATCTATATGTGGATTACAAATAACAAATAAAATAATAACATCAATTTTTATTAAAAATCTGGATATTGTTTTTGATTTTTCAGTTTTCTTAAATTAAGGGTCAATTGGAATAATAAAAGATCTTCTGTACTTTATAGAAACAAAAATAATAAAAAAAATTCAATACTTTAATTCATAAATGTATATTCTAAAAAATTAAAAAAATGGTAATAGAAATTTTTTATTCACAATTAGATAAATAATTATTGAGTCATGATTTCGAGATCGGCTCTGAGCCTTGATTACACGAACCGAATAAAAAAATAATCACGTTAATTAATTACGTTCTTCGTGGGTTATGGTGTTAACACCACCGTAATTATAAATGAAATTTCGCAAAATTTTCTTTTAATGAATTTTTTATATAAAATTTAATCGTTCATTAACTCGTTTATTAACGTTTTATCTTTATTTTGGTATTTAAAAATAAAATAGATATGGAAATCAACGAGTTTTAATTTTTAGGCATTGCGCTTGAGGCATGGAATTCTATTAAAATAAATCCGTATATTGAAACGGTCATCCACATTCTTTATAAATGGGTAGCCTGATGAACATGTGTAAACTATATCTCTGGGAAAATTTTCAGCGACCGTCAAAATCAGTGGACAGGTAATCCTTCATAAGTGTAGAAGTATTCTACAGGAAGCGTTATAGAGTATCGGTTGTGAAACTTGTTGGTTCAAGTGTCGGGATAAAAAAACTCAGAACCTTGATACTTGAAACATCTACATTGATACAAATACATTATTATAGCGATTATAATCATAAATAATACAATAGTAATGCACATTATATCAGTTATGAATCTTAATCCTTTTTTGTACCTTATAACGACACAATTTTTGTTAACCCCGGAAGTAATAACAATCTGTTAGTAAAATCGGGATGATTACCAATCTAGATTGCAATCATTTGATGTAACAGCCATGAATACACGATCAGATAGAATGAAAAGAAACGAAATGAGTCGTGGCATGGGTCACCATCAGGGTCACCCGTGGGATCCTCAGGTCATCAGAGTCGTGGACCTGTCGTGGCACAAACCGGAAGACAAACTTGCGGCGATCGAATTATAAAAACTATATTCACCAAGAGCCAGTTTTACAAGAAAAACTCATCGGTTGATCATCAAAGAGGATCGTTAGCACGCGCGCTCTTTTTATATCTCCATGTCATATATTTTATACCTGCTGCAGGATTCAGGAATTTAATGTAGAACTTGCACCAAGAAATCCAACGTTTGATATCAGTTATATATATATATATATAATACTTGATTATACCTGGTCCAGTTTTCGAAGTTAGGCGATCAAGTCGTTACAACAAGTTTCCGAAAACGCATCGAAAGAATGACCGTTGGGTCGTAGGCCGTTTAGGTCATAGGCTGACCGTCATCGCGTGGACATCCAGTTCAACCGGTGATTCTCTATTCTGGTGAACATCAAGAGTGGACGATGATGAATCCCAGTGTCAGCAAGGCTAGTTTAGTTGTTAGCTGTTGATTCAATGATACGGGCACGCTTCAAAGTACTTTTTGATCGTTCATTTATTTTTGTTGTAAGAATAAATAGAGATATATAACAAATGTCGAAGGATCTGGTTAATGGTCTGGTCAGTCTGGTCATGTGTCGACGGATTATAAGGTGAAGTCCAGCTAATGGTGATCTTGACCCGTGAGATACACACGAGCGTGTAATGCACTAAAAAACTTCATGTTCTTCTTGCTCAAGGGTAAAACTCACCCCAAAAAATAAACACACCGTAAAAGAAGATATGTGGCTGTAAATATATTATAAATTACTTCGAATTTATGATCGTTGCTTTTGTGGTTATTATAAGTTCGTTAGAGGATATTTTTTTTTTACACGCAGTAGAAAATTTTTTTTAAAATAAGTAGAAATTTATGTTGACCTCTTTTTAACAGAAAATTTATAATTTATTTGTGTTAAAAAGAAAAACGAACGATTCATATCAATTTTTGCATATTGGAATGTAACATACAAAATGGTATTCCAAACTTGATTTCGTGCTGCCTTGAAAAATAGAGAAAATAATCTATTTAAAGCAAATTAGAATTATTTTGAACTAGAAAAAGATTCAGATTCAGATTCAGATTCATTTTATTTATGCCAAAGCCTGCTGGCCAGATGGCAAGTTTTACAAAAGTACAAAATTTTATAATACAATAAAAAGAAAATTATACACAATGATTGTAAACTTATAAAAAAAAAAAAAAAAAAAAGCTATCGCTGGAAGCTATCATCATTATTAACTAATGCTGTAGTGACTAGTAACTTAAAAACTATCTAAGTACCAAGAATAACCACTAAAAATTAATTAAATTTAAGAGATCAAATACATCATTTAATTTAACCATATTCTTATCTTGATTTATCACGATAAGAATATGGTTAAATTAAATGATGTATTTGATCTCTTAAATTTAATTAATTTTTAGTGGTTATTCTTGGTACTTAGATAGTTTTTAAGTTACTAGTCACTACAGCATTAGTTAATAATGATGATAGCTTCCAGCGATAGCTTTTTTTTTTTTTTTTTTATAAGTTTACAATCATTGTGTATAATTTTCTTTTTATTGTATTATAAAATTTTGTACTTTTGTAAAACTTGCCATCTGGCCAGCAGGCTTTGGCATAAATAAAATGAATCTGAATGAATCTGAATCTTAGATTCTAATCATTCAGGGTACGTTTCAAAATGTGAATTCTGCCTGGCTCCAGAGACTCGGTTACTTATAAAATCGAAGAATAAATACCTCGAACTGGCCGTACAAACTAATAAAACCAACACCAATACTTATGTATAGCTTAATTAGGACTTCGAGTAGGTGTTGCTTCTCCTGGTGAATTGGAACACGTGGCCTCTGGTACATGTTCTGGTGAATCCACCTCAAACCACATACTGGGAGTGGCATGTAATGGCAAGATGCAAATAACTGATTGACTTATTCGTTGGATAATTTATTTATTAACTCTTAAATAAATTATTTTAACCACTGATGCCTAACTTGGCAACATTCACACACAAACTGGAGCTAATTAGTAATATTAGGTGCTTCGAATATTACTAATAATATATCAAACTGTTCTGACTGAACAGGCAAAGTGAATCAAACTATTTATTACAAAATAGGCAAAAACGGATTAATTAAACTTGACGGACCAGGTTGAATTTTTCAAATTACAACCAACTGGGTAAGATTCAACCCTACAAATCCCAAATGGATTATTTAAACTATTCCAACTGAATAGAATTCAATTAGTTTAATTTTTACTATGTGCATCAACTAGCATTTTTTAACTGAAAAAATACTAAGAAATGATGTTTAAGAAATGATTTCTTAAATACAAAGAAATCTTCTTAAATGTTAAGAAATCCTTCTATCAGTGCAGTTTTATCATCCTCATAAGTAATTTTCAGGTTTTAATTGATCGAACCGAAAATTTCAGAGTAATTCCGAAAAAACACTTTTTTCGGTTTTCTTTCGTTCACGATAACTCACGAACGAATCAACCGATTTTGACCGGACTGGCGGCGATCGACGCGGTTTTTTGATGTTAAGAGCTGATTAGTTTTTGGAATTGATCGGTAAAGTCGTTTAAAAGTTATTCCAAAAAAACCACTTTTCAAAAAATTTTTTTTTGTAGTTTTTTTGCAATTTCTCAAAATCTACTGGTCCGAATCGGTTCAAATTTTTAGGAAATCTAAGTTTGGTCAAGCTCTTTCGAATGGCGCCAACCGCGATCAAATCGGTCAAGCCGTTTAAAAGTTATAAGCGGTTCACATACTTTCACACATACACACACACACACACACACACACACACACACACACACACACACACACACACACACACACACACACACACACACACACACACACATACATACATACATACATACATACAGACACCGTGACAATCTCGCGGGGATAGTCAGGGAAGCTGTGACCGTCAAACGTCGAGATCTGATGAAAACTCGATTTTGGCAAAAAGGGGTGAAAACAATAACTTCCCAATTTTTGAAAATCTGAGATTTTTAGCGGGAAGTTAAAAATTCTGAAAAACGGTTGACCGGCAGGCCATCCCTGGAACTTCCCGCCTTTTTCGAGCTTGAAACGCTCGAAAATCTTCCTATTAGGTTCGAAAGTTATACACTGAGAAAAAAAAATACTTTTACTCAATTAACAATTTCTTGGTTCAAGAAACTCGCTGACGATCAAATATTCTATTATAATAATAATTATTATTAATTATTAATTTCTGAAAAGAAGAACATCAATATTTATCTTTAGATAATAGATAAACAAAAGAATAGCTTTATTTAAATTAAGTAAAAATTATTTCAATCAATTTAATAATTTCTTAAGCTAAGAATATATATTCTTGGAAATTATCACGAACATAAATTCTTGTATTAAGAAAATTTTCTTAATGAAAGTATTTTTTTTTCTCAGTGTATCACAAAACAATTATTTAGAAATTTTTAAATAGCTATAACTTTTGAACATCTCGTTCGATTTTTATTTACTAGGCATCATTTGATGCCGTTTTCCAAGTACAAAAATTGCTTAGGGAGTCTTGAGTCGATGATCGGAGAATTTAAAAGTTATGTCAAAAAAACGATAATTTAGAAATTTTTAAACGGTTGTAACTTTCAAACGCGTCGTTCAATTTTGACATACTTGGCGGCATTCGACGCAGTTATCTAAGTTAAAAAAGGTGTCTTGGAATACTGGAGTTGATTAGTCAAATATTTTTATAGTTATTCCGAAAAAATTGAAAAAAAATTTTTTTTTTTTCGTTTTTATTTTTTGAATATCTTTGAAACGACTCGACCGATTGACTTCAGAACCTAATCAGCTCGAAGTCTCATTGAATACTTTCGAACGCTGTGTCGTTCATCTCGATCGGTCCATTCGTTCTCAAGATATCATACGACAAAATTTTATTTACACACACACACACGGCCGGACGTTCAGCCGGAAATAGTCGCAACGGCTTCCTAGAACCTCAAAATGTGGAGATTGATGAAAATTCTCATTCTCAAAATCTGACCGAAATCTATAACTTCCTACTTTTCAAAATTATTCATTGTCAAAACGGGAAGTTAAAAATCATTGTTAGAATTTCACTGTTTTTAAATAAGCAGAAAAGTTCTTAGTTGAAGTGAAATTTGTTCAAACGAAGAACAATTTCTTAGTTCAAGGATTTTTTTGATTAGTAAATAACAATGGAACTCTACAAAATAATGTTCCAAGTTCAAAATTTTTTTTCTTTTCAAGAATCTAATTAATAATTTTATCATCAGTATAAGTATTCTGTGGTCAGAGTAGAAATTATTCAGAAAACAGTTGCGTTTTGCAGTCTTATCTTTAAATATATCAAATAGTTACTCATAAGACCAACTTTATAATTTATAAATAAGACATAGTATCTCAATTCCATAAAATGCATATTATAAATTATTATAAAATGAACAGTTTACATTTTATTACATACATAATTTCACTAGCTTTCCTACGTAATAAAAAGAAATGTTTGACTGCACAGTTACTACAAGTTCGTGAAAAAATGTTTTTCCACTTTCAGAGAATAAACTAGTATAAACAAAACATTTACATAACTTTCAATTCGATGATTTTTCTATCAGAAACTTGTGCAAGATTTTTTTTTTCACCCATCTTAAAGTTTGTTTTTATCCATTCAAAGTCTGGGTTATTATTTTAAAACCCGAGTGGTTTTAATTAGAGAGATAATATTTGAAGTTGAGATTTTCTTACTGTGAAAGTTATCACTCTGATGAATAATACGTCGATTGCAGAATCCAACTATGATCGAGGTGAGATACAGAGTTTGAATTACTTAAAAGTTGGCGAAGATTTTTATAAAGTTTTAAGCTTTTACAACGCTATTTTTTCGGCAATTCGGTATGTACTTTTTATAAAAACAGGAATAGCATTAATTAATTCAATTAAAAATCCAATCAATATAAATTTACATATTGGATTTAGACTTCATTTCTTGTTCGTTTCCCTCTTCTTTTGCTTACTCTCGAGATCAGATTAGCAGATACTGGGAAATTTTCTGATATGTTCATATATGTCTCATTAGAGTCTGATATGCCCATATATGGTTTTTCGACCCAGAGTTGTATTAAAAATCTCCGATAGAGGGCTTATGATCGCTAAATTGTCTTCTTTCAAGAGAATTAAGTTTGAGGCACAAAATTTTAAAATAAAAATTATTTTTGTTACTTACCTAAGAAGCTTTTTGAGATTGGTTTTTATTTTAATAAGTCGTGACTATTTTTATAAAAAGTATAATTGATTTTTTTACTCTCACATATATTGTCTGACATGGCCATATATGACTAAATCAAGTAATAAATGGCCAGATATAAAAATTTGCTATATCAGAAAGATTTTTCACGTTACCTTTACCTTATTTAAGGGATTGTACTAACTGATGATCTCGATCATAAAGACTAATATAAAAAAGCAAAGGGTTGAAGAACCAAAGCGATTGAGGAAGACAACATATTGCATTGAAGCAGTAGACAATGGAGTTGAAGGTAAACATGATAGTGGTTGAAAGCTAGGCGCCTCGAGGAGTATAAATACAGTCTATCGATGTATCTCTGTATGGTACATACATGCTGGTGGATGCGCAGCTGTTTTCTCAAAGCAAGGGGGTACATGATGTTAGTGGATGAGAAGAGAAGTAAAGGATGAGCCGGATAGGAACTTGGTGGGAACACTGAGAGTCAGACACTGCTTCTTACGCTGCACGGGACTGATCTCGTTGGTGTGACGTAATCGTTCCTCTCAAAGCAGCTGTGGCTTCTGACCGAGCTAACCCAAGATTGATTGCAAGATTAGTCTAAGTACTCGGCTCCAGGGGGGTTTACGTCAATGTGCGTAGAGGAATCTAAGCGGGAACGATCGACGAGGGGAATACTAGTCTGCGCTATTCCAATAAACAAAATTCTTCTACACACATACATACGATCTACGATCTACGTCTACGTTCTAACCCTTTTTAATGTTTTCTACTATTCTACTTGTTTTTCTGCCTCTTGCTGATTTATGTTGACTTTAAGGACGGACATTAGTATCACTAAATACTTACATGAATCTCTTTTAGGTTCAGTTAGCTTTTTTATATTTTCAAAATCAGGGTCATTTTTGGATGTTTAGTATTGGTCAAGATATTTTATTGTAACCAATTAAAAGTTGATATTAAAATATTTGTGTTAAATAAATTACAACTTTCAACTTTGACTTACTTAATCTAAGACAAATAATATTCATCCAGAATATCATTTTGAATGAAATCTGTTGGCTGTCTTGCTTTGAGAATTTATTTTTCTGGTTTTGAAATTCTTGGATTTGGATCTTTATATTTCCAATCGATAACATTGCGATTTGATTCAAAAGGACGTTATCTTCAATTGATACTATCAAATATTTCAGCCAAGAAATTCTCTTTAATTAAAAATAATTCAGTTTTCTTTTGAGAACTTTAAATTTTCGATTTAATTAATAGTTCTGTCGTTTAAAATTCTAAAAGCTTTTACCGAAAAATTGAAATTTTTAGTTTAGCAATTTCGAAAAATATATTTAAGGCTTATTTTTAATGATACAAATAGTAGCAGAAATCCGATGAATTTTTTATTTTAGCGGCTTACTTTAAAAAATTCGGTATTATCTTAAACCAGTAATACCGCTTATCTTGATCCAAGGAAAAAAAAATTATTGGGAGCAATATATATGTGGCTACTGATTAAAAATAATTACGGGCTTTGTTAGAGTGAAATTTTTCTTAGAATCTGGAGAATTTTCTGCTCAATCGAGAGTGATAATTTATTTACTCAATAGTTATGAAGATTATTGCTATATTGTTTTTTTTTAATAAAATAGCTAATAATTGAATTTTTTCCGATAACAGCTAATAAAAAAACGTGCACTGATAGAAGATTCAATAACAATAAATTCTATTATTTGGGAACAATTTATTTATTTATTGAATTTAACTAATTATATTTTTTAACTTTTAGTAAATACTTTTTTGGAAGAAAAGTACATTTATTATAAAAAAAAAAGCTTTTTAAATAACAAACCTCTCCATCAGTGTAAAAATACATGATAAAATTCTTTTATAAAATAATATTTATATCCGATATAAAATTTTTTTAATTAATTATTTTTTCCAAGAAATAATATAAGTGCTTGAGTCATGCACGTTAAGATTTACCAAACTTTTTTTTATGAACATACAGATTATTTAGATAGGAGTATGTTCAGCTTTAAAAATAATTTAACAAGAAAATTAAACAGTAAATATTATTTCTGCTCTCATGCTTTACTTGCTTTGTCATTCTCAGCGGTATATCTGTAAAAGAACCGAAAACTAAGAAACAAAGTAAATTTGGGAAGACTAATTGTTGAAAATTCTCCGAGTGAAATGGTGCAGCAAATGGATACGCCAGACAAGGTTTAAGGAAAATTATATTTGACATTCGAAATGGTTATCAATTTTGACAGGTACACTAACAAATGGTCCTCTACTTCCTTGAAATAATAGAGCCTGCACGCATAATTATGTGTACAAGACATTAATGCACTAAAGCACAACTTCCAAGAAATTAAATAAATATAATTATTATTTATTATGTTAAGATATTATAAATAAAAATAAATAAACTTTTATTAGCAATTTATGATGCTGCGAAGAATAAATATGTATATGTAAAAGAAATATTGGTAGATATAAATAAATTTTGATAAAATGCACGGAGTTAAAAAGAATAAGAATGAGAAAGGAGGCTCTTTGTAAGGACGCATTGTATAGACCACACAGGGATTTTTTTGGCTGTCGCTTCTAACAAATAACAGCAGACCCGAGGACCGAGGACGATGCATTTCTTCGGGGATTTTCACGAGTAACCAGCAACCAAGATGTGCTTTGGAGAAATGAACCTGTTGCGGATGTTTATGAGTGACATTAACATACTTTGTTGGGATGCTGTGGTTGTGCCAGTGTTACTGTTACAGACTCTTTCGTTCCGACACCTACGGGCGCTACCGCAGGATTGGGTTGTCGGTTGTACACTCGATCCTCGTTGGGAGAGGGAACGACCCACTGAACGAGGAGAGACTAAAAAAAACATTTGATGCACTTGTTGCATGCCCACGTATACCTCATCAGCGCTGACGCCGATTCTTTCTATTATTTCACTACCACAATCTTTTGTACCAAAGAAAGTTTTTTTTTTTATTTAATTTTTTTTCAATGAAAAAAATTTCTGGTTAGCAATTATTTTGAAACAAAGAGTTTTTCTGTTGATTGTGTAATCTTTGAATGATTTTTGTACTAAAATGTAAAAGGTTTTTATGATACGATAAAAGAAATTTTGATCGTAAGAGTGAGTATTAATTTTTATTCTTAATAACTAAAGATAAGTTAGTGTTGGTAATGAAAAAAAAGATATCATTTCGTTTTTTGTCCCAAAATTTTATATATTTCACACAAATAACCCAAAAAATTTTTTATAAACTTAAGAATTCTATACCTTGCCAACAATTCGGTGTATTAAAGAAGCAATTCATCAAAATAAAGGTTTTTTATTACTTTTCAATGCTATATAATTATTCGTTAGAATAAAAATTGATCTGATTGTATACATTGATAAAAAAAAAATTAATTCAGTTCTAGAAAAAAAATTATTAACCAAAAACATCATTTTGAAGTTGGATCACTTTTAATCAAGAAAATTACTTCTTTAACTAAAAAATTATTCTTGATTCAAGTAAATTTTTCTTGATTAAAGATTTTTTTTTTATTCAAAAATTCGTAATCAATTTTAACTAGCCAACAATAATGTGGTTGCCAAGTTCATTTCATAACTCTCAGCAGCGATTCTGAATATATGAGTGAGGTGAAATAATTTGAAACGTTTTGAAATTTTGATGGTTGCTCAAAATTTTAAGTAGTAAACAAAAAGCAAAATAATTGGTACAAAAAACTTTGTACGAATATTTTTTTATAGTAATGAAAGGCGATTTACGATGCACATATATGAATGAATTAGTCTAAAAATGAAAACTATATTAAGAATCAAGTTGTTTAAACTTATAATCTCGTTTTAAAGGGAAAAATATTATAGATACTGATGTATTCCAAACTTTGAATATTTTAAACTTTCAAAATGTTGTAAGCAAGAAAAAATTCAAATTTTTTTAATTTTTTAAAACTTTTTTTTAATAACTACAATTGAAAATATTGTGTATCAAAAATTAAAATAGACTTCAAAATAATAGTCAAGATTTTATATTACCTAGTAAAACTGTTATCAGGACTAGGGTAAATTTTTACAATGAACACTTTGTTACTGCTAAATAAATTTTTGACCATAAATTTTCAAATTTACCTCATATTTATTAAAAATTAAAAGTTCCTGTCACTGGTTGTTAATGATCAAAAGATTCGATGATCGGTAAATGATATTTAGAATAAATCAAATGTTATGTCATTTACTACTAAGTCTGTCAGCGTAATTTTCATCACGTTTTTCCTATTGCAGCTGTTTCATTGAAATAATATATATATTTATTTATTTATTGTCTGTCTTGGACTAAGTGAAAAGAGCCAAGCTGTGAAAATAATTACATCTCGAAAGACAGAAAGTAAGAGAAGAGAAAAAAACGGTTCCCAGGATTCGAATGGCATCGTCTGTCTCTTATAAAGGGAAGATTGTTTGGGGGGAGGATTGGATGAACGCTACACGGCAGAAAAAATAAGAGTTTGAGTAAGAGAGAGAGAGAGAGAAAAGAACGAAAAAAGTAAAAGAGGGGCTACATTGAACTCGAGACGATGCGAGAGTAACACCAAACGCTTTATAAGGGGAGATATACCTCTGCATCTGCCCCTTCGTTGTAATGATATCTGCCCAAGAGAAAAAAATTTATTGAACGCGACACTTGGCCATCAATTTACCTCATAAATGGAATTTCGTACTAGCACTTTCAAACGCGATGTATCACACCATTTTGGAGTATCATATCAATCCATGTGACCAATACGTTTGATAACTATACTCATACGTGAGACTTTTATGTTTCTAATTTATTGAGCACGGATATTATTATTTAAGCCGTTTAAAAAAAAGAATTACTAACAGAAATTAGACAAAGAAAAAAGAATATTGTTTTTTTTTTTTTCAAATGAAAAAATGAGAATTAAAATTAATTCTCATCAAAGATTCTCGGTGAAAAAAATATATAAGATTTAATTTCATCAAACATACATGGCAAACACATAAAAAAATTATATTCATTTATATATTTAATTTTCTATGTATTTTCGCTGAAACCGTACATGAACAATTTTTCATACGCTTGCTTGTATGTTTTTATATATTATATTTTTTCCGGGGAGGGAAAGAGCAAGTTTAGTTAAGTTTAATAATTACTTAAAAAAAAACAACCTAGATTGTTAGTCTTTAATTGGTAATCTTCAAATTCCATATACTAATGGCCAGCATAGACCCATAAACGGAAAAAAAATTGTAGGAAAAATTACAATTGTCTCATAGTAATCATAGAAACTATTCGAGTGTAATTATTATTTTGATTTTATAATTCGTAATTTCTAACATTTCAATTAGAAAATATATTACTTAAGTCATTTTATCATTCTACACGGTGAGAAATTTCTGTAGAAATTTACTATGCATACATAATAAGACTGAACCTTAATGACTCAATTCAAAATATTACCATAAAAATTTAAGAATATCATATTGTACCAATCAATATTTATTAGGGACCATAGTAAATTTGACCATGCAACTGTTACATAAACATACAAAAAAAATTTTCGTAAACTGACAGAACAAAAACTGTTAGTGTGCTTAAAACTTTTCATTATAGTTCCATAGTAAAATTTCTGTTGCTCAGTCGACAATAAAAATTTATAAAAAAGTTTGACATTTAGTCACGTGTACTCGGTTTAAATTTAAAATTGTGACTATGAAATTTTCAAATGTCCCATAGTAAAAGTATGCGCGTCAGTCGCGACGCGCGCTCTCATTTTTTCGTGCTGCTTTGTTTTGTCAACATAAGTGTACAGACACTATCAGTAGTGGTTAATGGTGTTATGAAAATTGCAATAAATATTAAGTTTTAAATAAATATTAATTTATAAATCCATCAACATATGAATAATTAATAAAAATTTGTAAGATTCCCAAATAATAAAATATTTAATAATTTACCGTGAAAAATTAAAATGAAAACAAACATTTGATGGTTAACCTGCAACCAACACTTTTCTAATAATATATTATTATTATAATAAAAAATAATTCAAAAGTTATATATTGTGTTTATAATTATTTATAATAAAATTAATTGCCAAAATAAATCCTACGTTCAAATTAAAAAAAATAGAAAACAAATAAAAAAAAACTATATTTCAAAACAATATTTTTAAAAATTATTACATAAAAAAAAAATCTTGTTTGGTTTGATATTTTTTTTGATTGCTAAAAATATTTTTTACTCTAAAATTTTTTATTTTTTACAAACATTTTCTTATTTTTTTTGCTATAGTACATTCGGAAATTTAAATTATTGCATATTTCATTTTACTATGGTACATTTCAATTTCTACCGTTTGCTATGTCTGATTTCATTTGTTTCGAAAATTACTATGGGCCATTGTAAAATTTTATTCTGAGTCAATAAGGTTCACTAGTAATATGCACCATTGTAAAATCTAAAATCCATGCAGAATAAAAAATAATGGAAATTTCTCACCGTGTAGATACGTAAGATTGAATTTGACTTTGGTTTTAAAATTATATAAATTGAACCAATTATTATTTTTCTAGCATGAAATTTCACAGATTAAATTTATTGATAAGAGTAAATTATGCTAATAATATGCTAGCAAAATTTGTACTGTTTCCGAACCAATCGGGAAACGCATCGTAATCATTAAAACTTAGCATCGAGTATGAGCATATTAATTTTGGAGTATAATTACTCGCATGGAAAATTTACTAAATTACTTGAAAGTAATATTTTAAAAAAAAATCTTTTATCACTACACTGAGGATTGATTATCTTAGATAGTTATGATTGGATTCTATTGAACGTTCGAACGTTCTATTAAATTAAAATAAATATCATTATGTCCCTATCCCTGAGTTTGGTGTATCCAGACTACCAAAAATACGACAAAGAATTTACAAACTTACTTTAATCAATAGTCGTAAATAGGTACTTATTCAATGATTTGATATAAGAAAAAATTATTTTCATATTAAGGTAGGTCCACTCTGTTAAAAAATTTATAAAAAAATCTATCTACATCTGCAGTGCGGAAGAGACCAAAGAATTTCATTAAACTTCGAAGAATTTCACTATTAAAGAAATGATTTATAAAATAACTATTTATAAATAGACAGAACGATAGGATAAATTAGTTGAAGGAGAAAAATAAAATTTTAATCAACAATCAAACTGTTGTGATGTAGACTTAATAATCTTTAATAGCTGTAATCGAAAATTACTCAACTAATTATTTCGGTGACATGACGCATAAGATGATAAATCAGCTATCGTAAGATCAGAAAAAGAAATAAATAAAATATTTATATCCGTATAAAACTTTTTAACAAGTCTTAATCTCCATGATCGACAAAAACACGGAAATTCCTTTCTTCTGTGCATATATTTACGCAGCGGATTTATAAATGTATAAAAAAATTAACTTTAAACAAGCAATAAAACCATCAGATATATTTGACATTAAAATACTTAGTTAAGGTAATTAAATGCTGCTTTAGAGATAGTTTATTTTTAAAAGGATTGAAAATATTCGATGTTTACTTTATAATGAAATGTCGATCTGAAAACTCAAGAGTGGGAGGAGTGAAAAAAATTTTATGTATATACAAAGTTCTCATGCTGAGACTCATTATTTATTATTTTATTTTTCGTTCTCTTTCCGCTAAATCCAAAAAAATTTACTTAATTAATCCACTCATTTCATAAATTGCTTTTATATATATATGTATATGTATATATCGATACAGTTTATTTTAAATATCTGGAAAAAAATATATCTCTCGAATAAAACATAAATTATTTATTTAAATTGAAAGCATAAAGAGGGAGAGATGGATGATTATTTTTCTCAAGCTAATTCTTTGAACATGCAGATCGTAGAAAACAGATTAGTCGATAGAGAAACTCGAGATCTTCGAAGACTAGAAATTCGATATCTATAGGCACATAGTTTAAATGACGATTCAACAAAATAAGGTATAGTACAAAATACCAGAGGTCTCTTTAACGCCGTATATACCCTATAATTACACTAAAATAGTCGTGTCAGCGTCAGCCGTTTTCCATATACATCCAAAGATTCGAAGGAAGAATTTTTGTAAATATATATATATATATATATATATATCAAATTCGATGATACCTGTCTGTCTCTAACTACAAATTAAAAAATGAAGATGATGAGCATCAGTTTGTAAATTACACACATCTCAGTTTTCATATATCTCTTGTCGTTTACATATATAACGTATATCTAAGTTTAAAAACTTTTAGTATTCTCTTATTTGGCGCTTATTTAAGGATCGATAACCGTTTAAAGAACAGGATGATACTCGATATCCGCTGAAGAACAACGGTAAAGGATCCCAAACAAAAGCATTTGAATTTAATTATATATATGTACTATGATATACAACATATAACGGAACAAATACTTCAGTTAGGATTCAGTTATTATTATTATTATTATTATTATTATTATTATTATTGCATTTAAAAAATTAACATTCTCAATAAACTTTTCATTTCAAGAACTATTTAATTATACATATGATAAAAAAATCAGAGAACCGGATTTTATAACTTGATATAATAACTTTGAAAAATTTTGTAAGATGTTGCATCATTTACTTTAATGAGTTTATTTTTTTTTACTACTTATTCCATCAGAAAAATTAAATTATTAATGAATTTTATAGGTTTTTTTTTTTTCATATAATTATGAAATAATAAGAACACCCATGGAGTATTGTTTCACAGTATCGAGAAAAGATTGATTTAGGTATATCTTAAAAAGAAAAAAAATACTCTGTCACGACAAAAAGTCCTCTCTTTAAGTCAGGCATTATGAATTTTTTATGCACTATAAATACAATTGAGAGAAAGATATTTGAATGGTCATTTTGCTGTCATCAAACTAAAAAAATTTAGATGATTTACCCAGTACAGATATACGTATATATAAGCTAAAACGACCCTCGATATTTTATATTTTGGTCTCATTTTACTAAAAGCTGATCATATTTCATTCATGATTCTCACTCTTACAGTCTATTCGTACAATACTCTCTCCATCCTCATATACGCAATAATTTTTTTCCTTCATTCTCCAGTTTATTTAGTATCTTTCAAACCTTAGATGTATTATCGAACTGTAACCTGACTTCTTATGACATATCTGGATTGGGGATGTAATTTTTTTTCAATACTTTTTTTAAATACCTAAAAAACTCTAGCAACGCATCTATATGGTCGAAGTACCTATAGAGACACGGTCATTTGTCCGCAAATTTAACCAAAAATAGAGCGACTCACCTATTTACTTTATGCGTCATCTGAAAACGATAAAAAATTTTTTTTATCATTTCTATTGTATCTATCATTCCTAGTCTACCAATCTATTCGCACCCCAATGGAAGTTTTTTAATGTAGGAAATTTACCACTGAATCTAGAAAAAAAATAGAAAAAATATTTACGGTATTACGGAGGAATAATATATGGTACAAGGATCAAATAGCATGACCTACAATAAGGAGCGTGGAAATTCGGAATTCTAGTGCATTCGTAACGGACTTGTCTGCACGCGTGGACTTTTCATACAAATGAATTCAAAACTCTTAATCTGCCTCTTAAAAATTCATTTTCAATAGATTTAGGATTAAGTTACTTGCAAGTTTTAATTTTTTAAGATAGTATAAAAATGGTATTCAGTTACACCCGACATGGCAAGATAAATTTTCAAATTTTTTTAGCCAGAAATTAAGATACAGTTATATTTTAATCATTAACACTAATTTTTGAAAATTTTTTCTAGTCAAAAACATATACACTGGTAAAAGGATTTGTTTATTAAATATTAATAAATCTTCTTAAATACTAAAAAATATTTGTGAAGGATTAAAAAGTAGTCTCTAATAAATGATTTGTTAAATATTAACAAATATTTTTAACTATCCCTGATTAGAAAAAAAAATTTGAAAAGATTCGAAACGCCTCAAAGTGATTTAAAAAGATTCAACTTGACAAATATATAGATATACATTTTGCATGGGTTGAATCGTTTTAAATTTTTTTTTTTTTTAATAAAGGATAAACAAATCCTTCTATCAGTGTATACAACTTTACTCTACATAAAAAATGATGCTAATCGAGATTCGAAGGGGTTAACAATTTTTTTTTTCACTTATAGAAGTTTCTTAGTTATCCGGATTTCTCACTTATAAAGGGAATCGTATAATCAGAAATAACGTTAAAAACAATAGTAAAATATATAAAATCAATTAGCCTGCATTACCTCATTGAATTAATAACATCAAAATTAAAAATAGACATATTTGGCCTTATCATAAAATTTTTTCACGGGTTGATATCAACAACACTTTCATCTCATTCGGCATTATGTCAATTTTTTATTAAGAACTCAAGAAAAAATTCTTAAATAGATTGATAAAAAATATCCGTTGGTCACTTGAAAAATCTACCTGAATTACACCGAAAAAAGGATCTAAAAGACTTTCATCCTTTTAAATACAACCGACATGTCTTTATAGAGAATCCTTTGCCTGAGGAAAGAATAAAATAATCAGGTCAGTGTCGGTTGCAGGTCAAAGTTCGGCCAATCGGCGGCCGGACGATCCCTTCAAGTGGAAGGAAGTCTGAAAAAAATGATAAAATGGCTTTACGCCCGATAAACACAAGCTAAAATTCGCGCATAGTCCCAGATGATTTGCTGAATGGGGTTGAATTCGGACGAATGAGAAGACGAACAATCTAAATGCATCTACAGAGTATATAATATCTAGGACACCTTGATACCTAGGTCCGAGTTCGTTGGCTTTGCCTTTCTTGTGTCCCGTGTCCTATGTCTTGGTGTCTTGGTGTCTCTTGTCTCTTCTACAATGTAGCGTACATTCAAGTATTCTAGAGCTAGGCCAGAGCTCTTTAGATGTCCGTTGTAAAATTGGACTCTATGAGGATTAGGGGCTGTAGGTATTACCCAAATTCACTGGCATGCAGTTCATACAGATTTGAATATTAATCCTAGAGAGGAAAGGATCGCTTGAGGGTGAATCCAGAGTTGTTTTTCAGTGACCCTGATTTTAAACGTTATCCGTTATCCTTTGGCAGACGATTAAAACTGCTGTGCTTTATTGAAATAGTTATAGATTTAAAGTTTGGCTTACAGCAAAATGTACTGGAGTTTATTAAAGAACAATCTATAAACGATATCAGCTAGGGACCGACAAAACGCGATTTAGCTTGAAAATAGCGGAAAGTTCCAGCGGTAGTCTACAGGACCAACCGTTTTTCAGATGTTTTAATTTTGTACTTTACACTTTGTAAAGTAGTATTATTATTAGATTAAAGTTTTTTGAGGTGATAAGAAATGTTGCTATCCGTCAAGAATAGTATATTTATTTTTTTTTCTTATTAGCCAATGAAATACAAAAAAAAGTTAGACTTTTGAGAATTATTATTTTATTATTGTTAAATTTCTTGCCAAAAATAATATGATACATGAAAAATTTTTAAAAATAATTTTCAAGCTAAAAATAAATATATTATTTCAAACTAATCAAAGTCTTCTTTAAAAAATGTTTAATTTTTCATAAGAAAATTCTCAGGCACTTAAATCATCTTAGAATATATAAATTACGTTGTTTACAACATAAATTAACCATTTAGGTAGTTCACTAATATAAATTAAACATGTAAATTTCACAGATTTTTATTAATTTTTACAGTTTTTATTTCGAAAAAAAATAATTAAAAAAAAATATTAGTTATTGTTACAGGACATCCTGCTGTAAACCTATCAAGCTGAATGTTTTCTTTTTATAATAATAGATCACAAAAAATAATAGTTTATGTACGGTAGAGCCAAAACTTCTTTATAAGAAAGAGGAAACAATGAAGAATGAAGAATATTAAAAAGTAGATGAAAAAAAGAAAAAAAAAAACGAAAAATAAAAATAGTAAATCCATCGAATAATAACGGGACATTGTCGGACCCTAAAATCAAAATACAAGAACCTATCATTTTTATTTTTTTTTCTCTTTTCTTTCAACTAATATGTATATGTACATACATCTATATCTATATGTCTAGTGAAAGAACAGTTACAAGAATACAAGTGTGGCTCACCACGTAATCGGAGTAGAAATACCAACAGGAGAGTAAAAGAAAGATCTTTGGACGTGATGGTCTGCGCTTCTTGTACTCTGGTTCAAAAAGTATCCCGATCGATTCTTTGCGCAACTTATTTCCGAGAAAAACGTCTTATAGCGAACAAAATGGACGTCGGTCAAAAGACAAAGAAATAACTGCCAACGGGCAAACTAGAAAGTAATATTCCCGCGATCTGGTGGCGCGAAGTGTGGGACTATATGCCTGTATCGCCCAATATTATATTATTTAAGTCCCTTTAGTGAGCTTGTAGATTCGGCAATAATTCAATTAGCCGAAAGAATTCAGTAAGGTGGACACCATTATTCGAGCCTGATGTACCTACTACGCGAGCAACCGATGTTGTATTGGACGGGAATAAATTAACCTATACACCTTGCCTGCTTCTCGTTTCCTCTGTGCACTTCTCTGTTTTTTTTTTTTTTTAAATTTTTATTTTTTCCTATTGCTGTTGCTAAGGCATAAATTAGAAAGAACAATGCTGTCCCAAAAAAGAGAACGGACATGAGTCTATATGTGCACATTGACGCATGAACGCACCGTCAGTAGTCAGTACGGCACCAAATAAATAAAAAATACTACACATACATACATTGTCCGGCAAATGGACGTTACGTTGCGAATTTTGCATCTGATGGATAAAATATGTATACTGGCCACAACGTGGCCTCCTGAACAATTAAAATTTTTCAATGTTATAGTGTTACGGACTTTTTAAAATTGAATACAGCATAAAAGGCACAGGGTCTTGCTTACAAGGCCCAAAGGGTTGCGTTTCAATTTCGGTGTGAACCGTTATATTGCAATGTCCACAGCCAAAGCGTTCGGACATTTTTCAACTGTTTGCGATCTTACTAGAGTTCAACCTTCATATATTTTCTCAAGCTATCAAATTATTTAAATTTTATGCTGCCAAATATATTTAGTTTCAATTTAGAAGCAATTACATTCTCGTTTAACAGTATAAATTCACTATAAAAATACTCAATGTTTCTGTTTATAATTTTTTATATTTATTAGACATAATTCTACCATACAAATATTGATTTGTAAAAATAAAAAATTCATTGTCGCAAAAATTTTTCATGATATAAACTTTACATTATTTTTAGTTATATAATTCTTTTGTAAATTGTGACCAAAAAAAAACTTGAAGTTTTAATAATTAAGTTTTTTGAAAATATTCAAGTGTACAGAAAAACAAAAAACAAAAAGTTTTTTTTTTTAAAGAGATCATTTTGCTGTGTTTTTCTTAATCAGTTTGTTTAACTATTTAAAAATTAAAATATTAAATAAATTGCATGTATTTTATGCTGTCGACTGATTTTTTTCAGAAAAATCGACTTTTTAACTTAAGAAACGCCATTTTCAGGTATAGTTCAAGTATTGGTGCACTAATGCTGGCATTCTTCCGAATTAACGAAGAAGATAATAAATATAACTCATTTCGCAGAAGATTTAATGTATCAATTAACCTCTCGTGTCAATAGTAATTCACAGAAATTAAAAAAGATAAGCTATAGTGTTAAACAACATCATAACTACGGTTACATTTCAAAACACAGTAACTCAAGAATTTGTAGGCTCATTTTTTTGGTATTGCTGTATTTTTTATGTGAAGTGAATAATCTATTTTTTTCTTAAATAATTTTTGTTGATGTACATCTTCTGATGGATTTTATTATCTTTCAAGGTATGGAGCTATAAAAAACGTCGAAGAAGAATTATTATACTGACTTTTTACTTAAGAGTCTCAGTAAACGTTCATTAACAGTTAATATTTATTAGGAGTTCATAAATATTTATAAGCTATGAATTATCATCAGCAAATAAACTTATTGAAAATATTAACAAATCCTTCTTTCAGTGCACTTACTAAGCTTCGAAATAAATTAGCAAAATTATCTTTTATTGTAATAAATATTATAACAACTGATCAAACAGAAACTTTTATTGTATGAATTCAATAGACTTCGTCATCAATTGATAAAAAAATGAATTCGATTAATAAAATAATTACTTCTGTTTGACACAATGCGTTTATTGCACCATTACTTACCTAAATTTAAATTAAGTTGCTAAAAACGATTCAACATCACGTTACCGACAACTTTCATTTTCAGACTCAACTTTAGAAGCATCCAAAGTGAGAAAATAAGTTGGAAATAAATCGAAAGTGTATTTGAATTCTATACAAAGAACACAAATAAAATAACAATAATTGTTAAAATGAACTTAGTTTTTTGAAGTCGTAAAAAATGACGTCGATCAACTTGGAGAATCGTAAGGTCTGAGAGGGCAGAATGGAAGGTGTTTCCGGAAGGCAGATAAACCGGTGCGGCCCGTGCCTGGTTCGGGAACTGACAGTAAACCCGGTTTGATCGGCTCGCGCTTCTTCCGTGTTGCGACCGTTCGGGGTTATTCTCGCATACGTCCGATGACCGGGTCACGGTAAGGGTCAGTGATGTCCGACCGATGACCTGGTCCGCCCCCCATATACAATTATAAATGCGTTAAACTTACCCCTTTACAAGATAATATTTAAATCGAGCTGAATGTATAAATCGTACTGACACTGCCGGTCATCCAGCGCACCGTCCAGTGCATCGTCCATTAAGGGTTGCCACTCATACACATTTTATTGCGTGTATTTTCACTTATAAATCCTCAAAGGGACACCGAGAAACCCCTTGGAGAGCTGTCTGCTTCCGTCTGTGTATAGACATATCACAAGAGTCTCTTGTATGAGGGCTTTTACTTATTTTTTTCTTCCCTTACCATTTTGATATATACCAGAAGAAACAACAATATATATATATATATAATGTACGAAGAGGGACAGTACGACCTATGAAATCGGACAATGAGAAATTAGATACATGCCGTTGGATAGCCAGCTTTAGTACGTGCAAACTGTAATACGCAAGTCGTATATTTCACTCACACTTGCCTTTACGTCTGACTAAATTTTTTTTTTGCTAACTAAATTCTCTAGTATTGTATTGCTCCTGTATATTATTGCGTACTTGTGAATTCTCTAGGCATTAAGTGTTGACCCTTCTTCCCCTTTTTCATGAATTAGTATGACGATTCAAAGTTCTGTTAAATATTTTAGTAATAAACTTTAATGAAATTCGGTAATAAAATTTCCCCTGGATAATTTAAATAAAATGATTCAGTGCTTTGCATATGAGGAAACTTTTCATAAAATTGAGCCCTTTGTTGGTTTTAAATTTTTAATTTTGAAAATTCAGTTAAAAATTTTTAGTCAAAAGTTGCTTTTTGGAACAATTCTTGTTTGAAATGATTTCAGTCTACACTATGTTATTTTAGTATTTAGTATAGTTCAACTTTTCTCCGCGAGATGGTGAGTTTTCTTGCATATAAATCCTTATCCTTTATTCTCCTATATGCTTGTTCTGAATATTTTTATTTTCTCTTATTCCAATAACGAAATTAAAAACAAAAATTAATTTTTTAATACTGCAGAAATGTATATGTCTGAAAGTTTTATTTTTTTTTGCTTACATGCCAATTGTATTATGCTGAAAGCAATGCTGTAAATCATTGAGAAATGCTTTCTTTTATTTGTAATTTAAGAGTGGTTTCAATTGATAGTACAGCGATAGTAGTAATGCAGAAATTAATTTTTTGGTTTTATACAAGGGGGAGCAAAACGAATTACCTGAAGAAATGCTTAGTTTTTGGAGATCCAATTATATTAAATCTTCGTTTGCTCAATTCTATTCGAAGAAAATAAAACAAGTTTTCAGCTGCTAATAAACAAAAAATTTTAATGGAGTACGCCTAAAAAAGTAAAAAAAAAAAATAATTTTTTTTGCTAAAAGGCAGAAAAATAAACTTTTATTTTTTAAAAAAATATTTTTTTTTTTTAATTTTAAAGTTCAGAACGGTATTTACATCTATTTTTAATATATATTTCAAGCTTTGTGAAAGAAAAAATCTTTTCACCAAATTTTTGGGGTACCTTATTTCGACCCCCTCTCCCTATCCTCTACCTAAAAGTAAATGATGTATCTCTTTTGCACAACATCAAGCAGATCATTTTAAAAAAAGAACCACGAGCTCCCCAACTATTTATATATAGCGTCTAGAAATTTTTTTTTAATGGCCAGCCAAAAGTTGAAACCAATGATATTATTTTTGCAAGTTTTTATCAAATGCGCATCGTCTATTTCTTTATTGTACAATCGACGAATGATGAAGAAATAATAATACTTATTACTTAAACATATGGCGTATTAACTTCAAATATTTGATTAATCCCTTGACTTTTCCCAATTTTCATCTATAAAATTAATTATACATCACAAAGACTTCTTCAGGATTTTATTTCCTTTGTTGTATTTATCATTTGATTACATTGTTCTGGTTAAGTATAATATAAAATAATTATGTTTTAAAAAAATGTGATTTACCGAGAAAATTACGAACCAATTCAAATGCAAATACAATCAAAGATGTGTTTTTAAAATTCGTTTGTCAAATTTTCTCCTCTTAGCATGTATGTATACGTTCGTTAGACTATAATTCAATTCAGTTGCCTGGAAGATATTTTTAGGGCTAGTGTGATTTTTTTAGTATTTTTGTTTTTTCCCTCTTTCTCTCTTCAACGTCCAGTAGTGATTGAATCACCTAGTGGTCAGAAGGAAGATAGAACATTAGAAGGTGCATGGATGAAGACCGGCTTGGTTGACCGAGTTTGAGAAGGGTCACCTTCCGGGATAAACGTAATCTTCATGTTCTTCAAACAACAAATTTTCTATCAATGTATTTCAACAAAATTATTATTTTATTTTTATGAAAATCAGATATGGTTAAAATGATACTCTACTTGTTTTGGAACCTATCAAAAACTTTACCCGTGAAAAGTTTTCCGAAATGGCTAATTTTCATATCTTGCCATAATGATCTGATTCAACGATTCATGGTCATCTCATCATAAATGACTATTGCAGGGTGTATATGAAAATAAAAACATAATTTTCTATTTTTAATGGAATCGTGTACATCAACTAACGTCATACTAAACAAAAATATATTTAGTAGTAGAAACATTTAACTAGAAACCAACCGATACGCTCCTTAAAAGAGTAAAAAAATGATCTTAACTTCTAAGGAGACGATTTTGCGATCATGTGCCCTCCGTCGGAAATTGTCAATACTACTGTTGGTAGAAAAATTATATTTAGCATTATCAGCCTATCCAGAGGTAGAACATTTTTTTGACGGATAGAGAATATTCGAATACGTGTTTCTTTATTCCTTCTTTATCGAACATGAACATGTAGAAGAGGTTATCGGAAGAAGCGTGGAATTCAATAATTATGTATTATTAAGCTATAATCATGGAACATAATTTTGTTAGCACCCTAATACCTGATTCATAGGTTGTTCAACTTAAATGATCACCATGATAGGAACGGAATAGAGTTTAAAATATAGGGAATCACCTACCTTTGTTTCAACGGCATCATAATAATAAGAATTTCAGTCCAAATTATAAGGTCCTAAAAACTATGTTTTAGAATTTTATAAATTACGAATACTAGTGATTAGACCTAAATATAGAAGCGGCAAATGATTACTTTTTTCTTGTTTTCAATTATAGCTACTATACGGTTTACAGAAGAATAATTTTTATCAAATGTTTTAAATTGTTAATAAAATAAAAATAATCATTCGAAAATTTTTTTCACTAAAAATTATAAGTTTAAGCAAATTATCGATTTCGCCATACTCAATAACATCAATCAACTATTCATGTTTTGCCAAAAAATTCGTTAATTTTTATTATTTTTTAGGAATCAAACATTTTTTTTTTTAGTCATTTCGAGTGTTCACTATTCCAACGTAATTTCTTAAATCATAGAAGTTGAATATTTCAACCGAGAAAATAACGATTAAATATTTATTCGTAAACAAAAAAAATAATGAAATAAATTAATAAGTAGTAGGCTTTTTTAAATGGGACATTGAAATTAATTTGTTTCTTGATGAAGTAATATCAAAATATTTGGCTTCCTTACAATAAGTGAACAGAAGAATAGCTGTGTTTGAGTTAAGTATAAACTATTGCACGCCTCAGAGCGCGAAGCGCGTGAGGTTGTGCTTTATACTCGACTCGTCAAGGTCAAGCAATTTTGTGATCTTTAAATACCTCTAACGCAACCATATTACACTTATACAATGATATAAATAGATGAATACCGAAAAAACACTTAAATTAAACCATCTTTTACTTTCTAAAATCATTTCATAATGCGATTTTGAAAAAAAAAACGTTTTGAAAAAAATTTTACGTGGACGTCCGGATGTCACCCTATTTTGGATGTACCAACGATTACTCCCGAACAAATTGATATTTCAAGACCGGACCTTTTTTATTAGTTTAAGAATTCGATGAACTGGGTCCGTATTTAATATCAGTGGCCTAGTTTACGTATTTTTTTTTTTTTTAATTGAATTTTTATTAAAATTCACTACGATACAACCGTACAAAGCCAAACGAACTTTTCTCATTTGTCACGTGAAAACTATGGCGCCACTTGATCAAGCTAGATTTTTTTAGACTGCTTGCGCATATGACAAGAAAAAAGAGCGCCGATATTTAAAAAAAAAATAAAAAATACTCTGTAAGAAATTACTTAATTATAATTTATTTTATAATCAATTACACAATTAATTTTTTTCTTAAAAAATGAATGAGCGTTATGAGGCGTGCACTTTTGGATTTTCCAAACTTTTTTTATATATTAGAGCGATGCTTCAGTAAACAAAATATATTCACAATATCATTAAAAACATACATTTTTATCTTATGGAAATTTTATTAATAGTAATGTTTGTCTCAGGGTGTTCATTCTTTTTTCCTGTAAGATCATACAGTTCATTATCAGAGTAAGTTTCATATTAAGTCTACACAAACTTTTGTTTTTAATTTCTTCCTGATGTATAATTGATATCAACATTAGATCAGCATCTTTTGCATTTGTAATTTCGTTATTTAGGGTAATTATCCAGTTAGCACAAGTTGACAATCAACTAATTGTTAATTAATAATTTTCGTCAAGTTTATGTAAACTTCACTTCAAATTTAGAATTTGCAACAATAAGACTTCAACTTACTCGGTGAGTTGACGTCAAACTACTGCCAGAAATAGAAGAATAGTTTACATGAAAAGTTGCGCTCAAGTAGATGCTAAATTGATATTGCTTGATTCATAAGTACAACTGTTGCTGTATTGTTGCCGTCAACTTGATGACTTATTTCAGCCGTAGCTTTCCGTCATATTTCTGATACGTATGACTAACTGAGTATGCTCACTAGCTAGATAAATCTTCCCTGATAGCCAAACCGGTCGCAACTTTCCGTCGATTTGCTGCCGCAACTTGTCACCAAGTTGGCGGCAAGTCTTGGAAATGAACTCGGTTGTTCACCAAGTTGTCGGCAACAATTGTTTTCGAAACTCTTTAGCACCAAGTTAACGACAAGTTTCTCGAGAAATTTGGCGACATATTGTGGCAGTAGATTGGTCTTGTTTTTCTCAGAAACTTGTAGCAAACTTGACGCCAACAGTTTCAAATTCAGAAGTTGACCGCAAGTTGTCGGTAAGTTGGTGGCAACTATCTGACACCAACTTGTTTGGTCTGAAACTGTGGTTATCAGGGTTTGGTGTGTTGGTCTTAAAATAATTTCTACACTACCGACGGCTGATATAGTACCCTTATAAGGACATGTCCAGATAAGAAATCTACTTTTTTAGCATGTTCTCTGATAGCCACTTTACCTGAAATTTGCCGTCAATCTACTGCCGAAATTTGTAGCCAATTTGACGGAAAGAGTTGGCAAAGCAAGCGATTTCAGTCAAGTTGCCTATAAATTACACTGCAATTTGACGTCAAGACGTGCTGTACAAGTATTTCAGTCAAGTTGTAGTAAAGTTGAAAGGAAATTTTACTACAAGTTTGACTGTTAACTTGTATTTAAATTACGGCAGTAGATTTTTGCCAATTTACTTGATGTTAAGTTAACCGTAACCACTGAAAGTCAACTATTTCCTGAGAAAGCCTGGCTATCAGGGTTATCAAATGTTGTCTTCCTCAATAACCACTTGGTAGAAAACTGATATTTATCTATGAATGCAATTTGGTGTCAATCTGAGGAGCAAATTGGTGGCAGGCGAACTGAAAAAGTAAGAACGCAATATTTGCTTGTAAGCTGCAGAAACTACCGTATTTCCTGTTTCATAAAAAAAAAAAATTAGGACGACGGTTGGCCCTGAAGGCCATCCTTGCAACTTCCCGCTCATTTTGTGTTTAAGCGCTCAAAATTACACATTACGTTCTTTGAGCTCAAAAATATGATTTTTGTGTCATTTTGAGCTCTTCGAGCTCAAAACTCTAATAGCAGTTTGCTAAAACACAATTTTTTTAATTTTCAAACGGCAGTAACTTTTGAATGAATGAACCGATTTTCAAGCGGTTGACGGCATTCGACGCAGTTTTTAAAACCCCATAAATAATGTTCAAGTTTAAATCGATCGAGCCAGAAATTTCGAAGTAATCCCGAAAAAACACTTTTTTCGGTTTTCTTTCGACAACGATAACTCACGAACGAATCAACCGATTTTGACCGGGCTTGCGGTGATCGACGTGGTTTTTTGATGTTAAGAGCTGATTAGCTGTTTTGAAATTGATCAGTAAAGCCGTTTGAAATTTATTCCAAAAAAACCACATTTAAAAAAATTTTTGAAGTTATTGGTTTTACCCCGTTTTTCGAAAATCGAGTTTTCATCAGATCTCGACGTTTTGAGGTCCTAGGAAGCTTTCCTGACTACTCCCGCGATGGTGTCCGTGCGGCTGTGTGTGTGTGTGTGTGTGTGTGTGTGTGTGTGTGTGTGTGTGTGTGTGTGTGTGTGTGTGTGTGTGTGTGTGTAGTACTGCATGCGCAGTAAATCGACGCGTCGTCGTGTGTGTGTGTGTGTGTGTGTGTGTGTGTGTGTGTGTGTGTGTGTGTGTGTGTGTGTGTGTGTGTGTGTGTGTGTATGTAAACCTCTTATAACTTTTGAACGGCTCGGCCGATCGGATCGAAATAGGTGGCGATCCAAAGAGTATCTTTGCCATTAAATTTCGTGAAAATTTGAATCGATTCGGTTCTCTAGATTTTGAGAAATCTCAAAAATAAAATTTTCAAAAAATCGTTTTTTTGGAATAACTTCTAAACGGCTTCACCGATTAATTTCAAAAATTAATCAGCTCTTGAGCTTGAAAAACCACGTCGATTGCCACCAGTCTCATCAAAATCGGGTGATTCGTTCGAGCGTTATCGAAAACGAAAAATTTAGAGAAAAGTGTTTTTTTCACATAACTTCAAGATTTCTTTTCAGATCGTTTTTGACGAAATAAAATAAATATTAGAGCTCAAAAAATCACGTCGATCGCCACCAAGAATATGGAAATTGTTTGATTGGTTCGTGAGTTATCATTGTCGAAAAAATTCGAAAAAAATTAATTTTTCAAATTTCTCTAAGATTTTCAGTTCGATCAGTTTGTGTTCAAAAGTATATCATAGATTCTAAAAAACTGCGTGGAATTCTGCCAACCGCATGAAAATCGATTCATTCATTTAGAAATTATTGCAGTTTAAAAATTCAAAAAAATACTGTTTTATTAAACTTCTAGCAGACTTTTGAGCTCGAAGAGCTCAAAAGCATAGAAAAGCTATTTCTTTGAGCTCGGAGAGCTCAAAATAACACACAAATAGGATTTTTGAGCTCGAAGAGCTCAGAAACGTCATAAGTGCAATTTCAAGCGTTTAGGTATGGAATTGGCGGGAAGTTGCAGGGATGGCCTTTAGGGTTAACCGTTTTCCAGATTTTTTTATTTTATTACGTTTTTCTGTATTCTTATAATGTTAATAAATAATTTATAAAAAAATGCATAGTGAAAATATCGATTGCCTTTTTTTTTACGGCCCTTCAAAAAATTACCTGAAATTCATGCTTCTAGACCAGAATACCCCATTGAGTTAAAGTGATTCCGAATTATTTCTTTATCTCTAAGACTTACTATTGTAGAAATATGGATATCGATTTGGTAGCAACAATTAAAGAATCTAGGTTCTTACAATAAATCGCTGTTTATAAAAAGGCATCAATATTAATTTAATGTAAATTTTATTTTACCATATATTGATAATACAGAATATCATTTTATATTTCAATTTGATCTCATTTTGACATCAATCTAGATGTGTCGGTAAATGGTCGGTAGACGCTAAAAGAGCTGACGCTAGGACTCTATACAAACTGAATGCTGATCAACGATGTACGCAGATAGCCAGCGAGTAACTACAAAAAGTCATCTTCAATAGCCGCAATCAACTGAACGTCAAATTTTGACAAGTCTTTACTGAATAATAATTATTATTCAATTATAATTGAATACAAATTGTTAAAAATTTATTGTTGGAATAGAAATATGTAAGATTACATCACAACTTGTAGTTAAAGATGAAGAAACCTTGACTACAACTTCACTATTAGAACTTAGACGTAAGTTTTAACGTCAAGTGAAAGTCGGATTAGAGAGAAAATTTAAAATATGCTACCAAATAGTTTTGCAAATTGATGAATGAATAATAATTTGGATGTTATTTAAATTATTGCTATAATTGAGTTACAGACTTATGATTGCACATTTTGATAAGACTTTTAATCTATATATTTGATAAAATTATCAACCTTATTATACATTTATTAACAGTTACTTACTTTTATAATTTAATCATGTTTAAATAATGTTTTGGAAGATAACTCAATTATGAAAAGACTTCTATTTGAACAAAAATGTTATTTTTACATGCGTCACAATGATGTATGTAAAGCAGGCAAAAGTCAATGGTTTTATAAATATCTCATAAAAATATCTCAACGAAAGTATTGCATTTACTTGAAAAAAATTATACTTATTAATAAATGTATTAACGCCTTACAAAGCTTATCAATTTAGTTAAAATGGGTCCGGAGTTTTTTTTGGTCGGAAAATTATTTATTTTAATAACTGGCGCGAGTAAGGGAATTGGCCGTCAATTCGCTATTACATTTTCTCAAATAGCAGAATGCGATTCACACTTTTTATTGATAGCGCGTAATGAAACTGGATTGCAAGAAACAGTTAGTAAAATGAGCCATCGTGTCAATGTTGATTACGTTAGTTTGGATTTATCTATAGCACAAGCTGATCAGTTGAAAGGTAATTTTAGTACTTTAATATTGTACGAATAACATTGATGTCCGATTTTATTAACTACTTTCTGATATTTTTAGTAGATTTCATAAAAATCTAACTATCGCATCGATCCTCATGATGAAACTCTTTAAAAATTTTGCTATATTTTGATTCAGCTCGTCAAGCGGATTCAAAAAATACATATAGTTCAAAAATTTACACGTGTATATATATATATATATATATATATAAGCAAAATAGGGTTCCTTTGACTCCACTTCATGCCAAAACTACTGAATTGATCGGGATAGGACAGCTACCATTCGACGCAGAATTTTTCGTAGATGGTTATAGGCTGCTTATTTTTTGGATTTTATCAACCCTTTCTTGTTTTTTTTTTTTACGATTTATATTTATAAACATTTTCCTATTAATAAAAACAAAAGACAGCCATTTTCTTTCAATTCCTTTGTTTATTTTCTATCGAAATTGACGTAAAGGAATTATATTAAATCTTTTCCTTACATTCAGCTAAAGACCTACTAACACCTTTTGCACCTCCACCTACACCCCTCCATACACTCGCCTACAGGCACCGATTAAAGCAGATTTTCATCTATATAGTCACTTATCACGAAATCTCGGAAACCATAGGCCTTAAAAACTTGAAATTTGGTAGAAATAGTACTTTTGCCATGCAGAAGTCAGCTAAAAGCGGATTTCAGTGATAAAAGCTGCCGAACATCAAGTGCGATGAATTTTTCCATTTATTAAAATTTTCTCAGTGACATCAATTTTTTATCGAAAATTTACTTTACACGTCTTTTACGAATTCTATTTAAAGATGAGCCGAATTTATTTTTCACATATCAAGTATTTGAAAAATGCATTCATTTTAATCTATTACATTCCCGCGATCTCGCATTAAGAACAATTAATCGCTTATGTGATCAGCAAAAATCAATTCAATTTGGAAATTGAAATTTAACATTCTAACACCCACACCCACAATCCTTATTGGGAGTGGTTTATCGTAAAATCCGCTCTTGGATTATTTCTGCATCATATATAAAAGATTCCTACCAATTTTGGAGCCTATAGGAACTGTAATTTAAAAACGGAAAATTTTCATTGTTAACGCCCCCGCAACCCCCTTTGGAGGTAAATTTCGTAAAATCCATTCTTAGCTGACCCCTACATGTCAAAAGTAATATTCCTACCGAATTTTAAGTTTTTTAGGCTTATAGTTAGCGAAAAAATTCGGAAAAAGTGAATTTTTTCAAATTTCTCTAAAATTTTCAGTCTGATTAATTTGTGTTTAAAAGTAAATCATAGGATTTCAAAAAGTGCGTCAAATGCTACCAATCTCGTGAGGATCAGTTTTTTCGTTCAAAATTAATTGCAGTTTCAAAAATTTAAAGAATGGTATTTTATTAAACTTATATTAGACTTTTAAGCTGGAAAAGCTCAAAAGTATAGAACAGCTAACTCTTTGAGCTCGGAGAGCTCAAAAACGTCATAAGTGCAATTTTAAGCGCTTAGGTACGAAATTAGCGGGAAGTTGCAGGGATGGCCTTTAGGGTTAACTGTTTTTATAATTTTTTTTATTCATTATGAAATCTACTTCCATTTCGACTTACGAATGGTCTTTTTTAACTTCCCGCTAAGAAAATCGAAGATTTTCAAAATTCGGGAAGTTATTGGTTTCATCCCGTTTTGCGAAAATTGAGTTTTCATCAGATCTCGACATTTTAAGGTGACAGGAAGCTTCCCTGACTATTCCCGCGATGGTGTCCGTGCGGCTGTATGTGTGTGTGTGTGTGTGTGTGTGTGTGTGTGTGTGTGTGTGTGTGTGTGTGTGTGTGTGTATGTATGTATGTAAACTTTTTATAACTTTTGAACGGTTTGACCGATCGGATCGAAATAAACGGCGATCCAAAGAGTATCATTGCTATTAAATTTCGTGAAAATTTGAATCAATTCGGTTCGCTAGATTTTGAGAAATCTCAAAAATAAAATTTTCAAAAAATCGTTTCTTTGGAATAACTTCTAAACGGTTGCACCGATCAATTCCAAAGACTATTCCGCTCTTAAGTTTGAAAAACCCGTTTATTGCGGTTTGAAAATTCAAAAAATAGTGTTTTATCAAACTTTTGAGCTCTTCGAGCTCAAAAGCATAAAGAAGCTATCTCTTTGAGCTCGGAGAACTCAAAATAACACAGAAATTGTACTTTTGAGCTCGAAAACAAAATAAGTGAAATGTTGAGCGTTTAGGTATGGAGTTAGCGGGAAGTTGCAGGGATGGTCTTTATAGGGTCAACCGTTTTCCTAATTTTTTATGTAAAAAATATTTATCTTTTTCAGATATAATTCGAAAACGTATCAATCCGGAGGAATATGATAGTGCTATTATTATCCATAATGTTGGAACAACTGGTGATTTAAGTCAGTTGACCAATGAAATGAATGATTTTCGTGTTTGGGAAAAAATGTTTGATTTGAATGTATTTTCATCAGCTGTTTTAAACTCAGTATTCATGGAAATATTCAATGACAAAGTTAAAGCTAAAAAGTTAGTTATTAATATGACTTCTCTTGCCAGTAGATATCCTGCAAAATCAGGTGCATATTATTGTTCTGCAAAAGCTGCACGTGAAATGTATTTTAAGGTAATAATTAGGTTTATTTTTTTAATTATTTTCCATCAGTTTACTAATTGTAACATTGAAAAATGTGATTACTTATAAATGTGATTTGGTTCTCAGGTTTTTGCTAAAGAGTTTCCACAAGTCAACGTTTTGAATTATTCTCCGTTTTTCACTCAAACTGATTTGTTGAAAGAGCTAGAAGGAATAAAAAGAACTGCAGAACTGCCTATTCTTTCACTGATGTTTCGATTCGCAGGGTTAATATTAACGCCTAATCAAGTAGCTGATCGTCTTGTTGAAATTATACGGGGTCAAAAGTATAAGTCAGGCGATTTCGTCGATTACTATGACCCAATAACTTCTGCACTACTTTTGACAGGTCAAGAGTTGCATATCATATAAAAATTAAAATTAAAAGAAACTAATTAATTACATTTCCATTCTTCAATCAACTATTGGAGAAAAATCAAATTTTCTTTTTAAGAATTTAAAATTATTTGTCCGTTAATATTGGAATAATCTCATAAAAATATTATTTTTTTTAAATAAGTATTAAAACAGTTAGAAAAATTCAAGTATACACGAATTTTATAATCATCGTCACAAAAACAAAAAATAATTCGTAAAAAACCCACACAGTAAAAAATTTTTCGTCAAATTTAAAACAAAAATTTGTATTGATGACTTTTTTCACACAATCTGTGTATAGAATCAACACTCTGTTGTGTTTTGAATCAACATACTAAAATGTTAAATTCTACACACTAAAATGTTAAATTCTACAAGAACATTTTTACACTTTACACAATGACGAAAAATTTTTTACTGTGCAAAGTGAACGACTAAATGCTCATTTGATGGTAAAAATTGAAAAATTGTAAAACCTTTATCTAACTAAAATACTTTTTCAAAAAATTCGAAAGAAGAGCTTTCTTCGGAACTTTTTTGATTCCGAAATTTCCATTCGAAACTTTTTGAAAGATGGTACAATCCAAAATTTTAAAGTTCAAAGAGACCCAAAATTTTTCAAAAGAAAGATTTTAAACGTTTTTAGCAGAATGTTCACAGGGTCAACCGTTTTTCTGATTTTTTTTATGCGATCAATATTATTTATTCAAATTTGAATTATTATTAGATATTTAGATCTAAAAATATTAGGATTAATTTGCTGATGTATACCTACTATTATAACTGATATATCTGGGAATAATGTTGTGTAAATTACTTTGATTTCATCATAAATTTTATTCGATTTAAAAAAAAAAATTTATTCAATATTTTTTTACTTGCGTCACAGACATACATATAACGCAGGAAAAAAAATCTTATCATATCTCAAGTGATTTTTTGCAGAAGTGGTTTTTTTGGAATAACTTTCAAACGGCTTTACCGAAAAGTGTTTTTTCGGAGTTACTCCGAAATTTCTACACGGAGAGAAATTTATAGGAATCTTTCCAACAATTATGGGAATGGATCCTATAATAAAATTATCACTATAGGGATTAATCCTATACTCATTATGGGAACCATACCCATAATTTATTGGAAACGTTCCTATACAACAATGGAATAGCTTCAATATATTATGGGAATGGTTCCTATAATATTAT